>CM077209.1:22265812-22865812 GCA_039654625.1 Rhinogobio ventralis | reverse complement strand
TGGCACTAAGGGGCCTAAAGTGTGCCAAGAAAACATCCCCCACACCATTACACCACCACCACCAGCCTGCACAGTGGTAACAAGGCATGATGGATCCATGTTCTCATTCTGTTTACGCCAAATTCTGACTCTACCATCTGAATGTCTCAACAGAAATCGAGACTCATCAGACCAGGCAACATTTTTCCAGTCTTCAACTGTCCAATTTTGGTGAGCTCGTGCAAATTGTAGCCTCTTTTCCCTATTTGTAGTGGAGATGAGTGGTACCCGGTGGGGTCTTCTGCTGTTGTAGCCCATCCGCCTCAAGGTTGTGCGTGTTGTGGCTTCACAAATGCTTTGCTGCATACCTCGGTTGTAACGAGTGGTTATTTCAGTCAAAGTTGCTCTTCTATCAGCTTGAATCAGTCGGCCCATTCTCCTCTGACCTCTAGCATCAACAAGGCATTTTCGCCCACAGGACTGCCGCATACTGGATGTTTTTCCCTTTTCACACCATTCTTTGTAAACTCTAGAAATGGTTGTGCGTGAAAATCCCAGTAACTGAGCAGATTGTGAAATACTCAGACCGGCCCGTCTGGCACCAACAACCATGCCACGCTCAAAATTGCTTAAATCACCTTTCTTTCCCATTCTGACATTCAGTTTGGAGTTCAGGAGATTGTCTTGACCAGGACCACACCCCTAAATGCATTGAAGCAACTGCCATGTGATTGGTTGATTAGATAATTGCATTAATGAGAAATTGAACAGGTGTTCCTAATAATCCTTTAGGTGAGTGTATATATATATATATATATATATATATATATATAACAGTATATACAGTACTGTGCAAAAGTCTTAGGCACGTTGGTATTTTCACATGAAAAATGTTTTTAAGCCAGTTATTCATATATTTTGCTGTAGTGTGTCAGTAGGAAATATCAGTTTACATTTCCAAACATTCATTTTGCAATTAATTGTAATAATCCAGTGAGATTTGTTTTATTTATTTTTTTATGCACAAGAAGTCTGATAGCAGCCGGTATGATCTGATCTCACCATCATCGAAAACTGAGACAGACTAAATCCAGAAAAACTAAGGCAACGTCTCCCAGACACTTGAGGAAACCTACCTCCAAAACTACAGTACTGTGAAAAGTTTAGGCACTTGTCAGAATGCTTTAAAGTGAGAATGCTGTCAAAAATAATAACATAAATAGCTTTTATTTATGAATTAACTTCTATTAACTAAATCAAATCGATATTTGGGGTGACCACCCTTTGCGTTTAAAACGGCTTTTGTCACCTGCATCTATTCCTACACCTATTCATGTAGTTTTGCAGGAAGGTTTTTTCAAGTGTCTTGGAGATGTTGCCTCAGTTCTTCTGGATTTAGTCTTTTTTCTGTTTCTTCATGTAATCACAGACAGAAAACATTAAAAACATTTTTTGTGTGAAAATACCAACGTGCCTTAGACTTTTGTACAGTACTGTACTTTGTGTGTATATATATATATATATATATATATATATATATATATATATATATATATATGCACCTCATTGAACAGGATTGGAATTTAAGCCGTCAACTTTGAAGAACATAAAATATAAGAACATTTGGCAATTGTTTAGTCACTACACCATTCCACTGTTATGTATTGCATGTTTATTCTCTAATGTACAAAGTAGGTGTGTTCAAACTTGATATCTACTTGTTTTCCTGAATGTTTCCTTGAAACTACATAGTTCAGAAAAGGGTCATGTCACATACCCTATTCCTAACCTTGTCATCTTCTGACTAAGAACAAGAGCACAAATTCCTCCACCCACCTAATAAATCTCAGTTTTTTAAAAAATGTGGAAACTATCAAACCCTCTTGATGGCCCAGTGAGTGAAATACCTGTCCACTTGACAAGCTACAGAAAATGTGACAGGACAACGAGGCACTCAAAATGACTTACAGGGAGAAGGAGTCGGAGAACATCAGTGGAGAACCACAGCAAATATAGTAACAGCTGTCAACAAGTTATTATTGATACTAATGGTTAGGAGAAATTAGTCATGGGTCTCTGAAAGTCAAATGTTTCCTCTAATGTAAAAATCATAAAAAAATACTTGCTGTGCTGTTAGCTATGCCTCAGTATGTAAAAGTTTAGATCACATTACACGTATTTTGACAATGTGATGTTATCATGAGTCATATTTTTAAACAGCACTTAAGATGTCACTTGCAGCACTAAGTCACAACGGGAAAGTTGACAGTTGATGCAAGAGATATATGCAGCATGTCTGCTTGACATCCTTAATATTTTAAAGTGGCTGTTCTACATGAAATGTTTGAGTCAAAGGTGAAAAGTTTGACTCGATGAAACAGTCATTGTATATCCCATTTCTTCTGACCTGGGAAAAAGCCATTTAGACAGTAGTCCATTTCATGAGGAAAATTGTAGTTAGTACACATTTTAGGTAACATAATAAACTACTTTTTGATTACTTTTAGATTACTTTTGAACTAACTTGTTTATCACATTAATTTGAATAGGATAATCTTATACCACATTGAAGGAAGGAACAGTGGTGAACCGGCGACAGGGTCATGGGCGGCCAAGGCTCATTGATGCACTTGGGGAGCGAAGGCTGGCCCGTGTGATCCGATCAAACAGACGAGCTGCTGTAGCTCAAATTGTTTAAGAAATGAATGCTGGTTCTGATAAAAAGGTGTCAGAATACACAGTGCACCGCAGTTTGTTGCGTATGGGGCTGCATAGCCGCAGACCAGTCAGGGTGCCCATGCTGACCCCTGTCCACCGCCGAAAGCGCTAACAGTGGGCATGTGAGCATCAGAACTGGACCACGGAGCAATGGAAGAAGGTCGCCTAGTCTGATGAATCATGTTTTCTTTTACATCACGTGGATGGCCGGGTGTGTGTGCGTCGCTTATCTGGGGAACACATGGCACCAGGAAGCACTATGGGAAGAAGGCAAGCCGGCGAAGGCAGTGTGATGCTTTGGGCAATGTTCTGCTGGGAAACCTTGGGTCCTGCCATCCATGTGGATGTTACTTTGACACCTACCACCTACCTAAGCATGTTGCAGACCATGTACACCCTTTCATGTAAATGGTATTCCCTGTGGTTGTGGCCTCTTTCAGCAGGATAATGCGCCCTGCCACAAAGCAAAAATGGTTCAGGAATAGTTTGAGGAGTATAACGAGTTTGAGGTGTTGACTTGGCCTCCAAATTCCCCAGATCTCAATCCAGTCGAGCATCTGTAGGATGTGCTGAACAAACAATTCCAATCCATGGAGGCCCCACCTCGCAACTTACAGGACTTAAAGGATCTGCTGCTAACATCTTGGTGCCAGATACCACAGCACACCTTCAGGAGTCTAGTGGAGCATGCCTCAACGGGTCAGGGCTGTTTTGGCAGCAAAAGGGGGACCAACACAATATTTATAATGTCATAATGTTCATAATGTGCCTGATTGGTGTATAATCAGTTGCTACCCAGAACTGACTGTAATTTACTGCAGATTTCCACCAAATATGATGTGATATGCCCATATTTGCTGTTTCTGTTGACAGTAATGACATACATTTTTCTACAAATTGTTTCTGATGGAGTTTGTCAAGTTGGTTTTAAAATAACTGCTCCACTTCAAATCCCATTTTTCATTTTTTAATTATTTTAGTACTTTTATGAAGTCACCAAATTGAAGTAAATTCCAAATCTGCTGCCTGGGGCGCATCAATGGAAGTCATGACAAGGAAAAACTGATGGTGTGGCGTTTTAATCATTCTGTGCCTTCAAGCATTTGCACAAGAACCAACCGCAGAATGAGCTTTGACTTCACTTGTGAACTTAAGGTGTTCAGTATAGACAAAATATATACAATAATTTGTACTTTTGTTGTTGCCCTTTTCATTGGATAAATTGCTTTGATTGTTTTTTTCGCCACTGTAAATGAATAAATGTAAATGTAAAGTGCTGCAGATATTTTCTGTTGCATGGCACTAAAAGACAGTTTAACGGCCCTGGGAACTTACATGCATGACCACAGGGCACGAAAGGTTTGTTAAACATGTCATGGAGAACCCTTCCTGAGGCAGTGAGCACATCCGTGGAGCAGAAAGATCTGATGCTGCAGGAAAAGACCTAGTGCAAACTTAACGCTTTTGTAGATGAATCAGAAAAAGCTATTTTAGAAGAAAAACACAGTATGAAGCATATCAAATACATTCAGTCAACATGTTGTGTAACTTAATTAAGGGCAAAGGTCAAGGTGATGTCAACTCAACTTAATGGCACATGGCAGTAATGTGGAATACTTACAATCTAGAAGGTCATGAACTTCAGATGGGTTGCAACCCAATCCTATGGCAATTTGTAACTATTTTGGCGAATTGGTGGCTAATTCATAATTTGTTTACCAGTGACGGGTATGTTTAGGGTTGGACCTTTTAAAAAAAAAAAAAAAAAAAAATCTTTTTGTAAAAATCGTTCTTTGTTTGTACGATTCACATTGTATGAATTTATACAAAATATACATAAAATAGTTACTTTTTTCCCTAGAGATCGGGTTCGTTTGCACATATTTGCACATATTTGCAGCATTTGTTATACAGAAATTAAAAAATGTATGCATACATTTAAAAGATTAATCTTTAAAACGCATACAGAATAATTATTTGATCAAAGCATTTGGATGAGCACCGGTTCCTACACTTAAGCTAATCAATATATTTTTGTAAAAAGTATACCTGGCTGTTCTACATGAAATGTTTGAGTCAAAGGTGAAAAACTTGACTCTATGAAACAGTCCTTGTATTTTACATCTAATAAACTCTGCATATTTCTTCTGACCTAGAGATTAAACCATTTATTAAAGTATTAAAGGGGTCATGAACTGCATTATTTTATTATTTCATAATGTTTCCTGGGGTGCACTTATAATGTTAGTATTATTTTTACATCAAATATTATCATAATTTAGAAATAAAAGGCATTTTTTCCTACCCTGTTTTAGCCCTCTGATTTGAACGCTCTGTTTGAAAGGGGCGTGTCTGCTGTGAGACTTCAGGGTAAACGCCCACTGCTGTGATTGGCTGACATCTTTGCATATGAAATAGCTAAGTATAACATGTGGAATTCTCTCGAAATCTTTGATCATGTTTTTACTATTACAGTTCTCAATGTTTACTAATTGTGAAAAGTGTTATTATAGCATTATACTGAGATCTATAGCACTATATTTAGATCGTGGCATGAAAGGTTGCAGTGATGAACATTGTAGCCGATCACAGACATGTTGAGTGCATGAATGCAGTGATCTCGTCATAGTAACTCAATTTCTGCACACTAACGAATGCTACATCATAAATAACAGTGCAAACACAATGTAAATAAGAAATTCATTGATTCTAACAGGAGTTTTGTACACAAGTTTTGTTGACAGCTCCAGCGATTGTAAAGAGAGCGTTCTTTGATCACTTTCTATATATAGTTTATTCACAGCTTAAATAACTTTATCCTACTAAGAGAAACAATGTGAAGTTGACTGTTTAGTCACTGGTTTGATTTACTGACAATAAACGATTTTGAGACTGTAGGTCTACGTGAATCATTACATATCAGAAACTGGTCACTGGTGATTTTGGTTAGACATGTACACATAATCCGTACATTTCAAACGATCTGTAAGCAATAGTGACACAGTAAAAATGTTTTTACTTACATATAAATGTGTTGCGCCGTTCCTGTCGGATCCCATATAGAAGGCACAGCATCGTTTTTTAATTTCAGGCTCTCTGCAAATCCAATGCAGCTACTGTGCTTTTCCAACCTGGCACTGCACAACATTTTGCACTCTTCAAATGTTTATTGCTAAGTCGCTCGATCCAATGTTAGCATCATGTCTGTTATTTACCTTCTACTACTTGTCGTGCTCGAATTATTAGGCGGGGCTACTGAACTTTAGGGTTTGTGATGTCACCAACCCGGAAAAAAGCTTGTTGTAGTCCCTACCAGCCGTTTGTTGTAGTCCTTAAAAAGAAAATATCTCCCTTTGCATTGAACTTTGAGCGTCGTAACTTTGCAGATGTTGTTTATGCTCAAACGGCAACATTACACACTAAAGTTGAACAAGTGAAAGCATAATCAAGGACCCCTTTAATAAAGTAAAGTATTAATACTATAATCAGCACTGAGTAGATTACTTACAAAAATGTAGATCATTACTGAATACAAATTACATGAAGAAAATTGTAGTTAGTAACATAATCTATTATATTACACGGTAATATAATCTGACTACTTTTTGATTACTATTGACCTAACTCGTTTATTACATTGATTTGAATATAACAATATACACTTTTTTTTTTTTTTTTTTTTTGTTATCAACAACATGAAGTGTATTAAACATTGCAATATGCCAAGGGTTTCCCAAACTAGGGTTTGTTAAGGAACTGGGTTTGTTAATTCATTAACCCCATATAATAAATTAAATATAAAATATTATAACATTTTGTAACTTAAATATATAAAAAATATTGAAAAATTATTTATTACAAGTTCTATATGAGAAGAGGATGTTATTAATTTCCAATACTAATAAAATATAATTTGTCTTCTGGTTCCTGCTGTTTTATTTAGGATATTTTATATTTTAAAAAGAGGATGTTGTTAGACTTTTCCAATACTAATAAAATAAAATGTGTATTTTCTCTACATAACTTTTTGTCTAGCTATAGATACTGCCACACTACTGTGCAAGTGGTACAAACAGCACTTTGTCTGAACTTGCAACAATATGGCAGCTGCTTGACTTCAGGCAACTCTCCCCACACCACTGAGCACTACAGAGGCCACCTTTTGCTCATCATATTAAAAACTACAACATGCAGAATGCATCTTTTACCCTAATGCCTTTTATTGAGGATGGTTTGTCTTGTCAAATATAGGGGAGTTACTCAACATGACAGCTATATTGAAGTGACTGCTTGAGGTATTTGGCTCATTCGCCCCATCCTGACACGTTGTCATTTACTGATTGATGAATTTTGTAATGGTACAAGTTCTTTTCCATAGAAATATTAGCCTCCCTCACATAATTAAAGAAGAAAATTCCAATATTCTAGTTTTAGTTTCTAAAGAGTGTCCGTCTACTCTGCTCACAGGTCAGGAGTAAATTAGTAAATTGTAAATATAAGAACATAGTTTACAAATAATGTTAGTTAACTAAAATAGTCATAATCAAAATTCATAAAATTAAAACAAGACCAGTCCAAATACAGAAAGAGAAACACAGACGAGAAGAAATTGTTGAATAAAGTCGTTATTTTTAATTGTTTGCGCACAAAAAGTATTCTCGTCGCTTCATAAAATTAAGGTTGAACCACTGTAGTCACATGGACTATTTTAATTATGTTTTTATTACCTTTCTGTGCCTTGAAAGTGTTAATTAAACTGATGTCTATGGATGGTTCAGAAAGCTCAAAAATATCTTAATTTGTGTTCCGAATATGAACGAGGGTCCTACTGGTTTGGAACGACATAAGGGTGAGTAATTAATGACAGAATTTTCATTTTGGGGTGAACTAACCCTTTCATGTTTAGTTGTTCACTTCATTGCCATCTAGTGGTAGAATATAAACAAAGGTTATAGAACCTAGATTCTTGTACGAACCCCCCCCCCCAAAATGAATTAACTTGGTCTCCACGTTCACCAAATGCTGAAAACTTTACCAATGTCATTACTTGCAATGTGCATAGTAATATGCTGGTAACACTTTACAATAAGGTTCATTAGTAAGCATTAGTTAACTACATTAGTAAACATGAACTAATAATGAACCGCACTTATAAAGCATTTATTAATCTTTGTTAATGTTAATTTCAACATTTACTAATACTTTATTAAAATCTGGTTAACATGAGCTAATGCACCATGAACTAACATGAACAAACCATGAACAGCTGTATTTTTATTAACTAACGTTAAGAAAGATTAACAAATGTATTGCTCATGGTTAGTTCATGTTAGTTAATACATTAATGTTAACTAATGAAACCTTATATGCTCAAACCCAATATGCTCATCTTGCCATTGTTACACAAAACTGTTTAAATGAACACAAAACAGTATCATAACACTCCTGTCATTCAACCTTTACTTAAATCAAACTTACTTGATTACTTAAATAACTGATCAGTCATTACAAAACCCTTATTTTTTTTTATTTGTGCATAATCAATGTGAACTTAATGGAAATCTTAGAAATAACTACATTAATAAAATTCTAAAGTGCTTTTCAGTACATTCATTTATTTGTTCACTTTATATGCTTTGTACTTTTAATATACTTTGTACAAATATACTTTACACTTTTAAAAATGTTTTAATTCATCTGTAAAATCTAGCACAAAACTCTGTAACTAAAGTGGCTAAATGACGACAAATCCATTCATTTTGTCATGCTTTGCTTCATGATGAAAGTTGCATAATGTAAAAAAAAAACATTTTTTATTTCCTAATGTTCCTAATGTACAGTTGTAGAAGTATTCATTAATTAAATAATGTGAACAAGAGTTTTACTTAGGTTTTATTTTTAAGTAACAAAAACTGGACAATGGTTTACATATTTTGTCAAACACAGTAAATATCCAATTATACAAAAACTGTAAAATGAAAATAAAAGTGCTGTTTAACTGCTTAATGACACCTCAAACGGGTAATACTGGGGATAGTCATGAAGAACTTTCAGGCCTTCGTTGTACAGTTCCAGATCTGCAAAACAAGAGACAATCTTTTACTTCCCAGTGCATGTATTGACACTGACAATAAAAATCATATCATCAATAGAACAAATAATACCGAAAGAGACTTTGTCCTCACGATACTGGCTATGTGAAACAGCCATGATTGTTCCTTTGTTGGACACCATTCCAATAACCTCTACAATCCCACTCAACTCTTCATCCAGCTAAACAGGATGGGGAAAAATTACAGCTTTTTATAATAAATATCAACATCATACACAAAGGCGCATCATATGCTGAACTGATCACTCACAGGCTCATTGAGCTCCACTGATGCGGTCTTTCCTTCTCCATCTGAAAGCGTAAGAGCCTTTCCTGATGGATGGACCTGTCAATACACAACCATACTGTCATGTTCACGTGCTAGACATAAATCACACTCTTCCAATACGTTTTTATTTAGCAGTATGTATAATAGCTCGTCTTGCAGTTAATATGATACTGACAACTACTCAAATACAATAAATCGTATCATAAACTCTTGATTGTCATTATATACAGTTAGATGGCTCATTACGGAGTAAATCATTTATTAAATGTTCATTATTGAGGACATGAGTATAAGTGTATAATTAGACAATACCTTTTCCAAGCGTCCAATGAAGCAGACTGGTCGACCGATGTATTGAGACAACATCGACGCATTGATTCTGGCCTTTGGGGACTCATAAACGCCTGTCATGACGAAAGTTTAGGGCAAACTACACAAGAAATAAAACCCCAAATAACTTCAGTACAAACAACAGAACCGCGGGAAAACTTACATCAAGTGACGTATTTTTTCGGAGGACCGCGTTCCCGGTGCGTCAGAGAAAACCGCTCGAAACAAATAGCCTGTTAACTATAGTTCCTAGTACAAATAAATAAATACATAAAAAAAATAACATAAAAAACGTAGTCTTTGACAAAAAAGTATTTTGTTTGTTTAAAAGAAGAGGCTCTGTTATTTATTTTGTTATATTATCTGTTCAGATATTAATATAACACAATATTTATATAGTTTCGAGTTGTGGTAAGTCCGAATAATTTCTGCTAATTCGTTCGATTATTATTATATATTGTTTTATTGCCAGTCAAATTATGACAATATTCACTTATCGTTACTGTATAACAGTTTGTTGAACAAATAGGAAAAGAGAAGAAAAAAAATTAAGGGGGAAAAAACATATTACAGGATGGTCATAACTTAAAATCTTCAGCTTCACAGAGAATTATGTTTTACTATTTTACTAACCAAATAAACTCACTAGGCTAATGTATCATTTCTACCTAAAATAACAAAAAGTTTGGTTTTCCTTTTGCCCATTTTTGTTTATTCATGTGGTATTTTTTCCTAATTAGAAAGAGATTCACAATAAAAGCCACGTTTGATTCCATTATTTGGAAAAAATAATAATATAATAATACAACTTTTCTTAAATATTTACCGATTTACAGAGAATGTTTTCCAAGTCAACCACAAACGTTTCTATAATTGAAAATAAGTGAACAACACTCTCTCCAACCCACAGAAATCATGTTTGGTAGGCATTTATAGCAACAGCAAAAAAAAACGTTTCTGATATCCCGGCGTGGCATTTTGCATACTTGTACTTCTCTCTGCATTATAAAATCACTTCTTTATATCAGCTCATTCTTCTATCGGTTCTCAGCTCATTGAATTAGACATTTCCGAAAGAGGCTGTGTTGAGGGTACAGCTGCATTGAATAAAATATGACTCACACGCATATTAATGAATGAAAACATAAATACGCATATATTCACATTTGTTAGTAAGGGACATGCTAGTAAATATTTACAGAAACACTATGGATTCTTTACTACATGGGCTTGAACTACTATGTCGCCTTTTTGTTTTAAAAAATGTATTGGAAACTCACTGTAAGAGTGCAAGCTTCTTTTGGTTTTCACACGGAGCGAAAAAGCAGATGGACAAGACGTGGGAAGGACTCGTAAACAAAACTTCAGTCGAGCAGCTCGCTTTTACCACAACAAAACTGAAATATTATTCACATGTGATTTTAAGTAAGACAGCATTTCACTCAAATCTCAAACGATTGTGCTTTGTATTGTTTACTGTATTTCGGCAAAAATATAGTATAGTAACGCTTGCTAACTTGCTCGTCGCTTGAGCTGTCTAGGAAAAACAAAGCAACAGTTTTCATTGACTTCATGTTGTATCTTTATATACATCACATTGTTTTTGATAAAGAAAATTACAACTGTAACACTCGATTGATGTCGAAATCTGCTCCATACCAGCATATCACGTGTGTTGAGGAGTGACTCTGGTTTACAACACAGACACACAAGATGTTGAAGTTTTTCGGATTCAAGAATGATGGAGCCAAAAAATCTTCTGAGAGAGAAGCTGATGGATTTGTCATCATTGGTAAGTAATTTTATCTATTAACCTGTATCTATTTATCTATTAGCCTAATCATTGTCTATATTCGATCTATCTGTCTTGTCTGTATGTCTGTCTGTCTAGGTACAGTCTGTCAATCTGTCTGTTAATCCATCCATCTATCTAAAATATTGTTAATAGTAAATTATGAATCCAAACAATGTTTGCTTGTTGCCGATCTACCACAAGAGGGCAGTATAATTCAATCCTCACTTTCAGTGTGAATGTAGTTCATCAATGGTAAAAAGTTAATAGATTCTATCCAGCCTCATTGACGTCTCTTTCCTTAATATGAAGTAGCAATCAGGACATGGATTTGGTATTCTCTGTACCTCTGTAGACCATCATTTTCTTTACCTGGAGTGGATACAGATGGCCAAGTGTTGGTCAAATGCCACAAATGTTTAGCATTGACAGTTTATGATATTACATACCTTTTGTTGTGCTAGTTGCAGTAATAAGGTTTTTATGCCTCCCAGCCCCATGGTATCTCATATTTGCACATTTTACAGATGTAAACCATATACTCAGTATTATAACTATATCAGAGGGAATGTAGGTCAAAGGGAAAGAGAGATCCCTTGCTTCATAAAAAGCAGGATATGTTTACTAAGGGCTTGAGCCAGATTTGAATAGCTCACACTATGTGTTTATGTAGTTTGAGGAAATATTTGTAACCAGGGAATGGAAAATTACTGCTGAATATTTGAGGATAGATGGATGTTTGGCAAACTTTGCTCTTATGGTTCTCCAATTTTAGGCTAACCATGCTGTGAGACTGTTTTGGAGATGAACAGAGAATTTCACTATAGAAGAGTGATGCTTTTAATTTGAAGTTGATATTTATATGAAGCCTGTCACTTAACTGTTATGACTAATGATTCATGTTAACTGGTATTGAATTATACTATTTGCACTTTTGGCAAGGTTTTTAGAAAGACTGCATGACCTACAAAAATATTTCATATTGACATTTTTTTTATGCAGAGTTTCAGTGTTTATTACAAACCGATTTTAAATCTATTGAACCTTATTGTTCTATTGATTTCTGAGTCATAATCTTCAGCAGCACTTTCTCAGTATTTTAGGTTCATTTTGAAACAAAGTGCATTACTTAATGTTTGTTTTGGTTTTTGAAACCTCTTCAAAAAAACCTTTGAAACCTATTCACTCTTCATCGTGGGTTTAAGGAGTGTGCTTGGCAACTAGAACACAAACGGTATGTGATGTAACATTGCGAAATTAAACCGGTCCAGAGTGCAGCTTGCTTCATGTGACCCAGTCTTAGTACTTTAGGGTAGAATTGTAGATGAACCCAACACAAACATGATTCCTGGACTACATTAAATGGTTCATGAATTGAGAAATCAACTTTTCATTCAGCCTTTGATATAAAAGTTCATCGTGATATAAGAATATCCTGTATGTTTCGGAGCTGAAAACGTCTCAGGTTTCTGGTGTAACCTATGTTCTCTGAATAGGGAACGAGACGCTGCGTAGCTATGACGCAATGGGGAAAGCCCTCTGGGTGTGAAGCCCTTATAGAATCACGCCAATTCATTGGCTGATGGTGCGGGCGCCACCCCGGCGCTCTTACGTTGTCGTATTATACTGGCGCGTGCACCATCTACTCCTCAGATTTCTCTGTCGAAAATGGTGGGCTGTCGGCAGCGCTAGGAGCTTGGCAGCGAACGCAGTGTCTCGTTCCCTATTCAGACAACATAGGTTACAGTAGTAACCTGAGACGTTCTCTTTCATAGGTTCACTCAACGCTGCGTAGCTATGATTTTCTCCAGCCACCAGAACGATCCACATAAGTCTTCAACGCTCGGACAGGGCAGCGCAATTGAAGCTTCTCGTCCTCTTCTGAGGCGAAAGGAGGAGGGTGGAAAGAGTGAAGAGTGATAACTTGAGAACGAAACGATGTGGACAGAACTTTGGGCACATATCCTGGCCTGGGTCTTAGGGTTACCTTGACCAGACCAGGAGCGAAATCCATACATGTCTCGTTAACAGAGAGAGCTTCTAGGTCGCCCACTCGCTTGAAAGAAGTCAAGGCCAACAAAAGGGCAACCTTGAGAGTCAGAATCTGTAGCTGACTGCTGTAGCTGACTGCTGAGCTGAGCTGACTCCAAGGGCTCAAAGGGAGCCTCTGTTAACCCCTCCAGGACAACTGACAGGTCCCAAGAGGGGATACCAGGGGAGCGTGCTGGCCTCAGGCGCCTAACCCCTCGCATAAATGATGAGACTAACTTATGTTTGCCCAGAGGAACTTCATCCGACTCCCAATGAGCAGCAATGGCAGTGACGTAAACCCTCAGGGTGGTTTGCTGCTGCTCCAGCAGCAAACTTCTCCTGCAGGAACTCCAGCACTGAACCCACCAGGCAGCTAACTGGGTCCACCGCATGGGTTGAGCATCATGACTCGAAAACCTTCCACTTGGAGGAATATAGTCTCCTAGTGGAGGGGGCTCTCGCACTCGCAATGGTCTCCTGAACATCAGCAGGAAGAATTAATGAAGAATTAACTGACTCCGCTCTCCCTCACCCTGCACAGAACCGCCGGAATCAATTTGATGGGCGGGAATGCATAGAGCTTTAGTCTTGGCCACGGATGAGCGAACGCATGGCACTGGGATGACTCTTTTTTCCGCTCTGCCAAACACTTTCCAAATCTAGGCTACTGTTTGAGGGTTCAACATCCATTTCCCCGATCTGAGCTTTTGCCTCGATAGAAAATCTGCTGCGAGGTTCAAGATCCCGGGTACATGGACTGCTCTCAGGGACAGGAGTTTGTCCTGGGCCCACAAGAGGAGACGGCGCGCATGCCTGTCCAGGGTGCGCGACCGTGAGCCCCCCTGGCATTTTTACGTGAGACACCACCGCCATGTTGTCCGTCCTGACAATGACGTGATGCCCCTTGAGAGAAGGGAGAAAGTACCGAAGGGCCAGGAAGACAGCTCTCAGCTCTAGGCAGTTTATGTGCCAAGAGAAAACCTCTCCCTCCCAGACACCGCATGCTGGCCTGCCCTCGAACACCGCGCCCCAGCCAGTCAAAGAGGCGTTCGTCTTGATCATTTGGCGACGGAAAACAGCACCCATGTTGACCCCTCTCTGGAGAAAGAGAGGGTCCCGCCATACTGACAGGGCGCGGGAACAACCGCGTGACACCTGTTGACCTGTTGATCGGGCGCCTATGAGCTTCATTTACCAAAGGAAGGCCTCCCAACCTTCTAGGATGAGTCAATCGTCCAGGTAATTGAGTATACGAATGCCCTGGAGCCTCAATGGGGCCAGAGCAGCATCCATACACTTTGTGAAAGTTATGAACGAGAATAACAACCTCATACTAAAACCAAATTGATTACCTGAAAGTTCAGATCATTTTTCCTGTATGAATAGAATCGCAGTTGACAATTAGTCTATCGTCATTGACATACATGTATATATCACTGCACATATGACAAAACTCCTGCTAAGTGTGAGCAGTTCATATCAAGTGGTGCTCACTGCAGAGACAAATGACGTCCAGTGCCCCCCTCTCTGGATGTCTTGGACCTTCTAGCTCCACCCATTATGCCCAGAATACATTCAGAGCTGGAGCTGGACGTCACGCTCCATTCATTGGCTCTGCAGTGAGCAGCCTCTCGTTCGGCACACCAGACCAGGCCCAAGGTACTTGTGTATGCCGCTGCGGTAATTGTGCTGACAGCACATAAGGGAGACAATATAAGCTTACTTTACATTGCATTATTTATTTGTGCCACAGATCCACTTCTCTTGGGGAAAGAAACTCATTTCTTTTGACTTTAAAGTGCAAATGAGAACATATATATTGTTCCTCTGTGTTGTTACCGTTATAGTTGTGGTGTGGTGTGGGAGCTATTTTTAAAACTTTATGATTATAGTTATCGTACTTGGTGTTATATTGATTCAATGCTGTAAGGGACTGACTGTAGTTATCCAGCCAATAGCACTGAGTAGTTTTCTATTTTTCTTAATATTGTTTTTGATTAGGCGTAATAGCCTATGTATGTGTAACCTAAAGGCCTCCAGTAAATGAATTCAATAATTGTGCTACAGTTAGTTTTTCTGTGATATTAGCTATTAAAACATTTCAGATTTTGGACTTTATACATTCCAGAAGAGTATGTGTTTAACATATCCTCCCGAGACCCATAGATTTTTTAAACATTTGCTTTACATCATTACATTGTTTGGAGCAGTGTTTCCCAACCTTTTTTTCCTCACCACGGCACAGTTTTGATAACACGTGCATGTGTCATTATAATAGCCTATTAACATTTTATAAAAATCTAGCTCAGATGGAGTTTGACCAGGTTTTTGATCATTTGATAATTTTCCATGGCACACCTGACTTGCCTGTCCCTTTGTGCAGGCCAGTTAAGTTCCTCCACACCAAACTCGCTCATCCATGTCTTTATGGACCTTGCTTTGTGCACTGGTGCGCAGTCATGTTGGAACAGGAAGGGGCCATCCCTAAACTGTTCCCACAAAGTTGGGAGCATGAAATTGTCCAAAATGTCTTGGTATGCTGAAGCATTAAGAGTTCCTTTCACTGGAACTAAGGAGCCAAGCCCAACCCCTGAAAAACAACCCCACACCATAATCCCCACATTTGGCACAATTCAGTCAGGAAAGTACCGTTCTCTTAGCAACCGCCAAACCCAGACTCGTCCATCGGATTGCCAGACAAAGAAGCGTGATTCATCACTCCAGAGAACACGTCTCCATTGCTCTAGAGTCTAGTGGTGGCGTGCTTTACACCACTGCATCCGACGCTTTGCATTGCATTTGGTGATGTAAGGCTTGGATGCAGCTGCTCGGTCATGGAAACCCAATCCATGAAGCTCTCTATGCACTCTATGTTCTTGAGCTAATCTGACGTTTGGAGGTTAGTAGGTCTGTAGCTATTGATTCTGCAGAAAGTTGGCGACTTCTGTGCACTCTGCACCTCAGCATGCACTGACCCCGCTTTGTGATTTTACGTAGCCTACCACTTCGTGGCTGAGTTGCTGTTGTTCCCAATTGCTTCCACATTTGTTATAATACTGCTAACAGTTGACCGTGGAATATTTAGTAGTGAGGAAATTTCACGAATGGACTTATTGCACAGGTGGCAACCTATCACGGTACCACGCTTGAATTCACTGAGCTCCTGAGAGCGACCCATTCTTTCATAAATGTTTGTAGAAGCAGTCTGCATGCAGGTGCTTGATTTTATACACCTGTGGCCATGGAAGTGATTGGAACACCTGGATTCAATGATTTGGAGTGGTGTCCCAATACTTTTGGCAATATAGTGTATGGGTGCGCCTCATTCAGTTCCCTAGCTCCCGAGCTCGTGAATCAGTATATCGTGTACACAAATTCAGGCACTGGTAAGGACAGTAAAGGACGCTGGCTCACTACATATTGGGACACTGATGACTCTATTTCCAGCGACGTGACAACGTCCTCATTGAACAACATCACTACTGGTATTGATGAACATCAGCAGAGCTGATATCTTTCTGACATTACTTGTAATGTTATTTAAAGTACATTATGATAAATACTTTGCTTGTTACATATGCATGCAACATTTCAATCTTAAATAAATTATAAATATTAGCTAGATTGTGTTCATTACCTGTCCAACGATGTATGTTTATGCTGAAATATAATAAAATTATGTTTTTTTGTTGTTATGTGTAGTGAGTTGGCTCACATGATTTAAGTTTCTCTCTTCAGAACTTCCGTTAAGGGAGCATAGTGAGCATCGATGCACCCTGGGTTTTGCGGTGCATTGTGGGACTTATTAGGGAGCGAACGTTTCAGTGCACTGGAAGGATTCTGCGATTGAGACATCCCTTAAAATGGCAGACTCCCTGATCAGTGCCCTGACTACTGAATTAGGGAGCTGATTGAGACGCACCCTATGTCCTATGTAGAAGACACAAGGACTCAGTTAATGAGAACATGAAAACAAGACTCTATAACCAAAACTGTTTTTTTTCTATATTACATTTTTGTATTCAGTATACCAGTACATTTTTAGATTCCAAGTTAAGTGTCCCTTACAATGGTCATTTATGAAATCGATGCATGTCTCATAATAGAAAGACATATTCTGATTTGAAACCCCAGTAAAGTTGTCTTGAGATGTTAATTTACGACAAACTAGTTTACGACTGAACTACTTTAAATAATTACAAAATATTATCATATTACCATAAGAGTGCTGAATTTAGTCATTCAGTCAATGTCAGTCATATTTCAAGACCAGTGAGAGGGAGTTGTCATGGTGAAACCTTCAAACATTTGGTATCTCTAAAAAGCCCTAAAGCCCTTTACAGGACATCCAGACTTATATGTCCTCTACAGAGGAAAAAAAAAATCCATTGCTGGGTCTCAGGAGGATATAACAAATTGGCCAACATAAATAGCCATTTTGTCCAATCTGGTCATAAACTGATCAGGTAACTTCCTGTTAGTGATGCACCAAAATTTTGGCAACCAAAAAATATTCAGCCAAAAGGTTTTCTCTGTTTCAGCCTTCGTCTGTTTGCAATATGTAAAATTTGTTTGGCTGAAATATCAAGAAGCAGCTCACTGTTGAAGAACTTTGCTACACCTTGTTTCATCACCCTAAACAGCGATAAAACCTTTTATTTTCGACTAAAAAATCCACATGAAAGTGAAATGAATCTTGAATTTTGGTTTTGGTGTAATACTTCCTGTTGGTATATGGAAGGTCTTATAAGAAATTCACACTTAGTGTTTTGCAGCAAATAATTCATTGTCATTTGGAGATGGCAGTTTAAGACGACATGAGGAACAGAGTCTATTGCCCATGCAACAGATTAAAGCAGAGTATGTCACCCACCTCAGGATGCAGTTGGAAACTGCAGTCCAAGAGGAACTGCTACTCGCAACTAACACCAAGACCTGGTGACCTCCAGTGACTATATCGCTGTCACTGTGAACGCCCTTTTAGACGCAAGTCATACAAGATTTTTCCCAGAACATAAACAATGGACACCATCTCAGAGGGAGTTACTTGTGAAGGTGTTGTGAAGGTGCTCATTATAACAGGGAGGAGCCGTGGTGTGTGTGAAGGCCCCAGAGGTGAGCAGACGATCACCAAGACATTCAGCTGTGTTATTCTCATGAGCAGGAAGAGACTGGGTTTCATTTTCAAGAAGGAATTACACCATCTGCAACTCCAGACAGGAAAGAGATGTAATGATGCTTTAGAGGAAGAATGGGTCCTGCAAGGAGATGTCTTTTTATTTTACACAGTGTTCTGTCTAGTTATGATTCCAAGGTGTTGCAGGTTTCTGTCAAGTAACGTTGTTGATCATGGCTGTAAGTAACTAGAAGGAATCTACCTTGTTAATCCACATTATTGTCTTGGCCGTGGAGATTTTTTTTGGAAAATTAAGCCGTTGCCGTAAAGGGTCCATGATCGGTGTCGGGAATCGCTATGTGCTAAATAATATGCCTTTATTCTCTGTTTGATTGTAAAACTATTCATTGTTTTTATTCTTTGCCTTTAAGGTGAAACTCTCGAGGACCAGCGACAGAAGATTCAATCCATGAACACTGAGCAGCCTGCAACAAATGTAATAGTACAACCATCTAAGGTGAGTTTTGTTTCACTTAAGAGTGATCCATATTTACAAATACTTAATGATAGTATGATAACAAACTACAGTTTAAGTCATCATTCACTTATAATCTTCCCATCCAGTCAGCTGTTGAGAACATAACTATTTTTGTACAATTTGTCATTTGTACAATGTGATTCGTATGGAAAAGCATGAAAGTCCACCCCTGAACTTAACGGTCAGTAGGGCATGCATAAACGTACAAATTCATTCAAATTATACTACGGGGCAGTTGAATGCTTGAATCTGATTGGTTGATGACCTTTCTAAGGTGTGCAATTATTTTCAGGGAATTGCAAGGCTAAAGTAGTTCCAGGCAGGTCTTGACTGCATTACAGTTCCATATCGCCTCGCCAAATGATTTCAGATATTTCAACGGTTCTTACAGACTACAACAGCAAAAGAACCAAAACACACAAGGACACTGTCCAAGCACTGGTTAATAGTTCACTGGAGGGCAAGATTATCAGTGAATACCAACTTAAATTTATCTCACGTAAATCTATCACATAGCTGAAGACTGTAAATGTAGTGCACATGCACATCATAAGTCAGAATCATATAGACAACTTTCAAGGTGCAGTCATATTTACCGTTATTCAGCCAATGTTCATGGCAAAATTCAGTAATTTTATTAGGAATCCATGCAATCTAGAATTTCACGTGAGGGCAAAAGATTTTCCCAGAAAGATCTGCAACAAGTTTAAGGCCCAACTGTGAAGTTCTTTTTCGTTGAAATACGTGATCGACTTCGTTTCGACCTGATTTTGTTTGAAACCTCACATCAGTTCGTTCTTCAATTTTGCTTTAAGTATATTGGGGCTTTTAAGTTGGTCATGCGATGTTGAACAACAGAAAACTGCTAATTTTTAAAGTGACTTCTGTGTGAGCTTTGGTTTACACATCAATACACTATTAACTATGACTTTTTTGCTGGCAAATTTTCACTAATGTCACCGGACCTTTATAGTTCTTTTAGCCATTTTTGGATTTAACAGATCAGGGCTCGACAATAAGGACTGCCCGATGGCCCGGGGCCAGCGTCAAAGACACTCGGGCCAGTTGACGGAACTGTCACCTGCCCGCTCTGGCTATTGCTGCATCTCACTGATAATTTTCTCATTTGTAATTTTTGCCTATTTATATATTCAAGCGCACATATACGAGAAAGGGCCCGCGTCTCTCAGTTTGGTTCTCGCGCAGCGCAGCATCACTAGCTGAATATTCACACAAAATTATGCCAAAATGCAGGTCTTGTCGAGTATCATCGTAAACATAGTCGAAATATGCCAGTCACCGCCAGCGTTTTTTCACAAGTTTCATGGCCCACAGAATATCTTGTATGAATATCTGAACATGCAATATATCAAAAGAAAGAACAGTTTTATTCTAGCTTCATGCATTCTTTTTTCTATCAACACTTAAATGTGGGTAAGATTCATGAAAAAAGCAACATTTTGTGTTGAGCAAACTTTTTTTGTCAAAGACTACATCCAGATTCAGAACGATGATCAAACACAGATGCAGTAGATTGAGTCCATCAACACCCCCTAAACCTTCACAGTCCTATAGCACAGTCCTATTCAATAACATAGCCATTTTGATTTAGATGCTGTTTATTGCTGATGATCATATTATTTTTCATATGCATCTGATTATATAAGATCGCTCGTTTCTTCTTCGCCTGTGTTTTGATCAGGAGATTCTGTACTCTTTCGGGAGATGGGTAATAGCATATACCGTATAACAGGGAAATCTGGAAAATATCGTCAATGGCAGGGAAGCATTTTCTCCTTTTATACAGTCTATGGTTTTCTCATAAAAGACGAGATAACAAAAGAAAAAATCACTCACTGCTCTTGACTGAATAACTTTAATAAGGGTTAATCTATATTTACACAGTGAAGACTATGCAGTGATATTTTACATTTGATTACTATTTCTGTACCTGAAAATCTAGTTTAGACCTATGAAAAACCTGAAAAGAACTGTTTTTCATTTGTATGTTTGTTCTGTTGTATTTATTTGTGCTGTTGCTCGTAATTCTATTATTTATTTATTTAATTACAGACTGTCTTTAAAATATTTAAAATGTATATGAATTAGGCTTTTTGGAGTCCACCTTATTTATTAAGGTTACATGGATCAAAAACAATAACTAGGCCTATTTTATTTTATTTATGACTTTTTTGTGGTGGGGCCAGTAAAAATTTTGGCAGGGCAAGTAAAAATTTGAACCACTGGCCCGACCGGGCCAGCAGAAAAAATCCTTAGCGTTGAGCCCTGCAGATGGTCAATATAAATGTGTCATTTTTTGGAAAAAAGAGCTGTATAAAGACACAGTGATGTACATGCTTGTTGAGGAAAGGTGTGCTGTTACTTTTCTAAGTGATCAAACTTACCATTTTGACCTGGCGGATGATAAAACATCAAAACATTCTTTGCTTAGAGTTGAGTATCAGTAGACACACACTGTATGCTACGTTTTCAGTCTGATCCTGAACAGAGTAATTAAATCTTAAGGATCACTCATAGAGTCGTCTGTGTTAGCGGGCCGGCGTGATTTCCATATGCTGTGTGCTGGGCGCGCAACAGCACTGAAGAGAGAAAGAGCCCCTTGAGTTACGCTGGCCGAGCGGGTGTGTGACAGGTGCCAGGTGGCAGCGCCAACATGTGCTGCTGCTATTCAGCAATCTGTTCCACCGCACCGCCTGGAGACATATGGCTAATGAAAGACACTCACTCTTTCTCTTTGAATATGAGAGGCTTTCACAAAATACCAAAGCCTAGAGTCAGTTACTGGAGTTGACTTGTGGACAGGACAAGTGCATTTTACAATCATGTGGACAAAATAATGGAAAAACCACATGAAAAACATCAGCTGTCTATGTGAGTTTCCAAAGAATTACCTGTGAGTTCCAAAGAGGT
The DNA here is from genome assembly GCA_039654625.1 of Rhinogobio ventralis. NCBI lineage: Eukaryota > Metazoa > Chordata > Actinopteri > Cypriniformes > Gobionidae > Rhinogobio > Rhinogobio ventralis. The sequence goes on along the minus strand of CM077209.1, from coordinate 22,843,997 downwards.
CACACAGTTCCTGGATTACAGGTGCATTGATCACAAAAACAGCACAATGATTTAAAGCAGGGGTGTCCAATCCTGCACCTGGAGGGCCACTGTCTTGCAAAGTTTAGCTCCCCAACCCTAATTAAACACACTTGAACCAGCTAATCAAGGTTTTACTAGGCATACTAGAAACTTCCAGGCAGGTGTTTTGAGGCTAGTTGGAGCTAAACTCTGCAGGACAGTGGCCCTCCAGGACCGAGTGTGGACACCCCTGCTTTAAAGGTTTAGTTCACCCAAAAATGAAAATTCTGTAATTTATTTACTCACTCTCATTTCGTTCCAAATCTTCGGTACACAAATGAAGATATTTTGAATGAAACCACTCAATTAATATGGATTACTTTTACGAGCTCTCAATGAACATTTTGAACCGTCTGAGTTTTGGGTGAATAGAATCTAGATTCTCTCAGATTTCATTAAAAATATCTTTATTTGTGTTTCGAAGATGAAAGTGTTATGGGTTAAGAGATTGCAGCATCCAATCAGTTCCCGATGGACAAAATCCAAAAAGGCCAGCCCTACATTCCCTCTTGCCCATTTCACGTCTCATGCCAACATTTAGGGTGAAACTAATTGACACTACATGCAAAACATGGAAACATTGACAGGAATAGAATGACACCTTCATAGGATAGATGTTAAATGCCATAAAAAAGCACATCCACAGAAATTACCAGAGAGTTAAATTAGCAGTTCTTTGACTTAGTCGAACCACAAACCGTGTTATGAGCTACACAGAGCTGCCATTCTGAAACCTCATTCAGATGCTTAAAGGAAGAGCTGAGAATTCTAATCAATTACTTGTGTTGTCTATCAAAACTGGAATTTTTTATTTTTTCCCCTTGAAAGACAAAAGCAGTTAGAGGAATAAAAAAAGCAATGGAAAGCAAAATACAGAATGTCCAAGCTACTCTTTTCCATTCAATGAGTATGAATAGAGAGACTAATATTTCCAAGGAGAAGATTCAATTCTGAGTGAATCAAATTTTAGTCTGTTTCTCACACAGAGCTATCATATGGTTTCAGGAGCCTTGGATTTTAGTGCAAGTCATATGAACTGCTTTTATTGTGCTTTTTAGTCTTTGTTGGGGCTAAAGAGAGCTTTCGATCACCATCCACTTTAAGAGTTGGGTTCCACCTTATTTAGTTTAGTTAGTTGTTCAGGGTTTTTGCTTCTCCCTCTATGTATTGTACCAGTCTCATGTTACAGTAAAGAACTTACATTAATAGATCATCATTCGCTGTCTGACATGTGTTTGGCAAGCATATAAGACAAACAGGAAAGGTAAGAGTATAAAACCACTTCCACAACTATGACAGCCAGATTCTATTTAACTGCAGCAGAAGCACCATCTTAAGTGCCTATGAATTGAAAGCGTGGCTTGTTTAATCCCTGACAAATTAACATATTTTTGAGCATTTAGTTTCACATTTGACCTTTATTAATAATGCACAGGAATGACAGTGTCTCTTAATGGTGTATTTGAGCTGATTATGTTATACACCACTACACCCAAACTATTATATATTTTAAAATCTGCTTTACCATCCAAAGGTTTTGGTGTGGTAAGTCTCTTATGCTCACCAAGGCTGCATTTATTTGATCAAAAATACAGTAAAACAGTAATATTGTGAAATGCATAACAATTTAACAAACTGTTTTGTATTTGAATATATTTTAAGATGTAATCTATTCCTGTGATATAGCAAAGCAGAATTGTCAGCATCATTACTCCAGTCTTCAGTGTAACACGATCCTTCAGAAATCATTCTAATATGATTATTTGCTGCTCAAGAAACAATTCTGATTATTATCTGTTGAAAACGGTTGTGCTGCTTAATATTTTTGTAGAAACTGTGATACATTTTTTAGGATTCTTTGATGAATACAAAGTTCAAAAGAACAGCGTTTATTTGATTGATTTGTGTGTGTGTGTGTGTGTGTGAGAGATATACACACACACACACACACACACACACACACACATACACACACACACACACACACATAATAAATGTGTTTACTGGTACTTTTGATTAATTTAATGTGTCCTTGCTGAATAAAAGTTTTAATTTGATGAAAAAATGAAAAAGCTCACTGACCCCAAACTTTTGAACGTAGTAGTATAGTTCCCATGAAATGAGAATTGTTAATTTTCTTAAATTAAAATTAATTCACTTCCATTTACAAACAGTTTTAAATGTTCTACAGTTTATCTATATGCTGTACTGCTCTGCACATCCGTGCATTATTAGTTGTGTCTGAAGTTCAGCTATAGTTGTGGTACAACATGTGACTTCCTTATCGTGATGTTTCAGGGCTGTAATGAATCCTCATCCACCTCATAAGAGACCAGACTTCTCAGCTCTGTGGCTGCAGGCTTTCTCTTTTTGGGTGTACTGATGTGAGACAATTTGACTCATTCATGCAGTCAGTCTAACTAATAACAATTAATACTAAAGAAATACCTGGCATATCATATCACCTGACCTATAATGATGATAATAATGAGTAAAGGCTGAACTTATTCAGCATTAATGAGGGTTAACACAGTGGCAGTTTGGTAAATGGTAGCATAGTTGAGTCACACATGCTGTGATGAATATAATAACAGTAGTACTGCTCTTCAACAGATCCAGTTTCTCAGTTTTCACTGTGGATTTTCTTTCTTTTTGTTCAGCCATCCAGCATCAGGAACAGAGGATTTACAGAGATGGCTCAGCCTTCCTCCCAGCCCATATCTGCTAAGATGTCCTCAGAAATGCACGGTGTAGACGCCACCCCTGCTCTCCCTGAACTTCTAGGAGATATACCGTTCACTTTAGCGCCACACATCCTGGCCATGCAGGCAGGCCTGCCCTTTGTAACAGAGATCACCTTCCCTCACGACATAAATGACAAACTAGCCAACTTTCGTTATGACTTCTCCTTGGAGAACTCTGTGCTTTGTGAGCCGTGACTCTTAGCCCATCAGTTATAGTACAATTATAACAAGTGATGAACTATGAGCCTTTGGTTGTCAAGATTCTCCTTAAACGCTTGCCTATTAAATAAATGAAGATCTAGTTTCAGTTAGCTGACAAAAATCGGTCACTGACTATAGGGTGTTGGGCTCAAACGAACATATTGTCAATTTAGTTTAAAAATGTTCACATCAAGATGGTTTACAGTCTCTCAGGATATTACACTTGATTGTGTGAAATGAGCGTTACCGCCTCATTCAAAAACAGTAGATGAGCATTTATAAGATGACCTATGGCTTTACATTTTTCAAATGTAGCTCAAATTTTACGGGTGTAAATTCTGTGCAATTTTGCATTTTGACTCTGTGGGGTTCTGTAGCATAAGATGACGTGCTGAAATTGTTTAGAAACTTCTATGTTTCTTAGTAGAGTTCGGTTGTTTGATGTTTCATTCAGACATCACAGTCTGCGTTGGCCTTCCTCAGTTTTTTCTTAGTTCTGCAAAGTAAGAACTGTAATTTATGGAATCGGTTTCCGATTATAGTAATCTGTCACCCAGCAATGTAGTTCTTTAAACATATCTAAAATAAATAATTGGATAATAAAGTATTTAATTTAAATATAAACTATATTTTTAAAAATATTTTTAAATATTTAAAATATATATTAAAAATGGCAATCATAATGGCCTTTTGGCTAGTCCACTATATCTGCTGTAACTCTACAGTGAGTACCAATAAACCTTAAAGGTGTAGCAAAAACACTCCCCTGCCTGCTACTGGTCAACCAACTATACAAACAAAATAATCCCGCCCTAAACTGACGCCATTGGTTGAGTCAGTGTTGCTGTACCGGGCTGTTCGGAATGCTCAAACTGAACAATGTTTTGATTAGTGATGCAGTGTTTACACTTTTCAGGGGAATCACTATAGAATATAGCTTACTTGTCGTTGTTTCTGCATTTTAAGTTGGGATATGAAGTATTTATACATCACAAAAATTACACATATCACCTTAAGTGAAAGGATTGCACTTAAAATTGAGAGACGGACATTGAAGTGCTCATTATAAATAGGCCAATTATTATATCCATTTGTTTGTAAATGTGTGCACATATATACATAATTGTTTTTTTTGGTGTGAGCATTGCATACCTCTGCTGTTGTTTGGGTTTAATGCATGAAGTTTTGAAGTTCTGCTTAAAGATAACGCCCCATTTTGGGAGGCAGACATGTATTCTGAGAAATGTTTGATTGCAAAACATGCACATGGATTTTAATAGGATTAACTGTTCTGTTTGAATAGGCTAGATGGTTGTTGATCTGTTTTTTCTTTTTCTCTTTCATTTGAATTTCGGTTAATGGATGGGTTTTATAGTGTGTGCTGCTATTTACACAATGCACTCAGGTTTAGCTGTCTCCTTTACATCCTCTGTTCTTTACTTGATAGCGGTTTAGTTTATTTGCTTGATATTTTTTGTTTATTAAAAAATATATATATTTTATTGGTCTTTGTTTTGATTTGTCTGTTACAGTTATTTCATCTAAGGTTACTAGGTTCCTCCTAATTTATCTCAATCACTAAACTGTCCTTTTCAAAACACTACTGAAGGAATCAAAGTTTGCATTGAGCTGTCTTTTCCCCTTGTGTGTAAAATCATTAAATGCCACTTTTTTTTAGGTAAATATTATGCCATCACCTTAACTCTATGGATTCCTCTTATTGGTTCTTATCTGGAACAGAATTCCTCATTGATTCTGATCCCACATGATTCTAAATTCTGAGCATGAGCGGAATGTAATGATGTTTAATTAAAATCTTATTTGATTACATTGTTTTGTTGCAATTTGCTGTTTTGTATGGACATATCTTGCAAATATTATTTGGCACAAAAAGGATTTATTACAAATTTCTAAAAATATACATAATTATTATACACAGTCATATATTATGTAAACACTTTTATTTTGGATGTGATTAATCAATTTGACAACACTTTTATTTATATATATATATATATATATATATATATATATATATATATATATATATATACACTCACCTAAAGGATCATTAGGAACACCTGTTCAATTTCTCATTAATGCAATTATCTAATCAACCAATCACATGGCAGTTGCTTCAATGCATTTAGGTGTGTGGTCCTGGTCAAGACAATCTCCTGAACTCCAAACTGAATGTCAGAATGGGAAAGAAAGGTCATTTAAGCAATTTTGAGCGTGGCATGGTTGTTGGTGCCAGACAGGATTTTACAATCTGCTCAGTTACTGGGATTTTCACGCACAACCATTTCTAGAGTTTACAAAGAATGGTGTGAAAAGGGAAAAACATCCAGTATGCGGCAGTCCTGTGGGCGAAAATGCCTTGTTGATGCTAGAGGTCAGAGGAGAATGGGCCGACTGATTCAAGCTGATAGAAGAGCAACTTTGACTGAAATAACCACTCGTTACAACCGAGGTATGCAGCAAAGCATTTGTGAAGCCACAACACGCACAACCTTGAGGCGGATGGGCTACAACAGCAGAAGACCCCACCGGGTACCACTCATCTCCACTACAAATAGGAAAAAGAGGCTACAATTTGCACGAGCTCACCAAAATTGGACAGTTGAAGACTGGAAAAATGTTGCCTGGTCTGATGAGTCTCGATTTCTGTTGAGACATTCAGATGGTAGAGTCAGAATTTGGCGTAAACAGAATGAGAACATGGATCCATCATGCCTTGTTACCACTGTGCAGGCGGGTGGTGGTGGTGTAATGGTGTGGGGGATGTTTTCTTGGCACACTTTAGGCCCCTTAGTGCCAATTGGGCATCGTTTAAATGCCACGGCCTACCTGAGCATTGTTTCTGACCATGTCCATCCCTTTATGACCACCATGTACCCATCCTCTGATGGCTACTTCCAGCAGGATAATGCACCATGTCACAAAGCTCGAATCATTTCAAATTGGTTTCTTGAACATGACAATGAGTTCACTGTACTAAAATGGCCCCCACAGTCACCAGATCTCAACCCAATAGAGCATCTTTGGGATGTGGTGGAACGGGAGCTTCGTGCCCTGGATGTGCATCCCACAAATCTCCATCAACTGCAAGATGCTATCCTATCAATATGGGCCAACATTTCTAAAGAATGCTTTCAGCACCTTGTTGAATCAATGCCACGTAGAATTAAGGCAGTTCTGAAGGTGAAAGGGGGTCAAACACAGTATTAGTATGGTGTTCCTAATAATCCTTTAGGTGAGTGTGTGTGTGTGTATATATATATATATAAAGCAAAAAAAAGTCACATCACCGTTTTGTCCAAAAACCTTTTAAATTACAGAACTGAATAAATTAAATTTCAAGTGTAACAACTTGCCCCAATTTGACATTAATTAGGGGGAAACTTATCCTGAGAATACAGCTCAACCTTCGCGTTAAAATTGCAATTAATACATTTAATAAATTACATTTAGAGCCACGGTCTCTCTTATGTCTTCTTATGCCCTTTGCATTGCTTACAGTTAAATCCGTTACACCATCTGTGTTATCTAGTATTAATGTTTGTACTTTGTACCATTAGATTAGTCTGTCAGTTTCCTGTCTCGACCAATAGCAAGACAGAATCCCAAACGTTCTGAACCACAATGACTCTATTGGCTCCTTCTGAGTCCATCATTTTCGCCCAACCAATCATATTTTATTTCGATCATGCGGTGCACCAATCAGAGGTCGTGAGAGCGCCGGACGCTCCCGCCCACACGCCTCGGTGACTGCCGCTGAAGTGCCTGTCATTTGGAGTAACACAAGAGGGGTGCTGAGACACACGACAGTCGGGATAACATTTCTTCAGCGTCAACTTTTTTAGGTTTCCAGACTAGGAAGAAACCCATGACACATTTTAAGGGCACGTTAGCGTCAACAAATCATCTGCATGACTAAAGGACAAAAACTTTTTTCAGGGAAGCTACATTGCTACAATTTCAGCGCACTAACCGACAAGCTGAGGCTCCGCACTACACCAACATTAAAATAAGCTTCTGCTTTTTTAACAATTATAAGACGTTTAATAAGAAGTTTAATTAATGTCTTGAGTTTAGTTAATGAATTCATGAAGGCGTTGTCGAAGGAATTTATTGGCGTATTTTTAAGTAAAACTACCACAAAGTTAGGTTTAGTCATGTCAGCATCACCTGTGCACTCGGCTCGGGTCAGGCGCAGCAAAGACGGGTCCCCCATCAACACCTCCTCCTCCTCCTCCTCAGCATCATCATCATCATCATCATCCTCCGCCGGCAACACGAGCCGGTTGCAGCCCATTCGCGCCACGGTGCCCTACCAGCTCCTGCGTGGAAATCAGCAGCACAGCCCGACCCGCCCTCCCGCGTCCTCCTTCTCCTCCTCCTCCTCCATCTCAGTCGGAAGCAACACAGAACCGACCGCAGCAGCCCTGCACAGCAGCTCCAGTTCCGGCAGCCCGACGCTCGCCAGTCCGGCAGGAAACGGCTCGCTGGACGGTCGGCTGATCCCGCGGCAGAGGCGCTCTCCTCCGGAGCACAGGAGCTCACCCGAGCGCTGCCCTCATTCACCTGTCCTTAGAGGTAAACAACAGGCCCAAATCCTGCTTCATTTACTGCCATTCATTTAAGCATCTTCATATAAGCTGTCGTTTAATTGGGTCAGACTGTTTATCATGGACTGAATATGAAAACAACATAAATTCTTCACATAAAACTGTTATTATAGCGCTATAAACCAGAAACGCATGTGCATGACACAGATATGACAGCTTTATAAGAGTATTATATATATATATATATATATATATATATATATATATATATATATATATATATATATATATATATATACATGTACAGTAAATACATATATAAAATACATTAGACCCCATTAACTAAATCTGTTTATTTATTTAAGATCGCTGCTAAATGCGTTTAAATGCGTCAATATATAATAATGTACATAATCATGGTGTTTGTGCATAATGCCTATGGCTGCGACTTAAAACCTAGTAAGCATCCTAGACAGTCGTCGTATATCGTACATTCACACAGAACGCGAACGTTTTTGCCGTTGTGTCATAAGCGTTTTTTGAAACGCTGCATTCGGTTCAATTCGGTTTCTGTCTTATACGCAAGAATGCTTCCCGTGTACACGCCCCCTGTGGTCCCCTAGAAAGCCGTCTATGTAGTGAACTCGCTAGGTTTTGAGACACGGCCTGCTCCTGCTAAAGCTAGCGCTCTGTAGCTTCGCAAACACACGCATAACTACCACTATTGCGTTATTTTTTATGTCTCCAGTCTTGAATGAGCTCATATGTCTTTCTCATGGTTGTAGCTAATTCGCTGTTGTTTATCGGTCAGGGATGGAAAGAATTACGTGTGTAATTGGAGGTTGAGTGTATGTGTGTGTGAAGGCCACACACACAGGGGGCCTCCTCGCAAACACACAGCCTCAACCCTGCTGTTCTGCATCATAACACATTATTATGAAACCTAAATGTTGCAAATTGAGCACCTAAAGCCTTATTTAACGACTCTATGTGTTGCCTGTATATTTAGAATAAATAACATGTTAAAATGTTCATTCATTCCCAGTGCTGCATTGTCAGTCTCCATATTCAGGCCCTTCTGCCAAAAAAAGTATTTACTATTTATTATTTACTACACTACTACTTTAAAACTATGGTGACTTGGTATACGCCACCATTGTCAGTAAAAAAGAAATTTGTTTTTGATGATTTAACAGTAATGATGGTGGTACAGGGGCTCTAAAATATATATCTATAGAGATTAGTGATTTGGATACTTAATCCACACATATTTATTTTTTAATTCGTTGCATTAACAAAATATCAAAACAAATATTATTTATATGCTTGCAATGATATCACATTCAGAGAGTAAGTGAGTCCAGATACTTTTCTGAGGGCAATGTATATGGATACATAAACTGTTGCTTAAAGGGTTAGTTCACTCAAAAATGGAAATTCTGTCATTAATTACTCACCCTCATGTTGTTCCAAACCCGTAAGACCTTCGTTCATCTTCAGAACACAAATTAATATATTTTTGATGAAATCCGAGAACTTTCTGACCCCATATAGACAGCAGTTTAATTACCACTTTTAAGGTCCAGAAAGGTAGTAAAGGCATTGTTAAAATAGTCCATGTGACTACAGTGGTTCAACATTAATTTAATGAAGTGTCGAGAATACTTTTTGTGCGCAAAAAACAAACAAAAATAACGACTTTATTCAACAATTTCTTCACATCTGTGTCAGTGTCCTACGCCGAGTTAAGTCAGAGCTACGCCAGCACGCCGGCTTACCATTGGCAGAAGCTGTTCACGTGAGCACCATGACGCATGCGTGTGATGCTGACGCAGGAGCTGGCCAATGTAAACTGCTTAGGAGATTATTATAACGATGTATTTACTACCTTTCTGGGCCTTGAAAGTGGTAATTCAATTGCTGTCTATGGAGGGAGCTCTCAGATTTCATCAAAAATATCTTAATTTGTGTTGCGAAGACAAACAAAGGTCTTATGAGTTTGGAACGACATGAGGGTGAGTAATTAATGACAACATTTTCATTTTTAGGTGAACTAACCCTTTAAGTATGCAGACATTTTTGTCAACATTTATTGTCATGAATCTCTTGACATTATTTTGATCATTGGTTATGAATTGGTGTTTGTGGTAAGGCATTCTTTCTGCTGAGGCTGTCAGGTTATGACAGGTTATCTGTCTGTTATCATATGGAAATATGTTAAATAAAATTAGGAAGGTGCTAGTGATGGGAGGATCGGATCATTGTGCTGTATCACTCGTTCATCAAAATGAGCTAATCTTTATTCAAGTCATTTTGTCCATATGAGTGACGTTAATGTAATGTAATGTTAATGTAATGTTATATTTTCAACAGCCAAAATCCCCGAACACGCCCACCTACGCAATCTTGATCATATTCCGAATTAGGAAATCATTATAATGCAGCCAAAGATAATTTATGAGGAACATAAATAATTACTTTACCTTCTGAGTCCTTTGTTCATTTGTCACGTGACAGACGCAATGAACGAATAGTTCATGAATGACTGAACTCACTAAAACAGCTCTAATGTCTTTTTAAATGTTTGTTTTGCCAGCAGAAAGCAGACTTTCTCTTTCAAGGTCTTTGGTTTAGACATTGAACATGCATTGGAAAAATCATATATCTTCTGCCATTTGAAGTTTGAATTTCAGTTTGAAGTTCTCTGTATTTTTCTGCAGTGTGCAAAACATATATTTGCTTATTAATAGATTAAGAAAAAAAATTATAATGATTAAATAATAAATTAACTATATATTGTTTTTATTATTATTATAGTGATTTGTAATGTGCATTACTGCACAAAGTTGGACATCATATGCAGGGCTCGACATTAAGCCTGTTCACGTGCTTGTCCTTCAGACAAGTAAATCTGTCATTCACTTGTCCGAGTAAAAAAATTAACTTGTCCGGAAAAAATTTGATTTTTTTTGTGTGTTGTAAATATAATTTATTTTGAAGCAATATTCTCACCAGTGTTCAATCAGCTTTGACATAAAATCTTGACATAAAATCTGCATATCTGTGAGATTTTTACCTTTTATAAAGGGCATTTTTCCCTAATCTTATTAAATATAGGCTATGCTTCAGCTTTCTTTTTATATTCTTAAATTTGATCAATAAATGAAATTAGAATAAGACATTATAGGGCTGTTACCAATCAAATGAAATAATTTAGACATTACAACTGCATTAAATAATGTTATGAGATTGACTGAAATATTTTTGGAATAAAACAATTTGAAATGTTGGAAAGAATGTTTAAACATGATGCTAAACTGCCAGTAGGTGGCGGTAGGTGACCGTCTTAATGAGTGAGTCATTGAGTCGATTCGTTCAAACGGCTGATTCATTCAAGAATGAGGCAGTCGTTTACGAATAGGTCATTGAATCTTTGATTTAACCGATTCATTCAAAACGCTGAATGATTCAGTAACACACTGTTGCTGTGAGATGCGTTATGGTTCTGCTGTGATCTTTGTTTGGAAATATTTTCACTGCTGAAATAGAACAAAAACAGTCAATATTGCATCTAAAATGTAAGTGACTTAATGTTAATTGTTTATGGAACTGTCATATGAAATCAGTGTCACATTTTCAATCGTGATATTATTCAGAAAAACAGCACTCTTGCTTGTGTGATGTTGCTTAACTGTATCATATGTTATAAATATAAAAACTCATTACTGCAGTAAGTTAACTGAGTTTCTCTGTGTGAGCCGTGCTCATTTGTTTTCAATTTCTCCTCGAGAGGCTGCGCGAGCGTCAACAGCGCAACATTGTTAGCGTCAGTACATTATACATTATATATTATTATCCACTACCAATCGCCACATACACTAAATGAATGCAGAATAATTTTTGCATTTTGGTGATTCCCTAGTTATTTTTTGTTATTGATGTTTTAATCAGGATACTTGTCCGATCGGGCAAGTAAAATTCTCTTTCACTCGCCCCTTCAAAAAATCCACTTGTTGCGGACAAGCGTTAATGTCGAGCCCTGATATGAATATTTTTATTAATTCGTAATATTCAGCATCAGGATTTCATGTATTTATATATTTAAAGGTGCACTGTGAAAATGTTAGCGCCATCTAGTGGTGAGGTTGCAAATTGCAACCGCCGACCGTTCACCCCTCCTTTTCGAAGCACATAGAGAAGCTACGGTGGCCAACACAGGGCAAAGATGTCATCGTCTGAGACAGCAGAGAGTAGCTAGCGCTCTGTAGAGCAGTTTGTCCGTTTGGGGATATTGTAGAAACATGACGGCGCAAAATGGCGACTTCACTGTAACTGCGTTCACACCGCCGGCAGCCAGAGCGTGGCCGGAAGTCATTCATTTTCAATGGGAGCCACTGGCGCGCTCCGGCGAGAGCGGCACGCCTTGGACGATTTGGTCATTCAGGAGAGTTGAAATTAGGTCAACTTTATGGTAATGACGCGGTTTGGCGGCAACCAGGCAACAACCAATCGGAATGTGCTCTGCTTGAGAGGATTCCAGAGAGCGCAGTGCTGTAAACTTTGGTTCCGACCACATTAATTCCCAAGCAAAATGGAGAAGAGGTTGATCACTGTTTTTTTGCTGGTTTGATAAGAAGGGGGGGTGTATGTAGATATGAAATGGCTCATTCTAAGGTAATAAAAACACAATGGTTCATTATGTAAGGTCTTTATACACCACTGAAAACATACTTATGTATATTACATTTAGAGATGCACCGATCGATCGGCCAGGGATCGGAATCGGCCGATTTCCCTCATGATCGGCCCGGATCGGTGATCGGCCGATCAGTCTCACTTCTTACTGATTTCGAGCCGATCCGTTTTGTTACCGGCGGCACAGGCAATAATGTCAGCTGCGCGTTCTCGCTCTTTTCTCTGTCACAGTGAAGTGACACACATCCGCGTGGGTGCCTCCTCTCTCTCACTCGTCTCATTCGCTCCGGTTAAATAGTGCTTAAATTAAATAAGTGAAGCGAACAAGCCACGCTCAGTCTCAAACAGAGTCATAAGTACCAAAATGAGTGACTTACTGTGCTTAAACTGTCAAATACATACAAAAGTATGTCAAAACCAGCGGCACAGGCAATCTTGGCGAGTATTCAGATAAACAGTCAGTTTTGAATCATTAAATAGCTAAGAAAGTGAACCCATGTTGTGTGTAACAGTATTGGTTCCGCTGAACACCGTTCATAAACTCTTAAAGGGACAGCAGTTCAATATTCCTGCTGCTGTCTGTCATGTTAATCAAAGAACAAAAGACCAAAAAAAATCACTTTCTGCTCTTGACTGAATACGTACTGAATTTGTTATTTTACATTTAATTACTTTAATTTCTGAAGTATTTCTTACCTAAATAGAAACCCAGTTTACCTGAAAAACGTAGTTTCATAGCTCTCTTTATTCTATTGCATTTATTTGAGCTGTTTATATTTTATTACTGACTTTTTACTTGTGTTTTTTTTTATGAAAATAAAACTTTGCATTGAAGAAAAGTAGATTTTTGTTTGTATATGTTGTCAATTATAGTTCTTAGAAAGAAAATCGGAATCGTCAAAAATCGGCATCGGCAGATCATACTAACAAAAAATCGGAAATCGGAATCGGCCAAGAAAATTGCAATCGGTGCATCTCTAATTATATTGCTTTTCTGTCCATAGATCCTCATAAATACTACATACTGCACCTTTAAAGAAAGTGTATATTTTGGTTTAATTTAAACGTGTGTTTAATTGTTAATGTTAAAACACTGTATAATATCTCATCTTAATATACAGCCAAGTAATCTGGTTGATTTCCCTAAAAACTTTTAACACTCTTGCAGATCTGAAGTATTACTAAGCAGCTAGTCAAAAAGTGGGACCCATTCCTTGATATAAAGTCATAAAAAATGCATGTTCATTAATTAATTATAGAAGAATTTCAAAATAGTTAAAATAGTTTAAATGAAGTATATCGTGTCACACTGCTTGATGTCCATGTCAACTACCTACTGACAGAAATGGGCTTTTAATTTACAGTAGTTTCTTGTAATTACAGAAATCATCAAAGATTCTGTGGCTTTGAATTCTTGAACATTTTGTCATGAGTTAAATGAACAGTCAGATATTTTTAGAAGTGTAACTCTTGTTTCAGACATGCTGTCTCTGAGCTTTCATAATTCTGTGTCATGTTAAGCACTATTCATTTGATGCACTGTGTGTGTAGACTGAGTGAGTTCAGAGTTCAGACCCCTCTCCCCGCCCGGAATACATTTTTGTACATTTAAAAAGTTAAATGCATCAATCTGGTGCACTTTGAGAGTTCAAAAGTTGTTATTATTATTATTATTATTATCCCCAAGACAGTAATATATATTGTAAAACAAATGCACTGTAAATTAAAAAAGAAAAAAATATTTTTCATGAAATTGCAATACTTTTATGCTCATTTTTTCACTTATAAGAGATAAACCCTTGGCCTTGAGCTTTTATTTTAGTGGAAATCTGGAGTTTCTGTGATTCTGTGAGCCTCTTATCACAAATCGAATGAAATGCTTAAATCATATGTCCATACAAATGTTGAAAATTATGTACATGTGAAAATAATGCATAACTGGGTCCCATTGTGTTCCCAAATGCATGTTAAACTCTCAGCACATGCAGAGATGTAGTTCGCTGCATTCACTGTGAACTGAGACGTGGAGAAATGGCACAAAACACATTGTTAAAGAACTTTTATGATATTAGGTGAAGTTTAAAAATATTTTCGTCTCATTATGAAAATGTGGCGGGACAGATTAGATTATAGAGGGCCGCCAGAGTCTACATAATTAATAGGAAACACTGGAGTTAATTTATCTGAGAAATACATTACTTCTGTTGTACTTAGTACTTAGTTTTTGTCTAGTTCTCTAAGACAGCAGTATTTTTGGCCGTGGTTTTGTGTTCATGTGTGTGAGTACTGTTCAAGTGCAGCCGTCTGACTAAGCGTGATAACAGGCCTGAGAGCAGCATTACGACTTAATCACAAAAAACACTTTCTCTCACTTCTCTCCTCTATGATAGACTTATTTGAAATTGATAGTACATAAAAATAGCAACAGATGAAGAATATCCTTTCTGTTTATCAGTTCCCATGTTGCCCTTTGTATCTGTGCCAGAAAGGGCACGTAATGTGCCACAAGAGAAATAAAAAAAAAAAAAAAAATTAAGACTGTGATATACTGTTATCAGCATATGTTGAAGTATATTCTTGTTGTCTTTGAGAGAATATGCACTGTGAATGCAGCCTCAGATGAAGAAAGCTCTGTCAATTTTTAATTTCACTTTCTGTAGTGAATAATTGACTGGGGTTTGAGACTCCTTCGCCGGCTTAACCCTCGCGCAAAGTTTGCACATTGCCCGTGTGATATCCACTGGCTCACCTTCATGGTTTAAAACTGAAATATTTCCAATATTGCAACCTGGCATTTTTCTCTATCACCAACTCCCATCTTGGCTTGCAAAATGATGGACAAGGATCCACATTTTGTGCACGTAATTACCTGTGATAATAAAAGTAAATGATAAATAAATAAGTAAATAAACAAGTAAATTAAAGGGGACCTTATTAAGATGTAATATAAGTCTCTGGTGTCTCCAGAATGTGTCTGTGAAATTTCAGCTCAAAATACTCCCCAGATCATTTATTATAGCTTGTCCAATTTACCCCTATTTGGGTGTGAGTAAAAACAAGCTGTTTTCATGTGGGTCTCTTTAAATGCAAATGAGCTGATCTCCCCACCCCCTTTCCCGAAGAGGGCCTGTCCTTTACAGCTCATGCCGATCCTATGGCGGCAATAACAAATCAGGAGAATCAATATGACTGACAGCGTGAATACAGTTGTTCAGCCCTATATGAGTCTGATACTGATAAAGGAGAGACTCCAGCAGAAGCAACAACTTTGAGAATGACAGCTTTGGTGAGTCTGTCTGGCAAGTAACATCCCTCGTGCTACTGATATGTGTCGCTATGCTGGTCTGTGCAAAAATGTACACAGAATTTAAAAAGAAAATCACCTTACTGCATAATTCATAATAAACGAACATAACTCTCATCTCTGTGAATATAATCATAGACATTAGTGGTAACTTTAGCCGCAGAAAATCTAACAAGCACATTTGTAAAGGCAATTTTCAAAATATAAAGTGTGATACTTACGTCTTCAGGGTGTGAAGCTGGATCACGAACAGTGCTGCTCTATCCATAAGGAACAATTTTTTAGCTAAACCTGCTTTGTATTGACCCTTGTTCACAAAAAAGTCTGGTGTAAAATGATTCGATTTTAGGTAACTTGCGGGGCACATTCCCATCATAAACAAATGGAATCCCTTCAGTGGCTCAGTTCCCGGGAGTAAATAAAGAGTCTTATGCTCACTCTTACAATCAACAACAAAACACCAGGCTTTCTTACTACGAATCTGAGGCATTTATCTTATCACTACAGCTGCTCCAGTGCATAGAAAATGGCGGACTGTGTACAGCTCACTGAGGGCGGGGTCTAAGAGTCAGAGTCCGTCAGCAGTCGTGGGCGGGGCCTAGGCATTCTGTGACGTCACAAAGGTAGCATCTGCAAACGGCTTATTCTGAAACACTGCTTATGATTTATGGGGATTAAAAAAAGGAGTGGGTGTAGAGCTGCACGATTAATCGTTAAAAGATTGCGATTTCGATTCAAACACCCACGCGATCTCATTCCTAAATGACCACGATTCTGCTGTGTCTTTTATGCTTTATAAGGCCGCCCAATCGTCCCAATAAAGGCTTATGATTGGTGGGTGAAGGTTTCTTGCGCTTTAATTCCAATTTACCTTTATCTGATTTTATCCATTTTATCATGACCTCAAATTTAGGTTAGAATGTCGATTAGTTATTAGGTCATTTGTATAACAATTTAACTATACATTTGATTAATCTGTTTAACTCTTTACTATTATTGAAATTATTCATTCGGTTCTCAGAGTTGCACAGGGTCCTTGCACCGGCCATTTATTATGCGGGCCCACGATCACAAACTTGCCAGTCTTGGTCACTAAACAGAGGTAAATAACTATACTGTATTAGAGTGCCGCTCTCATGCTTGCTTTCTCTAAAAGTATTTTATAGATCTGTGTACACTTGAATTAAAATAACATTATCTCAGAGGTCATAACCACTACTACAGATATAAGATGACCAACATTACTCTTCTGATAGTAGCTTTGGTTTGGTCATGCATGGTTTCCCACGTACACTTAGTTAGAGTAACATTACCTTAAACAGAGGTAAGGCTCACCCTATTTAGGTTGCCCGATCAACATCATTGTTGTCCTAAATGGAAATTCCCTTTTTAGCCTTCACAGTCTAAGTACACTTGAACTAATGCCAAGAGTTAGCCGGGACTTTAGTCCGTTACTAACCTGACACTATTAAAGTCAATCATTTCAGAGTAAGTCAGAATAAATCCAAATGTAACAATTTATTAACAGTCAGGTAAATGTATAACGCCATTTACATATATCAATTCAAAGATAATCAATACATAACATCAAATGCTCTGAGGTAAAGTGTCAAAGATGCATACCTGATCTGAAAATACATGAGGCTGTCTCACAGGCTGATTTAAGCTACAAATCACGCCCTAAGCCCCGTGCAACATCTCCTTAAATACATAGACCAAGAAAGAAATGGGAATTGGCATTAATCAATTTCTATAGACCTGTATTGACGACAGGAGGTAAAGACCAATTGGCCAAAGACACACCCATCACACATTAAGCAAAATATCTCTAAACCTTTGTTACCTTTTGTTTTACTTATGTGAGAATGAGACCTTTGTACCAGACATTTCAAATGACACCAAACATGTATAATACTGTATAGTACTTGTTCACGTTAACCCATGTAGATTTTGGGTAAATTTCAGGTGATCTCAGCTAGGGGTGTGCACGAATAGTCGAATATTCGATCTGTAATTAATATTCGAAAAATAAAAATACTATTCGAATTTTACTATGTTGCTTTGCTGGCCGTAAATGCAGTGAATCCATGATGAATCCCTCTAAAACTCGCAGTTAACTAAATCCACTGGCTAGCGCTGTGGAGCGGGTTAATAAGTTGAGTGTATTTGATCACATAATGTCGTCGTCTGCCTCGCAATGTTTGGAATTACATGAAAATTGAAATTGATCTTACAAAATTGTTACTTTGAATAAAATGAATTAATAAAACTGAGTTTTCATAATATCACGACCACAATGAGAAATCAAATCCAAACACCAGTCAAATGAGGAAAGACAGCTGTCCATCACTGCATCACGAGTGCAGGTAAGCACAGATGTTCACCGAGTGAGAGCGAGATAACTTATAGCAAAATGATCTTGAGACAAATGCTTCCTTTATGTTTTGTCGAGGGTTCAAGAACAGAAAACAAAGTGCTGTTAGAAACTTTATTTAACACCGTTATCTTGTGTCTCTGCAACGTCTGTCAGCAGAGTGCGTTTTCTCACCCGAGAATAATATCATCCACATGATATTATTGGTTTTCTCAACATGAAAATGTGAAACAATATAAACACGATAACCTTATTCGGACTCGAGTATATGTACATTCTGCACGATAACTGGCGCGCTCTGCTTTATTGGTGTTTTTTTCCGCTCGCGCTGCTTGAGCTTATAATGCTTTTTTTGCTTTAGGACTATATTTTTTGTTTACACATATTGTTTAATGTTTTAAACTGAATGAAAACCTTAAGATATAACGTAAGCTTGTTGTGTATATTACCTAATCATAAGTTTGTTCAGAAATGGTGACAAAAACTTGATTAATAAAAAAAATAACGTCTTACTAATTTTCTCAAAATAACGTAATTTAAATAAACGAATATTCGAATATTCGTGTTTTATGAGCCCAAATATTCGAATACAATATTTTGGAAAAATGCCCATCCCTAATCTCAGCATGAGAGAGAGTAAGAGTGGGGAAAGAGGGGGTCAATACGACAATTCACCATGACGTCACAACAATAATAACTGTTCTTCCGGGTGGCAAAAGCCAAAGCGTTCCTATGGCAACGCTAGTAAATTGCTTGGAAGGGAGACCCACCGTCGGCACTCGGCAGTAGCCTAATCTACATTTCAACAGTTGATTCAAAAACAGACGTGGAAATTCAGACATAGTTAACATGATCAATGAGGGACTGATTAACTAATTCAGGAGATAGCTATACATGAAATGCCTAACCTTGGTCTAGTAGATGTAGCGCTAGTCTACTACCATAATTTTTAAATGAGCCTCAGCCTACCATTGAGTAGTTATTTTAGTGACTGTTGCTGTTTGACTTACAATATGTTAGACTATGGTAGATGGTCTATTTCCCTGTTATCTAACTAAAAAGGCTATGATCGTTTTCTGTTGCTCGGATCGGATGGCACAGACGTGAGCTTTTGACGGCGAAAAGGATAGCGCGCTGTAGACTAGCGCTACTCAGCTAGGCATTCACTCAAACTAAACTCGCGGTGATGATGAAACCAATGTGGTACACGCATCAATCATCCATCAGCAGTAGCCTACAACTATGTTTTGCTTTTCCTATTTCTTCCATTGACATTTGATCAGTAGCCTACATGACACTAGAAGTTCTGTCTCTTCCTTGTATAATACTTTTACTTCAGGCAGTGACTGGCAATGAGTTTGATCTTCAAAAGAGACCTTAAGTTTACTAATATTAGTCTCGAATTTCCCCAGCTGAAGATAATTATTCTCTGCTATGATTTTGTAGATGGACAGTTTTGAAGACGTCCACTCGCTTTAACCTCCTCACCCACAGGTTCCGCTGGATATATTTACTTTTTTCTGAAGGAAATCGATAAAATCCTACACCTTTTGCTGTATATCTGGCGGTGCAACCCCAAACACAACACGTTTTCGTCATAGTTTCAACTTTGATCAACAACGTTTTTAATTATGTAACTGTTTACAGTAGCCGGCTGGATCTCTTCAGTTGGTCAGTAAAAGCCGCTCGCGTTCTGCCACCCGGAAGTATGGTGGTGCCTATTGTTTACAAACATTCTGAAATGCCGTATAGAGATACTGAAGTGAGACTTGCGTCTCGAATGGTGATGCTAATTTCGTACGAGACAGTTCAGATGTTAATTTCCAGAAAGTGTCCTTTGTCCCCTCAGGGAGTAATCGTTCCTCAATCAGACAGTCTGGCATTTGCTCGTTTTTTCCAGCCTTCCAGCTTGTTTCACATTGCAAGCGTCAGCTGAGCGTGAACAGCGCATGTTTGCCGCTGCCCATGTTAATGAATGACAGGTGTCCACTGGCGCTAAGAAAGTGGAGCAGAGCATCTTCTAATTCATTCCTATGAACTTCTTGCCTGGCTATCACCAGACCAAGCTCAATTTAAGATTGAACATTGGTCTGGGGAGTCTGCTATGTATTTTCAACTGCGCAAGAGGCGTGATAAACAAGCATAATTCAACTGACTCTGTACGCAATTGGACCACCAATCAGACCACAAGAGCCGTGATCAACGGGCAACGACCCATCGCTTCTCTATCCGTCATCGTGTTAAACCCGCCAATAGCGCGCCAGGTGGATAAGCCAGTCTGTGATTGGTTTCCGCAAAAGTGTAACAGAAGCAGTAGAAATGATGTGAAACTGTTTAAAAGGAAGACTTTGGTTAACCTTTGAAAGTGCGATCATCACACTGCAACATTCAAACCTGCTTTGCGCTGCCGCTGATCTGGAGAGAGCAGCTGGCGTGTCATTATTTATTTGTTACAAACATTTAAATAACAGGGGATAAAAGTTTATAGTTTGTGTATAAACATGGTATTGATCAAAATAAATCTTTTTAAAAAGTAGATTGACACTTGTAGGTATGTATTGTATTGCTTATCGTTACGCCAGGAGGTGGTGACAAGTGAGTGTTTAAAAAAAGTGTCATTGAATCATTCATATAAAACATTTATTCACAAACGCTGATTCATCCAATAATGAAACAAATCGTGATTAATGAGACATTGACTCCAAATGATCATTTTTTTGTAAAAGTAGGGATGCGCCGATCCGATACTCAGTATCGGTATTGGCTCCGATACCGCCATTATTTGCTGGATCGGGTATCGGTCAGACAGGACTGATCCAAATCCAATACTGTGCGTATAATATTCTGTGTTATTGTTAAGCCCCAGTGCCCCATAAAAGGCACAAAAACATTATAAAACATCAAAGTATTCACTAGTTTATAGTAGTATTTTTGTCATAGATTGAGATTATATATTTTTTTTATTTGTTGTTTTTCTTTATAATAAAGTTGTCTGTATTTAGTAGATTGTGTTTAACACACAAAAGAGTGATTATAAGTTCAACACACTGAGGTATAGAAATTCTACATTGAATTTTTAAACAAAACGGCACTGGTATCGGATCGGTATCGCGATACTCAGAATTTTTGGTAGCGATTGGATCGGTTCTGAAAAAATGGTATCGGTGCAGTGAATTTTGCATAATAGGTCCCCCATAATTTATGATCAAATATCGGATCGGCGCATCCCTACTTTTACAAAAAAATTAGAATTTGGAGTCAATGTCTCATTAATCACGATTTGTTTCATTATTGGATGAATCAGCGTTTGTGAATAAATCTTTTATATGAATGATTCAATGACACTTTTTTTAAACACTCACTTGTCGCCACCTCCTGGCGTAACGATAAGCAATACAATACATACCTACAAGTGTCAATCTACTTTTTAAAAAGATTTATTTTGATCAATACCATGTTTATACACAAACTATAAACTTTTATCCCCTGTTATTTAAATGTTTGTAACAAATAATTTATGATCAAATAAATTATAAACAATTATTAGTAATATAATGGTAATACTGTATATAATCAATATTTGTTTGATTATGTTTTTCACTCTGCCATATATAGTTCAGTGTGAAAAGATCTCTGGCTTGGGTGTTTCAACATTAAATTGGAGACTGACTTGCTTCTTGCAATGACTTTGGTTCTTATTTGCATTAATTATTAAATAAGGGCTATTTCTGGAATACAAGTGTTTTTTGCACCATAGAACATTTTGCAGCATCATCAGAAAAGACTGTTCCTACTTTTAGCATATTTACTTTTAGTACAGCGGCTTTTTACCATATTGTACAGATATAGCTGATTTTTTTTAACTATACGATTTAACTATATTTATAGACCCTTAACAAATCCTCTTATTTGCAAATTTATTATATGATATTATATCTTTCATGCTTGGCATACAACAAATAAAAAAATAATAAAAACCCTAAAATCTTACAAGTAAAGAGTTGCTGCAAAAGGGATTTGGACACTTTAGCTACACAATTTGTCATTACATTAGCTAACAAAATATAAAATCAAGTGACATTTATTTAAAATAATAGGCCTATTATACAAAAACACTTTTAAGTAAAACATTTAACAAAACAGTAAGTTTGTTAGGTTTAAAAAGAAAATTGTGTCTGTTGCAATTACATTTTTATGTGTGCCATAAGTGTCCAAATACTTCTTGGAGCAGCTTCTAGGAAACAGTCTTAGCAGCATGCCTTTTTAACAGCTGTATACTCTTGACTCCAGTTTTGCTAATGACTATAATCTTGTTTTTTGGATATATGCGGTCCCACACATTATTTGTTACAATGTTTTAATTTACCATTTTCACGGACTGTGATGACGCATTTCCACAGTTATCAACATCGCAGATGTAGTTTTATATTTATTTTTTTAAATATACATTTTTTTTATAAAATGTAATACACATTAATACCGCTATGCTTTGTGTTACCTTGGCAGTAAATTACAAAAAACAAATGAATGCTGCTGCGAGGGTGTTTCTAATACAACAGCTAAAGGAGTGACAGCAAATTTGACTGCTGTAATCAATCTCTCAATAGTTTTTCCCGCTTTTGGAAAGTTGTGGAAACACTATCGCATATTTTTTCTTTTGCTTTTAGAGTAAATGCAAATACAAAAATTATATTTGCTGTCATCCCGCATTCACTGCTATAGAAGTTTTCCCAAGTTTGAAGATTTTCCCGCTTCTGAGAACCCCAGAAATGTGGAAAGGGCCCATTGCCACCCAAACAAAAAAAAAAGCATTGCAAAAAGCCATGTTTATTGTAGACCTTACATTATGAATATTTAGAGGTTACTAAATACCCACAATATGTATCACATAATAATGTGATATATATATAAAAAGTGATCTTTTGAAATCAGATACATTTATCAAATACTGCTCAATGTAGCGTGAGCCGAACAAGAGTCGCAGCACAAACGCAGCAGGAGTCAGATTTCATGTATCACGAGAGTGAGGAGATGATTGACAAGATGATCGCAGAAGATTTGGCTTCAAAGCGAAATGTAAAAGCGGCTATTTAAGTGAGTTTGTCATTATACTGATTTGTTGTTGTGTTTTTCATTAAGAATAATAGGCTAATGAACCCACAATTCAAGCAACCCGCCTGTCATTCAATTCACGGCCGCACTGTCATTCATGGTTGGTGTCCACTGGCACGTTTTCAGTTCATGCCTGAAAACACTCGCTTTGCTCCGTAACGTTATGAATGCCCGAGCGGCTGTGCGCATTTTTACTTTCGGTTTAGTATTAGTGATTTAAAAAGCCCCCGCCGGTGATACCGGTATTATCGGTGTTGTCACACGTCAATTAACCTGTGGGAAAATTTCCTCACCGTCACATCCCTAAACTCCACAAGTTTGTGTAAAATCTAATGATCATGTTCAGCATGATATGGGATAATTCAAAGAGCGAATGTTCAATGACACAAATTTACATATTTGGTTAGTGACCAAGAAATAATGCAGAATCCTAATTATTACTTGCTCAGTTAAGAGGGTAACACACACTTTACTCTAAGGCTTCATGAACTTACAATGAACAATAATTCTACATGTATTAGTATTTGTTCATGTAAATGTCTACATTTACTGATACATTTTTAACATTAAAAGTTGTCTTTGTTAACATTAGTAAATTCACTGTGAAGTTGTACTTTTATTAACTAACATTTACAAAAATATATTGCTCATGTTAGTTAAGGGATAGTTCACCCAAAAATGAAAATTAGAATCGAATTCTGAAGCGAAGCAATGCATTCGTGTAAGAAAAATATCCATATTTAAAACTTTACAAACTGTAATCTCTTAACTTCCGCTAACTGTCGTACGCATGTTCACGAGAGGCTGGCATTCCACTATATGACGTAGGACGTAGAATATGCTAGGTTTGTTAAAAAAAAAACACGTTTTGTTTTGCTCTAACCTCTGCGCTTCTGCGTTCGTCACCGGAACATACACTACGCCTGCGTCCTACGCTGGATTACTGGATAGATGCACTTTTATGGACTTCAAAACAGAAACAGCCATTCACTGCCATTATAAAGCTTGGAAGAGCCAGGACCTTTTTTAATATAACTCTGATTGTGTTCGTCTGAAAGAAAAATGTCATATACACCTAGGATGACCTGAGGGTGAGTAAATCATGGGCTACTTTATATTTTGGGGTGAACTAACCCTTTAATACATTAACTAATGTTAACAAATGAGCTCTTGTTGTAAATGTATGACCCCAGCTTTTTAATGTGATATGTGGCGTCCAAAAGTGAAAGAGGATTGTCTGAATACTGTGGTAATGTTGTGATTCAAAATGTGACTTGCGCGGGTGAGTCTGTTGGAGAGCGGTGAACACTGATGCGTTTGGAGGGGAAAAGTTCACATTTGCATGTCCCCCTGCCTCGCAGTTAGTTTTTGTTTCCTTGCGCGAACCGCTTCGCTCGGCCCAACAGCACTCCGACTGTGCTGATGGATGTCGTACAATAGCGCCTGTGTTTTCTGCAATGCAAATCGACTCCCAACAGAGACTGTATTTACTTCTGAAAGCCTTAAACGTCCGCATATTCAGTGTTCATGATGTTATTGGCTTGCACTTCCTTTACCTTGGCTGTCAAACTAATGCGTTATATCCCACTAAATAAAGTTTGCTCACCCCACTTTACCCACAGTAACCAAATCAAGAACAAATGCCAGGAGCAGTGATCATCAATTCCCATTAAATCATATTAATGCCATAAAAGAATTCCAAACATGTGAAGACATCATAACCTGCAGGCTGCAATTCTGCATTGAAGCAATTACTCTGTTTTATTTCCCCACCGTGCAGCAAGCAAAACCACCTGTCCCTCGTCTAATATGACCTAATTCACAGCTCGAAACCAGACTGGCTGTATTGCGATGATGTTTGTCAAAATGTAATTGTGTGAATAACAACAGAAGGTCTTTCAGTGTTTCGTCCACCCACGCACGCTTTCTCTGTTTGCAAGCGCAGTATTTTACTGAATGTCACCTCTCACGCATTTACTAAAGGCATTCAGTGCTGCTCCGTTTACCACTCTCAAAGCTTATAGATACAGCACAACAATTTGTTAAAACTGATAATAATATAAAATAATATAATAAAATAATGAACAACAAAATTTATCCTCGATTAGTTAATTCTCTAAAGCCTGACATAATAGTCAGAACATTTTATTGAACCTTTAGACAAAATATATTAAAACATCTTTTAAAAAAACTTAGCATACATGTTTTTTGTTGAATATCATATTTGATTCATCAGGCTTTTATGGTTCATATAGTATAATATAGTAAAAATATGGAGCTCATACTCAAGAAAAAAAAAACACCTCAGTTATTTTATTCAGGTGGCCTTAACTGAGCAAAAATATGTTTTGGTGCAGTTGCTTATATTTATATGGCCAGATAAAATTCTGACAGCTTGTAATGTAAATCAGTGATCTTTAGAATAGTATAGCAGAGTACTTTCATAAATTGCATATACATATCAGTTATCACTTTATATCTTCCAATAATGTCTTAGTAAGATGCTATTATGCTTCTTTTTTTTAACACACAATGTAATGCAATGCAATACGATGATGCTTGAGAGATGAACAAATAAACATTCCTAAAAAGCCTGATGTATCATATTTGAATAAAAAAAATCTATGGATAATCAAGTAAACCTAAGTTGCTTCAGTCCAGTAAATGTTCATCTTGAAATATTACAAACAATATAAAAGTTAATCGTATGTTTACTTTATAAAAATCAGTAAAGAGTTCACAGCAAAAAGACACGTATATCACGAACTGAAGGTGGACGTTTTTACAGTTTTACTAAAAGGCCTTTTACTTGCTAAAAAAAGTATAAACT
This sequence comes from Rhinogobio ventralis, assembly GCA_039654625.1. Lineage (NCBI taxonomy): Eukaryota > Metazoa > Chordata > Actinopteri > Cypriniformes > Gobionidae > Rhinogobio > Rhinogobio ventralis. Next base: position 22,818,106 of record CM077209.1, on the reverse strand, counting down.
ATCAATCAGACGACAGAAGACATGTTGTACATCAAAGTTTTGATCATGTTGATAATTTAGTGGCCTTACAAATTTGCATATTAAATATGGAAAGAAACACATTTACTTACACTTTACTGTTTTATTCTTGTAATGTGAACATTTATAATATATATGTACACTATATTGCCAAAAGTATTGGGACACCACTCCAAAACATTGAATTCAGGTGTTCCAATCACTTCCATGGCCACAGGTGTATAAAATCAAGCACCTGCATGCAGACTGCTTCTACAAACATTTATGAAAGAATGGGTCGCTTTTTTCAATTCAAGCGTGGTACCGTGATAGGTTGCCACCTGTGCAATAAGTCCATTCGTGAAATTTCCTCACTACTAAATATTCCACGGTCAACTGTTAGCGGTATTATAACAAATGTGGAAGCAATTGGGAACAACAGCAACTCAGCCACGAAGTGGTAGGCCACGTAAAATCACAGAGCGGGGTCAGTGCATGCTGAGGCGCACAGTGCACAGAAGTCGCCAACTTTCTGCAGAGTCAATAGCTATAGACCTCCAAACTTCATGTGGCCTTCAGATTAGCTCAAGAACAGTGCATAGAGAGCTTCATGGAATGGGTTTCCATGGCCGAGCAGCTGCATCCAAGCCTTACATCACCAAGTGCAATGCAAAGCGGCGGATGCAGTAGTGTAAAGCACGCCGCCACTGGACTCTAGAGCAATGGAGACGTGTTCTCTGGAGTGACAAATCACGCTTCTCTGTCTGGCAATCCGATGGACGAGTCTGGGTTTGGCGGTTGCCAGGAGAACGGTACTTGCCCGACTAAAGTTTGCTGTGGGGTTGTTTTTCAGGGGTTGTGCTTAGCCCCTTAGTTCCAGTGAAAGGAACTCTTTATGCTTCAGCATACCAAGACATTTTGGACAATTTCATGCTCCCAAATTTGTGGGAACAGTTTGGGGATAGCCCCTTCCTGTTCCAACATGACTGCGCACCAGTGCACAAAGCAAGGTCCATAAAGACATGGATGAGCAAGTTTGGTGTGGAGGAACTTGACTGGCCTGCACAGAGTTCTGACCTCAACCCGATAGAACACCATTGGGATGAAATAAAGCGGAGACTGTGAGCCAGGCCTTCTCGTCCAACATCAGTGCCTGGCCTCACAAATGCACTTCTAGAAGAATGGTCAAAAATTCCCATAAACACACTTCTAAACCTTGTGGAAAGCCTTCCCAGAAAAGTTGAAGCTGTTATAGCTGCAAAGGGTGGGCCAACTCCATATTAAACCCTATGGATTAAGAATGGGATGTCATGTAAGTCATGTCAAGTTAATGTGCATGTAAAGGAAAGCATCCCACAACTTTGGCAATATAGTGTATTATGTTATTATAATGTTCATGTTTTTAAATGAATTTCAATGAAATTACTGAAAAAATATATTCATTTGAAATACCTGATTCATTGATTAATCAAATAAATAATTAACATATAGGCCTAATCGGTTAACAAAATGGTTGTTAGTTGCGACTCTAAAGCAATTAAAGGGAAAGATGACATGAAGAAATTTCTCTTTCAATCTCACAATCTGTCAGCCCTGTCAGTGGCTCCTGAAACGGTTCTTGGCATAAACCTGCCCTGCCTCTTTCCATCTGCTCTCAGGAAACTGTAAAACAGGCTGAGAGGAAGCAGTCCAGTGCCAGGGCACCATGAGCAAATGCCTTCCACACTCACTGAGCAACATTTGGGCAAGTCAAACCGCACACCAAGTCAACCTCGGCCCCCTCATGTTTAACAATACCAACTTGACGTGCAAATAAGCATAGCTATTATTGCCACAAAGCACACGTGTGAAAAACATTTGTTTTATTAAATGAATGCCAGGCCTCAACTCTGACTTAAAACTTTAGGTTTTTGTAGTGTACATTTCTAATGTACTGCACAGTTTGGTTAAAAACAAGGTTACATTTTTTTTATTTAAATTACATTGTTGTGCTTAAATACTTACTCAAATAAGCACTGATTAGCTAATATTAATTAGCTACATGGACTTACTGTAGAGTTACAGTTAGGGTTTGGTTTAGGGTTAGTTACTTGTAATGATGCATAATTTACTGTTATTACTATAGTAAGTACATGTAGTAATGTGTAACTACGTCACTTTAAAATGTGTTGCCAAAAACAAGTGAAGTTATTAAACATAATTTCTGGAGGAGTACACCCATCTAATCTTTAAATTAATAGCAAGGAGCAATAAAAACAAGGTATATTACGCACCACTTCCTGTTGTTCGTTTTTCAGCATCCCTCCTCCTCCCCTTCTCCTCCTTTTGTACAATTTTACCTGTGTTATAGGGGGGCAATTAGAGCTCGAATAGAATGTCTTCTCTGAGCCCCTCTATAGCAGACAGCATGCCAAATCTGTTTACCATTTACGCTAAGATTATATGGGCACATTGTTTTTGAGGGAACTATCCCTTTAAAATAAGCTTGAACTTTTTTTAAAAACTAGAAAACTAAATGTTGGTAAAATCATCTTTTAGTAGATGCAATTCAAATTCAATTAAATACAGCTAATTCAACATTTCAACTTAATGAATCAAATGTTTAAAGCTGTTGACAGATCTGTTCCTTTGTTAACACAGTCCTCGGTGAGGTTGTTTTTATATCTTTAACAGATTTTGTGAATGCACTGCACTGGTATATCTGGCCTGAGTCCAGACTTTCATATTGGAACTCAGCATAAGCTTGTTTTACAATATTTTACTTAACCTGCTATTTGTCATTCACTCTCTCTCTTTAGCTTTTCCCATCTGAACAGACAGAGCTTTTATCCCTCCATATAATACTAAAATGATAACATTTTATAATACCTTAAATTCATAATATTAACACACATTATTACAACATTAGTTAAATGCAAGTTAAACTGTCAACATGCTGTTGATTGTCATATTTCAGTGCATAAAATCAAACAAAATGTGCATTTAAAATCAACATTTGTTATACTGTAAATGCATAATTGTCAGTGCACTCTTGTTAGTTTATTCAGATTAATATTTCCTCATGGTAACCATTCCAAATGCATGTCATGAAAATCTGATATATACATAATATGCATATTCTCTGCTGGTCTAAACTCATTATATTTATGAGTTACTAATACAAGAAGTTAAAAAGTGTAACCCATATGATTTTTCTGAGTGAATGTCATCTTTATAGCATATATTTAAATCCCTTTATATTGTAGTTTGAGAAGATTTAACCTACATTTTCCAGTGACTCTGTCTCTAGTTAGGCACTTCCTAAAAAGCACACAGTGAGATAAGGGCCAAGTCTAAATATGGTCTTCTAGAATGGACTGTAATCCATTATCTTTGCTTTAAATGACCCTGCTCATCACCATAGCAACAGTACCCTCTCCGTGTCCACAGCGTCTCTCATACACACGTTTGTCTTGTAGTCCTAATCCTATTCTCTGAATCCTGCTTAGTACCTTAGATCTAATTATTTACACCGCATATATGAGCACACTTGCTCTGACATTTACTTTTCAACTAACAATGGATCTCTCATCTCCTTTGAGTTTTCATTGCTACTCTCTCTGTTGGTTTCACTTGATGCTCGCTTTGCTCGTCTGATGTGGGCTTCCCACCATGCAAACACATGGGCTATGATAATATAATTGAGGGAGGTGTGAACAGCTTTTGGCAACCTGCAACTAAGTGAGATGTTATCAGGCTTAAAACAGCCTGTTTTGTGAACTGACACTGTAGCTGTAAAATAAGCAGCTGGCTTGGGTCATGGTGTAATCTCACATTTAATGTGCTGAGTTCTCTCTTAACTGTCAAAAAGTCTTGTTTGATGTGTGGTGTGAGACTGATGAAAATAAACATGATAATATGCAACATTTTTAAATGTGCAAAATTGAGGACTAGTGAAGAATAACTAGTTTATTGGTGTAGTTGTGCAAAACCACATAAAAATGATTAAAATGCAAAATTGCTTTTTTGAAATTATTTACCAGATTAGGGGCCCTATTTTAACGATCTAAGCACATGGTCTGAAGCACATGGCACAGGTGCACTTAGGGCATGTCCGAATCCACTTGCTGGTTTAACGACGGAAAAAACAGTCGGTGCGCCAGGCGCATGGTCCAAAAGGGTTGTACCTATCTCTTAATGAGCCATGGGTGTGTTTTGGGCATAATGTGCAATAAACCAATCAGAGTCTCATCTCCCATTCTCTTTAAAAGCCGTTTTGCGCTCGTTGTGCACCCACCTATAGGCGCATATTACTAACGCGCCCTTTAAATAACACAAAAATACTTCGCTATTGACTTTAGACCAGGTTTTTGTTGGTCAATGGTAGGGGTGTAACAATATTCAAACCGAACCGAAAAACCGCGACACGCCACCCACGGTACGAACAGTGATACTCTCATGTCGAACCGAGTGCGCCCTGCCCCCTGCTGCCCCGGCCCAGCTCTCATTTCACCTTATGTCACAAAACTATTTTTTTCTTCCTTGAAATTCGATTAAATAGTAATTAGTACACTTTTATTAAGAGCAGTATTTTTACTAAATATTATTATAATAATGTTATTTACTAAATATACACTAACTTTTGTCTTCCAAGTGCATGACTTATAACATGCAAGCGCATCTCCGGAGACATCATCCCGACATTGATCAGCAGCACATGTAAGAGACCTCACGCTCACGCACTCCCAAGACAGAGTAACGGCCAAGCTCAGTATTTTGACTGAATAATAAGGTTTCTTCATTAATAAGTTAAATTATTGTTGTTGTTATTATTAAGTTAAAAGTGAATCTAGTGTTATTATTGCTGGTGCCCTGCCATGAACCCTGCTCCCACAGCAAACAGAACAGAACCGAACCGAACAGTGGCTTCAAAACCGTTATATGAACCGAACCATGGCATTAGTATCGTTACACCTGTCAACTGTCAATGGAGCAGTCGTTTTCAGTTGCCTCAAAATAGCAACGCGCTAACAATGTGCCTGAACACACCTAGTTTTCAAACTGTGTTGGGTTGAAACTAGCAAAAAACACTTGCGTTGCGCCTGCCGTTGCATTGCGCCGGGTGTTTGATAGGGCCCAAAAAGTTGCTGACTAACAAGTCAAAGACACAAAGTTTACCAGTTGGTCTGGATTCATGCTTGTCCACTTGGGATGATGCTGGTTTGTGTTAGTCTAGCTGGTGGACCAGCATAGCCATGCTGTTGACCATCAAATCTGGTTGATAGGGATTGGTCTTAATGGTCAGCTAGTCATCCAACCACTTTTAGGGAAGTCAACTAGTGAGTTTATTGGTGAATTTTAATATTTAATCTTGAACTTAACACCAGGGCATTGCATTTACTTCCCATGGCTCTGCTTTTCATAAAGACATGAGATCAGTTTGCCTGCAGCTGCCTTGTGTAAACAGATACCTGAGTTTGTCTTCTGAAAGCCATAAAGGTGGATAAAGCCATAAATGAATCTGGTGATGTATTCATAATGCCACAGAGAGGTGTAAATATTGTCATCTCTGCTGTAGGAAGATGTCACGCTCTGACTATCGCTGATTAGAAAAGTTCATGTGTCCTTGACCCAGTTCCCCTCCATCTTTGTGGGATGAGGGATGTGTATGAGGTATTTTTATCAAATGCGTCAAGGATTGATGTTCTGCTTAAATACAAAGTTAACCTGCTTCTGTAGCTTCAGTATACATCTATGGTAGATGGGATATGAGCAGAATGGACTGTTTCCAAAATGTAGGTAGTATAATTATGCTGCTTTGTAAAGGGAAAGTTCACCCGGAAATTTTAATTCTATGATTACTTACTCACCCTCATGTCACTCCAAAATGTACTTTTTTTCTGCAGATCACAAAAGGCATTATATTGATGAATGTTTCAACTGTTTTTGTTTATAAAATAAAAGTCAGTGTCCAGAACATTGAGTCCCATTGAGACAAAAATAGAGTACTTATTATGGAAATAATATTCTTAAAAAGATTATACTTAAATGTGAACTGAGTGTAATGTATTCGGACACTTAATTGCATGTTAATTACAATTTGATGAAAATGTTTTATATATGCAATTAGCTGAACTTTGCAGTCTTTATATGTAGTTTCATAACTGCTTGGATTGTATTTGAAGTATGGTTGAAGTGTACTGCCGAATGAACTGACAAACAATTATGGTAAACTAAAATATGCTTTAATGCCATTTCTATTGAAACTTGAAAAGTTACATGCATTTAAATATATTTGTAATTAAACATTTCTATTGATGAAGTTGCAATTTAGTACATTTAAATTACATTAACTTTAAATGTAATATCGAACAACACAATACAGTTAAAATTATTTCAAGTACTTTACATGTGCTTTAGCATGTTAGTCAGCACATCAAAATAAGTGTACTTCCTAGAAGCATGACATAAGTCATCATTATTAAAACAATGATTTAAAATGTTCTATGAAGTAAAACTTTTAATTTGGCATTATTTCAAAGTGCATTTTTTAAAAGTGTACTAAAGTGTAGTTAATTGTAGTCATTAATTCAGGATGCACTGCAATGAGCATTTTGAGTTGGACATGATTTCAACAAATAGTTCAGTCATCCTGGCAGCCCACCCACTAATTTATTTTACATGTGCATCCGTAAACAGGTAGCAGTTTGTGAAATAACTTTAGGGCTGCCATCACCCCATTCTGTCTGCTCATCACCCATCTGTTTCTCTTTCTGTTTGTTCCTTATAGCAGTTGAGAGGTCAAAGTCGCAACAGGTGTGGAGCACAGGTGCTATCAGACGGACTTCCTCTTTGGGTGCTATCACCGGGCCCTACCTGATAGGGCAGTGGCCACGTGAATCCCACCTGCACAACCCCTTGTGCATGAAAGACAAGTCCACACAGGTAGGCACTTTCACCCTATGTGCTTCAAAGCCTGTGTGTTCAGGTGTGTTTGCAAACGCAAGTTTGACAGCATTTACAGGTCCATCGTTCTTCTGGGTCTTTATATGTTTGCTGTCTTGCTAAGGCTGAAAGCAACTGATGATTCTCACTAAGTGTAAACGCTCACTGTGTTTTAATGTAATATTCACATTATATATAAATTATTTTTAAATCCTTCATCGGTCTAAAGGTGTGGGAACTTTAAAAGAACTACAGAGTTGTAAACTGTAGTTACCTTTAGCATTTGGCATGAAACTGTTATTGGCATGAAATAAACCATTAACCACAGGCTGGTAACCAAGACTTTCACAGCTTACACATGGAGTCTGGTATTTGTCCCACAGCTGAATTGCAGAAATCACTCAGAGACTGTAATACATCATCAGAGGCTGTAATGATCATCAGTTGTGACTGTGGAGTTCGAGTATTCAGTGGTTTATTAATGAACATTGGCTGCCTTGCTGTCTACTACCTACTAGGGATATCAATTTACATAAATTCCCATAATTGATCATTGTTTAAATGAACGATCAATAAGGCTGCATGATTTTGGGAAAATATGCGATATTGTTGTTGAATATTGCGATAACGATATTTCTTGCGATATCACATTTTCACATCAAATGCTAGATTTATTAGCTATTTAAAATATATATATATATATATATATATATATATATATATATATGTAATGATCATACTAAAATAAACAGGTAATAGATATTCTTCTGATCTAATTAAATGCACTGTGAACAAAGGCAATTAAACAGTCCCCATCTGACTTTTTTAAAATTCTGTTTTTTTTTTTTACTGTCAAGGTGCAAACATTTAGACTTTAAAACACTATGAATGACTGAAAACCTCCGCATATATTCTGATTTCTGGTTTGCTGTTACCATAGACCTAAAAACACACAAAAAATGCATTACTCTCAAACATTTTTTTATTCACATGTAACCATGCAATCATCAAGAGCATCTTGAAACAAAAAAAGAGCATTTTAACAAAATATTCCCTTTCTTGTTTTTTAAAATAAAAATATACTATTAAACAAAGTGTACAGTGTATTTAGTGGAAATACTAACATCTTGTCAACATCCACAAGAATAAAATAATTAAGTATTAACATATATTTCAGCACAGTGCAATGCCATATGTGCTTAACAGTGAAAGGAATTTTATATTTTAGGTTTTTTGCCAGGAAAACTAGCATATTGACCTTGGTAGGTTTTAAACATGTGCGTTGGCATGTCACAACATTTCCTGCTGTACTAAAAAGTCTCTCTGAAGGTGAACTAGTTGCAGGTATACAGAGATACTTCCTGGCTAGTTTACTCAGGTGTGGGAAGTTGACCTGATGGAGTTGCCACCAAGTGAGAGGGTCCATCTCACTGTCTATGGTGGGAGACACCAAGTAGCTGTTCAGTCCAGCCGCCAGAGTGTGCGATGGTACCATAGAAGATGGAGCTGGGGATGTCTTGAAGAAACTGCCCAGGGATTTTTTGGCCTTCTTTAGGATGACATCTGATGGACCCATGCCCTGGTGATCTTGATTAGTTAGGCTTTGCTCCTAAAATACAAAAATAAAGTAAATATTGCAATCAAATCTAGTAATAGTGCATTATTATCACTTACTATTGTCATATAAACATTTACCTTTGACATAGTTGCTTCAATTTCAAACATCACACTGGCACTGTCTGACACCTTGTCACTGCTGATGTAGTGACTTTGAATCTGCGGTCCATAAAGGAGGTCATGTCCAGAAGTTCTTGATTTGCTGGGTTGTCATACTTACTGTTCATGTAGTCTAGAATCTTCATCTTTATGGACTTCGTTAAATCACTGTCTTCTTCCTTTGCAGTAAGAACTGAGGTGTTCATCAAGTGAAGTACAGGTTTCACATACGAAACACTTACGTAACTTTCACCTGACAGAGCATCTGTAAATTATTGCAGAGGCTGCAATATAGACTCAAGTACATCTAGGTCCTGCCAAGAAGGAACCAAATGTCTTGACTTTCTGTTTGCTGACAGGACGTCGCTTATGGTCCGCTGCTGCTCCAGAACTCTCTGAATCATTTTCTGTCTCGATCCCCAACTTGTAGGGCATTCTGTGATGAGGAAGTGTTCTAGGAGGTTGTGCTCTTTTTGTGCATTTTTCAGGGCCATCTTCTACTTCCAGCTGTGGGAGAAATGTCCCACTAATCTTTTGCAAAGACCAGCAGCTCGAGTAATGCGCTCATCATCTTTAAAAGCATTTTCTGAAGAGAGAAGACAAAACAAAACAAGGACATACAGGGTGATATAACATTGCAATATTATAATTACAATTTTATATAACAGCATTTGAGATAGAAAACAGTCAGCTACAATTTACTATTTATTTCCTAAATAAACATTTTTTAAATATTATATTATAAAAAAAGAAATATAAGATATTATAATTTATAATATCCAAAATCATGCCTAACAACTATACCTTTTTCTGTTTTCATTTAATTATTGCAAATATAAACATTCAACACTCGCCGATGGCTAGATGCAAGCATTGTAGTCGAACCCAATTGTTAAGTTTGGTAGCTTTCACCACATTAGCGCCGTTGTCTGTAGTAATGGACACTTGATTCTTTTAAGTTCCAGCTGGCTAAAACTTCCCGCAGTCCATGGGCTATGTTTTCACTGGTGTGGGATTCGGGGAAATATACAACACCCAGACAACTTGCTTTTAATTCAAAGTCTTGAGTAAGAAAGTGAACGGTAAAGCTCATTTAGGGCTCAGTCGTATTTCCTCTCAACATGGCCACAATTGTTCGGCATGCCTTACACAGTACCTGCATTTGTGACACGTCTCCTCTCTTGAAGCCAATATATTGCCAAATTTCAGACGTACAGTTCTTTTTAGCCACAAGTTCTTCGCGGTCATTATTTTCCTCGCTCGTCTCAACGATTTTCCACCATCTGCTCTGAGCGCTCTGAGCCACTAGGTTCCTCTTACTGGGGAGGCGGGTATAAAGATAGTAAGGCCCCATCTGATCTGTCAAATTTAGATAAACAACGTATGCATGCAACGCACAAATGCTTGGCACATTATTTTTTTCTTTGGGATATCGCATATACTATTATCGCGATTAATCGTTAACCTTAACCTCTTTATGCCAAAGCAGGGGGGCGCTACTAAGTTCTCAAGTTCTTAAGTTTTCACTTACTAGGTTCACTTACTTGGTTTTGAAGCAGATCTTACATCAGGATGATACCGGTTGTAGAGAACATACAATTGTAGTGTCTTTTCTAGTGTCTGTTCTCTAGCTGCGGTGGGCAAGTGATGTAACCGGTGTGGCAGCTGAACACAGTGTAACACCGGTAACACCAACTATCGCAGCAAGCCTATTGCCCTATCAAAATTTTCACAAAAAATAAATAAAGCAGTAAAATAAAGCAGTTATTGCTGTGTTGTTTGTTTGTTTTTTTGACCCATGTAACATTGTATTCCAATAAATAAGGTTATGACAACAAAAATTTAGACAATTCTTGACAAAAACTACTAGACTAACCAGGGCTCCAGACTAACATTTGAGAGCAGCGACACCAGATTTTGAGGAAAATTTATCATAAAGTTAATTTAATAATAAAATAGCTTTGCTAATAAGTGCAGTTACTAATAATATTACGTTTGTTTATTGGAAATTTAACAGCGAAGCACTGAGCTTAAATTGATATGCAGATAAAGTAGTGTGTCTTTTTTTTTTTTTTATATAAAAGTGCTTGTTTGCCACAAAGTGTCACAGCCACGTTCTGTTTTGATCATGGACTTTCAGTGTTGTCATTTGTCACATGTTTCTTTGTTCAGTTTCCCGCCACTCATCTGTCCCCATGGTTACCCTCGTTAGTTTAGTTCTGTTCAGCTGTGTCTTGTCCATTAACTCGTTTCTGTTTGCTATTTAGTTCTCCTGTTTCCTTCAGTCTGTGTCGTTGTGTATAGTGTGTTTTCCTACCTGCCTGTATTACTCACCTGATAATCTTCGTCATTTAACTTCCTTTGGAATTGTATCTGCCTGTCTTTGTCTTCGTCTTCCTGCCTGCAAACACTGTGACACAAAGTGTTAGTTTTCCTACATCTTTAAACTTTTAGTTTTTTCAAATCATCACAGTAAAAATAAATAACCTGGATAATATTTAGAGCTTGAAAAAGTGTGAAGCACTTGAAAGCCCTTGAAAAGGGCTTGAATTTCACACTCAAAAGGTTGTACGAACCCTGAGAAAAAACATTTGACTCTTTCTGCCACAATACCATGTGGTGTTACTACATTAAATCCATGGTGATTGGTGGTGATTTGTGCACTAAAACCCCTCTGAACTTCGTTCATGACATGACATGTTTCTCCTGGTTTCCACGTCAGCGTTGTTTGATCGGATATCTGTGGTTTATAACAGAGAATTCTGTGCCGAACGCTGCCCACTAGATCTCACAGTAGTGATGTTATTAATTCTGTGGTGAATTCAAAAGCTTTCTCACTGGATCTCCCAGCGCTGTGTAGTAACAGTGTCGCGTGATTGAGATCGGCCCATGTATGATGAACTTTTTATTATTATTGCTCTGAGCTGATAAACGGTCTGCGCAGCACAGCTCAAACGAGCACGGTTCCGTTTAATGTTTCTCTTATGTAACAGAAATGGCAGCTCTTATCAGTTGGGCACCGTGGTGGTCGCACCAGTGCGACTTCTAATAAAATTTAGTCACGCCAGCAGGAAAAAAGGTCGCAAAATGCGACCATTTGGTCGCAGTCTGGAGCCCTGCTAACTAATAATAATAAACATATTACAAGCAATAGCACAAATAAATACACAGGGATACAAATTAAATAAACAGTGCTTTAAGTTTTCCAGGTACAAAAGTTTAATAATCAAATTTAAATTAGCACTGCATCATTCTGTATAAATTAAATATAGATTAATCCTTTATTAGATTTATTCAGTCAAGAGCAGTGAGTGATTTTTCTCTTTTTCTTTTGTTCTTTGATTAACATAATGACACAGTCAGCAGCAGGAATAATAGGCTGCTGTCACCTATATAATGCATGGATCCAGTATACAGACACACATGCATTTTCTTTCTCATATGTTAACATTCACTTAAGACATAAGTGACAGGATACTTGCCAAGACAAGCATTTTGACATTATTTTTCAAAGAACTGGTATTTTCAAGTGTAGCAAGGTTCAGTATAGGAAAGGAAGGAAGAAGACAGGGTCGGCTTGAGGGAGACTCGGGTTAACTTTATTTCTCTCAATAATCGATCCAATAACACAGTACTGCGCCACTGACGCTCACAATAGCTCAAACTTTCTTTACAGCACTTCACACACTCCCCAGAGCTTCTCCAGTCTCCCGTACTTCCCGAGTCTCCAGTCTCTCTCTGCCGCATGTCCTCTTCCAGGTGGCTTTATCCAGTCTCTCCACACCCATTACTGGAACAAGACACAGGTGTTCATCATTTGCACTTGACCCACTTATGCCGCGCTTGTCTCTCAACTCTCTCTCCCGTCAAGACTCTGTGACTTCTGACTCCTTGCACTTCAATGGTTTAAAATCACTTGAATTTTTTAATTGACGACCTAAAATCATGTGCAAATGATACAATTTTGTGACGAAGCAGTGTTGACTGATCAACCATTTAGTCAACTGTCCTGAGTGTTTTTCACGCTGTCATCAGGCAGTCCTTATAGTCAAGGCCTGTGCTGGGTGTATACGTTGTTGAGGTTGGTTGTAGGTCAAGCGTAATCAGTCAATTTGAGGTGTTAGTTACAGAGCAAGTAGCCTCTTTGACTAGTCGATTACTACGGCATGTCCCTACCAAGAACACAACGTACCTCACGCACACCTGTCCTATGGTCAGGTGCTGATTTACCCTCAAATGTCAGCAGGTGTATCAGGCGGAACACAATCACCACAATCCCACAGTTCCACCCACCATCTGCTACTACACCGAAGGTGAGATTTGGCACCTGCGGGAGTTCAGTGTGTCTAAAGGTAATGACTCTGCCGTGCCTCTTATTGTGTGCTTCAGCATGCACCGAGTGTCATATAACCGTTCAGAAAGACGAGATGCCACAGGAATGTCGTTCCCCGTGTTTACCGGCCTCCACTGTTACCCCCAGTTCATTATTCACAAACCTCCATTGCTATAATTCTCAAATGTAATTTGTATTTGCATTTTAAAAACGTTTCACGTCGAAAGAACATGAGGGTATGTAAATGACAGACACTGCTGTGATGCAGTGTTAACTAAAACTATTAAAAATATTTTTGCTAATTGAAAAAAGCTGAAATAAAATATAATATAAAATATAAATTGATTAAAAACTTCAAATTTAGAAATGTTGCCTTCGCAACTAACTGAAATAAAATAAGTTCAAGTAATAAAATTACTAAAACTGAAATAAAAATAAATTAAAGCTGAATAGAATTATTTTTTAATTAATAAAAATGACAAAAGCACTAATTACAATTACTAAAATTAAAATGAAAGCTGAAAACATAAAAATAAAAGCTAATAATATATAGTATGGTAAAAGTATAAAAATAATACTAAAATAACACTGCTGTGATGATTTAGGGACATTCATGCTGATAACAATTTTCAGGTAACAAATTGACCAGAATTCATTCATTTTTAATGAGAATTGGCAATTTGAAGGCGACAGAGTGCTAATATGCACTTCACAGAGATTAGCCAATCATAACAGAGGTCATTTACATTTAGCTTAAAGATACAGAAGCAAAAACGTTTTGTTTAGCCTTTAGTCTCCTGACTCTACAAATAACAAAGGGTGGAAAATGATTATGCAAAACTATATTACGACTGTTTCTTGTGCAAGAAGCCTTGAGTAACATTATAAGAGGAATATAGTGCTACAAAAGAGCCAAATATGGCCCCTTTTACATATGCAGTGAGTGAATGAAAGGTCAGAGGTCAGGTGTTGTGGTCCATTTAGAGTTGTGGGTCATGAGAGCAGCAGAGGAGTTGCAGCGTGTCACATGACCCCCCGCCCCACATCCTGTTTTCACTGCTGCATGGCAACTGAGGCCACACACCGAGATACTGTAAAGATACTGAATTATATTTGTGCTTACTATATTTCCTTGGTGTGAAATTTCAAGCAAGAAGCTCTATATATTCTTTGTACAACCAGTCGGTTTAAAAACTTGCAATAATTATATTCACTTGCCAAAGCCTGGGTGTTACCAGGACAGGCCATCTCAAGTCTCACCCTTTATTACTCACCGGTGTCAAAGGACTACAAACGGCTCTCATTTTGGCTCGTCTTTAAAGTTTGATGCATCCACAAAAGCTCTATAGATTAGTGCAACAGCTCTGTTGGGATTCAGATTTTTTTTCCACTCTATTATTGAACGGTTTCTTGGGTTTAACCCCTCGTCCTCTTTGTCACAGTGATTCAGTGCTGCTTTCCTCTGCAGTAACACAGTCAGATCAGGTGAACAGCGGTGACTTTGGGATGTTCTACTCTCAGAATAACCAGAAGCCTGCATCCCTACACTTTTTCTTAAAGGGGTAGTTCACCCAAAAAAGAAAACACTGTCATTATTTACTCCACCATCATGTTACTCCAAACTTTCTTTCTATCATATTTACACAAGGCTATATGATGCTTTTTAATGTCTTCCTTTATTTTAGTGTGTAATGTATCTGTTTGTGCATGTATATAAGTTACAAAACTCAGTCTTCCACAAAATTGCTCCATACCCAACTAAAAGTCCTGATATTACTTCTGCAAACATTTATGGCACAATTTGAAATATTAGCATAATGACTGTCCAAAGGCATACGCAAAGAAAGAAGGTGACGTTTCAGTGAATTGTATTGTTGTCATGTGGGTTTTGAACAACATGAGGGTAGTAAATAATGGAAGAATTTTTATTGTCAATCCTTTGAATTTGAGTAACAGAAAGAAAAAGAGGCTTTCAAAGCCTCTGTCTGTTCCTTTTGGCCTTCTAGTGTCGATCTGTTTCCAAAGGCCCGGCTTTGAAGTGTGACGTCTGTTTGGCTAATGATCGCAGTGGTTTTACAGGGCCTGAATCTGCACAGCAGCAGCTCCAGGCAGTCCCATAGAGGCGACGTATGCTCAAAAGACCCATTTTCAACTTTCTCTAGAATATATATTTCCTCTACTCAATGTTCCGCTCCCTGTGCTCTCTGCTCAGTCACTCACGGCCCAAGCGAACACTCCACTTATGTACCACTCACTCTCACCGGAAAAGCAAAGTCTGCTCAAATATTGTGCCGACATGAAATTTCTCTGTAGTAGACTTGTTTCTGTTTGCAATAGCCGTACTGTGCTGTAAGATAGTGTGGTATAGCCTTGCTGGGCAACACTGGTAAAATGACGCTACCCTCTCGTTCACTGCTCTGCTCCCCACTCTGCTCACATGCTCTAATAATAATAGCTTTGTAGGACTATACTTTATTTTGATAATTGGTCAAAAAATAAATCTTTTAAATCTGATTCTGTTGCATAGACCTGAATAAAGAATAATATATTGATGTTTAATATTATTTTAATACATTTTCTGCACAATTTTGGTGTGTTACTTTTAATAAAAGTGAGGTTATTTTATTGTCTTGTATTTTTTTAAATTCAGATTCAATAAAATGATTTAATTTAATTTAAAAAGTCTAATATTATTGCAATTATACAAAAAAAACTAATTTAAAATAAGAAATTAATTACTTTGGTTGGAATAAAATCCACAGGGGCAGTCGTGGCCTAACACAGTGTCTACACTGGACGCGAGCAGCACGATGTGACGCGACAAAAGACAATATAACACATTATAATCAGTGAAGTTGTTTATACTGGATGCGGTGCAGCACGGCACAACAAATCCCCTACAGTAAACTGATGCCTTGTTCTATTTATGATGTACCCCAAGCACTCACGGTACTTCTCATAGAGAGAACAAATGGATTTGCAACGGTCGCTTTGTCGCGTCGAAGTCGGTGTAGACACGATTAGAGAGTCAGACTGGTAACCTGAAGGTTGCGGTTTCGATTCTAAACAGAGGGGTATGCATGTGATGTCACCGTCGGCCGGAGTGACTGCGGTTACGGCCACTGAGTGGCAGCATTGGTTTTCAGCATGAATGCCGCGAAAAACACACAAAAACACATTTAAAACGGGAAAGAGCTTTTAGAATGACTATACAAATAGATTTGACAAGAAATCTGTAGTATATTTTTACAGACTCCCGAAAGCTACAGAAGGGAAAAAGGGAAGCAGTTCACAGAAACAACTGGACTCCAGGCAGCGAAATGTAGATTTGCAGTTCCTTACAGTTCTTACAGTTCCTTACATCAGAGATGATCCGACGAAATGCGATCTCGCTCGCAAGCCCATTTCGTTCCCTTCAGGGATTAATCTTATATAATCAATTAATCTTATATTCTGCATAATTGGATGTTTTTAAATAAACACTGACAAAAACTATATAAGTTTTAGGGCTGGACGATATGACGATATAACATTGATATTAGTGGTGTGCACGAATAGTTGAATATTTGATCTGAAATTAATATTCGAAAAATAAAAACACTATTCGAATTTTACTACGTTGCCGTAAATGCAGTGAATCCATGATAAATCCCTCTAAAGCTCGCAGTTATAACTAAATCCACTGGGTGGCACTGTGGAGCAGGTTAATAAGATGACACTTTCATTGAAGCAGAATTTTGCTGTGGAGATCGCTAAACTCCAGCGCACATGTTTGTTTTCAGATCATCAGCGCTTCTTCCGCATTTAGAGGGACCGCATGCACAGAGTTGCCAGATTGCACAGATGAAATAAAACACTGGGAAGAAAGTATATCCTTTTAAGGGAAAAGCTCTATTTGGTGCATTTAAGCTCTTCGCATCTGGCAACCATAAGCATGACTGCTAGTGGAGGCTTGTTAACGCAAATCCCAAAGAAAAAACACGTTTTAAGGGTAAATAACGAGCAGGCCAATATCGTGACGATTATTTGTAATCAATCGAGAAAAGCAGATATCGTTATCGCGATTAAAATACGATTAATCGTGCAGCCCTACGTCAATGCATACCCTCTATACCACCAGGAAATGACTAAGGTTCTCTTAAGCAGGGCACCTTACCCCCAATCACTCCCTGGGCGCCACAGCAAAAATGGCTGCCCACTGCTCTGGCTGTGTGTGTCCATGGTTTGCAGTATGTGTGAGTTCATTACACACTACTCCTGATGTGTGTGCACTAACTTGGATGGGTTAAATGCAGTGGACAAATTCCAAGTATGGGTTACCACTTTCACTTTCATGTTGGGCAATTTTGTCTTTCTTTCTCTCTTTTTCTCCAGTGACAAAGACAGGAAGTTGGTGCAACAAAATTAAGAGCCAAGGATGCACATAAGTCATGTATTTTATACTTTCACTGTGTTTTATCATTCTCATGCTGCCACAGAGAATGAAAAATGTAGTTTGATGACTTAAGCCTATTAGCTCTTAAACTGCCTAAAATTAGTAGTATTTTTCGTTTTAGCTGTTCTTCATGAACTATACACAAAAGCTCAATTGTACAATTAATTTGAAGAAAAAATAGGAAGATATCAGTGGACATTATCTTACTTTTTTGCATAACAAGCTGATAATCACACTGGATTGTGACACTTCAGGGCCTCACACTCATGTGGTTAGTTCACATTATACAGTGTGTGTGCTGCATGGTTGGTTGACTAAACAAATAACATACCTGAGTGCAAACATCAAGTCCACGTGTGCCCGCAGACTTTCCTATAGTAACAGAGAATGTTGTTTTTGAAAGGAATGTAGGTGACCGTTTATTGAGGAACTGTTTGCAGGAACAATGCAGCCTTTGTGATTCTGGTGTGAAATAGTGGGTCAGGAGGATGATGCATGGGAATGTGATTTATCGGTGTGTGAGTGTTTACTTAGCTACAATTTGGAGGAAAGAATTTTTCCCAGAAATTAACAAAATCTTACAAAACCAGCAGAGGTAAAAATTATTTATAAAGTAAGTAAAGTATAAAGAAAAGTAAAGTGTACACTGTTGTTTAAAAGTCAAGATTAAAAAAAAAAAAAAAAAACGCTTTTAATTGATCAAAAGGGACAGCAAATACATTTATACATTTACAAAAGATTTCTTTTTCAAATAAATGCTGTTGTTTTGAACTTTGCATCCATCAAAGAATCCTGAAATAAAAATGTCACAGTTTCCACAAAAACATAACTGTTTTCAACATTAAAAATGGTAAGAAATGTTTCTTGAACAGCAAATCAGCATATTAGAATGATTTCTGAAGGATCATGTAACTGAAGACTGGAGTATTTTTTTTTTTATGCAGCCTTAGTGAGCATAAGTTATAAATACCAACACCAGTCTTTTGAATGGTTGTGTATATTATATTTGAATATATTTGTATATTTTTTTAATTAAAAAAAAAATAAAGTTAGTCTGCATTAATTAGAACTAGCTTTATATAAAAACATTATAAAGTCCTCACCATAATCAAAAAAACAAAAGTGTATTTTGTGTTTCAGACTCCTGGATGTTGGAGTGAAGAGACTGAAGAGAAAAGGAGCACACACCAGCGCTCAGCATCCTGGGGCAGCTCTGACCATCTTAAAGAGGTACGCACACACACATGCACTTACACCAGTAGCGCAAAACACACTCCCTTTTAACAGTGAAACACTAGATGAAGTGTGTCTTGCGCACACAGCTGTGTAGTTTTCCCCCTTGGGTTTGGAGAACAAGAAAGTGCAATCACACTAACAGCTATTAACAGAGCTCTCACTGTCCTGAAAGTGATGAGCGCTGCACTTCTGCATTTGCGATGATCTCATCCTGTGTGGCCAGTGGTGTACCCACTCGTATGGGAGGAGGCAGTGGAAATGAAACCCGTTACTCGGCTCTATACAAGAATGGCAGTCACGACGACCCATCCGTCTCCTCCTGCACCCGCTGCTATATATAACTTCCTGTGTGGCTTCAGACTTCCGGTGCTGAGCGGCGTGTTATTGCTAACGCTAGCCGCAGCAGAGTCAGCCTTATCACGGGCATTCAGCCCAACCCTGACGATTCAGGGAACAGTGAGATAAGACTATCTTCCCTTTTAACAATCAACTTCCCCTCTCTGCAACAACCATTATCCCCCTCCTGCCTTTTTTTATGGCTTTTCCATCACCTCCAAGCTTTTGGAACAATAGGGGCGTGTGGGTTTCAGAGCAAGTAATATGTGCAAAGTCATGTCATGTGTGTCCTTTCGCACTGAAGTCACATTTTTATCAATTAGACATTAGTTTTGATGGAAAGCCCGGATCGTTGATGTGCACAAACCTGTATGATTTACAGAGGCCTTATAGTCCTCTTTTGCATAAGCAACGTGCACGTGCAGAGTAATTCATTTCCTGTGCAAACCCCCAACCAAAAGTGTGTCTGCTCAGAATTTACATTATTAGTATCCGTTTTCGCTGGGAAAAATAACTAATGACACTAGGGTTAACCTTCAGAAAACGAGGCACTTTATTTGCAATTAATTTTCTATGGGCGTTGCCATTTTTTTTTAACCCTGTCACAAAGAAAGTTGAGAACTGTCAAATACGGTTTACCTTTTTTGTATCAATAAACATTTAATAAACATCAAATAACAAACATATATACTAAGATATATATAATACTATGCTGGAATAGGTAACAGAGTTGCAAATTTAGTCTAATTTAAGCTGTCACACAGAAGGGGCTAGCTAATTTGGGACCAAATGTTAGTTCGGAATACATTAAAGACAAATATTTGTCTAATCATTTTTCTTACAATAACTTGGGTAACAGAAAGATTGACCTTGATTAAAGGGGTCATGAACTGGCTTTTTAAAAATTATTATTTATACTGTTGTCTGAGGTCAACTTATGATGTTCTCGTGGTTTTTACATTTAAAAACATCATAATGAATAAGTAAGTATTGAATAAGGCTATTTTCTACCCTGGTTTTGAGCCTCTCTCCTGGAACACTCAGTTTTTATGGGCGTGCCACATTGAAGACTTGGAAGTAAAAGCCCACTGCTATGATTGGATAACAGGTTTGCATATTATAATGAGCTTCGGCTCCCCCGTTAGTATACGTAAGGAATTGTTTTGAAAGCGTGTGGGAAAATGGCAACCGGTATGATTCGCCCACAGGGCTCGCAAAATGTCTTTATCAAACAAACACAATGATTTATCTCTCATCCACCCGCAATTAATTGGAATGTTATTTTTTATTACTTGGCCCGCCCGATCGGTGGATATAACCGCGAACCGTGCATCACTAACACACACATGCACACACACATGCACAAGCATCACTGCAGAATCAGACAAATCAGCATGATCAAAACTTCCGCAATTGTATTTTTCCTTCAAATATCAAGTCAAGAGAGTGAACAACGCACATCAAGAAAGGAATGTTATTTCACTATTTAAGATAGCCCGTCGGCAGGCCGGTGATACGTTTTGGTAACCTGTCTGGAAAACACCATAGCCCGAGACATTGGGCTTTGCGAGCCCTGGCCTATACATGAGTCTGATCACGAATCGCAGCACAATGAACCAACAACACCTCAAATAAAGGATTCTCCAGCCTGTGACAGCGTGGTAAGTTATGTTCAGTTAGACACGTACACATAATCAATAGATATCAAACAATCTGTAACAATGCAATTATCACATATACATTTTTTTTTACTCACATAAGTGTGTTGCTTCATTCATTCATGTAATCTCATCCTGTCTGCAAATCCAGTCTCTTGTTTACAAACGAATCCGTGGTGAAATGAAGGAACAAACGTGCAATGTCTTACCCACGTGAGCTGGATATTCATTAAAAATAAAGTTCATCCATGCATTCATAATATTGGAATCCGAATGAAGCTTATGCAGCATGTTTATTGCTTGGAAGTTCGATCCGGTTTAGCTCCATGGTTTAGCATGTTATATTTATCTATAACATGCTATGCACAAATCGGTGGGCGGGGCTACAGAATCAGGCGTTCTTCTTCGGTTAAGGCGGTGTTTCACCACACTATGACGCAGAGATGGGCATTTAAGTTAGTGACACATTTTATGAGACTTCAGACTTGACTCGGACTCGACCTGAAATGACTTCAGACTTGCCTCGACAAAAAAGACTCATGAAATTTTAAAAACAACTCAAGTCTTTAATCCTTATCTATCGTAAATGAAAAGAAAAGCTTTATTTGAATGTTATAATATCTGCTTCACATGTATGTGACATGGTAGATCGGACCCTTATCATAGAATTTGATTACGGATGTCCGTGTATTGCGCACATCATAAGAGTCCCATGAAACATGACAGGATCCATCGTGCCATATGTTCTCACATTTGGATATGTATTACCGTGTCAGATCAGCTAGATGCAAAGAATGTGTGGAAAACAATTAAAGACACCAGAACGTCATTTTATTAAACATCGCATCCACAAAGGTTAGTCACATTAACTCGCACAGCTCGCTGTTTTACTGTGGTGTAGCTGGGTGGCTCTTTTGGATTGCCTGCCTATTAAAACATGAATATAATCTAACCTTTAAACCTAGGACTACGTTTTACTTTTATCAATCTTTTCGCAGCTTTTCTCTCTTAATGTGTGTCTACAAGAGAGAAAGATAGAAAGATGTTAATCCATTTATTTCTTAAAGCGCATATTTTAACGTATCACAATCAGCATGCGTACAGTTTTCTATTGACTAGAAACAACTAGAATCGTTCGGAGGTTTGATATTTTCTGATAATGTCTATCATCAATAACAAACGTGACTGGCGCCATCTTGTGTCCACTCAGCGACTGTATTGAAAATGACTACTCGTCTTGTTGCCAGGACAATTGTTTTTTATTTTACATTATAATGGATTATAAAATAACAGGCTGGATGTATCCCTTACATCATAGGACCTTTATTACAAACAAAACAGATGATAGAAAGGTCATATATTTTGTCTAAATGTAAAAAAAAAAGTTTGAATATGATTTTTTTTTTTGTAAGACAAAAAATGACTTGAGACTCGTCTCAAGTTTCGTGAAAAAAGACTCCAGACTTGACTCGGACTCCAGTGATAAAGACTTCAGACTCGACTCGGACTCCAGATGAAAGACTTGTGAACATATCTGCTCTGACATCACAGCTTGGCATATTCTGAGATCGAGCGTTTGCTGGGCCTGGTGTCAATAAAAGCTTTTCTTTGACTAACAAGGAAGTTTTCAGCTCCGAAAAGTACAGGATATTCTTATATCACGATGAACTTTTATATATATCATATCATAGGCTGAATGAAAAGTTGTTCATTTCATGACCCCTTTAACACAGTCAAAACTTCAATTTGCATAAACATTTAGAAAATGGAATGAGAATATTTATTTCCTGTCATGCAGTAGAAAACATCCAAATAATGCTATTTTTTGGTTGCCACAATTCTGAGGAATGTAGGAATAGCATTTTTTGTAATCAAGGGAAAATAATGCCGTAACAGGGTTTCACAAAAATGTGGGAAACTTTTAAGTACATTTAAATATTACCTTTTGGTAATAAAAACTATATATTCTATTATTTTATATAACAGTATTAAAATATTTTGCTATATACACTATTGTACTATTACATAATATTTATATATATTACATACAGTCAATACATCTGCTGTGGAATACACACATTGGATGTATTTAATCTAGCTAGTTTTCATGCTAACTTAATTTTATGTTAAAAAATATGCATTAAACATATTCAATAGGTATCACAACAAAAAGCATGAGATTTGTAACTCTAATACATAAATTCAAGACACCAAAGAAACCATTTTTGTGGTATTTTCAGCTTTGTATTTTTTTTCTCCTAAATTTTTATGTGAATCTGTCATTTTGGCTGCTTGCACATAATTTCCAGCCACATGATTGTGTCCATTTTCATATTCATGAACACACAAGTAATAGAAACTTCTTACGAGTTCATCACAGCGAGCTCATTCTGCAAGGCCTGAATAATCTCACTGTTTCCCATTTGGGAGATTTTCCAAGAAAAGGCTGTTTAGGCCTTCTTTCCTTTTCTGCATATGGAAAGTTCATGTCCTCAGTATCCACATTTTTATCCAGGTTCGTGTCAAGTGCTTCCACTTAGTGGCTTATAACCCCTTACACCTCTTAAGTGGATTTAGGTTGTGTATATTGACATACTTAGCAGGGCTTTACAACAGAGCACATTCAGGATTTCCCCTTGTTACCGCTGAACAAATACTGTGTAATTTCAGTTAATGCACTGCCCGGCACCTCCAGTAAACATTTCCATTTCCCCACTGTAATTTTCAAACAGCATTTGTTTCAGCATTTTTGCTGCCTTGTTGAAGGAAATGAAGTACAAGTCATTTGCAACAAATTTTCATGTCTTTTGTATGTGTGGATTGACATTTGTACATTTTAACAAAAAGAAGTGGAAATGTTGCCTTCTGGTGTGGTACTGGCTGTAGTTTAATGGGGACCTATTATGCCCCGTTTTACAATATTAGTCTCGGGTGTCCCCAGAATGTGTCTGTGAAGTTTCAGCTCAAAATACCCTGAAGATCATTTATTATACCATGTTAAAAAAGCGAGCTGTTTTTGTGTCTCTCTCTCTTTGAATGCAAATGAGCTGGTGCTCCCAGCCCCGTATCCAGAATAAGGCGGAGCTTTAACATCTCTGCTTCGGATAACTATGGCAATAAGACGTCAGGATAAGCAATATGACTGACCTCGAATATACTGGTGTTCAGTCATCTACAGTGCATCTGGAAAGTATTCACAGCGCTTCACTTTTTCCACACCTGTCACATAACAGCTTTTAGACATTGTTCTGTTTTTTGTTATAAGTCAGAAATGACAAGGAGGCCGCTTCTCGCAATACAAAGTCAATGGAGACGGTTGGATTATTTCCTCTCCCGGTGTGGGCGTGGCCTAAATGCGCTCTGTCTCTATTGCCCAGAAAAAGAAAACAGCTTGTTTTATGAGACTGTTGAGGTTTTATGGGGATTAACAACTGTGCCAGCATGAGAGAGATAGAAAACGACGGAGACGTGTCAATGAATGAACATCCAGGTACTGTAAAAGTGCAGGAAGGCAGTGTCTATTTCGTCTATTACTACGTGGATAAACGACAACAGATAAAACATGTCAGCTGTATGGACGTGAACTAATTGTTAACAATTCTCGTTTTTAATTGATACTGATGTGGATTCTTATCCTCAATATCTTTTAATCTTTGCTATTTTCTGTTACTGCCTGAACTTCACATTATTTGTAGCGCAGCCATCCATAATCGCAAAAAGATTTGTACTTAATTGTCCCCTTTAATATGTCACTTTTAATGTGCATGCAATCAGCATTTTGAGCTTGGAAAGAGCTTGTAAGTTAAACAGCTTAAGAACAATAATGTCAAATTTACCTCAGAAAAGACATTCAATGCATTCAATTTCAGATATTGCTAATGAAGAAAAAATTAATTAGGTGTGTGCAAGACATACGACAACATTTATAGGATGCCTGAGGAGGAGGCCAAACTATACTCAGTGGCCAAGTGATGGATGAAAATACAATAAAATTAAAATGAAAAGGATGGCATTTGTGACAACACATGACAAAATTAAAACACGTTTATTATTTTGTGGCACTTACAAAGTGACATCCTAATTTTTCCCTTATAGGAGCCAATGGCTCCTTAATTGATTTTTTGTCTGGAGCCCTGTGTGTACACACACTACCAACACACATTTATGGCAAAAGTGAATTTTGCATAATAGGTCACCTTTAAAGTTGGCACGAAACGGAAGTTACAATAGCCATCCGAGTGAAACGGCTTCTCGAACAAGAAAAAAATCCATTCCAAATCCATTGGGAATTGATTGGATGATTGTGGTTTGTTACTGCTGTGATCTCATGTGAGTGACAGGTTGTCCCACCCTCACGCCAGTACACATGTCATCAGAGATGAGATGTCGCTGCAAGAGGGAGGGGAAGTTATTTTGATTAAAGATTACAAGGGCACATGAATTTTTAAAAAATGTGCATGGATAAATTAATAAGTACCACAATATTCTATAAAAAATTAAGAATTGTACATTTCGAATTCATGGTGATTAATGTTCTGTAACATTATCAAGACAAACATCCATGTAAAGAAAGCCAATTGTTTTTTCAGTAGGAACACACAAATCGAGACTTGTTCTATCATCTCAGGACATACTACAGACAATAAAAGCTGTAATTTACTGCAGATAAATCTCAAAAGTAAATGATCACATTGAGACCTGGGTCATGAGGATTAAATATAGATTTCCATTTCAATGTGTACATTTATTAATTTAGTAGACGCTTCAAACTAAAGTAACTTGCAAATGAGTAATTAAGATTAAGTAGATTTTCTATCTTATGTCAAGTTGAAATGTTTTATCTAATAATTTAAATGTTATGGATTGTGATATTGACCTTGTGTTTGTCATGTAAATAGCCCTGATGCTAACATGGCGTTTAAAACTTAATAAACATAAACATTAGTGTGTTTTTGGTAAAGGATTTAACAGGTGAGCCTTCTCACATGGCTGCCTGTTTTGTATTGACCTCTTGTGGCCATGCTGAGTTACAGCAAGCGCTCAGGTCAATTCAAGGTATTGTATTTTATTTTATCGGAGCCATTATGGTTGGGCTTGTGTCCCAGCTTGAGGTCTTTTTTATAGATTCTGTTCCCCTCTCTCTCCTACCCATTGTTTCATTTTATTTTATATTTTATTTTATTTACCAGCCTTGTAGAGGATAAAATAACCTAGTTTGTTGTCTTCTCTGTCCTTATAATTAATTTTTCTTTCTGTGACTTTCAGATTTCTAAACTCAGGCTCCAGCTGCAGCGCAGTAAACAGGGCGGAGGCCGGCAGTGTAAAGACAGTAAAGAACGTCTTTCCCCCCTCCACTGCTGTACCAGCACCACCACCTCCATTACCTTCACTACCATCAGCACAGCCAGCCAAGCTCCGGTCCGCACATGCTCGCACACATACTGTAATATCAGTTTATTTAGTAAATACATCCAGAAATTTCTGCATAGCTTGTGAAATGCAAATTTGTGCCATCTCCCTATACAGTCGTCCATGTCGAAGTCAGCACAGATGCCACTGTCCAACATCACAGTGCCAAAGCCCTCCATCTCCAGGGTTCCCAGCAGCATGGAAGGCATCAACCATGAGCTGGAGAAAGTCTTCATCAAAGATAACGGAGAGAAAGAGGAGCTAAAGGTACACACGCACTCCTGAAGGCATACTCACTAAGTACAAATGTTAGCATGAATGAAAATGCATGTCACTGAGTAATATCAGATAGTGAGAATAGTTTTGGTGGAAAATTTTTTATGGATATTTTGTATTGTTTTACAATATACAGTACCTGTCAAATGTATTTTTGTCTAAAAACTAATTTAATGTATTTAATCATATACTGTATCCTGATCATAATCAAAATTTATGATCATGATCTAAATACAGTAAAAACCGTAATATTGTGAAATATTATTACAATTCAAAATAACTTTTTTTTTTCTAGAGCTGCGTGTTTCTGGATAAATTGAGAATCACAATTTGTTTTGTTTAGAGTTCACGATTCTCCCACGATTCTAAATAGACAACTTAACAATAACATGTAGCCTGTTGTTCTAGAGGTAATGACAAAGTTTTAATTGCTGCAGTCCATTTAAAAATATTAAATTCATTTGAATTAATTATTTTATTTTTTATTTTTTTTGGATTGAATGAATGATTTAAAGGGATAGTTCACCCTAAAATAAAAACCCAAAGCGCTACAGTAAAAAAAACAACAACAAGGGCAATAAAACAGAAACAACAAGGGCAATACAAACAATTAATAAAAAAAAAAAAAACAGCCTTAAATAAATGTGTCTTAATCAACTTTTTAAAGTGTCCCAACATTGGTGCATTTCTGATGGGAAAAGGAAGCACATTCCATAGCTTGGGGGCTTTGTATGAAAAGGCTATTTCCCCCCATGGTCTTGAGCTTACATGAATGCTGATGTAGTAAAAGAGAATAAGCAGAATGAAGAGAACGTGTTATATCCAAACTATAAACTTTTATTCCAGTACTCCTGTAATACAGTAACTAAAATTCAGAAATAACGATAGTGTGTGGTTGAAAAGACTGTTCGTTAAGCTGTCTCATACCTACACATGACAACTGCTCTCTCTGGATCAGCGGCAGCGCCAACACAGATATGAATGTTCCACTGTGATCATACTTGTCAAAGGTTTAATAGACAAAGGAGAATCGTTGTCATTTAGGAATAAGAGCGCATGGGTGTTTGACTTGAGATTGCAATCCTTTAACGATTAATGCAGCTCGAATTTAAACACATTTTATAATCTAATTTATTCCTGTGATGGCAAAGCTGAATTTTCAGGAGCTATTACTCAAGTCTTCAGTGTCACATGATCTTTCAGGAAGCATTCTAATATGATGATTTAGTGCTTAAGAAACATTTCATATTATTATTTATTTTGAAAACAGTTATGCTGCCTAATATTTTTGTAGAAACTGTGATGGTCAATGGCGCAGTTGTTTTCAGTTGCCTCAAAATAGCAACGTCCCAACAATGCGCCTGAACACTCCTCGTTTTCAGACCAGCACACCCATGGGCGAACAGATGGGCGTGAGTGCATTTGCTATTTAAACAACGTGGCGCTGGACGTGAAAATGATAACTGCGTCGGGCTGAAACTAGCAAAAAACACTTTTGTCACGCCTGGCATCACATTGCACCAGGTGTACGATAGGGCCCAATGTGTACTTGAATGAAAGTATTCATTTCTAAAAAAAAACAAAAAAAAAACAGTAACACTAAAATTTGATTTCATTTGTTATTTTTAATGAACTGCATTAGTTAAGATGAAATAACAATGAACAATACTTCTACAGTATTTATTAATCTTAGTTAATGTTAATTTCTACCTTTATTAATACATATATTAAAATTAAATGGTAACACTTTACAATAAGGTTCATTAGTTAACTACATTAGTTAACCTGAGCTAATAATTAACTGCACTTATAAAGTATTTATTTATCTTTGTTAATGTTGATTTCAACATTTACTAATACTTTATTCAAATCTTGTTAACATTAGTTAATGCACTGTGAACTAACATAAACAAACCATGAACAGCTGTATTTTTATTAACTAGCATTAACAAAGATTAACAAATACAGTAACAAATATATTCCTCATGCTTAGTTCATGTTAGTTAATACATGAACTAATGTTAACTAATGAAACCTTAATGTAAAGTGTTACCAATTAAATGTTATATCTGTTAACATTAGTTTTAACTGTGAACTAACATGAACTAATGCATTAACTAATGTTAACAAATTAGACAAATCGTACTGATTTTGTGCTCTGTTTTATTCTACTGTTGTACAGTAGCATTATCACAGATCATAATTATTAAAAAACTCTCTCTTTGACTGGCACTCAGGCGCTGGAGGTTCCTGATGGACGGAGGGCTCCGTTTCCTCCCCAGCAGCGCAGCAGCAGTAGTCGTGGTATAGACACTCAGACGCCATCAGTGCCTGGGCGCTCCAGTAGCTGCTCTAGCCTGTCGCCCTGCCCCTCACCCGCATGCCCACCCCGCTCACATGACGGCAGCCCATACTCCACTGACGAGATGCTGGATGACAGAGACAAAGGTCAAACCTACAGACTAGTGATCATGTCAGATTGGTTAAGGAGATATATCAAGTTATAACAGTTCATGTAATATTGATAGTTTGCTGTATTATATCTTGCAGGTTGTACAGATTCTCAGCTCTGGTATTAATCCAGAGAGTAATTTGAGTTTTGTAATTTCTTCCTGCAGACAGCGGCAGCAGTTCTCCTCTGCCTAAGTTCGCCTCATCTCCAAAACCCAACAACAGCTACATGTTCAAACGGGAGCCTCCAGAGGGCTGTGAAAAGATCAAAGTGTTTGAGGAAATGACGTGAGTAGTTTTTTTTCTGTAGTGAGCCTAAAATAGCGTACTGGCATGCAGTATGTATAATGTGCACGGTATGCAAATGTTCCTCTTGCATGGAATTCTCTGATGACCTACAACATTTGCTAAAATGTTCAGGATTCAACCAGAGCATAGTGCATAGTGTCTAACAATACAATGCATTCATCTTGATTATCCATTTCGAGTGATTTATAAACAAGAATATCTTTCTGTGATGTATAATTTCATGATGGACGGAGCCCTCTGTCCATCAGGAACCTCCAGCGCCTGAGTGCCAGTAAAAGAGAGAATTGGATTTAAAATGCAAAACATTAATGCATGAATGAATTAGTTTATTTCTGATATGTAATTAAATTGGACATGCTAATGTAAACATCAGTGAAGAATTTCAGATTGTTTTTGAAGAAATAGTATGCAGGGCTCAACAATAATGATTATTTTCTATTGCCACCGTCGGGCCAGTTGTTTAGCTCTTTGCATGCCCTGCCAACATTTTCATGAACCCCACCTCAGAAAAATTTAAGCTGCGCGATTAATCATTAAAAGATTGCGATCTCGATTCAGACATCCATGCAATCTAATTCCTAAATGACAACGACTCGGCTAGGTTTTGCATTTGCATTATTTCACTGACTGTATGGAACACTCATATTAAATTCATATTAAATTAGAATCATATTAACCTTCTGGTGCTCCTCTGTCTAAGAATTTTATGTTTTGATTTTTACACTTGCTATGTGAACACAAAAAAAATGGACATGGTTACACTGTTCACAGTCAAACATGACCGCCATAGGAAATGAATGTGAAAAACGAAAATACAGACAATTTTTGGGGAGTATAGTCTACAAATTAGTAGGGGTGGCAATATTTAGCTACCTCACGATCCGATCCGATTCTGGGAGTCGCGATCTGATTCCAAAACTATTCTTGATCTACTTTTTACTTATTATTAATTAATTTGTTTACCGACTTGAAATTATTCATTTAATTGCATATGTAATTATAAGTACTTTTTAAAATAATTACAAAAAAATAAATAAAATTAAAACAATTGTATAAGAATTTTAAATATATAAACTAATATAGCTTCAAAACATAAAATCAAGTAGTAAATAATAAAAAGGAACAAACAAAACATTACAAGCAGTAAACAAAGAGTGCTTTCAGTATTTAAGAGCATTTGAACGTTTTCCATTGAAGAGTGAGTAAGTGACTTTTTTTTTTTTCTCAGTTTTGTTTGATTATGACTGATGACATCATAGACAGCGAAAGATCTAATAAGCTGAATTCACACTACTGCACGTACAGATCTCTTTTGAAATATAAGATGGGGTATGTCCTGTCTGTTTAATCCCTTAAGACATGTTTACATTAATTTTGTGTCATAAATGCATTATGAGATGCAAGTAGCATGCATTTATTTAACCACACCGAGTCGCCACACAGCCGCATGCGCAAGCGCTCTTCACAAAGCGCACAAGCATTTGAAATTGAAAGCAGCCTTCTGCCAGTGAGTTTTATATTTTTAATACATAAGCCCACTGCATTCCAAACGACATAAATGATGGCTTCGTAGAGCATTTGTAAGGAAAATACCAGCGGGTGAGAGTGCTCGTTTCTTCTGTGCCCACGAATGTCCTTGTAATTCACTTCAAACTTTCGGAACTTTATTAAGATTATTTTATGGAAGGTTTGAGTGGTGTGTGTCTGTGAGGAATTGGAAGCAAGCAATGTAGGGACTCTGTATAAGGGAAACAGGTCTATTCAGCTCAAATGAATGAATTAATTAATTCATAGGGAATTTTGAAAGAGTCTGATTTTACAGCAGAGCAAATGACTCGTCCAGCGTTCATTTGAACGGGCCGTAACTATCAACTCTGCAGCGGATATTAATATCCACACAGTAGTGCAACACTATTTAATAGCCAGGTAACATAGATCAGCAGTTTAAGACATTAAATTCATAAGCACATAACACAAGAACACTTATCTTTAAATACAAAAGAAGCTTTATTGATTACTCGAACACATATCTAACACACACACATTCACACGCATTGCAGAAAGTAAGAAAATGAGGAAAGAATGAGTGAAATGATGAAGTCCCAAGTTTCTAGCAATATATGCATTTATAATATATGCATTATAACAAAAGCGGCAGTGGCAAGGAACTCAAACTCCATCAGGTGACAGAAATTGTGGAAAAACCTTGTATGTCTAGTAGGGTTGGGCCGATAGACGATGCCATCGTCCATCGGCGATGGCTGACAGACATCACGATGTTGAGCTGGCATCGTTATCCCGCCCCGCCCCCTGCAAATAATGAAGTTGTTCCCGATCACAATACAAATTACATTCTAAACAGTTCAATGAACTTAAACATGAATTTAAACACTTATGATTTACACAAACTAAACTAATGATTTTCAAATGGCAGAACTGCGATCTGCATCCAGACTCCAGCATGTTTCCATCTGGACCGCGAGACAGAATGGTAGCACCATTTTCCTGTTTCTAGTTGAAGTCAGCAGAGCGTCAAAACAGCGGTGCGGATCACACCACAAGCACTCAGGATTGTTTGTGGTAATGATATTTCAGCGCTATATCCTCTAGTAGTTCAAGCCATTCAAGCCCATTCAGTTATGTGCACGTTCTCTCTTTCTCCAGACGTACACCACATTTACGGAGCTTAACGCTCAAACGTAACCCCCCGATGTCATCGTCCATCGCGATGTTTCACTGTAGACATCGTCTTATGCCAATTTGGTAGACATCGCCCAACCCTAATGTCTAGTATTTAACATTCAACAACATGTTTGGAACATTCTCTTAAATCTGTTTCATCTCTTTCTCAGGTCCAGACAGTCAGCCACTGTCCCCCTTTTCTCCTGCCCTGATAAAAACAAGGTCAACTTCATCCCCACTGGCTCTGCGTTTTGCCCCGTCAAGCTCCCGGGATCCATGCTCCAGCACTCCAGCTCCCAGCAGGAGGACGAGGAGAAAGAGGATACACAGGCCGGCCCAAGCGGGTCATGCCCCCTCGCCCAACACCATCACATGCCCACTCAGGTCTCCACCAGCACGAGCACAGACGACCCCCCGGAAGCACTGGCCGTCTCTCCCTGCCAACAGCAGGAAGCGCCCTCGGAATCGGCCTCTCAGCCTCAGAACTTTGAAGTCAGCTAAGCGCGCGCAGAGCCGGTCTCCGTCGCGCCCCCGCCACACATTTCGCCCACTCCAAACTTCCTCTTCTCTCTCTGATGGACCCCACCTTTGTGCTGAATCTTTACTATCTGCATGGCATCGCAACTGTGTCCCGAACGAGAATCGCAAATGTAAATGCAGCCGAAGGGTTTGAGTATGTGGCAATGCCACGCTTTCATGTCTGGACAGGAACGGCGTCTGAAGAGCTGGACGGAAGGATGCATTTTGGGAAAAGGACCTTAGAATATGCAAATCAAAAATTCTAATGGCTTCACTGTTATCTTGATAAATGAGTGAGAGTCTCATACGGAAATCTTATTTATTAAATTTGCCTATTGATAAGTTCAATCACATTCCAGATATTCCCGTTTTGCTTTTTTTAGTCTCATATATACGGATGCGTTCACAGGTACTTTTTCATCCGATTTGATTCCGCATTGATCTTGAGCAACTGCACAGCTGTTTTCAAACGCAGCTTTGCTTTCATGTGTGCTTAAAATTTAAGCAAAGTGGCTTTTGTATGAGCACTATAATCAGACAGCGCAAAGCGAGGTGTCGCCTTCGAATACACCGCCGATTAATGAGGAGAAAGACGACTGAAGCTTTCAGCAAGGTCTTAATAGTGTCAGGGGCATGCATTTGAAACTGATCGTATGTTTAACATTAAATTATGTGTCGTGTTCTCTTTCAACATCCACAGTATGAATAAGCTCTCTCTCTATCAATATATCTATATATGAGAAAATCTATATATAAAGAAAAAAGCTTGTTTGAATTTAAAACCGTGTATTGCTGTGTTATGTACATTATGGGAAATGAGCTGTACTCCAACGGGTTGACGACTATCCAGGTTTCCTACCTTCTGATGATATTGCAGAAAGAGAAAAACACAGAAAAGGGTTCTTGTTTTTACACTTTGTTGCACAGTGTCCGCCTGCGGCCTCGCTTCAGGTGCATCACTTGCTGTTTAAACTCAGGTAAAAATTCACATTCAGATCCGTCTCATCATTCTTTGCATTCCATGACATTCCATGGGAGGTGCTGTCAGGATGACGTGGCGGAGGGAATTTGATTTGATCGAACATACTGTGTGTTAAAAACATTAGACAGATCGTGCAACCCTCA
This sequence comes from Rhinogobio ventralis, assembly GCA_039654625.1. NCBI lineage: Eukaryota > Metazoa > Chordata > Actinopteri > Cypriniformes > Gobionidae > Rhinogobio > Rhinogobio ventralis. The sequence continues at coordinate 22,784,700 of CM077209.1, read as the reverse complement.
TGGATCAGACTCACACCCTCACAGTCACTATATGACATATATTATCTTTTAATAAGACAAACTACTGCCCAGATCACAGGTCTGAGATTTAGAAGAACATTTTCTGTCTATTATAATACAGTTTAAGTGGCATGTTGAAAAAAATCAACAGATTTTGATAATAAAAATTTTTTTTGACTAAAATGCGCCAAAAGACCAAGAATTTTGAGTCCTATTACTTTACACCTGTTACTATTACACTTTTAATTTCTAATTTTTTTTTAACTTTATTATTACAACATTGTTCTCATAAAATCTTGTAAAATTTACAAAATCTTCTTTATTTTTTTTAACATGCCACTTGCTGCTGTTAATAAGTCTAAAATAAAAAGGTGAATCTCACACACAAAACAAATCTGGCAAAAATTATATACACATATATATATATATATATATATATATATATATATATATATATATATATATATATATATAATGTTTTGTAGGCTATTTTTATTACCATTAACTTTTTTTGCATTGTGACATTTTTAATAACAAAAAAACATTTTCATGATCATTATTGTATTAAATTATATTAATTCATCCTTTTCATTAAAATAAGCTTCATTTAAAATAATTACAACAAATGCACTAAATAAACAATGTATAAGTACTTGATTACAAATATCACATTTATGAAAAAAAAATAAAAAATCCACATTACGGTAATGGAAATTTGAGGATAAATGAGCTTAATTCTCAAACATGTCACACTGCAAAATATCTTACTGGACCTTAAACCAATCTTTGTTTTATTTTAGCAATTTTTTCTTTTAATTTCATGGAGAAATATGAAATTGACTGGTTTCATGAGATTCACCTAAAAGCTCAGCTTTATACAAGCAAGATACATTTCAATAATCTATCTGTTCACTTTACCGTACATTTATACGCATGCTGGCTGTTGTGACAACATAAGTATGCGTTTATGATTTTCACTGATTATGAATAATAATCAGCTTTTTGTCCAGGAACAAGTGGCAAGCAAGCATGGTTTGTCTGTAAAGGGTTTTCTGGCCCTTAAAGCAGAATTTTTATATGAACCAAGGTCAAACAATATTGTATCGTGCTGTTGCAATCAATAGAAACATATTAATTTATCCATCGCATAAGATCAACCATTGACAACCCACATAATATTACATGGCTTTAAAAGTAACAATGCAACCTTTTATGCTGCACCTTATATCAATAGACCAAGTTTATAAAAAAATTAACTCATTTTGGTGAGTGAAGGGTTTGCAATAATGCAGTTTTGTTTTTAAATGCTTAAATAGTTCATCATTTCATCTCCATTCCATACATGTCTAATTCTGGAGCCAAATTAGCACACAGCCTGTTGATAAAGCCATCGACTGCTATTAAAACCAGCACTGGCAGTTTAAGAGCACATTGCTGGCCTGGGAGATGTGTTTGTAGTTCAGGTCAATATGTCAGGCTGACCTGCTGTCTGTTTACACACAATAGCAATAAACCATTTTGTTGTTGTGACTGTACAAACCAGATATGTGTGTGAATGGAGGTGGATGAAGGGTATCATTTGTTTTGAAGGGGGAAAATATTGAGGAAGAAAACTGTTTTGGAAGCACTTCACCCACATAGCGATTACTCTTTGCCTATCACCAATTCTAATGTCAAGAAAATGATTTTTAAAACCTTGTAGCTTTGATTGTTTTCCTGTGGTCTTGCCATAGTGCTTGGCACAGGCTGCTGAGCTTGCATAAGGTTATACAGTAGGCCCGCTGTCTGTGTCTGTATACAAATGACAGTATCAAAAGCCACACTTTACACTTTCTTCAACTTTTAGCCTTAAGTGGCTAATTGTTTCTTTATTTCAATAATAGGAATCTTGTGTCTTAATTAAATAAAATGATCAGAATTAAAATTCAGTCTCCTCACAATTTTTCCTTAGATAATCAGTTACTGCTTATCGTTTATGCTTCTTGTTGTAGTCCAAAAGAACATTTCATATAAAGCAAAATAGTTTGGGGACCTTTTGAAATACCAAAACATGCCTGAAAGGTATAGTTCACCCAAGAAAAATTTCAAAAAGGTCTATTGTCAGTAAAGTGCAACAGTTGGTTCCGGAAGTGAAAAATATTTAAATTTTCTCAATAGAAAATTGATTTTTTTTAATGATAACTTATAAACCTTTAAAGACAGACCTGTTGTGAGCTATGAGACTGTTAATCAATAGTATATGCTTCTGTTGAAGCCATCAACTTGTATTATTTCAACTTATTTTTTAAATAATTGTTTAATTCCTTTTGAAAAACTACATTACCCATGATGCGGAAGAAAATTTGGCCAATCAGAGTTATAAATGGATCACCCACTCCAATTAAGCATCGTGGCTGTCTCCAAGCAGAGGTTAGCCCACTGAATAGTGGATGCTATTGTCTTGGCGTACAAAGCCCAAGACACGCCTTGCCTGTTCGGGGTGTGAGCACACTCTACTAGGAGTGTTGCTTCCTCCTGGGTGCTGGCTCAAGGCGCCTCGCTGACGGATGTCTGTAGAGCTGCGGGCTGGGTGACACCTAACACGTTCGCTAGATTCCATAGCCTTCGTGTAGAGCCAGTTTCCTCCTGTATACTCGCCTCCAGTGGCTAGTAGCGTGGGGAGATCGCTCAAGTGTCAGCTTGCTGCGCCATTCTCGCCGTCAGGCCAGATACGTGCACTTATTGCTCCACAGCTGGTTACCCAGTAATGGCTAATCAGGTGAGTTCCTCCGTCACCCTTCAGCAATCAGACGTGGCATAGCATCTGACACCAGGCCTATTGCTCGTTGGCTTTGAACCTGTATTAGGCTGGGTGTCCATATGCAGTGGTCCCTGCGGTGACCCCATATGTGTATTCTTCCACGGTACGGCTACCCTGATGGCTAGCCAGTGTCTTTCCCTTGACAGAGTACGCTCTGTCATCTCTGACAGTGCGCTCTCCACCCCACGGGCTGGAATCACGCCAGAGACATGCCATATGTTGCACTACCCTAGACTGGCTAGTACATATGTGTTTTCCCACATGATTCCTCCCTTCGGGCAGGATGTGGCTCCGCAGCGTTCCCTTTCTCCAAAGGGGCACACTTTTCCAGCGTTATCCAATATTCACTGAGTGGGTCATGCAGAACGGCAGTGATGACTCTACTTGCATAAGCATCTCTGCCCCAGTGGTACGGGGGTTTTAGGAAGCTTATGCAGGGCGTTTTGTTAGGGATCATTTCTGTGCAATTGAAAGGTTTTGTGCGATGAAAAGGTTATATGGATGTTAAAAGTTCGTGGAACCATTAATGCCAATTAAGAGTGTATTCCAAATTGCTTGAATTAATAAAAACTCTTAACTTCAGAAGACATTGAGGCTTGGAGCGACATGAGGGTGAGTAAATGATGACAGAACTTTCATTTTTGGGTTAAGTATCTCTTTAAGTATGTTATAGAGCTCTGAACATTTCCAGGCCTTGAAAGGTAAAACCGTGGGTGTTTCACATGTCAGGACTGGTGAAGAAGGTTGTAGAAGTTCAGCTGTCAGGATTCAGTCTCTATGTACAAATCCTGAGGGCTTACAAAGTCACACGTCTCACCTTCTCTGCAAGACAAATTATTCACAGCTTCTGGGCCTATTTGACTTTAGAGGACACTTGAAGACATAACACTGCATGACAGAAGCTCTTGCTAACAGCGTGAAGGGCACAGTCTATAATGAGAACAAACTGATCAGGTATACTGTTGGGGATTGAATGATAATTTTACATTATAAGGTTTTGTAAAAGCTTTGATATCTAGTACACAGTCTAGTACAGTGGACTTCAACAGCAGTCATAGACCATATAAATAGGCTAATGTCATGGCTGCATTAAATTTATCAAAAGTGACAGAAAAGCTGAGGTGTAAAGTGTATCTGACAACACTTGAGTAAAAGTAAAGTTCTGATTCACACCAGCAGAGACGCTCAGTACATAGTGGAAGGAGTCACATCTTGCGCATCACATTGAGAATTTCACATTAATTCAGTCACGCGTGACTAATGTGTCAGAAGCTATCTCAGCTCTGACTACGTCACGATCGGTTTCTTTGTCATTCTCATAGAGAGATCTCACTTGAGTGTGCACAGCTCTTTGGGTTGCCATTTGCTCCCCGCTATACCTAGCAAAACAACATATTGGATTCGTCATTGGATTTATATAGAATTATTTTTGGACCCATTGGTTATTCAGGGTCTTTACTGAACGTGGTGTTCCTGTCAGTGGAATTAAGGTGTTTGTATTAGAACTCATTGGTTAACCAGGGTTCTTGTTTACTGCGTACCTTTTGCCTTCAGCTTGCATTGTGCCGTAATTGGGCGTCAGTCATTGCGTGCAGTTACTGTGACAAACATATAACGCTCCTTTTATCGCAGTACCATATTCAGTTCTGCTAATTAAACCATTGGTTGAACAGGGTTTATTTTTCTCAAGGTGTAGGTGTTATGGTTGCCTTATGCTTCACATGTTCAGATCTTAAGGATGCCCATATTCAATGCCCTGCTTGTTTAGGCATGCTTGTCAGGGAGGCCTTAATTTATCTTTGCGCAGAATGTAATTTGATGCCTTTGGAGGTTAGGCAACAAAGGCAGACAAAATTTCACATTTTTCAAAAAGTAAAAAATTCTTCTGCACCAGCCAGAGCAAAGGTTTAGACTGGTAGTAAGTGTTTAGCTGCCAAAACAGAAGGACCTCCAAGGAAGAAACGGACTATAAGAGGCCATTCAAGACAAACTTTACTCGTGCACACACTATCAAAGCTTTCACACACATGATCAAATTCTCACAGATGGACCACTTCTACAACACTATCAAAGATAATGGAAATGCTCCATGCTGTTGCTAGGGATTCAGGGTCTGTGACAGGACACTTTTCAACCTCTCATTTACATCATTGGAGGGGTATTACAGACAACAAGTTTCTTCTCTACAACACTCGAGAAGGGCTATTGTCTTCAATTCCATCACAGACCCCCAGTGAGCACCCAGGTTTGTCCTACGGTGGTCCAGGACCCTTGTCAGGCCCTTGCCCTATCAGTGGAGGTCCAAAACCTGTTAGGGTGTGGTTCAGCCATTAGACCCCCACATCCACTACGGGGGATTCTAAGAGGAACAATGTTCGCTATACCAGGATGCCATGGCCCACGAATGATCAGACCTCCTCTATGCTTCACCCTCCCCCATTCCGCTCCCCTTGTCCGTCCTGAGGCGGGTACAGGAGAAGAATCACAGACTTATTCTAGTGGCCCCCTTCTTGGGAGTGATGCCTTGGTTCAGCCTCCTATTAACTCTCACAACTGCTCCACCTCAGCCACTGCCAGCTCAGAAGGATCTACTGTCACAGGTGGACGGGACACTTTGGCATCCTTTCCCGGACAGGTTGAAACTGTGGCTGGCCCCTGGGGTTGAGAGGATGCTCTCTCTCAATGTTCAGCAGGATTAAGAAAGAGTGCTAGGGCCCCTTCAACATGTCCCACTTATGCCAGTAAACTATTTGTTTCATGGTGCACAGATCGGACTCTATTGGATCCTATGGGGCAGGTGTCAATTGGTGCAAATAGGCTAGGGGTGGTTTTTCTTAAAGGAGCTATGTGTCTTAAGCCACCAGCAGGGGTAGTGTGTACCTAGTGGAATTTGCAGGTCATGTTGGACTGTCTCTGTTCAGCACCCTATGAGCAGCGCCCGGTGGAGCAAGCAGATATTAGAAAATCTGCTTTTCTTTTTTAGCCATAGCATCAACCAGAAGGGTTGGCAAGTTACATGCTCTCTCACTGAGTCCGCAGTGTCTCAGTTACACTTTGGCTCAGTTCAGCTTTCCAGCCCAAGGTATTGTCCGCTCAGTTTACAAATAAGCCTATTCAGCTGGTGGCATTTAGGCAAGAGGACAAGGCTTTCCAAGCAGCCCCATGTCCAGTTGGTGCATTGAGGCAGTATGTGCTCAGGACTGCCTCATGGCATACCACGGACCAGCTATTCGCCTGTTTTGGTCCTGGCAGAAGAGGTGTGCCCTTGTTGAAACAAAGGCTTGCTCACTGGGTAGTAGACAATACTGTTGAGGCGTATTGTTCGACAGGCTGTATAATGCCTGCATCTGTTTGATGTCAATTGTCATTTGTGACAACTTCTTGAGCAGCATTGTGTGATCTTTCACATTCACATGGTTTTATACACTTAATGTGGCTCCTATATCTTTGATTAGATCTGCTGTGTTGCCAGATAACGTTGAAGCTATCGTATATCCTCATGACTTGGCTGTATTCATCGTCCACCATGTACTAACTGTCTCTGGCAGTCTGGAACAGTGAAATAAAACACTGGTTACTGTCATAACCGTTGATCTATGAATGGTGGAAGACCGCTCACTTCGTCTCTGGTCACTCGGATTGAGGATGACTAGGAGTGACCTAGTCAGAACTGATATACACTCACCTAAAGGATTATTAGGAACACCTGTTCAATTTCTCATTAATGCAATTATCTAATCAACCAATCACATGGCAGTTGCTTCAATGCATTTAGGGGTGTGGTCCTGGTCAAGACAATCTCCTGAACTCCAAACTGAATGTCAGAATGGGAAAGAAAGGTGATTTAAGCAATTTTGAGCGTGGCATGGTTGTTGGTGCCAGACGGGCCGGTCTGAGTATTTCACAATCTGCTCAGTTACTGGGATTTTCACGCACAACCATTTCTAGAGTTTACAAAGAATGGTGTGAAAAGGGAAAAACATCCAGTATGCGGCAGTCCTGTGGGCGAAAATGCCTTGTTGATACTAGAGGTCAGAGGAGAATGGGCCGACTGATTCAAGCTGATAGAAGAGCAACTTTGACTGAAATAACCACTCGTTACAACCCAGGTATGCAGCAAAGCATTTGTGAAGCCACAACACGCACAACCTTGAGGCGGATGGGCTACAACAGCAGAAGACCCCACCGGGTACCACTCATCTCCACTACAAATAGGAAAAAGAGGCTACAATTTGCACGAGCTCACCAAAATTGGACAGTTGAAGACTGGAAAAATGTTGCCTGGTCTGATGAGTCTCAATTTCTGTTGAGACATTCAGATGGTAGAGTCAGAATTTGGCGTAAACAGAATGAGAACATGGATCCATCATGCCTTGTTACCACTGTGCAGGCTGGTGGTGGTGGTGTAATGGTGTGGGAGATGTTTTCTTGGCACACTTTAGGCCCCTTAGTGCCAATTGGGCATCGTTTAAATGCCACGGCCTACCTGAGCATTGTTTCTGACCATGTCCATCCCTTTATGACCACCATGTACCCATCCTCTGATGGCTACTTCCAGCAGGATAATGCACCATGTCACAAAGCTCGAATCATTTCAAATTGGTTTCTTGAACATGACAATGAGTTCACTGTACTACAATGGCCCCCACAGTCACCAGATCTCAACCCAATAGAGCATCTTTGGGATGTGGTGGAACGGGAGCTTCGTGCCCTGGATGTGCATCCCACAAATCTCCATCAACTGCAAGATGCTATCCTATCAATATGGGCCAACATTTGTAAAGAATGCTTTCAGCACCTTGTTGAATCAATGCCACGTAGAATTAAGGCAGTTCTGAAGGCGAAAGGGGGTCAAACACAGTATTAGTATGGTGTTCGTAATAATCCTTTAGGTGAGTGTAGCTTCCGACACATCATCGGTCAAAGTCACGTGTTACTGAATTAATACGAGATTCTCGATGTGATGTGCGAAAAAACCAAGTGAAAAAAAAACCAAGAAACAGTTGATTTGCGAGGAGAGCAATCACATTTATTTTCTAAAATCAAAATAAAACAACTCAAAATTGCAATTCAAGGTCGACACAGCAGCTTCTTAAACACTTAAGTCTCAGATAAGCTCAAGTGCTCAAAACGGGAATAAGTAAACCAATATCCTTCAAAAAGGGTCTCTTTGTTATAACAGATGAATAAAAAACAATGTTAAATAAATATTCAAATCCGACTTGCTCTGAATGTGATGGTTTCGCTTCATTAGCGTCTGCACTCCTGTCCTTATCTCATGTGAAACAAATAAAGTTAGGTGCTATGCAAAATGTAATGAGTTATTGCATTTCTCATTACAAATATATTGGATTGAAGAGTATATATTATTCAAAAATATAGTCAGGTAGAGAGTAAAAGTTGCTAATATCTTTGATACTCAGTAAAACTACAAAGTAGCCAACAGATATTTCAGTACAGTAAACTAATTACATTTACTCAAATACTTTACGAAAGTTTCCTATTTTAAATAAATTCTGTTGTTTTGAACTGTCTCTTAATCAAAGAATCCTAAAAATGTATCACAGTTTCCACAATAATATTAAGCAACTTGTTTTCAACATTGATGTTAAAATAAAGTAATGGCTGCTGAAAATTCAGTTTTGCCATCACAGGAATAAAATATATTTTAATATATATTCAAAAAGAAAACCGTTATTTTAATAATATTTCACAATGTTGCTGTTTTTACTGTATTTTTGATTAAATGCCTTGCTGAGCATAGGAGACTATGAAAAAATCAGTATAGGAAATCATTCTGGTGTGCAATTTTTTTTATTATTATTACAGCTGAAAACTATTTCAGTACAATCACAATACAATGTTACAATGTATTTTATGAATTTTCGTTTAAAAAATGGCCCAAAAGTTCAAATGCTGCCTCGAAAAAAGACAATAAAAATTGAATCTAATCAGGAGACAAGTGGACAGCACAGATGCACAACAACTCTAAGATTCTGGTATTTTAGGCAGAGTTAAGTAAAAAGCCTCATCTGACACTTTAAAAAAGAAGAAATGGCCAAAATAATCAAAAGAACTGAATGAATTAACCTAATGTGTTGATGTGGTAGAGATGAATATAGGTCAAAGTAATAAAAAAAATGTAAGAAGAATAGAAATTTACAAAGATTTAAGCTATTTTCAGAACAAAACAGGTAAGCTGACTCATAATGGTGTATGGACAGCTGAGGGCGCTGTTTCATGAAAACCTGATGGACCACGATGAAAGAGATGCTTTGGCTGTGATGAACAGGGTGCTGAATCAGTTCAGGGAGATTGTTAACAAAGATGCTGTGTTAGTGTATATTGAATCTGGTCCTGTCATCTTATAATTGCTATATTGATTGTGTGTAGGAGGTATATGTGGCGTCTGGCTCAGATTTCTTACTGTTGTACTGCAGCTTAAGATGAACTGCTGCTGAATGGGGGTGAAATTTAGCTGACCTTACGTTTATGCTGCAGATGCTACAGTCAGGTCTATTCAGCAACATTCACCACTAACAAACTACACAGTCATAAGTCTCACCATCAAACGCTGTATGGCTCTCTAAAGCATTTGCCTACAGCATAGTCAATCATCAGCATAAAAATAGTGTGTAACATTCATTTAATGAGGGTGCAAAACACTTAGACTTTCTGAATGCATTCACTGCAGACATTTGACCTCATTTTGAATCATGTTACAAGATAACCAAACAGATTTGCCTGTAAGGTTTTGACTATCTGGTGCATTGCAGTCTTTATTTGATCTGGAGTGCTTTCAACATGCAAAAACAAAAACATTATGATGCAAAAACATGACCTTAATGAGACATTAGGCTGTCACAGCTCTGGTTATAGAAACATTAAGGTGTTTTAATATGTGCTGTACCAAGATTCTGTTATTAAAGAGCAAATATGACTCTAACAAGGCCACAAGGGTTTTTGAATTATCTCATGACTAATTTAATGCCAGTTAGCTATGGTTAGTTCTTAGAAAACAAAATGAAAAGCAGAGCAGGGGTCCGTTTTGTAGGCCTATGTCGCTAACTCAGTTAGCCGGATTTGATTGTTGAAGATTTGGCATGATCTTGGATTGGTTGGTTCTTCAAAGCTCATCCTGGACTTGCTGTCATAGCAACACGTCCGTAAATTTAAACCTGCTCGGGTTAATTTAATGTAAACAGGATTAGACTGCATCTTTTTAAGTAGAATTGATACTTAAAATCTGTCCCAACCACTGCCTTACTGAACCATGGGCAATAATAATTTATATAAATAATAATAATAAATTAATATTAATAATAAATAATATTTATATAGCTCAGTGGTGGTGACAGATATTATGAGAGTGGCTTGATGCAGCGCATGACATGCAGATAACTTTATCTTGACCCTTAAGAAACTTTAGTAGATAGATTTTTACTGTATTAATGTCACGTAACAAATCTGCTATAAAATTAAATGAATTGCTACAACATTGAAATATAAAGGTAAAGGCTGTACAAATACTAGAAATCGTTTATATAAATTATTGGGAATTATTGGGAATCTATTATAACTTTTATGTCGTTTTGGTTGCTTGGCTGTTTCCTTATAAAGGTCCAGAAATTCGTCAAGTTTTTCGTCAGGTGTCTTTTTTAATTATATGATGTCATTACTTTGCTTTCTTGACGCCAGCCAATCGCTGCATTGCTGAACGTGGTTTCGAGTATCGATACATCTGCCCTCTTCAGGGAACGTGAGAACGCGCAGTAATCTCAGATTTAATCCAGATATTTTAATCCAATCCACAAATACGTTTGAAGAACCAAATTAGCCAGAGTTCAGTGATCACGATTAGAAGATCTGAGATCTGTTAAATCATTGTTGACGATTTGGCATGCTCTTGGATTGTTTGGTTCTTCAACACTCCTCCTGGACTTGCTGTCATAACAACAGGTCCATAAACTTAAACCCTCATTTATCTATTATAACTTTTATGTCGTGTTGGTTGCTTGGCTGTTTCCTTATAAAGGTCCAGAAATGTATCAAGTTTTTCGTCGGGTGTCTTTTTTAATTATATGATGTCATTACGTTGCTGTCTTGACGTCAGCTGCATTGCTGATCGTGGTTTCGAGTATCGATGCATCTGCCCTCTTCAGGGAACACAAGAACTTGCAGTAATCTCAGACAATTTAATTTAGATATTTTAATCCAATCCACAAATTCGTTTGAAGAACCAAATTAGCCAGAGATCAGTTATCACGATTAGAAGATCTGGGATCTGACAAATCATCTCAGATGTATTAAGCGAGGTAGGCTACGAAGAATTGACCACACAACAGAACAAAACAAAACAAAACACTGCTTTTGTTTACATCATTCTGATTTCTCATAACAGATTTCCCAAAAACAAAACAAACAAAAACGTTTGTTCACAGCTTTCTGATTTATCAGCAACCAAACAGAGCCATTATGAAGATGAATAAAAGTGCATTGCAAAACCACACAGCTGCACAATTATAACATGAATTTCATCATGATACAACCAGATGCCCCCCTTTTATAGAGCGTCTGCAACAAGGAAACGATCACTGTTTCCTACCTAATCCTATTTCCATAAACAGACCTGCGACTGGTATTCTGGTAAAACCACATCAGGGATCATTAATACAGTACAGTGTGCAAAAGTCATGATGAAACTATTTATTCTCAATGTCCTATCGTTCTGCTTACATTAAACATGCAAAATAAATCTGGATATCTCCATGAGTATTCACACTGCACATGCTAATTATAACAATATAAAATGTATTTGTGGAATTTCTTTTGAATGTTCCTTACTGCTTCATTTTTTTTTTTTTACTTTCCTCAATGTTGACCTACTGCTGGTAAAACAGTTAGACTGGTAGTCTAAACTATTTCTCATATTCAGGGTCACAAAGTTTCCCCTTCTGTCTTGGATTTTGCAACATTTATTCCTGGATGACAGTTGTGCTGAGAGGTAGCTTGCTTTGAAAGAACGAGACTGGGAGTTCTTACGCTATATCCATCTCTCTGGTATTTGGATTTATCGTTTTTCCTGGCAGTCGCGAAACTAATATAGAATAAAAAACTGTATAAAAAGTTAATGAGTGGGTGTAATGGTCAATATACAGTACATGACCCCAGCTGGCAGGATCAACATTAGGAATTGTTCCCCACTTAGTCTCCTCCACAGAGATAACACCAGCATCAGCAATGATTACCCATATCCAGGAGCAAAAGCAAACATGGCTGAACCTCTGAAGAGAGGCTGTTGCTTTAATTCTGTCTGGCAGGTTAACGTCTGGGCCACCATTAATCCAATAGTACTCACTTTCCAGGTGACTATCACTGCCTTGTCAGCCCATTTAGATCTTTATAATCCATAAACCTCTTAATCCAATTGTGTACCAGCATCATGACATATCCCACACTGCATTGTGCACAGAGAGAGCACTCCAGATAAGGAGACTTTAGATTTGGAGTCAATGTAAATATAAGAATTTGTTTTTCTTGTGATCTTAAACACATACATTAACATTCCCATAAATTAAAGGAAAATCATTGTAAATTTGTACAATAACTTGGGTAACAGGGTTGAATTGGTTGAGTTTGAATTATTTTAGTTGGTTATTTAATCTAATTTACTATTTTTTTCTACATATTTTCTGTTTTTTAGTTCATTTTGTTTTGGTAATTTGTTGTGTATTTGTAATTTTTATTCGTTTTATATATATATATATATATATATATATATATATATATATATATATATATATATATATATACACTCACCTAAAGGATTATTAGGAACACCATACTAATACTGTGTTTGACCCCCTTTCGCCTTCAGAACTGCCTTAATTCTACGTGGCATTGATTCAACAAGGTGCTGAAAGCATTCTTTAGAAATGTTGGCCCATATTGATAGGATAGCATCTTGCAGTTGATGGAGATTTGTGGGATGCACATCCAGGGCACGAAGCTCCCGTTCCACCACATCCCAAAGATGCTCTATTGGGTTGAGATCTGGTGACTGTGGGGGCCATTTTAGTACAGTGAACTCATTGTCATGTTCAAGAAACCAATTTGAAATGATTCGAGCTTTGTGACATGGTGCATTATCCTGCTGGAAGTAGCCATCAGAGGATGGGTACATGGTGGTCATAAAGGGATGGACATGGTCAGAAACAATGCTCAGGTAGGCCGTGGCATTTAAACGATGCCCAATTGGCACTAAGGGGCCTAAAGTGTGCCAAGAAAACATCCCCCACACCATTTCACCACCACCAGCCTGCACAGTGGTAACAAGGCATGATGGATCCATGTTCTCATTCTGTTTACGCCAAATTCTGACTCTACCATCTGAATGTCTCAACAGAAATCGAGACTCATCAGACCAGGCAACATTTTTTATTTGTAGTGGAGATGAGTGGTACCCGGTGGGGTCTTCTGCTGTTGTAGCCCATCCGCTTCAAGGTTGTGCGTGTTGTGGCTTCACAAATGCTTTGCTGCATACCTCGGTTGTAACGAGTGGTTATTTCAGTCAAAGTTGCTCTTCTATCAGCTTGAATCAGTCGGCCCATTCTCCTCTGACCTCAACAAGGCATTTTCGCCCACAGGACTGCCGCATACTGGATGTTTTTCCCTTTTCACACCATTCTTTGTAAACTCTAGAAATGGTTGTGCGAGAAAATCCCAGTAACTGAGCAGATTGTGAAATACTCAGACCGGCCCGTCTGGCACCAACAACCATGCCACGCTCAAAATTGCTTAAATCACCTTTCTTTCCCATTCTGACATTTAGTTTGGAGTTCAGGAGATTGTCTTGACCAGGACCACACCCCTAAATGCATTGAAGCAACTGCCATGTGATTGGTTGATTAGATAATTGCATTAATGAGAAATTGAACAGGTGTTCCTAATAATCCTTTAGGTGAGTGTGTGTATATATATATATATATATATATATATATATATATATATATGTGTGTGTGTGTGTGTGTGTGTAGTTAGTTTTTAAAGTTTTAGTTTATTTAGTTTTAGCTATTTTAGTACTTCAATTTACACTAAACTACAATTATGTTGCCTTGGCAACTAGCTGAAATAAAAGAAGTTTAATGGTTTTAATTTTAGTTATAATTACCCTGACTTGAATGCTGTCAAAACTACAAACTATAAAAACATTTTTTTAATTGAATAAGATTAACTAATGTCATAGTAATATCATGCTGTAGATAGAAAGACTTCAAATGATGTCACTTTATTAAAGTGACAATTACGAATGTAATTTTTTTTTTAATAGATGTTTTTAACGTGGGTAACAGTGGTGTGCTCAAAATTTGGGATACTGTGGGGTAGAAGTCTGCTGCAAAGTTCGCTTCACTGCGGGCTCGGCAAAAGTGCGCATCGAGGGTGCATGTCAGCTGCAAAGAGGGCACTCATGAGCACCTTTCCAAAACATAAAATGACAAATGGGCCACCCGGGCTACGTACGAAATCGGAAATGTCCTACTTCCCACTTCTGAAATCGTGATTACGAGCTCAACGCATTTAAATTTTGACCTGAGAGGGCGTTCATGTCCGGTTTTTTAACTAGGAAACTAGTATTTAGGATAATTCCGATAGCATGTGAAGGCAGCATAAGGCCCGGGAATCCTTTGGCCGTGAGCGTGGAAAGACGCGTTCGGCGCGTGCGCACTAGTTGTGGGTTTTGTTTTCAAGCGCTCAAGTCACTCGCACATGCGCTGTTGTACGCGCACCATCCGCACTGTCACAAAAATTGGTATGCACGCGAACGTTTTTTTCCAATTGTGATTTCTTTATGGTCTAATATGTACCCTTTTCAGTAAAAAACAGACACAAAAACAAGAGTACTGGATTTGTGTGGGTCTGGTCAGGATGTAAGGGCTGATGTTGATGAGAAGTAAGTTCATTAAGAATCCTAATAACCGCTTCTGATTATGCTGTGTAACTTGCGCCAGGGGACTAGACTAGAGTTTTATCCACTCTCATCACCGCTAGCGCGTCTCCATGGTTACACACCTGCCCCAATAGGGACCAGCGGATCAGGTGTGTAACCATGGAGACGCGCTCGCTGTGAGAAGGCTGGATCAGCAGCGCGCCGCTCGCTCGTCAGTTGCTCTGTCGCGCTCTTCTGTGGATGCAAGAACCGTCCAGACACTGGCACGCGAAAATTAAACAAACTCAACTCAAACAATGACATTATCTGCAACGACACGACAGAAACACAGCATTATCTGACTACCTGAAACAATCCCTTGAGTCTTTCTGCTCGCTGTTTGTCGGTAAGTGTTTGAATATATTCGCGAGCGCAGATGACATGATGCATTGAATTATTATTGTTAGAGTAAAGATGCATTTAGAAGGCAACGAGAGCATCATTGTCAGCTATTATGCATAACTCGTTTGTTTTGTTTGAATGCATTTGTTCGAAGAATTGTATTGAAAACTGAATTTGAGAAGAAGATATATTTTGTGCATTGCATGAATATTGCAAAACCTCTCTTGCTGCATTTCTTTTCACTCTTGCCTCTATGGTCTATTATTTACATTATGACGTTGCTACATGCTTTTTTATTTTTAGTGATTATTAAGCACACATATTTTTTTAGTTTGAATTAGGTTTATTTAAGTTTTATGAGAGGTTATGGGTGTATTTGCCTCCACTGCATACTTTAAAATAATACTTTATAGAAGAAAAATATCATGCCTTCAAAATATGATAATGTTAAATGGTGCATTGAAAACCTTGCACTAACCTTCTAAACTTTTATTCTTCATTCTGCCAGTAAAAGACATGGAATTATGCTCTAAATAAATATTTACAACACTGAATCAGTACAAATATTAGCTTGCTTTAATGAAAGATCAACAGAATTCCAGCAATGACATTTTACAACAAGAATCTGTTCCTGTGGCACAGCTTATAACTGATATCTTTATGCCAAGTCTGTTGATTGTTCAGTTTGTGAAACTCATTAGACAGCGAATCAATCAGTTGAAGCTGTTGTTTAAGCTGTCTGTATCTATATGTATATCACTGGAGCAGTGATCCCTGTGAGATACGTTTGAGTCGATACTGTTAAATCCATAAAGTGTCTGAAGGCCGTAAGGGCAGGAAAAGGGCGATTGCACCTTTCACTGATTTAAGTACATCATCCATTTGAGAGAGCTACAGGAGGGCAGTAAAAGTATCCAATTTATAGGTTTGTTCACAGCTGCCAGACTTTGGTGCCTACATGCTGATGTTTGGTCAAAGGCGATGTTGAGTTTAATGGGATGGCTCTATCATGGCTCTATCAAGAAATGCGAGGCATTTCCCAATAAATGGGCTCACTAGCGGTTACATGATGCTCTAATATATCAAAACACTAAAAAAGTGCCATTCAAATACTATGGTGAAGGTAGGTATGAATCCAGGAGGGTGAAGAATTTAAGAATCATTATGGTTCTCGTGGGTATGTTTAGTGAAGTCAGATATGTTCATTTTTGTAGTTCTAATCCATATTTCATGTACCAGCACATGTTTTGTTATGCGCAGGTGCTAAAAATAACTCAAATAAATGATGCATCATGTACAACAGCTAGTGAAAAGCATTCAGTGTTGAAGGAACCCTTGGCTTATTCTGAACCTCTAGGATGAAATAGAGTGAAAACTAAACCATTCTTTTTCGTTCGGTGCTCCTGGGCCCAGATTTCATGCTTCTAATACCAGGTTATACTTATTTGTGCGCTGGGCTTGGATACAAGCGGGCTCCTGATGGCAGTAAATCTGTGATTTATAGTTTTTGTTGAGCATGGTTCAAAGAGGTGCTGATTAGATTCTGTGGTACTTTTTGAGGCTGTACTTCTGTGGCGTTTAGTAACCATCCTGTTAAGTGTCCTGTTCTTGTCAATAAGCCGTGATGTTCAAATTCTGCTCATCACTGCAAGTGCACTTGTTCATGTTTGGCAAATGCTTTTGAGACATCTAATCAGTGTGTTGTTTTTGTGACTAATGTATCTTCAGTTTGGACATAGACTGTTAGTTACTTAACAATGAGTGTATTTATAGAGATAATTGAATAGAGATTATATCATTGTAATACAGCTTTTTTAAATGACATACACTATTAAAAGTTAAGGCCCCAATATACTCACGGCTAAGCGATATACTGTTGGTGAACATCCAATGCAGTCCAGACTGCTGAGAGCGGAGCTTAGATGAATATGTACTACCTATTATGAAATACCTACCTATTATGTAATCACCACGGACCAATGGTAGTACAAAGTTAGTACATAACAAACTTTTCCGGAAACTCCCAAAACGAACTCCAAACGAACTTTGTTTTGGACTAATTTTGTTCGAAATGACGCCACAGCAGTTCATTCTTCTATTTCGCTTGAAGTATAATGGGGCCTTAAAGGTTCATCAATGGCATTGATGGTTCCATGAAGAACCATTAACATCAATGAAACCTTTTCATTCCACAAGCGGTTCTTTATAGTAGAAAAAGTTTCTTGATTATAAAAATGGTCTTCACATTAATAAAAAAAGTGGTTCTTTTTAGATCTGTTCACTGAAAATGTTCTTTGGGGAACTAAAAATGGTTTTCACAGCGATGCCATAGAAGAACCATTTTGTGTTCGCAAAAGAACCTTTCAGAGTTCTTAAAAGAATAATTTTTTTCTTAGTGTGTGAAGAACATTTTAATAGTCTGAAGAACCTTTTTCTACTATAAAGAACCTTTTGTTCAATAGAAAGGTTCCATGGGTGATGAAGGTTCTTCATAGAACCACTGATGCTAATAAAGAATCTTTATTTCTAAGAGTTTGGCGTGCATTGAATATAAATCATGTCTTTGTTTCCTTGCTGTAAAAGGTAAACATGCCCCCATCTTTCTCCAATAATTGAAGCATCATAACGCTAGGATTAAACTCACAACCAAAGGGCACATTAAATATGCAGCTACTCTGCGGTCGACTGCAAACCTTATGCTGAGTGCTGCCACACTTTTTTTTTTTGTCCGCATCCCTCTCTACCCCGCTATCATTTCCTCACTCATGCATTTTCGAGGTGAATTTAGAAGGCTTTAATAATCAGTGACGTACAAAGTCTTACAACAAGGAGAGCAAAAAGAGGGTGTGAAAGTGAGAGTGTGTGAGATAGACGTGTAAATCAGTGTAAATCAGCAGTGCACTTAGATGAATCAATGTTCCCCCACCCTCACTCAAGAGAATTCACTTCATCACTCACTGTGAAAACAGGCAAAAAAAGAAAATGAGATGAAGAAGAGGATGAGGGAGGAAAGTGAATAAATTATTATGGTTTTCATTTGCCATTATTAAAGGGGCTATATGTAAGATTTTCATGTAGTATTAATCATTTAATGTGTGAACAGCTTGTATTAAAACAACTTCCTAGGTTGTCTATTAAAGCCTGTAGACTGTAGACTGACCTGTAGGACTTCACATAAAATTAAAAGGATGTGACATTTATGTGCGCTCCTGAGAGCCTGAAAATGAAATGAATGCTAATACAATACTCAATATAAGAAAAGAGACTAATTCAAAGTAGTCTCACATAGCCAGATCTATATCGTCTACAGTTCCAAATATACTTATCAAATATAAGGGAAACGCTGGTATAAAATATGTATAATCAAACTATCATAACAGTGTAATTGTCACACCCTGATAAACAGAGGGGCTTGACGCAGAAGAACAATGAACTCACATTTAACAAACATCAGGAATCATCAGAGGCAAACACCAGCATGAAACATTAACACAAGACAATTAACAGAAGATGGTTAAACTGAGGGTTTAAATACACTAGAAAACAACTGGCTAATGAGAGACAGGTGAAGGTGATTTGTTGTCATGGAGATTAACAAGGGTAGCTATGGAAACAAACAAGTCCGCAAAGAACAGACTTGCATTCTCATAGGACACGGTTTTGCCAGGATACCTTGTAAAAATGAACTTGGAAGGACGCATCTTTGTAAAAATTTTAATTTCCTGCCATCTTGTTGCTCAACTAACCATCCCAGCATATTATAACATAATCATAACATCACAAAAAAAGTCATAACCTATTAAAACAGTTATTTCATATTATTATAGACATTATTTTCATAGTATTTTATATAGTTTTACCGTGTGTACTTGTGAAAATGTTTAAATGTTACTTATGCTTTATCAATGTTAAGGTTCTTTTTAATATGCCAATTAAAATACTGAAGGCTTTCTCCAGGTCTTCATCACTTTATTAAAATTAGGCAAAACAAAACGGCAAATTTTCTCTTTATTTTCTCATATTTTCACATATTTGCAAGCTTGCTGGGTCTGCATTCGATGCATCCTCGAAATCAAGAACACATCCAGGTACTTTCATGTGTCCTCTTTACTTGCGTTCTTGAGTAGGCCCTATTGGAAATGAACTTCGATGGTTGATGCTGACGTATAGTTTGAGAACACAAGACGCAAGATCGCTTCTCAACGCATATTGAGAAACAGCCAAGGAAACTGGAACTAAATACACAGGAAATGAACACAAGCACATCAAGACAAAAGGATATCAAAATAAGAGTCCATGAACAAAGATAACCTGTGGTAAACGCGACAGTAAATTTAATTACCTCATCTGTCAACAGCCAGTGAATTGCATAGCTGGTGCAAACATATCCAGATTAGTACTATCAGGTGCTTTCTTAACTAGTGTTGTCAAAAGTACAGACCAAGTCGGTAATGAAATTTTAAAAATATGACGATACCAGCGTTTCCCTTTTTCAGCACTGTTGAACGGATTTATAAACACCTCTGATTGGCCATTGTGTTCACATGCTCAACATATATGTCTGTGATTGGCTACAATCATATGTAAAAGTAAATATGTAAGTTCATAATTACTTCTAATGTAGGTGTACTGCCGAAATGGTACTGCATGGTAAATATGCTTTAAAAGGCATTTCTATCAAAACTAAGCCATATATTTAAATGTATTTGTAAGGATTTTGAAATGTACCTTTAAAATTGTCTTTAATATTGTCTTAATATTGATTAACACACTACAGTTAAAATTAATTATATAAGTACTTTAATATGTAGCCTGTGGTCAACTTATCGAAAATAACTATACTTCTTTAATGCATGACAAAAGATTATTACTTTTTTTTTAAAATGTACTTTAAAGTAAAATGTTTAATTTGACATTATGACAAAATTATCAGAATTTTCATTTTTGGTTGAACTTTTTGGTTTGGTTATATGAATTAATACATTTGAATTAATACACTGATACATCACATCAGACATGAAATAAAAATAAATAAACAATGCATACTGCCAGTATAGGTTAATTAAGGTCAAATAGTTAAGTTAAAATAATGGACGAAGAACATAGAGCTGCCAAAACACAGTTTATGTGCACTCCTACCCATTCTGTTCAATAACTGTGTCAGCACCACGGTTAAATAAGAAGCGAGAGATTTGGAAGAGGGCTGAGAAAGGAAACAGTGAGGGAGGAGAGCAGGAACGTAGGATGGCAGGACAAGAAAAGAAACACGGAAGGACCATTCAGTGTTCTCATTTCCACATGCGCTGCTACAGACGAGATTGGCTTTTCATTTTCACAAAATGTCCTGAACGTCTTTCTGTTTTTGTTCTTTGCATCTCTGGACCTTATGGATTTAATGTCCCTACACGGCCTCTCTCTACTCCATTTCCTGCTCTCTGCCGCTCTTCCAAAACACTGTCCTAACCAGGCGTGAAGTTAAAGCTCTCTTCCATTTTAATCTGAGTGTTTCACCTAACCAGCCACAACTACGACAAGGGACGACCAAGATTTTAATTTAAACCAGGCATAATTTAAATGCATGGTTTTTCAGTAAAAATTACATCATATTTTAGTTTACCATATGCTTGTCAGTAACATCAGCAGTACACTTCGAAGACAATAGAAGTAATTATGAAATTATTTATAAAGATGTACTTAAGTACTCTCTGCCCTCTTCAAAATGCCCTTTTATGTTCATCTTAGGTACATTTTCATTTAATTAAATCTCATTCAATTATCATGCAATTAAGTCTCCAACATTACATTCTGTTCTGTTAACAATTAATCATATTCCTTTAAAGTGTATTATTTCTGTAATAAGTACTCTATTAGTATGCTACACTCTAAGAAATGCTGGGTTGGGTTTGGGTCATATATAAACACAAACTCATCTGTTGGTTTAAATTGTTCAATTGATTTTTAAACCCAACGGTGGGGTTTTTCCAACGCTATCTCACGACCAATTCGTACATATTTTACGAGGTAGCTAATTCGTAGAAATTCGTATGACCTCACTCATACAAATTCGTACCATTTGTCTAAACCCCAGTGACGGGTAGGTTTAGGGACGGAGTTAGGGTTAGGTCATTCGTACCAATTCATATTGGGCAACCTCTTAAAAATACGTTGTCACGGTTCATGGATTCACTGACTCGCCCTCGTGTATGTGTGTAGGGGGGGCGTGGTCTCATTTAGGGCTGATCATTATCAGTAGCAGCTGTTCCTTGTTTAGCGGTCTATTTAAGGTGTGTTTGCGTGTCCTGTTTGTCAGTTCGTTGCAGGCGCTAGCAGGATCGGTCGCGCATTTCTCTGCCGTCTTCTAGGACGTGTGTTCCCTGGAGTTCGTCTGTATCGGATCCTTGCATGTCTGTTCTTCGTCTGCCCATTGTAGTCCCTGCGTCACCGAGCACTTGCTGCAGTCACCCGTTCTCCGATGCCGTCAACGAACTGACAAACAGGACACGCAAACACACACATTAAATAGACCGCTAAACAAGGAACAGCTGCCATCAGCCCTAAACGAGACCACGCCCCCCCTACACACATACACGAGGGCGAGTCAGTGAATCCATGAACCGTGACAGTCGTAGGTCGTACGAATTAGCCACCACATAAATTAATGTACGAATTGCAGTGAGATCGGGTTGGTTTTTCCATATTTGACCCAAACAAGGGTTGACACAACCCAGCATTTTTAAGTGTACTTTTTAAGCAATAAGCAAAATAACAATGCTTTCTGGGTGCCGTGGGTGCCGCCATGTTTATGTGCCTTCTAGATTTCAAAGTTGAAAGTCTGACTGTTGCACTATTTCTATAATATGAAAATAAACATTTGAACTTTTCAAGTGGAATATAAAACGTTTTGTAAAATGTTTGATTTATTCTGAGAGCAAAGGTGCCCAAGAACTTAGTGGTTAGAGAGATACAGAAATAAAGCAAGTAATATTTGGCTGGTCAAGTGATCTCAACATTTCACCTCCATGCAATGACCCCTACCATTTAAAATAAAACAGATATTAAAAATGACTTAATCCCCTATTAAAGCCTTAATTGAGCGTGTAATATTTCATGTTAGCATATTTAAAATGTTCAAATGTTGGCACAGAATTAGCAAGCAAATCGGTATCATCTAGATTTGTAGTCCTAACTCCTTTGATTCTCTCACACACACAACTAATGGTGTGTTAAGGGAGAGAGTGTTGAAGGTTGCTGCAGTCCAGGCTTTGTGTGTGTGTGTGTTTGTAATTGAGCATGACTGTAGCATTACTCGTGCCGTGACACAGCATAGCTCGTGCAATGATAGAAACCTTACAGACAGCATGTAGAGGACTGTGTGTTTGAATTTGGTGTTCACACATCCTCTGCCTCTCTCTTCTCTCACCCTCAAGTGTGATGTAGAATCGACCTGGCCTGAAATCGCTGGCTAAGTGTGACTTGGAACACAAAATTACGCCAAAATATACAGCAATGGAGAAAGAGGGAATAGAACAATCTTCGTGTGCATTAGTGGTGGGCAGTTTACCAAAATCTTATTTTATGCTGTAAAAGTTTCATACTTTATTTTGATCAACTGAAAGCACTGTCTGAATCGTTTCCTATCGCATGTATAATGTGCTATGTGTCATTCACCATGTAGGAAATAGTAAATGTGTGAACAGCTGACCGATTTCATCCGTGGCTTCAGCGTATATTTATAGTTTAGGGGGCGGGACGTTTCAGATTCTAGAGAGCATTTGATTGGACAGAAAATGTGATGAGAAGCTGAAGTCTGCGATGATGTCATCAAAATCTGTGATCCATTTTAACGGAAGTGAGAGAATTTTGTCATTGTTGTGGAACACACCAGCTTATTCCTAACCTTAAGGCTAACATAGTCATACTAAAAGCTAAAAAACTTCACTTGATTTCAGGGGGCCTTTAAATACACATAGTCTAATTTAAAACCGAAAAGTTAGACTGATTAGCCCTAACTAACTGCTAGTTGGTCATACTCGTTCTTAAGACACATGTCTTAAAATAATGGCTGTGTTTATGCAACTGACCCCAGGTGTGGAACTAATGAGTAACTATGGAAACTAACAATGACCAGGAAAAAAGGCAAAACGAGAACAGGGAAAACGATACAAAAACACAATGAAACTTAACAGAACTAAACATAACCCTGACATAAATTCAGACTGAGTGTCAGTGGAAGCTGTTGTAAAAGTTGCAGTGTTGCTTAGTGTAACAAAGTTCGTTGCTATGGGAAGAAGGAGGCGGGAACTGGCGAACGTTCAAATACTTAATAAATAAATAAACACTAACTGAACGTAAAAACATAATAAAACACAAACCAAACAAAACATAAAGTCCAGGCCTGGTCCTCTCTCATCCTTCACTGTCATCGCTCCTCCTTTTATGCATCCGAGCTGGCGCTCATTATCAATCACGTCACCGGCCTCGCCCCATTCTCCCGGTCCCTCTGTCTCATCCTGTTTGCCACACTTAGCAACCACAAATGTAATCAATGTAAAATGCCAGTGTCGTTGAGGTACCTTTGTGCAAACACTGCAAAGTCATTACCTGATTGGGCATCGAGGCAACAAGTCAGCTGCCTAAGGTTTCGGATGCAGCCTCTGTATTTTAACACATTTTTCTTTGTTGCTGTCATGTCTAAATATTAATTTAAAACATTTCTACCCACTTATAATTTATAAATGTGTCATATAAATGGTACAGCAGAATCTACTGATTGACATATATCTTCCGTCTCGTGATATGATACCATCATATCGGCCAGCTCTGGAGTATGTTAATGGTGAAATGTTTTGGTGACAGCTCCAAAGACCCATCTTTGTGCTGTCAAACCTTAAAACGTATCCTTAGTTTTCAATCAAATAAGTACATTTTTCCCTCATCCAGTGGACTGATTAATAACAGTAATTACATGTATCCATTGCCCAGAAATTGACATGGCCAAAAAGCAATTATGATTTAAACTCTATTAACTGTAATTTGATTACTTTGTTACTAATGTGTTCCACTCTCACCCTGATGGCTCAGTGAAATGCAATTGGTAAGGAATCAATGACTAAACAACGCTTTAGCTAAACCATCTCAAGAAATCATGGTCTTTGTTTCTCCAGTGAGGACAGAATTGTCTTGTTTTTAAATCAAGAGAAGCCCAGATGGCTGAGATTTTTGTCAACGTCATCCCAAAGAGGTCATATAATTAATCTTATCTCTCCAACCCAAAAAAGAACCGTAAGGAGATAATGTGTTGAGCACAGGTCCAAATTAAGAAATTCCTGTATAGAGAAGTGGGTTAACGGGCCAGTGATGGATGGGCCGGCCCGTTTTCTCCGGTGACTAATGACGACCTCTTCACTTGTCTGAGATTTGGTCTCCTCTGCTGTGGTGAGAATGATTGAGCATGCCTAGAGAGGGTCATCTTTGTGTTTGCTTCACCATTGAACTACTTCTGATTCTCTCAAGGACTGCTAAAGTCTACAAAATTGTTAAAACACTCTTTTGAAAAAATGATCTGACACCGGCATAAATTTCCTAGTTGGTTTATGTCAGATTAGTGTAGGTCCATACTTCACAATTAGCCAAAAAATCACTGAGAGGTTCAGTGAGGGAGTCAGTTGAGTAACAGACTGAACAATTCACTGAATCTGATTTAAAATGCTAATCCGGGTGCACATTGTATGATTTATAATATTCCTTACGATTGTTAAGCCATGTCACACTGTGGGATCTCTGTTTCTTTAATGTCAGACTGTATGACAGTCAATATTCATTAAAAATGGATGCACACAAAAAGACTCGTCCCGAGTTTTACATTATCAATACGTGACATGTTCGGTGGCGGTGAGCTGCATTTAGATACGTGATTGAAATGGTAGCTAGCAAACAAAAATAATCTATAGCATTAATTTTGATCATAGCTTGTCTTGAAAAAAAAAAAAAAAACGAAGACGATGTGTGTGGAACAAGTGGTGGTTTGTTGTTGTCGCACTAATTGTGTCATCAGGTTCTGTGGCCCTATTTTTTTTTCTCGATTTGATGGTTGTCGTTGGACAAGCCACACTGTAGAACTGTGCCTCAAAACTTCTGACAATGGCAAAATTTCAAAATTTGTCTCGTATAGCTGTTTCCCTATTCAGCACACCATAATTTTCGGACAAGCATCACAATTACAAAAGTAATGTCCTTGTGCGCACACATGCTGATCTTTTTAGCAGGGCATATATGATTCTAAATGGCTATAGGTTTTGACTGAAATGGTATCAGTGCATCTTTCACGTTTCATAAAGAACGTGTTTTTGTGTTCTGCTGGACGGCTTTTTAATTGCTTTTTTTCTGTCATTTTTTACAACATGCGCTAGACGGAAGTCTTTATCTCTGTCTCACACAATTGAGCACCATGGTCATGACACCCTGTCAAGTTAAAGGCATAGTATGTAAGTTCCACTGCTAGAGGTTGCTTATACAAAACAATAACAAAGGCTTGATGATGCCGTGTCTTCCCTCCAGCCGATGGAAAGCACTTTGATGGGACTCAAGGCAGAAATCATGTTCATGGATAAGCTAATGTATTTAAGGTTTATTAACGTTTATTAATGCAATGACACTGGCCTCTACACTGGTTAAAATAGCTAATTTCTCTGGATGGAAACATTGTTGGAAACATTTGGGATAATGTAAGTACACAAGTCTACTAAATACAGTAACACTGTGCTAGTGGATTTTGGATATTTAATGCAAAAATCTTATACATTGTGCCTTTAAAAGAAGTTAAACTTTTA
This sequence comes from Rhinogobio ventralis, assembly GCA_039654625.1. Taxonomy (NCBI): domain Eukaryota; kingdom Metazoa; phylum Chordata; class Actinopteri; order Cypriniformes; family Gobionidae; genus Rhinogobio; species Rhinogobio ventralis. Next base: position 22,758,743 of record CM077209.1, on the reverse strand, counting down.
AAAACGCGTCTTGAGACCTGTGTTCTTTTACACAGGGCGCTTGTAGCCTTTCATCATTACTGGAAAACAGCCTTCACTGGCTTGTGCCCCAGTAAAAAGGGTTGAGCAATGCCCGTTTTTACATTCAGGTTTTTAAACTTTTGTTTGAGAGCCATATACAATGACATCATTGATTAGGTTGCTACCAAACATATACACACATGGTGCATCATGGTCTGTGTTTACAAGATTTACTACTAGTTTTGACAACCTGTTTTAAGTTTTAATTCAGCAACTTTATTGCTGTTGTTAACTGTGTAACAACTGAAATTCCTTGCAATGAATTGATAGACATTGTATTGTTTTTTTTATAGATATTGTACTTTTTAGTTAATAGAGGTAACTTTGCAGCACAACAAAAAATTGAAACTGGTTGTTGTGCCCAACATGCAATTCTAATGGTATCAATCTAGCTTTTTGTGATCTAGTTTTGTTTTGAGACTTCACACGTTATACCTCTGACGTTATTGTTCCTGGTTTGAAACCAGCAAGTTTTAGGGGATATTTTTCTGCCTTTTCTTTGTTGGCAACACATGGAACTGGGACAAATTAGGCATTGGGTCTGGCACCAGCATTGGCAGTGTGTCTGTGAAAAATTTGTGATTGAGAGAGTACAACGACCCACAAGTTCCTGCTCTATTACGCCCTGTCAGGACACTGTAAATAAACGGGACCCACTTCAATTGCCTCAGTTGACCCCAAAAGAGTCACTCTTTGTCTGAAAGGCGCGGTTGGCACGGGTGATGTCTTGCTAAAAGGTGCCCTCTTAATCTGTCTGTACTTATCAGCGCCCACAGTTTAGAGCTCAGGTCACGATGATGGACAAAGCAGCTGAGGGCCACAGGTCTCTTTGATCGGCTGTGCTGCCACATTTCAGCCCATTGTTCTTCGCTCATCTCTATCAGCCATTCAGACCCCATGTACACGCACCTAAATCAATCTGATTACTATGATAAAGACTTACCCTGCTTTCTTTTCATTTCATTTTCATTTCAAAGGAGTGTTAGTCCAGATCCAGCTCTAAATTATGATTATTATCACTCAGGGAGGCAGGCTGATTCATTTCCAAGAGGGACGACTGCCACAGACCCAGAAACACTTCAGCTGATATGATGAGGCGCAGATCAAAGCGACGAGTGTAGATCAGGGGGAAGGGGGAGTGAGAGAATGGGAGCACAGAAAACAAACATGCAGGCTGTTCACAGAGAAGATCGCACATGAATTAGCCTGCACTTTTTTTCATTCACAGCTCTAATTTGCAAGGCTGCAAACCTGTGTCACATTGCATTGTGGGAATGGCCTTTTCTCCTGGAGTAGACTGATTTTATTTGTCAGTTCACTCACACTTTTAGATGTCACCCAAGTCCTTGTTCTAAATCATTTATCAGGCCAGCATCATTCTGCACAGCGCATTTTATGTCCTTATATGCAGAGCCAAGCCATATGAGAAAAATATGTGTACCAGTTTAAATAATGATTTCTCGTTTAAAATGCAAATATCAGTGTTGATTTAAACACATTATATTCAGTGTTACTCACTTTAAAATTATGTAGTTAGTAAAGAACATATATTTTGGTAACATTTTAGGACTCTCAGACCATGAGAAACAAAATTCTTTGGTCTGATAAAACAAAGATTGAACTCTTTGGCCTGAATGGCAAGCGTCATGTCTGGAGGAAACCAGGCACCGCTCATCACCTGGCCAATACCATCCCTACAGTGAAGCATGGTGGTGGCAGCATCATGCTGTGGGGATGTTTTTCAACAGCAGGAACTGGGAGACTAGTCAGGATCGAGGGAAAGATGAATGCAGCAATGTACAGAGACATCCTTGATGAAAACCTGCTCCAGAGTGCTCTGGACCTCAGACTGGGGCGAAGGTTCATCTTTTAACAGGACAACAAACCTAAGCACAGTGTCAAGATAACAAAGGAGTGGCTACGGGACAACTCTGTGAATGTCTTTGAGTGGCCCAGCCAGAGCCCAGACTTGAACCCGATTGAACATCTCTGGAGAGATCTGAAAATGGCTGTGCACAGACGCTCCCCATCCAACCTGATGGAACTTGAGAGGTCCTGCAAAGAAGAATGGGAGAAACTGCCCAAAACAGGTGTACCAAGCTTGTAGCATCTCAAAAGACTTGAGGCTGTAATTGGTGCCAAAGGTGCTTCAACAAAATATTGACCAAAGGCTGTGAATACTTATGTACATGTGATTTTTCATTTATTAATACATTTGCAAAGATTTCAAACAAACTTCTTTCACGTTGTCATTATGGAGTATTGTCTGTAGAATTGAGGGAAAAAAATATGAATTCAATGCATTTTGGCTGTAACAAATTAGGAAAAAGTGAAGCGCTGTGAATATTTTCCGGATGCACTGTAGATATTTAAAACCAAAAATTTGATTTGTTAACATTAATGCACTGAACTAACATGAACAATGAACAGCTGTATTTACAAAGATTATTAAATACTGTAACAAATGTATTGCTCATTGTTAGTTCATGGTAATTAAATTAGCTAATGGTAATAAATGAGACCTTTTTGTAAAGTTTTACCAGTATTTTTAATAACATTTCTGGGCTCTTAGCAAAACAATAAATATTGGGAACATAGGAAAACAAATGTATTTGGTTTTTGATTCACTGAAAAGACGGACAGCAAACTCATTCACAACACAGGTAAAATGTGATTTCTTTTGCAGTGGCACTGGAGATTCTACTGAAAAACTGTGCAGGATACGCAGATACTTGAAACCTTGTTATCTGGTGCATTATTAAAACATTCATTTAAAAATAAAACAGCTAAGTATTTTAGTGATTTAATTCAGCAAAAGAGAAAGTGCTTTGGAATTAGACGACCGTTCAAAACTTTGAAGTCATTTAGATTTTTTATTTTGAAAGAAATTGATCAATAAGGCAAGGATGCATTAAAGTAATCAACATATACTGTCAGAGCTGCCCTCTGTTACCCATGATCCTTTTCTTAGCCCTTTGTATAAAGACATGAGAACATACTTGGGTTTTTAAAAGACTCTTTATTTACCTTGAAGTGTCAGCGAGGTGGAGAGATGCCGTACACATACACACAAACACATTCCTACAACTAGACTGTGGTGTCTCAGACTGGCCACCTGAGCACTAAACCAGTGGACATTTAAGCTTTGTTCATAAACTCTGACAGTTACCTGGATCAGGTAACTGTAAAAAAAATTGTTTCATAATTTAATTGTTCCAACTTTTCTTCCACTGTCTTCCTCCCAGCCTCAGTCCAGCCCACTGCCCGGAGGCTTGTGTGGGATCATGATGCTCAGCAGCTCAGTGGATGTACCCAGCCCAGGGGGGATGAGCGCGGTGGCAGCCCGGAACGTGATTCGCAGTTCCAGCATTAGTGGAGCCATGTACAGCTTGGAGAAAAGCCCCAGCAGCACGGGGCCCGATGCCACAGGCCTGGTCGGAAACAAGAAGCGTCGCTCCAGCCTGGGAGCCAAGATGGTGGCTATCGTGGGTCTGTCACAGTGGAGCAAGAGCACACTGCAGCTTAACCAGCAAGGTGGGCAGCTTTGAATACTCCCGTCTGGTTACTCCAACTACCCTGCTGTTCCCTGTCAGATAGTACACTTGTTGTTTCCTTTGCCTCTGTTTGCTCTTACTGTCACATTTCATGGCATAGTTTGTCATTTCTGCATGGAGTGTTTTGTTTCTCACTTAATTTATTTTCTTTCCGCTTTTCTTCACCTCTGCTCAACTTTCTTATCCTTAGTTGACTTTTTTCAGTTTCACATTTACTAAGATTCACAAGGTTACTGTCAGTCTCACAGTCCTCAACAAGGGCCCAAAACTTTCAGATTTTCCGACTTGAGGATTTTTATAATAAAATAAAAATAAAATAAAATAACATATATTTACTCATATACTCATATATTTAGAGAAATTAGATTCATTGTTCTTATAAAAACAGGCTACTTGATATTGCGTTGATGCAAATAGCATGTAAGTGTCTCACACAACAGTATCATTCATTGTCTTTTTATTCAAGATATATTCAATATACGAATGACAAAAATTTCGTAGTTAACAAATTTCCTTCCTATTTTTATGGTTTCTAACTTTAATTTTTTGTGTGCATTCTGGGAATTTCAGATGTACTAAATACTTTTTGTAGTATACTGTATAACGGATATGTTTTGGGCAGGTAAACAGCTATTTTTCAATTTTCTTTTAACCATTAAGGTTTCTTTGTGAAATATTTTTAATTTATATGCTTTCTGTTGTATGTTAACTATTTTATGAATGGTACAAGATTTTATGTTGGTCACCTGGTTTCGCTTTGTGTTTCAACTGACTTGTTAGAGCACAGTGTTACTCTTATGCCCACTTTCATTAACATTATTGGTATAGTGGAGCTTCATTGTGTTCTGAAGTGATTTAATGATAATACTGAATGATAGTACTTGGGAAAAAATAGTTGTCCAGATCAGTATATTTAGACAAATAATTGAATATCATAGAGACCTGTGGTTGGACTCTTTTGACTTGAGCAAGTAAGCAATCAACTAAAAAATAGAAATTAGAGCGGCACGATTTGGGGAAAACATTACATTGTGATTTCTCTGATAAAAATTGCATTTTAAAATACGACTAAAAAATAATCAACACCCCAAAAGCTTGCACAGTCGTATTTCTCTTCCTAAGTTGACATTTCATTCAGCAACGTTAGGCAGTTTTGATTTATGCTGTTGAATTTTATGCGTTTATGTCGTGTCATAAAAGACAGAAATTACGCCAATGGTGAGGACAGAGTTAAAGTCGGCATTAAACGGAAGTTGTGATAATCTTTTCTTCCCTATTGTGACGTATATCTGAGTGAAACAGCTTCTGGAATGAGAAAAATGTAGGGTGTGGGATTTGATTTTGTCTGGATAGTAGGAAGTTGGGTGTTGCTAACTATATGGATGCAGATCTGAATGGCAGTTGTCAAGGATATTTAGTCCCAGCCTCCGGCGAGACATGCGTCATGAAGAGAATAGACGTCGTTTTGAAGGAGAGGGAATGGGAGGTTAACATTTTTGATTAAAGATATACGAGGGCATATGAATTAGAATATGAATTTGCATATGAAAACACTGCAACATTCTGTAAAAAATAAGAATTGTCCATTTTCATTTTATGAAACTTTAAATGACTTTAAAGCTTCTCTTTCTCATTTATTTAATTAAATTGCATTTGCACCAAGCCATATCACAGTTTCCGTTTTATTTCAATTAATGGTGCTGCCCTACTAGAAACAACCTAGTAACCATCCAGAAAACCCTAGCAACTGCATAGCGGTGTGTTAAGAGCCACTGAGAACAACCTGGTCTTCAGAACAGTCAAGCACCATTCACATTTTCTTCAAAAATTATACGAATTTAGTCATCAATTTGTTTTGATAGGAAGCCCTTTCATTTGCTTCACTTCATCTGGTCTTTGTGCGTGTTTATTTATGGCTGTAGGATATTGAAGCTATGTGTTAGTCAGCAGAGCATGTGAAGATCATGCCTTGCTCTTAGTCAAGCGCTGAACAGGCTAACCTTCCCATCACCCTGTATGACTCACGGATAACTGGATGCGTGGCTGAGTAATACAGCATAACCTTGGCTTCTCCCAGGAATAAACCAGCATCTCAATTCCGTTTGTTTAGAAAAAGAGAGAGTCAAGCTGTGGATTTCACCAACCTAAATTAGAATCTGAGGATGTTTCTGTTGTCCACAGCCCACTGCTCTTCCTTTCTTTTTATACCCTCTTATTTTTCCTTTCCTCCGGTGTAATTGTACTCCTGTGGGGTAATTACAGACTCTGTGCCTTGGGGGAATTGTCGTGTAACACTCTCTCTCTCTATAAGGGTCAACAGCAGCCCACAAGTGTTAACACAGTCCAACAAGCGAGCGCTGCAGTGTGGCCATGTGAGTGGTCTTGGCAAAACCTGTCAGACAAATCAAACTGCCAGTTTGTAATGACTCTTGTAAGGAGCACATGGTGCTGAATATATTTTTGCTATTTACCGTCTCTTGCAGGATTCAGGAAAAAATCTGATTTTAAGAACTGGCACATTTTCAATTTATGAGTGTATGTTTGAATTGAATTGTCCATGAACCACAGGATGTTGAATGGGAATTTAAACTGCAATGACGACACAGTCACACAACAGAGGAATTAAATTAGTCCAACACAAGTTTTGTGACAAAACATAATTATGCCTGTTATCTGCTCATATGAATAATACATTTTTCTCAATATTTCTCTAAACCAAATTCTGGACAGTCAAAACACTTCCTTTACTTTGATAGATATTAGAGCATTCTGGACAGTGAAGTTGCCATCCACCATCAGCATTAATTGTTGTTCAAATGAATTTTATTTATTATAAATTACATTATTATAATTGTATATAATTAAATATACAGGGTATATATGAAGTCTACTAGTAAAAACTTTTAAAGTTTAGTTTCAATTCTCACTATTAACTAGTTGCTTATTAGCATGCATATTATTAGGATATTGTCTGTTTATTAGTACTTACAAAGCACATATTAATGCATTATTCTGAATGACCATTTTCTACATCCCTTATTCCTACCCAACACTTACACTTAACAAATACATTAATAAGCAGTAATTAGGAGTTTATTGAGGCAAAAGTCATAGTTAATAGTTAGTTAATAGTGAGAATTGGACTCTAATCTAAAGTGTGACCCAAATTATATTATCAGCACTTTGAGTGAAAAACTGAACCAAAAAATTGACATGAATTTGAGAATGTCTTAGTATTTGGTTTGTCCCCCTATTGTACTCAAGCTTTGTAAAATTCAAGTGAAACTAAAGTTTGTGAAAAACATCTTAAATTAACTGCACATAAAGTGGAATAAATTCAGACTATGCAAAGTATTTACGGTTTTTCTTTTAAAGAAATTGTTAAATTACACAGTAACATGGAATCAGAATCAAGTAAAAAAAGCACTTCAAAGTCACTGAAATGAGAAAAGTGTTATTTACAAGCGATTATAACTGATAACGTTAGTGTAATGTTTCTACAAAGCATTTACCATAGTGAATACAATGACTTGAATCAACGATGAAGTAAATAAATGAAGTGACATTGAAGCAAATGTAGGTGTTCTTACTGATGTTATACGGGTCATTTGGGAATGACACATTGTTTAACCAATTCTATTTTGCAATGTTTATTTAAAAATTAGGAATAACTGTTATGTCTCAGGGTTTTTTGCCCATACAATAGAAGTCAATGGTCACCAAAACGGTTTGGTTTCCAACGTTCTTCAAAATATTTTGTTTTGTGGTCTGCAGAAGAAAAGACAGTCATGCATGTTTGGAACGACATGAGGGTGAGTAAATGATGACATTTTGCAGTAAACTGTCCCTTTTAAGTACTTTGTGTCACTATGGACAGTTGCTAAGATAGGGTTGTTCGGAAAAGTTTTTAAGGTGTGGCATTAGCAAAGAGTCGGTTCTCGTTCTATTTTTCTCTTTAATTCTCTCAGTAGCTTATGTTGGTATGTAAGGTGCGCTTTATAAAGGATGACCTTTTCAGCGTGCTGTCGTCTCCCAGCAGGGCTGATGTGTCTTAAGGGCTGGGAGTGTTGAAGGTTTGGGGGGGTAGTTTGGCTCCAGGGTTCAACTGTCTGGGGCATCAGGGCCAGCACCTCAGCACCCGTCTGCCCTTATTCTGACTCCTTTACTTTGCTCTGTCACATTTCCACTTCCACACACCATGGATTCCAGCCAAGCAATTTAATGCGATACTGTGGTGTAAGTCTTATTCAGCTCTGAGTCAGTGATGCAATAAATGTGAGTGCATAAGCTCAGGGAGACGAAAGAGAAATTGAGTGATGAAGGAGAATCGAATGGGTGATTGACTGACAACACTGATAATAGGCCTACTGTGTAAGTGCTTAATTTTTTAATTTATACTCAACTACAGGCCAGGGTGCTCATGTGCAAATGTGGTTACCATTGTGATAAAAAAGTACACTTAATTTTAGTGAATGTAAACATGTAGTAGGTAAATTTTAAAGGGATAGTTCACCCATATTATCCCATAATATACTTACCCTCAAGCGTTTTTTCAGACGAATTGTACAATCGGAGTTATATAAAAAAATTTCCTGGCTAATCCAAGCATTATAATGGCGGTAAATGGCTCCAGGCGCGGTTAATAAAGGCCTTCTGAAGTGAATCGATGGGTTTGTGTAAGAAAAATATCCATATTAAAAAATATCTAGCTTCCGCCAGACTGCCTTTCGTATTCAACTTACAAAGAAAGTGTAACGCCTGTCGCGGTTCAAAACGCTTACACTACGTCATACGTGGCACCAGTTACGTTTTTTCCGTAAGTTGAATGCGGAAGGCGGTCTGGCGCAAGCTAGATATTTTACTTTATAATGTGTTAAATATGGATTTTTTCTTACAAAAACGCATCGCTTCGCTTTAGAAGGCCTTTATTAACTCCCCAGAGCCGTGTGGAGTACGTTTATGATGGATACTGGGCACTTTTTTGGACTTCAGATTTTGAACTGCCATTCACTGCCATTATAAAGCATGGATTAGCCAGGACATTTTTTATATAACTCTGATTGTGTTCGTCTGAAAGAAGAAAGTCATATACACCTAGGATGGCTTGGGTGAGTAAATCATGGGCTAATTAAAATTTTTGGGTGAAAAACTATTCCTTTAAAAGTATATTTAAAAAAAAAAAACAGTACATGCAGATAATATAATATTAATGAAATTAAAAGCCACTTAAGTACACTGACTGTTTGTTAATGCACTTAAAAGGGCACTTTTTTCAGTTTTAGGTTTTAGTATGCTGATCGCATACTGTGCTTTAGCATGGTTGCTAACAGTTAAACAATAGGCAAATTGCTCTTAAGTGAACTGTTTATATCACAGAATTAGGCCAAGTTATTCTACAACTTATCCTGCAAACCAAGTAGGCCAACCTTGAAGAATGTGATCAAGACTCTTAAAAAGCTCTTAAAAAGCTTTATATTAATCCTTGGCATAGGCGAGTTGATATGAAATGAAAACGAGCAGCTTACCTCATTTCTGTCTGACATGTATTTGCAAACGATTCATTTTTAGACCATATGGGTGAGTTACTGTCATGGCACAACATGGCACCTTCACTTTCCAGCAGTACTGAATGGCTCTGGCAGGCAGGCATCAGTGGCAGCCGTTCCATCTCCATGGAGACTGTGAGGCAGCTTCATGCCACTCACCTGACGCTTGGTTTTTATTAAAGCACATCTGACAACACTTATTTCAAAATGAGCTGTCAATCTATTTGCTGTGGGGCCTTTGAACTGAGGGTCATGCTAATGAAGGGAGTGGACCTATATTTAGATACAGTATATCTGAACATGACACTGAGAGAAAGAAAACACACACAGATCCCTGCCATCAGAGTTCATTCTGTCCTAGCTAGTTAAGAGGTTTTGATTACATGGTTTTCTCTGGAGGTCAGTCTGCATGTGGACATGGACCAACAATTAAAGAAAATATCACAGATGGAACTCAAGAACGGGTCCTAAGAGAGACTAACTTGACTGTGTCATTCCTTGTGAAAAAGAAGTGTGCTTAAATGTGTTGAATGTTCACTTGTAGTGAAATAGTGAAATAAAAGGGCACGTAAGAGATCTTAGAGTACACTTTCATGACTGTGTTTCTTAGAACACGCAAGTGCGCTTTTAAAAAGTGGGCTTTGTAATAATGTCAAGTTAAAGGTTTTGATTTAAAGTAAATAATTTGTTTTAATAATCTTCTTTTTCAAAGAAGTACATTTATTTTGATGTGCTGAGTCTAACTAACTTACTAAAACACATAAAATAATTGATTATAGTTTAACTGTAGTGTGGTGTTATTCAATATTACATTTAAAGTTGTTATATTTAACTTATTAAAATTATTACATTTACTCTCCTTAGTCTTTTCTCAGCAAAAAAATATTTGACATTAGTTGCTATAAATTAGTACATATCAATTATCAGCCAGTATTATTAGCACCTATCACCAATTTTAATTTATCAGTCTGGTTTGTTTATATGTCACTTAAATGTGATTCTTTCATTAGACTGTTTAATAGTACATTTCAAAATCAATATCCCTTTTTCACACTGTAAATAATGATATTGTGATGCCTAAATTCACTTGTTGCATTTAAAAATTTATTTTAGTTTTTAGTGTTTAATTTGTCACTGATTTAGACAAAATACTATAACATTTTAATATAGGCCACTTATCGGCTATAATATGAAAATAATTATCAACTTATTGTATTGGCCAGAATTTTAATCTTAGTCCATCCCTACCCTAATTATTGGTCCTGTAATAATTTAATAAGTTCTGAATGTAGTTGCATTCTGTGTATCTTGAGATTCACCCAGCTCATTTAATTCCAAATAAATGTTTGAACAGTAGAAATGTATGCAGACTTTGCCCCTCACATGCCCTATTTATACATCCTAGATTGTTGTTGCCCTGCGTCGTTTCCATCTCGGTCTTGTTTTATTCATAATTGAAGTAATGCATTGTGCTCCATGGTTCACTGCAGCAGTGGAAGCTAAAGAACAGCTTGTAGGTTTTTAGGTCAGTAGACATGTAGTTTTTTGTTTTATATTATCAAGCTGAAATAAGCAATTAACATGTTTTGTTTCATTTCTGTGGCTTAAGGTGTTTGCGCAATAAAACTCCCACTCGGTTCTGCTCGGTTTCACGGCCTTCGGTCAAGATGTGTCACTAAAATCAATTTGGACTGCTGTTACACGCTCCAGATGACACACTGATCGATATATTGATCAAGAGGGTGAAAGCAGGTGTTGTTTTCTGTGTGGTGTCTTACATTTCTCTCCTGATAGACATCTCTTTTACAATGAGCCCAGCTGGACACCACTTCACGGGGGTGAACAGCCTCCATTCCCGCCAGCAGAGTGACATTAAGAAAATGGCATTAACCAGCTCTTGGACTCTCATTCGTTGGCTTTGTAATTGTGCTTGGCCTGCTTCCATTAGGATCATGAATTGAATGTTTAGTGCTCTCATAGCTCCTTTCATTCTTTTGAAAATGGCTGATCAAGATCATCACAATGACATTGAATATCATGCAAGACAGACTAGTTCACCCAAAAAACTGACTTGTTCCAAACCTATATGACTTTTTTTGTGGAACACAAAACGCTGTCAGTAAGGGGTTGGGAAAAAAAGATGGAAATAAAAGAGCTGGATGTATTGGCAAGCTGTTTTAATGAAAACAAAATTCAGAATATACACTACTCCAGATATAAACACGGTTAACAAAACAACCACTTATCAATGAGGAGATCTGACAAAGAACAATTGAAAATGAGGGCTATATAACCACTAGGGACTAAACAAGATAATTAACTAAACACAGGCACATGAGGGTAAATCAAAAACCATGCCAAATAATGAACTAAGACAAAAGAAACACTGGAAACTGAACTGGAAACAGTGCAAATCAAACAAATCTCAAACCCAGAATAGACGTGACAAACAGGCACAGTGATTCATTTTTGGATGAACTATTTCTTTCATTTCTGTGCACTTTGTTATTTCCACTTGAGTAACAGGTGCATTTGTGTTGGGTAGCATTTCCTTTTTGGAGCTTGCCTTTATTCACTGCTATTCTTAGCAGGTATAAGAAGGTGCAAGTGTGCACAGTGAGTTGGAAAGAGCGTCTCCGACCCTGTAAGGTCTGAGTCATTCTTCCACAGCTCTAACCCTGCTCTCCTGGCAAGCCCTGCACTCCCAAAAACAGCTCAGGCACAGACTCAGTTGAGAGTACCTTCGGTCCTGCTATGAATGTGCATTATCTAAAAAGACATGCACTTAGAAAAATACACACAAACACAGCAGGCGGGAGAATAATTGGATGGGGATGTGAGTTTTTGTTTGATTTTATATTCCATTTGAGTAGATCTTCTTCAGAAGAGGGGTCTTGTACTTTTTTTTCAGAATGGCGTCCTACCATAAAGGTTGTTTAAGTGTATATAAACACCACTCTCAAATCAATGGTGTATGTGTGTGTTTGATTACCAATCAAGTTTCTTTTTCTTTTAAACTCGTGGCTGCTACAGCATGTAATCAGGCATTGTATTACTATTGTTCACACTTGCTGCCTGGTGCTGTTTTTCAATAAGGTTCAACTTTCTAACATTAATAAGTGTTATTGTTCACAACACCTAATGTATTAATAAATTCATTTTTAATAAATTCAAAAGCACAACAACTTGCGTTTACCAAAGACCTGTACAAACAGGGTCACAAAAAAAACACATATGACAAAAACATATGACAGCTCTCACAGCTCTTTTACATACAGTATGCCGAGTTAAAAGCCATAGAATAAAATAAGTAAATAAAAATAAATGTTAAAGCGAGAGTTCACACAAAAATGAAAATTCTGTCTGAAATATCTCACCTTTAAAACATTAAAGCTTCAAAAGTTCATAAATACATCGTAAAATGAATCTATATGAATCAAACAGTTTAATCAAAGCGTTTTAAATGATGAACAGATTTATTCACATATAATTATTCACATATTCACATATAAACATCAATACACATTTAAAGAGCATATCAAATATGGGGAAAAGAAGCTCAAATGAGGTTTGAGCTTCTGCGTCAAACTGTATGGTTGAGCTTCTATTTACTCTATTTATCTATCTATCTATCTATCTATCTATCTATCTATCTATCTATCTATATATCTGTCTGTCTGTCGATCTATCTATTGATCCATCTATTTTAACTTGACATTTTTTCCTATTGTTTACCCTTAAAATCCTATTGTCTTTGGTGATGTCTCTTAAAATGCCTCTTTCTTTAGATAAAGTTCATGATTACTGTGCATTTTAGCCCAATGGCAAATGCAAGACTTATACACATTATATAGTCCTAATTCAGTACTGTCCTAAATAGGATAATAACATACATTGATCAGTGTAATACAGTTTAAGCACTGTAAAAAAGTTCAAATGATTTCTTCCGTGTTCAATCAGCAGATCATTGCTTATTGTTGTAGAGAGTCATTACACGCTTTTCCCTATTTATTTGACACAGGGCTCAACACATTGTTAGAAGTGTTTGCAGTCTGAAGAGCTGAAATTCAGTCCTGTTATGTGTGTCATTCCTCTTGAAAGTTGGTTAGCTTTCAGTTGGTTAGCTTTTTTTTTTAGTTGTCATCTTGATGAGTTGTACTCTCCTTGTGAGGCCCCTGTGATGAGAACGCTGTTTTCACTGGCTTCTCTTTCTGTCTGCAGTCTCAGAATCGCTGTGATGATCTTGGAAGCTGTTCTGGAGTGATTATTCCTCTCCATCCTCTTTTAACTCTCCATCTTTTACTGTTCCCAGTATATGTTGACACAAGGGTTGTCATGATAATGCAATTCCAGAAGTTGATACCAATGGAATTTCACATTTCTTGATACCAGTTTCAACACAGCAAAAACTCTGATGGACACACTTCTTTATTTAAAAGATTTAACATATTAGCAAATTAAATTAGAACAATGTCAAGTATTTAGTATGCAAGTGAAGTAGGACTGGGCAATATTGCACTTTATTTCAATTTGTCCTTGTTGCAGTGTAATTATACATTTAAGTACTGAGTAATATTAATTGACTACTTACTATATGGGTTAGGATTGGGGTTTGGTTTAGGGTTAGTTGTATGTAATTATGCTTAATTTATAGTTATTACTATAGTAAATACATGTATTGTATGAGAAGGACACTAAAATAGTGTTACCAAACATTTAATTCTCTAAATGTTTCCAGATTTTGATGATATTTGATATATATATTGATATTTTTAAAATAGTTACAAAGTACATACAAATAATAAATAATAAAAAAATAATAATAAATGAACACAAAATTAATATTTAAAAATCATATGCTTAAAGGCACCAAAATAAAAATATGAAATATAAAAAACCTGAAAATTATACAAAAAGTGCAGTCTTACTACAAAAACATGTGGTTGTTGCCTAATTTGATCATCAGCAAAGATATTGCGATAATATTGCTAATATTCGATGTATCGCCCAGCCCTAGCATGAAGGTCAGCACATTACGAATGCATATCAAGTACACCATATGGCACAGGGTTCAAGAAGTGTATTCCGGTAGCATTTTGAGTCGGTACACAGTGAAGTACTGAAGTACTGGCACTTTTGAAATCCCTAGATCATACATTTATGAGTTCCCGACACACTTAATATCTATGTCCAGCTCTGGCTTTTTAATCTTCTCAAGGGTGATGTGGACTTTAGTGTTCTGTGCTCTTGCTTCTTGTCGCTGTTTCTTTCACTTCCTCTCTCATCTATCATTGATTTCTCTTTCTTTTCTATCCCTTTACTGTGTATTTACCCTCCTTTTCCCAAACCATAGATAAATCTTTCTTTTTGTCCTCTCATGTTGTAATGTTTCATCTCCCTTCTGGCATCCTTTACTCCTCTACCTTTGTTTGGCCACATCTGTTCCTGGAAAGGCGTGTGCCATGGGCAGCAAGGCCTTCAGTGAGTAGATTAGCTGCAGGAAGTGCATTAAAAGATGTCACTCAAATTAATATTGACAAACAGTAAGTAGATGCTGAACATACACATACACACTTTGATCTAAAGAAGATTTTGTTCACAAGCATACATTACAAGCTCTAGAAAACACATTGATTATGCAGATACATTATTGGGTGTTTCTTTGATGATACCTAGTCAAATTTCATTAGACATAATGATCCAATGTTTTAGGAATTGGATTTGGATTGAAAATGCCTTTTAAATTACAATTTGAATTGAGATAGCAAACAGGATACAAAACTGCACTTAGAACTTGGTGACATAGAGCCATGGTTTAAAGCGCACGGCGCAAGTGCACGTAGGGCTTGTCAGAATCCACTTGCTAGTTTAACGGCGGGAAAAATGGTCGGCGCACCTGGCGCATGGTCTTAAAGGGTTGTACCTAGTCTCTTAATGAGTCATGGGTGCATAATGTGCAATAAACCAATCAGAGTCTCATCTCCCGTTCCCTTTAAAAGCCAGTTGCGCTCGCGCCATGGTGGATTCGCTACATGGCCGAATTTGCTATGTAAATAGCATGCAAGTGAAGTGGAAAAACTGAATGATTCTCTAGCGAGGAAACGGATCTGCTCTGCTTGTCCAATGACACCTGCATGCTCGTCATTAGCTACTGCAAATAGGTAGGCTAATTCTGATACATGCAATAACTATCCATTATGACATGTAGGCATTTTTATTTCCCTTTCAGTCGAATTGGGATCTATTTTCAGAGACCAATCTACTTCGAGTGTTTAAAAACGAGCCAATGAGGATTGTCTTGCGGTAGACGCGTCCCACGCTCCGCCCCGCAGCGCGGGTATAAATACGGAAGTGGAAGTACCGCATATCGCTTTCAACTTCGGAGCCGAACATTCATGTGCTTGTTTGTTCCTACGAAGAGTGTTTCCTGCGAGGACAAAGAGAGTTGGAGCTCTGCCAGTGTCGGTGTGACGGTGCCTGCAGCGGTGGTCGCAAATAGAGTTTTTTTTCTGAAAGAAAAAAAGAACAAACAAACAGCTGTTTTTACAGCTTTGGGCATTTTGAGTGCTCTCAGCGGGCTTGCACCCCTGAACCGCTGCGAGCCGCGGCCATTTCCCCTGTGTGCCTCGGCACTGGTCAGAGCATTTTCCTCTAAAAGAGCGACACGGTTTGACCCTGCGTCTTTTTCAAGATGTCATTCAAACCGTGTGTTTCTGGATGCCGTCGTTACCTGTCCCCAGCTGACGGACACGATCGCTGTCTCACGTGTTTGGGCGTTCAGCACGCTGAGGCGGCTATCGTGGATGACTCATGTTCCCATTGCGGGAATATGACCATCGCAGTATTACGGTCCAGGCTCGACTACCTTAAAAAAGGTGGAGTCCCATTGCGCATCCCCCGATCTAGTGGTCCTCCTGCCCCGAAGCAGAGGGCTGCTACTTTGGCTGATGCCTTTGGTGGGGACCTGAGGGTTACTGTGAGGGCACTCCCGCCGGGCCAACAGGCTCCTCGGGCCCCTCCCCCCTCCGCTGCGCCGGTTGAGCTTCCGGAAGAGCATGCTGGTCCTTCCCGCGGGGGGCCAGCTGTTACTTTCGGGGCTCCGGTTGAGGATATGGTTTCGATCGCCGCATCGGGGGACGAGCTAATGGACTCTGGAGATGAAGATTCAGCTGCGCTGCCCCCTTCGGGTGTGGTAGCGTTGCCAGAGTCCGATCCAGAGCTCACGGCTATGCTTTCCCGGGCCGCCGCGAGTGTCGGGCTCGAGTGGAACCCTCCACCGCGTCCCGAACCCTCACGGCTGGACGATTGGTATCTCGGGACGGCCCGTGCTGGTTCTCAGCGCCCCGCCCCAGTGCCTTTCTATCCGGAAGTGCATCAGGAGCTCACGAAGTCGTGGACAGCGCCCTATAGCGCTAGAAACCGATCGACTGACTCCTCCGTCCTCACTACCCTCGACGGCGGCGCGGCGAAGGGTTACGTGGAGATCCCCCCAGTGGAGCGGTCGGTTGCGATGCAACTGTGTCCTAAGACCACTACCGACTGGCGGGGAAATCCGCGTCTCCCCTCCCGGGCATGTAAGTTCTCGTCCGGGCTAACCGGCAAGGCTTACACGGCCTGTGGAGAAGCCGCATCATCTCTGCATGCCATGGCGCTCCTGCAGGTCTACCAGGCCAAAGTGCTCATGGAATTGCACGAGGGTAGTTCCGACCCAGGGGTTATGCAGGAACTGCGTACCGCGACGGACCTCGCCCTCAGGGCGACGAAAGTCACTGCACGCTCCCTGGGTCGGGCGATGTCCACACTTGTGGTCCAGGAACGCCACCTGTGGCTGAACCTGGCAGATATGCGTGAGACCGACAAAGTGCGGTTCCTCAACGCCCCTGTCTGTCAGGCCGGCCTCTTCGGCGACGCGATCGAGAACTTCGCCCAGCACTTCTCGGTTGCCCAGAAGCAGACGGAGGCGATTAAAAATATCCTGCCCCGGCGACCTGCTGCTGCCTCCACCCAGTCGCCGGCTGCAGCGCCCCCGCCTGCTCGTCGCCGAGGGCGTCCCCCGGCGTCTGCCTCCGCCCCTGCCAAGCCAAAGCAGCAGCCTCCACCGGCAAAGCAGGGCGCCAGGCGCAAGAGGGCCGCCCAACCCGTCCAGGGCCCCCGCTGTCTCTGCAGGCAAGCGCAAGGGTAAGCGGCCCTGAGACGGGCAGCCCAGGGAGAAGAGGAGCTGTTCTCGGGGAGGTGGTGTCCGCACACCTCCTCCCCCCGGAGGAGGACCGGGGGGAGAATGTCCATCACACTGGTGTCAACATCCTGCCGCTGGCTCTCCGGAGTCCAGCAGTGCCCACATTTTCAATAAAAGAGCAGTTTCCTCCCTCCCTGGGCCTCAAGAGGGTCAGGTTGGCAGTGTGCGACGCCCCCGGGCCTTGCCACTCCTTTCCTCCCCTCTCCCCCTCGCCAGGGGGCAGCAGTGTGGGCACCGAGGACGCCCCAGGCCTTCTCACCCACACTCTGCCCCACACTGGAGTACTCAAGCAACACTCCGGGCCGCCTCCGGGCCTCCCGAGTCGGGCCTGGGTACCCCATCTCGCTGCCTCACCCCGGGCACGTCTGTGGTGCCATTGGTCCCGCTTGTTCGGTCTCTGGGGGCCTGGTTAGGTCTCCCCAGGCCGTCTCGCTGGCTCATCCGTACCATCAGACTCGGCTATGCGATTCAATTCGCCCGCCAGCCTCCCAAGTTCGCGGGCATCCTCTTCACCTCAGTGCGGAGTTGCGATGCCCATGTCTTGCGGTCCGAGATCGATGTCCTGCTGGCGAAGGACGCGATCGAGCCGGTTCCTCCGGCCGATATGAAGGCGGGGTTTTACAGCCCCTACTTCATTGTGCCCAAGAAAGGGGGTGGGTTAAGACCAATCCTGGACCTGCGTGTCCTGAATCGGGCCCTGCACAAGCTCCCGTTCAGAATGCTAATGCAGAAACGCATTTTCGAATGCATCCGTCCCCAGGATTGGTTCGCAGCGATCGACCTGAAGGACGCGTACTTTCATGTCTCCATTCTCCCTCGACACAGACCGTTCCTACGCTTTGCGTTCGAGGGGAGGGCATTTCAGTACAGGGTACAGGGCTGTCCCTGTCGCCTCGCGTCTTCACGAAAGTCGCAGAGGCAGCCATTGTTCCGCTCAGAGAACGCGGCGTTCGTATTCTCAACTATCTCGACGACTAGCTCATACTGGCCCAGTCCCGGGAGCAATTGTGCGAACACAGGGACCTGGTGCTACGTCACCTCAGCCTGTTGGGCCTTCGGGTCCACCGAGAGAAGAGCAAACTCTGTCCCACGCAGAGGATCTCTTATCTCGGTATGGAGCTGGACTCGGTCAACCGGACTGCGCGCCTCACAGAGGAGCGAGTCCGGTCAGTGTTGAACTGCTTGAATACGTTCAAAGGCAGGACAGCGGTCCCACTGAAATTCTTTCAGAGGCTCCTGGGGCATATGGCATCTGCAGCCGCAGTAACGCCGCTCGGATTGCTTCATATGAGACCGCTTCAATGCTGGCTTCACGACCGGGTCCCGAGATGGGCGTGGCAGCGCGGCAAGTACCGGGTCTCAGTTACTCCTTACTGTCGCCAAACCTTCAACCCGTGGGCGGACCCTGCCTTTCTACGGGCCGGAGTGTCCCTAGAACAGGTGTCCAGGCATGCTGTGGTCTTCACGGATGCCTCTTCCACGGGTTGGGGGGCCACGTACAACGGGCACTCAGTTGCGGGTCTGTGGACGGGGCCCCAACTGCGTTGGCATATCAATTGCCTAGAGCTTCTGGCAGTACGTCTTGCCCTGGGCCGCTTCAAAAAGCCGCTACAGGGAAAACACGTTCTGGTCCGTACGGACAGCACTGCGGCCATGCGTACATCAACCGTCAGGGTGGTCTACGCTCCCGTTGCATGCTCCGGCTCGCCCGCCATCTCCTCCTGTGGAGTCAGAAGCGTCTGAGGTCGCTTCGGACCATTCACATCCCAGGTGCGCTGAACCAGACAGCCGACAAGCTCTCTCGTCAGCCGACACCTCCGGGAGAGTGGCGACTCCACCCCCGTAGCGTCCAGCTGATATGGGACCTCTTCGGAGCCGCGCAGGTAGACCTGTTCGCCTCTCCGGACTCGACCCATTGCCAGTTGTATTACTCCCTGTCCGGGGGCACCCTCGGTACAGATGCACTGGCGCACAGCTGGCCCCGGGTCCTACGCAAATATGCGTTTCCCCCAGTGAGCCTTCTCGCACAGGTTCTGTGCAAGGTCAGGGAGGACGAGGAGCAGATCTTGTTAGTTGCGCCCTACTGGCCCAACCGGACCTGGTTCTCCGAACTCTCACTCCTCGCGACAGCCCCTCCCTGGCTGATTCCCCTGAGGAAGGACCTTCTTTCTCAGGGACGGGGCACTCTATGGTACCCGCGTCCAGACCTCTGGAGACTCCATGTCTGGTCCCTGGACGGGACGCGGAGGTTCTAGGTGGTCTGCCACAGGCAGTAGCAGACACCATCGCTTCAGCTACGAGGCGCCTCTATGCGCTGAAGTGGAACCTGTTCGTTGAATGGTGCTCTTCCCACCGGGAAGACCCCCAAAGGTGTTCGATTAATGTCGTGCTTGCTTTCCTACAAGATGGGTTGGAGAGAAGGCTGTCTCCCTCCACCCTCAAAGTGTACGTCGCCGCAATAGCGGCGTATCACGATGTAGTCGAAGGTAAGTCCTTAGGTAAGCACGACTTAATCGTCAGGTTCCTCAGAGGTGCGAGGAGACTAAATCCTCCTCGGCCAACCTCGGTACCCTCTTGGGACCTAGCCCTGGTGCTCAGAGCGCTCCAGGACCCTCCCTTTGAGCCTTTACAGTCAGTCGAGCTAAACATCCTGTCCATGAAGACAGTGCTCCTGACTGCATTGGCCTCAGTCAAGAGGGTAGGGGACCTGCATGCACTTTCGGTCAACGAATCGTGCCTAGAATTCGGGCCGGCCAACTCTCACGTTGTCCTGAGACCCCGGCCTGGATACGTGCCCAAGGTTCCCACCACTCCCTTCCGGGACCAGGTGGTGAACCTGCAAGCGCTGCCTTCGGAGGAGGCAGACCCAGCCCTAGCTTTGCTTTGTCCCGTCCGCGCTCTTCGTGCCTACGTGGACCGAACTCAAAGCTTTAGAACCTCAGAACAGCTCTTCGTCTGTTACGGAGGCCAGCAGAAGGGAAAGGCTGTCTCCAAGCAGAGGTTAGCCCACTGGATAGTGGATGCTATCGTCTTGGCTTACCAGTCCCAAGACGTGCCTTGCCCGCTCGGGGTGCGAGCTCACTCCACTAGGAGTGTAGCCTCCTCCTGGGCGCTGGCTCAAGGCGCCTCGCTGACAGACATATGTAGAGCTGCGGGCTGGGCGACACCTAACACATCGAAGATTTTATAGCCTCCGTGTAGAGCCGGTATCTTCCCGCATCCTCGCCCCCAGTGGCCAGTAGTGCTAAGTACCCGTTCTAGTGTCGGCTTGCATACGCCACTCCCGCCTCCGGGCCGGATACGTGCGTCTATTGTCTCCAGTTGTGTTCCCCGGAAACGCCTAACCCTGTCGAGCTCCTCCGTCACCCCTTCGGTGTCAGACGTTGCGGCCGTCTGACACCAGGCCTACACCCGTATGCTTGTGGAACGTGTGTGTTAGGCTGGGTTCCATATGTAGCGGTTCCCTAACGGCAACCCCATATGTGTATTCTCCACGGTACCAGCTACCCTACTCGGCTAGCCCCGTGTCTTTCCCTTGACAGAGCCCGCTCTGTCGTCTCTGGTGGTGTTCTTTCCCCCCTGGGACCAGGTTGGATCCACCCCAGAGACTGCCATAGGTAGCACTACCCTGCTAGGTTAGTCCTTACGAGTATTTCACCTCTCCTTCCACTGAAGGACGTGGTTCCGCAGCGTACCATCTCCCTGAGACGGGCACGCTTCTCAGCGTTATCCAATAGTCACGCTGAGTGGGTCTTGCAGGAACAGCAGTGACTGGCCTCCCTGACTGGAGCCCTGACTTCCGCACCAACCTAGGTGTGGTCCAGCGAGCTCGGTCAGGGCGCTGGAAGGGCCAGCATCTCTGGCGTGTTAGTAGGGATCCCAATTCGTCGGTCAGTTCCGACGTACGTCGAACGTGACCGACTGAAAGGGAACGTCTCGGTTACGTATGTAACCCTCGTTCCCTGAAGGAGGGAACGGAGACGTACGTCCCGTCGCCAGGTGCTGTGCTTCAGCTGTAGGCCGAGCCACTTAGCCGGCTCCTCAGTTGTAAAGCGATATGCGGTACTTCCACTTCCGTATTTATACCCGCACTGCGGGGTGGAGCGTGGGACGCGTCTACCGCATGCCAATCCTCATTGGCTCGTTTTTAAACACTCGAAGTAGATTGGTCTCTGAAAATAGATCCCAATTCGTCGGTCAGTTCCGACGTACGTCTCCGTTCCCTCATTCAGGGAACGAGGGTTACATACGTAACCGAGACGTTTTATGTACACAATAATAATATTTTACATTTGATCTCCTTTAATTTTTCATATTTAAAAATGTTTGTGTGCTGCTGCATGTCCCTGTGTGTGTAATAAACAGAGTATACGTGCGTGGTGGACCCGCCTATAGGCGCATATTACTAACGCGCTTTTTAAATAACAAATATTGCGCTATTGACTTTAGACCAGGTTTTTGTTGGTCTATGGCGCAGTCGTTTTAAGTTGCCTCAAAATAGCAATGCGCCAACAATGCGCCTGAACACACCTCGTTTTCAGAACAGCACACCCATGGGCGCAAATGCATTTGCTATTTAAACAACGTGGCGCAGGACATGAAAATGATAACTGCGTCAGGCTGAAACTAGCAAAAAACACTGCTGCATTGCTCCGGGTGTATGATAGGACCCAAAGTCTTGTTTGAAATGTTTTCTTGGAATTTTAAAGTTTGAAAGTTTATTGGCCAAATAGAAAAAAATTATGTTTCTTAAACGAAGCAAATGTCACCTATAGAAACTTAGGTAACACTTTTGAATAATGGTCCACCATTAATAGTTAACTATGCAGGTAATGCAAGTAATGCAGTACAAATGAGTATATTAACACTTCAGCTACACCTATTAAACTAGAAACAAGGTTAACTAATCAGTAAGTAATAGCAAATTTAGGACTGAGATAGTTCCTTATTAGGTAATTAATAATTACTGAATGAAATCATCCTCATTAAGAACGATTAGCTAACTATGATAAATTATAAATAATTGCCATTTGATTACTAATCACAACATTAGCATGTGTCAGACACGTGAGCAATTGTCTTTTTTACACTGAACATGGTCATAAAATGCATCCCTACTTACTACTTACTTGTTACCTATTTACTCTGCAGGAATTACTAGTGATCTGGACCAATATTTTAAAGTGAAAAACGTTTACTTGCTGTTAGCAGTAGTTCCTGCAGAGACAGTTGCTCACATCTCAGACACATGTTAGGGTGCTTTCACACCTGAACCTGGAACCTGGTACGTTTTCTCCTTTGGTTTGGTTCGTTTAGGCATATGTGAACACAGCAATCGCACCTGAACGAGGTGGTTAACATTGAAAATATAGATAATGTGGCTATTGTTGCTCAGTTATCCCAGTGATTTAATGCCATTAACCTGGCAACTCTTTCTTTAAAACATCGTTGTGCAAAATTGAAGAAATGGCTCTCTTTTTTAAATATAGCCCGCATGGCCTAGATGACATCAGCTGAAGAGGAAAGTCATTTTAGCAACACACATTATTTGATGAAAGGTTATTTATAGACATTTGTTTGATCGTGCAATGTAAGACCAGTATTGTGTAGGGGTGTAACGGTACACGTATTCGTACCGAACCGTTTTGGTACAAGGACACTTTTGGTACGGTGCACGTGTTTACCAAATGGTACCGAATGCAATCTTTAACAGTTTCTGTTTTATCACAAAATTCAAATGATAAATGCCGTTTGGACGCTCTTTAATCTGACGTAACAGATCACTGTATAGGCGCGTCAGTTCAAGCAGCAGTGCGGTCATCTCTTCTTAGTCAAAGAATAAACATGAATCAACATCTGAAGGTATGTTGAGGATACATCACTTACTGAAACGTATCATATGTTGTGTAATCGTTCAATCAGTGTTTCAACAGCGGTAAGACGTCAAATAAAGAATGTCACGTAGCATTCATTACCTCAAGTCATTCAGTGTCCACTGGTTAGTTCACTAGAGAATGAACTCTTTCGCACTATATTAGCCTATATATTCATTATATTCTACTTAACCTGTTAGTGATGTCTTGATTATTTAACCCTTTCCCCGCCAAACACGGAATTTTTCTGGGTTTCCGTGTTTTCACTGTTATATGCTAGGGGGCGCTATTACGCATCCCCCTGGCTGGCAACTTTTTTTTTAAAAGCTGGCGGGGAAAGAGTTAATGTATGTTTAAATAAATCTCTCATGAAAATGACAGCCACTGTGTATAAATGATTAGATTTCAACAACGAATTGGAGTAAAAACATAATTTTATAATTATAGTTAATGCAAAAACTTCCCTATATGAAGTTTACATGTTTGCATACAATGTGTTATTTGAGTGTTGATTATTATATCTAAAAATAAATAGCAACTGAATTTAGGCTAATAGTTTGCGCTCTGTTGTTAACCTTTAATATTATAGTAATGTGCAAGTAAGGGCTCCCTATATTTTACAGCATTATCTTTAAGAAACTTTTAGTTATAATTTAATTCATTTAAGGACAGACACAATTTGTTCAGTAAACCACTGTTTAGTAAAAATAAATAAAAAGCTATTTTATATTTAGTTTTCTCTCCCCTGGTGTACCGAACCCGTGACGTACTGAACCGACAGTTTTGTGTACCATTACACCTCTAGTATTGTGCATGTATTAAGAAAGTACACTATAGCATTCAGAAGTTTGGAGTCAGTAATTTAGTTTTTGAAGTAAATGTACACTCTTATTCATCAAGGATGCCTTTAATTGATCAAAAGTTGCAGTAAAGACATTTATAAGGTTACAAAAGATTTCTATTTAAAATAAATGCTGTTCTTTGAACTTTATATTTAACAAAGGATATAACGCAGAACTCTTTTTGACTGTGATAATAATACAAAATGTTTCTTGAGCTCAAAATTAGCATATTAGAAGGATCATGTGACATTGAAGAATGTGTAATGGCTGCTGATAATTCAGCTTTGACATCACAGGAAAAAATACATTTTAAAACATTATCAACATATTTAAATAGAAATAAATATTTTAATTTGTGATAATATTTCACAATATCACTGTTTTATTGTAATTTTGATCAAATAAATGCAGCCTTGGTGAGCATAGAGCCTTCTTTTAAAAACAAATTTTAAAATCTTACCCTAGTAAATCTATCTTACTTCTAGTAAAGTGTTAGTGTTAAGAAAAAAAAAAAATTATTGCAGGCCCAGACTAGAAAATGTGTCTGGTTGAGTCTGCGCTCTAACACAGTGGAGCTGAGATCTGGGAATTGACTCAAGAACAATGCCACAACCGTACACAAAAGCGCTTGCAAGTGCTAAATATAGCGACGCAAGTGACAACGAGCAAGAGATCCGCCAAACAGAATGAATCACTCCAAGCCAGCAGTCTGTCTGGCGGGCAGGAATGGCTCCATATGACTGTGATCACATTAGCAGACCTGCTTATGACAACTGAGGATGCTGGCTAGCATAGCATGATAAGCATCATTTCTTTCTTTAATGATGGGAAATTGAAACTATGGCTGGAAAATAGTGCAATGCTGAGAGCCAGAAAAAAGATAGAAGAATTAGAGGGTTGTATAAGCCTTTTTTTTGTTTTTTTGAAAGCTGATAAATGATATAAACCGACGGATCCCAGCATGCCACCAGTCTTGCCTGTTGACTCCGTATTGTGTTAGCTGTTCTTTATTGAATCCCAGTTTTCTATTTTCCGTGACTCTCTTTGTGTGTTCAGTAATAACAGTGCTTACCTGTTTGCTCGGTCATCTCAAAGGTACTGCAGTGGGGCGTTTAACTGGACTGCCTGACCATATGTGAGGCAAGAGAGAGGACTCTAATGGGGGAAAATAACAGGCTTTGCAATCATCTTATGCTGCTGTTGTGGCTGAACTGCCCCCTTTCCTTCACTTCAAAGGTTGTAGGGGGCACGTAAACACAGCAGGTGCCCAGTGTGAGTGTTACTCAATAATCTGAATGAAAGTCACAGAAAACATACACAATTTCTTTGATCAACATCCAACAGCAGCCCCCTGTAAAAAAAGAGGCATGCTAAATTGTACTGTACTGAATGTGCACTTGTAGTGTACTACAAATCTTAAAACTATATTTTTCAAAACCTATACTTGCAGATGATATAATATTAATGAAATAGACCACTAAAGTGTACTTAAAGTGTTAGTTCACCCAAAAATGGGTTAGTTCACCCAAACATTGTGTCATCATTCTGTCCTTCCATAGACAGCCATTGCAACTATTATTTTGACACTTTAAAAAGTTCATAAAGAGATCGTAAAACTAATCCATATGAATTGAGTGGTTTAGTCCAAATTTTCTGAAGAGACTCGACCGCTTTTTATGATTAACAGATTGAATTTATGCTTTTACTCAATATTTTACAAAATATTTATTAGCGAAAATAAACAGAAGCTCAACCGAACACGAATGACGCACGAGTACGGAAGCTCAAACCTGCTGCGTAACACATGAGAACGAACCTCATTGGTTACGCAGCAACCAATTTTTTTTACGCAGTTTGAGGTTTGAATGTTTATATGTGATTAAAAGCCTAAATTAAATCTGTTAATCATAAAAAATGATCGAGTCTCTTCAGAAAATGTGGACTAAGCCGATCTCTTTATGAACTTTTTGAAGCATCAAAGTGGTAGTTGCAGTGGATGTCTATGGAAGGACAGAAAGTTCTCAGATTTCATCAAAAAGATCTTTATTTGTGTCCCAAAGATGAACGAAAGTCTTACAGGTTTGGAACGACATGAGGTTGAGTAAATGATGACAGAATTTTCATTTTTGGGTGAACTATCCCTTTAAAGAGAGCACACTTTCATGACTGTTCTTAAAACACTTAAGTACACTTTTAAAAAGTGCACTTTGTAAAAAATGTCAAATTAAAAGTTTTAATTTAAAGTACATTTTACTTATCTTGATGTGCTGACTAATAGACAAAAGCAAGGCAAGTACTTGATTATAATTTTACCTGTAGAGTGTCATTTGATATTACATTTAAAGTTAATATATTTTAAATGTACTCAATTGCAACTTCATCCTTGCAAATTTGTAATAACAAATATATTTAAATACATGACAGAGATTTTAGTAGATATGAAATTTAAGTGTATGTTCGGCAGTACACCTTAACTATATTTCAAAGACAGTAGAAGAAATTTTGAAATTATTTCCTGTAAAAACACTTGCAATTAAGCACGTTGCATTCATATTCTGGTGCATTTGCTTGCCTGTTTATAGTATGCATCATCAATAAGGTGTATACTGAATTTGGTCTTTTAATATCACTCTGCCATTGTCTCGTTGTCCTCCTGTACTCTTTTGCTCTGTCTCAATTCAAGGGATACATCTGACAGTTTGTGCACCTGAAAACTGTTCGACCAGATTAAAATTTATTGTAGTATCTGTGACTACTCAAGGCATCACACATGTGAAGATATTGTTTTGCCAATGTTCCTTCAATACTGATGGTCGCTGTGTTTTATTTCCCATCAATTTCCCTAGTACACCATTCTCTCATAACATCTTCATCCTCTTTTCTCTTTCCCCTACAAGGTAAACGTGCAAAATAATTGATGGATTGGATTTAGGAAATGAAGACAGTTTGTTGTGAATACACCTTCCTTGTTTATCATAAATTCATGCACATACTTGTCTGCAGATGTATTTTATGTTTACTGGCTGGTCACGCTTGTGTAGCGCGCCACTTTGTCTCGAATGAGAACATATTGCTGGCTCAAAATCTCTATTACTCACTGACATTAATGAATCATTTAGGCAGTCGTGTAATTGCTAACGAGTATCAATTCAATGTGTGTTTCACATCCCGGGGGCCGGCGGTCATCGATCCATGGTCATATACATTGATGCCACAGAAGTGAGTGGAGGAACGTGATTGCTTGAATTAGGAATGGTTAGGCCCTGTTTACACCTGGTATTAAGGTGCATTTTTGGTCGATATCCAGAAGTAGACGAGGGAGACACATCCTTATTAACACCTGGTGTCTCTTTTGTCCACTTTCAACCACTTCTGTCCTGATTTCTTCAAGGGGAAGGTTGGGTAAATGTATGGGCCTTTTCAGATCTTTGGTTCTGATGGATGAAATGAGCCCATGCAATTTACATATGAACACAACCGGAGACGACGGAAAAACACGCAGAGCAGCAGCAGCTTTCGTTTTTGTTCTGATTGCCGCAAAACCACGTCGAACGCAGTGAGTTTGTGTTAGAATTCAGGAATGGTGAGAAAACATTGTGCTTGGTGCGTTTTTCGTCTTCAAACCAAATTTAGGTCCTTAGCTGACAAAGTTTAAATCCCGTTTGGTTAGCGTGCTTACCATAATGTTTACTCATAAGGCGGCGAATAGGTGGTCTTTTGTGGCTGTTTGAACGCATTTGACCACATGAGTGTCTACAATACGAAAGCAATCCGGTCAAATGAGTTTTCGGCTACCTCTGGAAATGGTCGAAAGTAGACCCCGTGTCTGTATTTCGCGTCATCCACTTGTGATCCGATCGACCAAAGCGCATCTTAATACCAGGTGTAAACGCCCTGTTTACACAGCACAGATGTTTTGTTGGGTGAGCCCTAGTGAAAAAGAAGTGCACTTAATTGTATTGAATGTGTTCTAGATGTGTACTTCAAATCTTAAACTATTATTATACTTGCAGATAATATATTACCTTAAGTGTACTTTAAGCAACCTAAGTGTACTTTACATTAAAATTTGTACTGTAAGTACATGTAAAGTACTTAATTATAATTTTAACTATAGTGTGTTATTCAATATTACATTTAAAGTTAATATATTTTGCAGTAAACTGCAACTTCATCATTACAAGTAATTAATTGCAAATATAGTTAAATACAGGACATAAAGGTTTCATTAGAAATGACATTAAAGTATATTTAGTTTACCATAAATGCTTGTTAGAAGATGCAGTACATTTAACAATATTTCAAAGAAGTAGAAGTAACTATCAAATTAAGAAGAAAGGGTAAGTTCACCCAAAAATGAAAATTAGCCCATGATTTACTCACCCTCAAGCCATCCTAGGTGTATATGACATTCTTCTTTCAGACGAGCACAATCTGAGTTATATTAAAAAATGTCTTGGATCTTCCAAGCTTTATAATGGCAGTGAATGTTGCTTTGTTTTTGAAGTCCATAAAAGTGCATCTATCCATCATATAACTGCTCCACACGTCTCCGGGGGGTTAATAAAGGCCTTCTGAAGCGAAGCGATGCTTCCAGCGAACCGTCTTCTGTATTCAACTCACGGAAAAAGTGTAGTGCCAATCGCAGTTCAAAATGCTTACGCTACGTCTGACGAGCATAACTGGTGTGCAAGTTTAAGTGCGTCAAAAAAGCACTCTTAAGTTCAACTAATTGCATTACATTTGAATTTAATTGTGAATAACATGCAAGTGTCTTAAAACATTACATTGGATTAGGGCTGCAACTAACGATTATTTTGATAATCGATTAGTTGGCCAATTATTTTTTTCCGATTAATTAATACATTTTTATTGTATTGACAAAACACACTATTTCACATCCTGTCCAATGCTGTCCCTCAAACAAACATGTCAACCGAGTGCTATGAAAACATACATAGTGAATATACCTTACAAAAATTAACCAGGGTTTTACAACAAATATAACAAGCAAAAAAAATTAATTAATAAATAAATAACAGGGTTATTGTAGTTATTCAATGGTAACCACAAATTTTGCTTCAAATCCATAGTTTAACTATATGGTATTTGTGTGGTTATACAAATGGTATTCAATACGCCAAAACAACATGGTTTTACTATAATAAAACCATGGTTAATTTTCGTAAGGGTATGTTTGTGCTACATGATGTGCAAAAGTTGCTAAGCAAAAGGACAGTTTAAATCCCTACATTAAAATGATGCTAAAGGAAAACAAAAAAACACGAACTCAGTGTTAGCAGATAGAGGAATGCGCCCCCAACATCAAAATCATTGATCCATATTGGCAGAGACTATATGAGAGACTGTACGTTTTGAATGCTTATATCTTCTAAATGCACATTTTGTCATTGTTTTTGGAGCACACTAGCTTGTAGATAACAGTAAAGCTAACATATTCATACTTAAAGCCAAAAACTAAAAGCCATTTTGATTTCATGGGGACTTTAAGTATTTTAAAATATATATTATTTCCATAATTTAGTGCTTGATTTAAAAGTATGCTAAACCGATCTGATGAAATTGTGCTAGGATTCTAATAGTTTCAGTTCTCACAATTAGGGGTTGTCATACCACAAATGTGAGTTATTTCAGAGATATGAACAGACACAGAGTTGAAGAAAATGATTTATCATCTCATTGGCTGACAGTACATGTAAATACGCCTGAAATTTACTTTGACCTCGTTTCAAAAATAACATCCTGTACTCTGTGCTTTTACACACAAGAGGCTGGTGACTCAGACGATGCTGAATCATTTGTGACATTTCTAAAAACACTATTTGTGTAACCACATTTGGAAAAATGGCCAGTAGAGTCAACTTATATTACAGTCTTTGAGTTTCTGAAAATAATTTCTAGTAAATTAGAACAATATAGAGATATCTGTTTAGAACTTTCCAAATTTCATGCTTAGGTTATTTCAGCAGTCACTTTTTCACTCTGAGAAAGTACCTTAAATCACCTTAATAAATGAATAAATGAGTCTTAATTATAATGACGGATCTATCTAGTGCTAAACGCTGATGCAGCACTATGATTCTTCACAGAAATTAAGCTATTGTTATAAAATAGCTGGACCCTCACTGAGTTATAGTACTGTGAGGTAGTAAGCAGAAAGCCAGGTGGATAGTATTATTCCTAAACACCTGAAGAACTAAAGATAAAATGTGAGGAAAGTTTGCCCAGGTTTGATCTGTTTCTGCTTGTGTACATGTGCCGTTCTCCATATCCTTGTTAGA
The DNA here is from genome assembly GCA_039654625.1 of Rhinogobio ventralis. NCBI lineage: Eukaryota > Metazoa > Chordata > Actinopteri > Cypriniformes > Gobionidae > Rhinogobio > Rhinogobio ventralis. The sequence continues at coordinate 22,728,330 of CM077209.1, read as the reverse complement.
AGTTTTTTTTTTTAACAATTTTTAACAATTTTGCTGGATTCATATAGCTATCATTATAGTTATCATCCACTGGTGTAGATGCTAATATAGTTATCATTATAGTTAATGTCCGATGGTCTGGATGCTAATATAGTTATCGCTATAGTTATTGGCTTTTGGTGTGGACGCTAAAATAGTTATCGTTATCATCTGCTGGTGTGGATGCTAATATAATTATCATTATAGTTAATGTCCGCTGGTGTGGATGCTAATATAGTTATCATAGTTAATGTCCGATGCTGGATGCTAATATACTGTAGTTATAGTTATCGTCCGCTGGTGTGGTTGCTAATATAGTTATCGTTATAGTTATCGTCTTTTGGCCTGGACGCTAATATAGTTATCGTCTGCTGGTGTGAATGCTAATATAGTTATTGTTATCGTCCTCTGATGTGGACGCTAATATAGTCAGTCCCTCCAGGATTTTGCGATATTTTTTTGTGATTTTTGCAATTAAAATGACTGAATTTGTGAACATTTTGCAATGTTTTTTTTAAATAATTAGGATACCACATTTACCATATTATGTATTATGTTAGATGCACAATAGTCATACAAGACAATAGAACAAACAAAATGCACAAATCTTGTTTATTTTGGTATCTTACTAAAAAAGGCTAGTCCAGTGGTGTACTATGTAGCTTTAATAACATGATCACTTAGGGTGTGAAATATGACTGGGAAAAGTAAATCACAGCAATAAGCAATTGCCTAATATAAGTAAAAAGTTCTCAAATAATTAACTAATCAGGAATCAGTCAGTAATAAAATAAGAACTAATAAACAAATTATAGGAGGACAACTAAATACAACATAAAAGATACAGATACAAACAGTGCTTTACGTTTGAGTAGGCTACTGTTTGTTTTTTCCAGTTGTTGTTGTTTGATGGGTATAGGCTATACTAGGTTTCTTTCACTTTAAAGACCTACAGTAATGCACAGACCCAATACTGTCACACGTCCCAAACTTATTCACTCAAGACATAACCGCCAAGACGGACATTTAGGCATAATTATGTGTATATTTGATTTTGATTGTTCAAGAGCAATAAGCCTATAAATAGGACACATTTCTGTATACTCGCAAGTGCTGACAGGCGACAAATGCGTGCAAAGAATCCTCAGCCAGTCTGACAATGGTCCGTGTGTCAGTAGCGAATTGAGTTCGTGGTATACAGCGCTTTTATTAACTCTTTTTTTTTGTGTTATCTGGCATATCATACTTTTATTTGGTCATTCATCCATCTTGAGTAATCAATTCGCCCGGTCCTTGGCACTTATGTGAGACGGCAGGTGAGAAAGATTCGCTTTCACTTTCACAAAGACCACATACTGCGCATGCACCACAATGTCTGTATCCTCATTAAAACAATGCATTACAGCTTTAAATAAATTAGAGATAGTTCAATTAGATAATATTATTTATTTTTTGTGATTTAAAATAATTTTTTTTGTGATTATTTTGCGGTGAAATTACAAATTATGCAGGATCGGAAAAAAATGTGACATTTTGCTGATTTTGCGTTGTATTCGGTGATCGCGGAATCCCGAAAAACTGGAGGGACTGCATAGTTATAGTTATAGTTATAGTTATCGTTATCGTCCGGTGTGTGGATATAGTTATCGTTATCATCCAATGGTCTGGACGCTAATATAGTTATCGTCATCATCCACTGGTGTGGACGCTAATATAGTTATCGGTATAGTTCATGTCTGATGGTCTGGACGCTAATATAGTTATCGTCATCATCCACTGGTGTGGACGCTAATATAGTTATCGGTATAGTTCATGTCCGATGGTCTGGACGCTAATATAGTTATCGTCATCATCCACTGGTGTGGACGCTAATATAGTTATCGTTATAGTTCATGTCCGATGGTCTGGACGCTAATATAGTTATCGTCATCATCCACTGGTGTGGACGCTAATATAGTTATCGGTATAGTTCATGTCCGATGGTCTGGACGCTAATATAGTTATCGTCATCATCCACTGGTGTGGACGCTAATATAGTTATCGGTATAGTTCATGTCCGATGGTCTGGACGCTAATATAGTTATCGTCATCATCCACTGGTGTGGACGCTAATATAGTTATCGGTATAGTTCATGTCCGATGGTCTGGACGCTAATATAGTTATCGTCATCATCCACTGGTGTGGACGCTAATATAGTTATCGGTATAGTTCATGTCCGATGGTCTGGACGCTAATATAGTTATCGTCATCATCCACTGGTGTGGACGCTAATATAGTTATCGTTATAGTTCATGTCCGATGGTCTGGACGCTAATATAGTTATCGTCATCATCCACTGGTGTGGACGCTAATATAGTTATCGTTATAGTTCATGTTTGATGGTCTGGACGCTAATATAGTTATCGTCATCATCCAAGTTCAATTAGATAATATTATTTATTTTTTGTGATTTAAAATAATTTTTTTTGTGATTATTTTGCGGTGAAATTACAAATTATGCAGGATCGGAAAAAAATGTGACATTTTGCTGATTTTGCGTTGTATTCGGTGATCGTGGAATCCCGAAAAACTGGAGGGACTGCATAGTTATAGTTATAGTTATAGTTATCGTTATCGTCCGGTGTGTGGATATAGTTATCGTTATCATCCAATGGTCTGGACGCTAATATAGTTATCGTCATCATCCACTGGTGTGGACGCTAATATAGTTATCATTATAGTTCATGTCCGATGGTCTGGACGCTAATATAGTTATCGTCATCATCCACTGGTGTGGACGCTAATATAGTTATCGGTATAGTTCATGTCCGATGGTCTGGACGCTAATATAGTTATCGTTATCATCCACTGGTGTGGACACTAATATAGTTATAGTTATCGTTATCGTCTGGTGTGTGGATATAGTTATCGTTATCATCCACTGGTGTGGACGCTAATATAGTTATCGTTATAGTTCATGTCCGATGGTCTGGACGCTAATATAGTTATCGTCATCATCCACTGGTGTGGACGCTAATATAGTTATCGTTATAGTTCATGTCCGATGGTCTGGACGCTAATATAGTTATCGTTATCATCCACTGGTGTGGACACTAATGTAGTTATAGTTATCGTTATCGTCCGATGTGTGGATATAGTTATCGTTATCATCCACTGGTGTGGACGCTAATATAGTTATCGTTATAGTTCATGTCCGATAGTCTGGACGCTAATATAGTTATCGTTATCATCCACTGGTGTGGACACTAATATAGTTATAGTTATCGTTATCGTCCGGTGTGTGGATATAGTTATCGTTATCATCCACTGGTGTGGATGCTAATATAGTTATCGTTATAGTTCATGTCCGATGGTCTGGACGCTAATATAGTTATCGTCATCATCCACTGGTGTGGACGCTAATATAGTTATCGTTATAGTTCATGTCCGATGGTCTGGACGCTAATATAGTTATCGTCATCATCCACTGGTGTGGACGCTAATATAGTTATCGTTATAGTTCATGTCCGATGGTCTGGACGCTAATATAGTTATCGTCATCATCCACTGGTGTGGACGCTAATATAGTTATCGTTATAGTTCATGTCCGATGGTCTGGACGCTAATATAGTTATCGTCATCATCCACTGGTGTGGACGCTAATATAGTTATCGTTATAGTTCATGTTTGATGGTCTGGACGCTAATATAGTTATCGTCATCATCCACTGGTGTGGACGCTAATATAGTTATCGTTATAGTTCATGTCCGATGGTCTGGACGCTAATATAGTTATCGTTATCATCCACTGGTGTGGACACTAATATAGTTATAGTTATCGTTATCGTCCGGTGTGTGGATATAGTTATCGTTATCATCCACTGGTGTGGACGCTAATATAGTTATCGCTATAGTTCATGTCCGATGGTCTGGACGCTAATATAGTTATCGTTATCATCCACTGGTGTGGACACTAATATAGTTATCGTTATCGTCCGGTGTGTGGATATAGTTATCGTTATCATCCACTGGTGTGGACGCTAATATAGTTATCGTTATAGTTCATGTCCGATGGTCTGGACGCTAATATAGTTATCGTTATCATCCACTGGTGTGGACACTAATATAGTTATAGTTATCGTTATCGTCCGGTGTGTGGATATAGTTATCGTTATCATCCACTGGTGTGGACGCTAATATAGTTATCGTTATATTTTCATGTCCGATGGTCTGGACGCTAATATAGTTATCGTCATCATCCACTGGTGTGGACGCTAATATAGTTATCGTTATAGTTCATGTCCGATGGTCTGGACGCTAATATAGTTATCGTCATCATCCACTGGTGTGGACGCTAATATAGTTATCGTTATAGTTCATGTCCGATGGTCTGGACGCTAATATAGTTATCGTCATCATCCACTGGTGTGGACGCTAATATAGTTATCGTTATAGTTCATGTCCGATGGTCTGGACGCTAATATAGTTATCGTCATCATCCACTGGTGTGGACGCTAATATAGTTATCGTTATAGTTCATGTCCGATGGTCTGGACGCTAATATAGTTATCGTTATCATCCACTGGTGTGGACACTAATATAGTTATAGTTATCGTTATCGTCCGGTGTGTGGATATAATTATCGTTATCATCCACTGGTGTGGACGCTAATATAGTTATCGTTATAGTTCATGTCCGATGGTCTGGACGCTAATATAGTTATAGTTATCATCCGCTGGTGTGGCTGCTAATATAGTTATTGTTATAGTTATCGTCTTTTGGTGTGGACGCTAATACAGTCATTGTTATCGTCTGCTGGTGTGAATACTAAAATAGTTATCGTTAAAGTAATTTTCTGTTGATATGGTTACTATAGTTATAGTTATAGTAATCACACATTGGTGTTGATGCTAATATAGTTATCGTTGTGTTCGGTGCGAGGGGACGGGGAGACAGGGGGACGGGGGCTGATATGTGTCTGACACAAGCACACACTCCTCACTGCAGAGATGCAACATGTACACCCGCTAAAATGAAGCATCCTCCTGGAACATGTTCAAAAACAATGGGAACAGCAGCTCACTCCCATACCGAGACACCCTTCGGCACAAACACACATGCTCACATGCTAAATCCTGGCAAATCTATGGCCAGTTGACATATGTGACAAGAGATTATGCTGCCAAGAAGAAGATCCATTTCACCTCATACTGTCTCTCTTTCTCATCCCCAACTAAATATCACCTGATTAAGGCTCACTCCCTGTAATCCCACCCCTTTTTTTGTCCATGGAGTGTATCATGTTCAGAACAAGAATCATTCGGGGTAAAATTATCTGCTGAATTATTTGGTTTCTACAGCAAACATCAATGTGATTAGACATGTTGGCAAGGGATGTTGCTCGGGCTTATGTCAAGATGGTGTAGCCCAGAAACATGACTGAATATTCAACCGCCCGCAGCAGTAATGACTAGCGCTATACTTACGTTTCCTACAACGTGCACAGATGGATGATTCCCCCTCCCCCTTCTTTAATTAACCCCAAAGTAATTATCCTATTTCTCAGTCGTATCTTGTGAAGTCCATATCTCCACCCTTTCCCGCCCACAACCTGCACTCCATCACACACGCCCGAAAGGTTACCCAAACACCGGCTGGCATTTAGCTACTGACCACTGCGCAACAAAAGGTTGCCCAATGGTACGTTTTATATCAGTGCAACAAGATTTATACTGTCCAAATGCCAGATCAGCTGTTGCTCCTAATGGTGACCATGCTTGATGCAACAAAGATCTCTTATTTGGATAGAATGTTCCCTCTAATGGTCTGATTTATTGAAGTTACATCTTGTCACCATTAGTGATTATATCAATGCATTGGCCAATATTTGTGCATTTTAAGATTATTGGTATTGGCCAATAGCTGTGAGGATTGAACTGTTAACAGAATAAGTGGTTATTCTTCAAAATACTATATATATTAGGGATGGATGGTGACATCGGAGGGTGGCGTTTGAGCGTTAAGCTCCGTAAATGTGGCGCACGTCTGGAGAAATAGAGAACGTGCACGGAGCTGAAATGGCTTGAACGAAGCGCATTTGCCTTTAGATAAAACTACTAGAGATATAGCACTGAATTTAATTGGTTTAGTTCGTGTAAAACATCTAGTAGCCTATAATTTGTTTGCCGTTTTTTTGCACAATAAAATCTTTAGTGTTTAAATTGTGTTCATTGAACTATTTTGAATTTAATTTGTATTGTGATCGGGAACAACTTCATTATTTGCGGGGGGCAGTAAAATCACAATGCCGGCTCAACATTATGTCTGTCAGCTATCGGCGATGGACGATGGCATCGTCTATCGGCCAAACCCTATATATATATATATATATATATATATATATATATATTAGGGGTATTGCAATATACGCAACAGATGCTGAGCTTCATTGACAAATATCTTATCTTATAAAATGTGCCACCGTTCCCTATAGACAGATTAGCCTATGCGTGATCGCGAATTCAAAAGCGAGCGCGCATTCAAAAGCGATTTAAATACCCCACATATTGATAGTGGCTCCCTGATGCCTGCAAATTATAGGTCTATGTACACAGAGTATGCGTGAAAAGTGAAAAGCGAGCACGCATTTAAAAGAGTGCTATCGGTAATGCCGGTGTTGTTGTAAGTTTATATACCGTTGTGAAAATTTCCACAGCGTGAAATCCCTAGCTGTCATGAGGAGCGAGTCCCGGTGTGGCAGTATGCCACAACCAGCAAGACTTTAGTGTATATGTCGCAGATTTGTGAGTGATTAATTTATGATTTATTACAAATATGAATCAGATTGCACTCATTTAAATTTGTATGTAATTTTATTTTATTTATCAATTAATGTTATGTTTTCTTCAAAAATAATTAGAGATTTTTAATTTACAGTAATAGCTGGAAATTATACAGCTATAAAATTCAAGAACATCCTTTTGCTGGAAAATGATGGTATATGGTGCAAAGCATCATTGATTTATTTGTAACCCATTCTCCACTGATTCTTCACAAGCTTTTCTTGCAAAATCCAGAAAATCTCATCTGTCAGCCCAGGATAACTTAACCTTGGTGACAATTGAATGAGCATCACAGAACACCAAATGTTTGAGGCATAATGACTCATGTACATGATCAACAACAACAAAAAAAGAGTGACAACGCAGCACTGACTCAAAATGCCAAGTGTCAACTGCTCTGCCGTGGTACTGTACGTTGAGTAATGGTGCAACACTGCCACAAAATAGCCGTGCTACATTACCCAGATGGACAGGAGGTGGTGAGTGGGTGGACTGGTCAGTGCCAGGCTGGAGGGGTATCAAAACACAGCATTAGGTCCAGAACATACGTTCACAGTTAAAAACAAGTGTGAGTGTGAATACTCAGGGTGTGTGTATTAGAGTCAAAAAGAGATTTGGACTGTATCATGTGAGCATGTATGAGAGGAGAGAGAATTTCTCCTCCATGTTTACCTTTAGTTGTTTAACCAGTGTTTGTATTTGTTCAGATGATTTCTCATCGCTCAAGGAAACTGTTTCCTTATGCTTAATGATCAACATGCTGTTCGATTGCAAACATTTTTTTCTTTTTTTCTTTCTTTAAAAAAATAGGTGCATGTTACCCTTGAGAATGGAAACAATGAATTTTGAGTTCTTTGTATGTGACCACGAGCTCCAAACCTTCTAAAGGTAAACCTTCACTGCATCTTTATCTTTGATGATGAAAAGCTCAGTGGGGATAAATCGATATTCCGGCTACCCATGGAACATATAAACACACACATACATACAAACACACTCACACACACACCATAACCGCTGCATCCCGCTCAGACTAACTGCCTTTAATGAATGGTCTCTTAGAAACGACATATGTTTTTATCACTCCATCTTTCCTTGAATTTAGTCTGGGTGCGTGTCGTTAAGAGATCTCCATCAACAACTTCATGGATACTGTTGCTATGCACAGTGCAATGTTGCTGTGGCAGCTACAGCCAATAAGGGAGTCAGAGAGACACTAGGCTCTAAAAACAGTAATCTATACCAAGGCTACAGAGATGCGCTTCAGCAAATGTCAAGCTTGCCTTATTTAATGATATTGCTAACTTGTGTTGACTCGTACATATGCAGCATGTCTGTAGCTATATCTGCACTTTATATTGTAACATTTATATTTTGAAACTCTTTTGCACACAATGTAGTTTTAAAGGGGTCCTATAATGCCTCTTTTTACAAGATGCAAAATAAGTCTCTGATGTCCCCAGAGTGTGTATGCGAAGTTTTAGCTCAAAATACCCTACAGATCATTTTTTTATAGCATGTTAAAATTTTCACTTTTTAAGGGTGAGCAAAAACGTGCCATTTTTGTGTGTCCATTTAAATGCAAATGAGCTGCTGCTCCCCGCCCCCTTACAAGAAGAGGGTGGAGCTTCAAGAGCTCATGTTAGCAGCCCCGATTACTTCACGCAGACACACACTGAAAAGATCAAAAACTGTTCAGCCTTTTATGTTCAAACCAGAGTCTGACAATGATGGAGAGACTCAAGATGAAGTGACAACATGTAGAATGCAACAGGACGTTTCTGAATGGTTCGTTGATGAATTTATGTAGCTAATTTAGAGTTAACTATCTTCAAGTCATTGATTAGCATATTCTGTCATGATAATCTATAAATCGCCCGTGTGGGAACTGTTGTAAGATGCCTTTAGAGCCAGAGAATATATGCAGCATGAAGATAGAACAGGTATAGTTTAGTTTCATCTTGCTTTTATGACATACTAAACATGCTCTACTACAACAACTCTTCCTCTTCTTAACATGGCCTTTGTTGCGTGTTCCCGGGGGCAGAGTTTATGTAAATTTTAGGGTTAGCGATGTCACTAACCCGTGAATAAGCTCGTTGTAGTCCCTACCAGCCGTTTGTTGTAGTCCTTAAAAATCGTTTTCTTTAAAAGAAAATATCTTTCTTTGCTTTGAACTTTGAGTGTTGTAATTTTGCAGATGTTGTTTTTGCTTAAACAGCAACATTACACACTAACTAAAGTTGAAAAAGTGAAATCATAATAAACCTGTATACAATATTATATATACGGTATCAAAAATTGATGTATCAAAACTTAATAAAAAAGAATAAATAACAAATAAAAACATGTACTGTTAAGTAAGTGAATCAAGTCATTAAACTGATATTAGTCAAATATAAACAATCCATTGTCATAAAATGTACATTTATAGTATAAACTTATTCTAAACTTCTAAACATCTTTTTAGTTAAAAATCTCTTTAAACAGGATAAAAACTTACGACTCATACGCACGCCATCATTCATCTTAAAATCATATGATTCACTTTTTCTCATTGGTTCTGTGAACTTTGAGGCTTTTGCTGGCAAAGGGAAGTGGAGTTTAGATTTTTCTTTCAACAAACCGTTATTTCTGCATGGGCTGATTTAGTGGGATTTAGTGGGTTTAGTGGGTTTGAAGCGATAGTATTTGATAAACATATACTATGTGTGGAGTGTGTATCATTATCTAATTTTTGACGGAAGTGGCCTTTAGCGGCTTTTGCATCTGAAGTCTTCATATGTACATTTGTTTTAATATTGAGACCACTTCTATTATTGATTGATATCGGATGTGAAGAGAGTTTCAACCAGAATAACAAGAAGTGTTTATGAAAAAATTGCTTACCCTACCTTTAAGGTTACATTATTAATGCGCATGCTCTTGATTTCTCTATTTCCAGCTCATTCATTCGCTCTCAGTATCTGTCTGCTTTCTGTCCCTCTCTTCCTCCTTTTCAGATTCTTTATTTTAAGTGGAAAGAATCAGACCTCCCAGTGTCTTATGTAACCAGCCAACAGCGCAGATGCCTGAAATAACTCCAGCATACCATTACGTATAGATCTCTCAGAGGCATGTGCGTGCACAATGCCACAAAATTAACACAACCATATTTTCTCATTTATATCACATGTATGCTCTCATGTGAACATCCACTCCAAATGCTTATGTCTGTCAGTATATATGAGTTTTACACACACACACACACACCTGGTGATATATCTCCCACAGTGTTGTGATCCAGTCAACAAGTGTCAGCATTGAGTCAATGGCTTGAATATACACATTCCCTATATCTTGTTGCTCAGTCTCTCGGCTGTCCTCCAGGGCTTTTATTACTCAGAGGAGCATCAGGGATAGATTGCTTTAATTAACACTCTCTAAATGCCATCGAAAAGAAACCCCTATCTCATACTGCATGGTATGGCACCTCTCTCTGATCCCTGTTACATAATACTGATGTTTTACCCACACAACTGCATGATTTTAATAACATGGAGTCAGTATCCCACTGTGTGCATGCTTCAATGGAGAGGGTGTCAATTCAGTGGTCTTGAAATACCATAATAACCAACTAAAGGTGGGTTTACAGGTCTTACCATACTATGGTGATGAATTGTTTAACAAAGTAATGAACAACATTTTTTACAGCATTTACTATTGTTTATTGTTCATTTGTTTGTACGTAATGCATAAGCTATAATGCAAAATTAATAAATGCTGTAAAGGTATTGTAAAGCAGTACAAGTAGTCTTCATAGAGGATACAGAGAATGACAAGCTCAGGGAAAATAATCAAAGATGGCTACTTGAAGTATCAATTAAAAGTAGTCAGTATTTTGTTGATTACTGGAGTAGCGTGTTAGCTTAGCAAAATGCTAACATCCAGCTCTCAATTTTGAGTCTCTGGAAGATAAAACAGTTTACATTTATCATAAGTCTTGGACAGAAAATCAAGAAAACCTAGTTGAGAAGAGTTTGAGTGTTTCAAAATTACATGTTTACGTTTTCATAAAAGCATGCATGCCTCTGAGCTTTTTCCTTATGAACAGATTACAGAAGCTCTGGTGAATCTGTTGACAAGTTGGATGGTGAAACAGAAGAAGTGTGGAGAGAGAAAGAAGAAATGGAAAAAGAGAGACACATAAAATAGATAGATAGATAAACAGACAGACAGATCGATCGATCAATCTATATTGTGATTCAGAGTATAATTGAGTTATACAAGAGTGAAAGACTCGTCTACAACTTTTATAAACGATAAACATTATCCAGTTATCCCGGCAGCAAGTCAGGTAGAGTTAGAGAAAAAAGACAGATTAATGGGTGAGAGTTGAAGAAACGGAAGCAAGCAAGCTGAGCGAGAGGCCGACACAATGGGATCTTGGTGCATTGCAGACAGCATTACCATGGAAACGGGGTGGGGGAGAGAGAGAAAGAGTGTGAGTATGAGAGAGAGAGAAAGAGAGCATCAGAGGCTAGAGGATTAGAAAAGAAGGGATGGGGTCACTGCAGCTCCCAGGCTTCCTGTGTACTCAGCCATGGGTGTGTATGGACTGAGGGTGTTGGCTTGAAGAGGAAGACAGTGGGTGAAGCTAGTACATACTGGGCTGCTTGGGGTTAATATGATCAAGCTGGAGACTAGAAGAGCTTCCTGGTAGAGATTTGTATGGCTGCACTGTCACAAGTAAGAAAATAAAGCTGCTTAACATGATCCTGTTCAGCCAAACTGAAGGAAGGGGGGGGGGGGGGGGGGGTTCAAAACAATCTAAACTGGATTTATCTTATCTTATCTTAGGCTGCTGGCTGGTTTTAGAGAGGTTTGGGGTACTTCTAAGTAGGCTAGCCAGTTTGACCAAGCTGGGAGGTGAGTTAGACCATTTTAAATCCGCTAAGACCAGCTAACCTTCTTAGGTTGGTTTAAGCTGGTATTTTCAGCAGGGACAGACTAAACAGTCTGAGTGGGCAGTTAAAAATCAGCTCTAATGTACACTGCCAAAAGTATGTGTGTTGCGTCCAATGATGATAATTGGCTAGTACTCTCTGTCCTTGGTATATATACTCTATGTTTGTGTCGGAAGACAAACAGAACAAGTAAGAGTGTAAATCAAGGAGTAAACTGGCTTCTGCATGTACACTCACCTAAAGGATTATTAGGAACACCATACTAATACTGTGTTTGACCCCCTTTCGCCTTCAGAACTGCCTTAATTCTACGTGGCATTGATTCAACAAGGTGCTGAAAGCATTCTTTAGAAATGTTGGCCCATATTGATAGGATAGCATCTTGCAGTTGATGGAGATTTGTGGGATGCACATCCAGGGCACGAAGCTCCCGTTCCACCACATCCCAAAGATGCTCTATTGGGTTGAGATCTGGTGACTGTGGGGGCCATTTTAGTACAGTGAACTCATTGTCATGTTCAAGAAACCAATTTGAAATGATTCGAGCTTTGTGACATGGTGCATTATCCTGCTGGAAGTAGCCATCAGAGGATGGGTACATGGTGGTCATAAAGGGATGGACATGGTCAGAAACAATGCTCAGGTAGGCCGTGGCATTTAAACGATGCCCAATTGGCACTAAGGGGCCTAAAGTGTGCCAAGAAAACATCCCCCACACCGTTACACCACCACCACCAGCCTGCACAGTGGTAACAAGGCATGATGGATCCATGTTCTCATTCTGTTTACGCCAAATTCTGACTCTACCATCTGAATGTCTCAACAGAAATCGAGACTCATCAGACAAGGCAACATTTTTCCAGTCTTCAACTGTCCAATTTTGGTGAGCTCGTGCAAATTGTAGCCTCTTTTTCCTATTTGTAGTGGAGATGAGTGGTACCCGGCGGGGTCTTCTGCTGTTGTAGCCCATCCGCCTCAAGGTTGTGCGTGTTGTGGCTTCACAAATGCTTTGCTGCATACCTCGGTTGTAACGAGTGGTTATTTCAGTCAAAGTTGCTCTTCTATCAGCTTGAATCAGTCGGCCCATTCTCCTCTGACCTCTAGCATCAACAAGGCATTTTCGCCCACAGGACTGCCGCATACTGGATGATTTTCCCTTTTCACACCATTCTTTGTAAACTCTAGAAATGGTTGTGCGTGAAAATCCCAGTAACTGAGCAGATTGTGAAATACTCAGACTGGCCCGTCTGGCACCAACAACCATGCCACGCTCAAAATTGCTTAAATCACCTTTCTTTCCCATTCTGACATTCAGTTTGGAGTTCAGGAGATTGTCTTGACCAGGACCACACCCCTAAATGCATTGAAGCAACTGCCATGTGATTGGTTGATTAGATAATTGCATTAATGAGAAATTGAACATGTGTTCCTAATAATCCTTTAGGTGAGTGTATGTGTTAACTGTGAGTCCTAGTGAAAAATGGAAGATGACTGTTTTCTGCCTCAAATCAATGGCATGTTGCGTTTTACTTGTTGAGGCTGAAAGGAATAGGTTTGTTAAGGAAAAATTATATGTTTTACCCAAATGACACTTTAGATGTAACTCTGATATGTAAATAAATCTGTATTACCTCAGTTCTCCAATCAATCACAATTTTCAACCTTTTCTTGCCAAACTTGAATAACTGATAACACTTGAGTCCCAGAAGAATTTTATTGTACAGTATGCATCGGCTAGGCCACAAACTGATGAAGTGGTGAGATGTAACCTGTCCATGACAAGATGATGACCACCTGGCCCTGAGCCTCTGGACCCACCAGCCATCTGCACAGCCTGACCTTCACTTCCCACAATAAGGATTCCACAACCTTTCCCTTTATACCTGGACACTCTTATCCCTTTTCATGTATTTGTTTTTGGACAAAACAAGTGCATTAATGCATAGTTAAAGCTAGTCAAATAATGTCCATTGTTGTTTTTGTTACTGTAGCCTACCTTAAGACCTCTGTCATTGGTTAACACATGATTGTGTTCTTGCATAACGTTGCATGTTGCTGTTTATTTTGCATCTTGCACCATGAATGCTTTTATGATGCTTTGTGAAGTTAAAGATAGTCCTTGCTGAAGAAATATAGACACAGGATTCCCAGTAAAGATGAATTTTATATGTTAAGAATAAACTAAGAGTAAAGCCCAAAGTATACTTCAGTTTTGATGTGACCGCTTAGTGTATGCGTACAGCTGAATGCATAGACTTTCAAAGGCTCTGTCCCAACTGGCACCCTAAACACTTGTGGTCTTCCTATGATGAGTTGCTTCAGTACGGGCTTGGCAAGAGTGCATGTCGAGGACATATTGACCTCAAAGGGGGTGCTCACGAGCACCCTTCTGAAACCTAAAATGTCAAATGGGACACGCTACGTTCTCGTGGACTTCATGATCACATGTACGCGGTGGCCATTGTAAGTCTACAAGACCATAAGTGTATATGAAGTGTGCCATTTGGGACAGGGCCAAAGTATACTTCATATGATAGCGCGCGCAAACACAGGCAGTCGATACATACAGGCTTGTCAAAGTGGCCGTCTATTGTTTATAACTGTGTCCGAAACTGCATACTCTCTTGAGTAGGTACTTATTTTGAATAAGTAATTACTACATGACTGCTAAAAAAACTATGTTGATATAGTATGAATGTGTGTAGTAAGAATGTAATCTGGACACACTATATTCGCCATGTTGTCATTATCATGTGACCTACTGGTGTCAGTTTTGTCACTTCACTGCAATTCATAAATCCCCTCCCGTGGCCTCATAGTAAAGTGTCCACCGTATGCACACTTCAGAATCTCGCCGGAAGAAGTAGGTCATCTGGGTACTTTTTGCCTACTCTTTAATGAGTACTGTGAATTCTGACATCCTTTTGTCACATATGTTTTTTGCCTACTATATATTATTATTATTCTGTTATTATTCTGTTTTATTGTATATAGTAGGGAAGTATGCGATTTTTAATACAGATGTGTCTTTGTTGTTGTTCCTTCTCCTGCGTTTCTTTTTCGACTGTGAAACAATGGTTGCCACCTTGGGGACAAACTAATTACTGCAAAACATTTCAAGGCGCAGACATGCAGAACCTGATTTCACCAAGTGCAACATGTTCCTGAATCAACATCTTTGTTGATCCTGGAACAACCCTCCAATCAACCAAGTTTACAGTTGATGTCAAGTTTAGACTTACAACCAGGGTTAGGTGCTTGTACATCAGTGTTATTCACATATAATTTCCCTCTGAGTTTAGGGATAACTTATGGATAGCACTCCCTACCATATGCATAAAAAAACTGATGTATACTCTAAGCTTAATGTTTGATCAGAGATTCGTAAAACTTTGACTGCACAGCAAAGCGTAGAGGTGGTTTGTGTTTGACACTATTTTAAGAATATCTTTGTTCATATTTAAGGATGATTGAAGATAATTATGTGAGGCTTTGAGTTTTGAGGAGGCAGTGGTCGGTTATTGCCTGGGCATGTTGTCTGCAGCTCCACATTTCCCTTTCCCTCGGCAGAGATATTCCTGACTACAGACTTAAAAATAGAAACCCCACCCTACCACTCATCCTCTGCACCCTTTGCACCCCATCTCTCTTTCTCTCTATTTACTCTCGTTCCCTGTCCCTCGCTGTCATCCACTTTATATCAGTCACTCTCTCTCATCAGCGATGCTCATCGTCATGGAGATGTGAGGAACAGTATATAATGTGTTACGGGTGCCTCCCGCTGTGATGAGAGGTCTAATGAGTCTCTCAGGCAGGCGTCAAGACAGCCGATGAGGCACAAAGCCAGTCGAGAAACATATGCATTAAGTCCTGATAGAACATGCAACATATTCCTGCTACAGTGTCATTAAATGGACGAATGACCATGGCTGTGCTTGGAATGGAATACTAGCGTAATGCTTACCTCCTACTGCCTTGCTGGTTTATAGTATGCAAGACATAGTATGCTACATTGTTTTACTGTATTAAGTGAGTGGCATCCAGTTTCATCTCACAAATATTTATTACTTTTTTGTACAGTTTGTGTAAAATCATAAGAACTGAAAGTCTGTTCTAAGACTGTTTGGAATGGAATACTAGCATACTGCTTACTGGATTCTTACTGGATTTTACTTTTTATAAACAGCATGCACAATATTATGTAGTAGGTATACAATGAAACATTTTTTAAACAGTATGCTTCACATTCAAACTGTATGACACATTGTTGTTAGAATAGAATACCAACAAACTGCATACTACACAGTAGAAAACAATAGTACAGTATATTCCATTGCCAGAATACAATACCAACAAAATTACTGCATACTGTAAAAATTTGTACTGTTGCATATATTATTTTATACAAATAGGACGCAGTAAGCAGTTTTCTGACAGTGTAGTATACTATTTGAAAGATGTATTTTCACATAATACATACTTTCACACAGTCGTATGCTACAATAGACTAGTTTTGGTTCAAAGAGCTAAAGAGTTTTTTGGCAAAATTTAACCGATATAGCTGATGAAAATGCTAATTATCAATAAAAGTGTCAACACAATATTTTTTCATGTAACTTTAGTGCATTCTATGCATTCTATATTCTATGTTGATACTTAAAATATCATGAAAAAATCATTTTGGAAACACCTTTTGTCAAGAAAAAGGGCTAACAATTTCAATTGCCCCATTACTTATTCCATTTTACAAACATTTTGGGATATCTGGGACTTAAATGGTAATCTGGGACTTAAATGGTAGATAATTTGTACAAAATTATGTATAGAAATGGATCAAGGGTGGATTTCTTTTGCGATACACCAAAACATATGTAACAATTCAGTTTTTAAGGGTGACATCATTACGCATACCATTTTATCGGTAAAAGGCAAAACAGATAGAAACTGGCTTGAGGCAGAAAATTCCGCAACCATTTTTTAAATACATTTTCACTTTGTTGGTAACACTTTACAATAAGGTCTCATTAGTTAACATTAGTTAATGTATTAACTAACATGAATAACCATGAGCAATACATTTGTTACTTTATTTGTTAATCTTTGTTAACGTTAGTTCATAAAAATACAGCTGTTCATGGTTTGTTCATGTTAGTTCACAGTGCATTAACTAATGTTAACAAGATTTTAATAAAGTATTAGTAAATGTTGACATTAACATTAACAAAGACAAATAAATGCTTTATAAGTGCAGTTCATTATTAGTTAATGTTAACTAATGTAGTTAACTAATTAACCTTATTGTAAAGTGTTGCCACTTTGTTGATAAAACACAAAAATGAGAAGAAAACTTGATCAATATCAGAATAGAATACAAACATACAGCGCAGTGTAAAAATAGTTTGTATATGAAACTGCAAATTATGCAACAATAAAAGTTGGAAATAAGTATCTAGTTCAGTCATGAAACTCTAGTCTAGAGGATGCAGGCTGATAGATCCTCTACATGCAATCTGCAAGCAATCACCTCATGACACATGCTGATTGGACTCTGCTGATCCTGCAGCCAATGAGATTGCTTGCTCAACATTCAAGTAGTCTGGTTCAGTGTTTGTTGCAGGCTAGTCCATATTTACTCTGAATCCTTCCACCTCCCCATTACATGCTATGATTAAATTTATTATACAATACGCAGACTTTGTGCTCTTGTGCTCTTGTGATTTTTTAATGTAAACTGTTCAAAACCATGTCGACTTCTGTAATTTTCATTCTATTTGTAAATAACATAAAGCAATCCTGTCCACGACTTTATCTATAATGCAATAAACAGCATAGCAAAATCTCCACCTGTTGATGCATTTCTACAGTCGCGCAGTTTAACCCTTAAACGCACACCTCGGGTCTTTTGTGACCTGGGACGTCATTCACTACCCTCCTCATTAATTTTTTAAAGTTAGACATCAACCATCTTAATACTCCTCAATCAATTCATCATAAACAATGTAACAAGAAAAATTATAAAAGAATGCCTGTTTTCCCATTCACTTTTTGTAAAAAAGTGTATAGGGTCGCTACTGACCCGAGGTATGTAACAGAGTATTTTTTTTTCTGCACAACAATTATTGAATCTTTGATGACTGAATAAGTGCAATTCACCTTTATGTCTGATGCACAATGATGATGTGACGTTTCACTCATAGTTACCGCAGGCAGAAAACAAAAGAATAGGAAGTATCATCAGTAAAACTTGAAATGGCTCAGTGATTTACTGCAGAACAAGTACTGAACACAATCAAATATTAGTGTCACTGTCACTTGATGGTGGATCTGGTGAAGAAGCTGTAAGCAATCAAAATATTTATTTCTGAAGATGTTGAAAATGATAGTTTTGAGAATATGTTTGAGATCGCGAGCCAGATGCTCAATCTGAACCCTTGCAAGCTCTAAAAGGTAACAAAATATGCTTTATTTTATTCTTCTGTAATTTTTACTCTAATATCAGGAGAGTTTTATATTATTGCGTCAGGAAGAGATCCATCCATGTTAGATATAGATCCGGGTCGCTAAAGACTTGAATATGTAATAATGATTTGCGAATCATTCATTCATTTAATGGATATACGTCATATGGCCCACCCCTATACTGTATACTACAAAAGGGTGTGAGCAGTGTGGTAGTATGCAGTTCTGAACATACCCAATGTACCTCGGATGAGCATATCATCAGTCTCTCAGCAGTCTACCCTTATGAAAGAGCTTCTGTAAAATATTTCCTGATACATATTTGGTCTGTGGAAGCCCCCTAATTAGATTCTCCTTCACATCAACAGCCCCTTCACAGACCACCCACACACAGATCTTCCTGAAATATCAGCCATTGATTAGTTGTGTCCTGTTGGGCGATAAGGCAGTATTTTTAGCTCAAGTTAATCTAAAATGTCTGTACCCTATGATATCTGTCTGGAGAGAGCAGGCTGTTGCCACAGATACCAGACAGAAGGATGTGTCTCCAGCACGCAGGGCACTTCCCTTTTTTAGACGCAGTTGGCGGGGCGCATGACAACATTGATGAGCTGTTCAGCATAGCTGCAGGTGGAAACAGGTTTTGTGTGAAGGTGAAAATGGCGTGTTTGTGCGCATCTATGCACAGAAACAGGTGGATCGCTCTTCAGGCTGCATGTGAGGGTTTGCTGCTGTTCTCTGGAAGGTATCACGTGGATAAATCTTTTTAGCACCTCTTGCCCTTAGCCCCGGTTCTAACCAACCCCATCCCTCCCTTGCTCTCGCTCTCTCTCTGAGCTGCACTCTTTAATATTTCATCAAAGTGTCCCAAAGGACAGACTTTCCCGCTGTTCGGGTATTTACTGTGGATCAGTATAGCGAGAGGCTTCTGGGTGAAACAGGCAGAGTAGGCGTTTGGCTATAAGGGAATAGCTGTCGAATGACAAGGACTGAGAAGGGAGGAAACATACAGGAGATAGAGCTGTATATAGAAAGATATAAATGTGTTTTATAAGCATCTTGGAGAAAGCTTTCGCCCCTCAACATATGTTGCTTTCAATGTAAAGGAAAATTGACCAGGAATAAGTTGGTCCATCCTCCTCCCTGGAGTAAAAGATAAAAAGGTAATCGTGAGATAAAGTTTAAAAGATCAAATAATATCATGCTATGAGAAATAAAGTTGTCAAGAAAAAGTCACAAAGAGATTTAAAGGGTTAGTTCACCCAAAAATGAAACCCTCAAGTCATCCTAGGTGTATATGACATTCTTCTTTCAGACAAATAAAGTTATATTAAAAAAGTTCTGGCTAATCCAAGCATTATAATGGCAGTGAATTGTTGCCTCATTTATGAAATCCATAAAAGTGCATCTATCCATCATATAACTGCTCGACACGGCTCCAGGGGGTTAATAAAGGCCTTCTGAAGCGAAGTGGTGCGTTTGTGTAAGAAAAATATCCATATTTAAAACTTTATAGACTAAAATAACTAACTTCCGGCTGATTGCCGTATGCATTGATTTACGGCGAAACAGTAACCCTTGACCCTTGAACCCTTGACGCATGTGTATTGACGAATGCAGAAGCGCAGAGGATAGAGCAAAACAAAACACAGATAGTTAAATAAACGAGAATTTTTAAAGAGAAATGGCGGAGGATTTCAATATAAGAGAAGAGGTTTGTTGCCCAGCCCTATCCGCAAGAGGCATCAAAGCTTGCTTTGCTTCTATACATCGCGTCAGGGGTTGCCCTTTTGCCATAAGTCGAATTGTGTACGGCTTTCCGCCGGAAGTTATTTATTTTAGTCTATAAAGTTTTAAATATAGATATTTTTCTTACACAAACGCGCCACTTCGCTTCTGAAGGCCTTTATTAACTATCCGGAGCCGTGTGGAGCAGTTATACGATGGATAGATGCACTTTTATAAACGAGGCAACAATTCACTGCCATTATAAAGCTTGGATTAGCCAGGACTTTTTTAATATTAACTATTAAATATTTATTCATCTGAAAGAAGAATGTCATATACACCTAGGATGTCTTGAGGGTGAGTAAATCATGGGCTAATTTTTTTTAACCCATTAATTTCACCTTAAAATGTAAAGTTGCAATTGCAAGATCAAATAGTGAGATATAAAGTCACATTGTGAGATTTAAAGTCCCATTTTGAGATTTAAAATCTCAATTTTGAGATAGAAAGTCACAATTATAAGAAACAAATCCCAATTGTGAAATGAAATCAAAATGTAAATTATAAAGTTGCATTGCAAGATTTAATTTCACAATTGTGAGATTTAAAGTTACCTCCTTACCTTTTAGTTGCAATTGCAAGTCAAATAGAGATTTAAAATTGCAGTCATGATATATAACTGTCTGTCACCCTGCTTTTTGAGAATAGATGTGAAAATGCACTATCCAAACTTAAATGACTGTAATTCAAGAATACTTTGGAATATAGACTTCAGCAGATTATTGCTGAAGTGAAAGCACATGAAAGTATGAAAAAGTTATGAAAGTTTAAATTTACTTTTTATTTTATATAAAATATATATTTTACAAAATAATTTAAAATTACTATAAAATCAAAGCCATATATCTAACCTAGTTGAGTAGAGTTCAAATTTGAAGTTGATATCACAAAAATTCCTATGAGATTTTGTTTAGGCGCTGTACCAAAAATAGAATTGATTATAAAGTAGTTTTGTAATATGAAACCTGACACCTCCCCACTAGGGGAGGAGCCCGTTAAAAGAATTTAAAAATACCGTTTCCATGATAACGCAAAATGGTTTTCACAGGTTGAATTTTGAGTTTGTAAGCTTTTGAATGATACCTAATTTATGATGATTACTAAAATAGGTGATACAAAAAAAGATAATAAAAATGAGCTCCAAGCATCATGCTAGTGGGATGGTGACAGTTAAGGGGATAAAGCAAAATTGTGAGATTTAATATAACATTGTGAGACGTAAAGTCACAATTACAAGACACAGTCGCAATTGCGAGATTTAAAATCAAAATGTGAGATATAAAGTCGCATTGTGAGATTCAAAGTCGTAGATGCGATATATAAAGTACAGTTTTGAAGTTATAAACTCGCAATTGTGAAAAGTTTGCAATTACCTTATTTTACTCAAAAACACAGTCTTCATCATGTGTGGCATATTTTTAAGACCCTGTAATTTCTACATTTTCTAAAATTAATTTGGAGGAATAAAACAAACACATTCTGACCAGCCTGACACAGCAACCAATCAATGGCGTGAGTTTGGGGTGGGACTAACTTTGGTCAACCAATGGCAGATGGGAGAGTATTTGGGGAACCTGCAGTAATTATGCACTTCATCTTTAAACAAAGACTCCATGACCACACACATACAGACAGACTGTTCCTGTTCTTTATAGAATCAATGTCTCTGAGCTCAGTGGCCACTGCACTACAAACATTCAACACCGTCACATACAGTCCTGCTCGAGGGCTCAACATGCCTCAGTCGCATTAGCAAAACAGAACATAGTGTCAACTGAATGTACAGTTCCCTTTCACTACCTCACAGCTAGCCAGTTATTCTTGTAAAAAAACATATTTATATAAGACGACAACAGGTAGTTGTTCTGTTCCACAAAGTAACTGTTCTGAAATGTCACATATAATATTTCCCAACCATTTGCTTGCCATTGAGTCTGATATTTTAGCATCAGCTGTCTTTCCACATCAGACGTAGTTCATTTTTAAATGAACACCTCAGTGAATTGTGTACATCTGACTGCAATCTTCTTGCTCTGTGTTCCTGTGGCCCACACTGTTCATGTTCTGTCTGTATTTTTAGAAAGCAGTTCTCGTTCTCGTTCTCTCTGTCTTGCACTCACTCTTGCAGTTATTTTATTTTTAAAAACTATGAGCACCATGACAGTATACAAGTGCCTGCTGGGAATGTAATACCTGCAGTTCTGCAGCCTGTCTGTACATATTCTTCCGCACAAACAACACTATCATATCAGTTTAGAACATATAGCGTTATTGCGTCATTTGAAGTGTGATTGCTTTATTTTTTTAAACAAAAATGAATCGCAAAGCTAGAAATATGGGACAATGTGCTTCTTGGTGTTTACTAATTAACTTATTAAACATTACATAACGATTAACAGATCATTATTTAATGTAAATTGATATGCTTACAAATGTCATTAAACTTTCAATTCATATGATCATGAACTTAAAAATCTACAAATGACTTTAACAGATGTTATACATCGATTCAAAGCTTATTTGTTAATGTACATTTGAATGCTAACAAATGTCATTAAACTTCAATTTATACATTACCTAATGCACTTTTTTACACTTACAAATGTTGTGAAAAAACATTTTAATTAGTCATTTTAAGCACTTAGCACACTGTTAATTTTAACACATTATTTATTAACTCTTAACCACAGTCTGTAAAGGTCACACATTTGGTCTTTATTTTCTGTGGTGTGTATGCAGACTTCTACTGTTTATACATCTTTACAAATAATTTATTAATTGTTTGTTTATGTTTTTGCAGTACCCAATCTAATGTTGAAACTGTTCATTAGTTTACTAACCATTTAGTACCTTTATAGGCATTGGACTTAGGACACTTTATCGCAGTTGCCTCAATGGCAAAAAGTGTCCCATATGATCTGAATTCACCCTATTTACACATATTTACAAATCATTTATTAATTATTTGTTCATGTTTTTCCAGTACCAAATCTAAAGTTGAAACAATTCATCATTTGTAACTCTTTATAAATGTTTACTATTATTAATTTAGTACCTTTATAGGCATTGGACATTTAGCTATGTGTTAAGGGTGGTTAGTTAAGTTTAGCTAAATGCTTGCTAAATACATAACAACAACAACAACAACACATTATTGTAATCTGGGTGCAAAACATGTTTTTATTACTCAACACTTAGAATAGGCGAGTCAGATATAAAAGAGTCGTTTAAAGGCCCTCTGAAGTGCCTTGAAACATGCAGATTTATTAAATGTGTTGACGAACACCCCTGAAACAGGTAGTGAGGGCGGGATGTATCGAACAGCTCCTCCCCTTTTTTTAAATCGCCAATAGAGTTTCATTTATATCATGCTTGTCCTGTTATGTCTCTGGACTGGAGCAGACTGCATGTGCATGAAACTAACGTGAAACCAGACTTCATTCGCCTCAACTGAAAGCATATTTATATTGTCTGAATCATTCCCTATTCCCTATATAGTGCACTATGTGCCATTCACCATAGTAAATGTCTGAACTAATGACTGATTTCAGCCGCAGCTTCGGCGTCTATTTAGGAGGCATCTATTTATATCTTCTGAATGTGAATTTTGTCATTGTTTTGGAGCACACTAGCTTATACATAACAGTAAGACTAACATATTAATGCTAAAATAAACCCATCTCCGGCGTGATGACTCTGATCTTTCGAATATTCCTATTTAATAATTGTTTAATCGACACGTCATCCTCAATAAACCCGTCTCCGGCGTGATGCCTCCGATCTTTCGAATATTCCGATATAATATGACTTCTGACCTGTAAGGTTGCCAAAATAATAATCATACACTGTTTGTTAATTGGCCAGAGGAGAACTGGCACCCCGACTGAGCCTGGTTTCTCCCAAGGTTTATTTTTCTCCATTTTGCCACCTGATGGAGTTTTGGTTCCTTGCCACTGTCGCCTTTGGATTGGCTTGCTCAGTTGGGGACACTAAATTTTCAAATAAATATCCAAATAAATTTAATTACTAAACTAAATTAACTATGTCAACTACAGTACTTGAATATATATGATAATTGAAATGAGCTAGATGACATCACCTGTACAGCCGAATCAAATTCGGTTGCATTTTCCTGTTTAACACTGTGAAGCCTGTTTTGAAACAATCTGCATTGTAAAAAGCGCTATATAAATAAAGTTTGACTTGACTTGACTAAAAGCCAAAAAACTTTTAATCACCAATGGAAACCACACAGGAGAAACAGAATGACAACTACAATTCATACAAACAATACCAGACAGGGAACTAACTCAAACTGAGGGCTTTAATACACAGAGCAAACAAAAGAGCTAATGAGTTCATTAATAAGACAACAGGTGAATGGGATAATCAATCAAACGCACTGGGAAACTAGTCAAACAGCCAAACAGAACTAGAACACAATGAAAACTAAATCAAAACAGAACATAGTTCAAAACAGAACTACAGTATATCTCTAAATAGAGGATATTCCTTGAACCATACATCAACAGGAGAAAGCAAATAATATATATTTTTCACAATACTTCATTATTCACTTCACAGTTAATTTATCAAAACAAAGTAATGCAAACAGTTTGAACTGTATGTTGACCCCTTAACCAACCTTAAACCTTACCCGTATCCCACCTAAATAGCAGCAAAAGTAACTAACACAATAGCCCCTTTCACACATACAGTCTTTACTGGTAAATTACGCGTGCTCGAGACCCAGCCTTCTTTTCCATTCATCAGCGCTGCGGTTCTGCAGTTGAACAGTATATGATCAGCACAGAAACTTATCAACACTGCCCCCCGACTTTTAGTAATAAAATAGCTTTGCTAATGAATCGCTACATTAGATTTCTCAGCAACGAGGGGATTACATTGCTATTTTGAAGTAACAACTTCATTGTTAATAGAGAGAGAGAGAGAGAGAGAGAGAGACGCTGAACAGATGCAGGTACGCATCTCTCATCTCTTTCTCCCTCTCTGTCTCTCTCTCGCTCTCTCTCTCTCAATCATTAATTCCAATGAATGCTATAATTCATCTATTCAAATAAATGTAATATTACGCACTACTTTATCTCTGTGTCTGATTTAAAGCGGGCAGAATGATCGATCTAACAAGCGGTAACTGACAAAAATAGTCGCCAATTTTACCCTTCCGGTCAAATATTGCATTGCAAACATCAATAAAAGCTTGAAGTTGTCAATGCTGGCAAATGACCTTCGGCTAGCTGTGCATTAAACGATTTTAATGCATAACGTGGAGGCAAAGAACTGCCCAACGGGAAGCGGAGGTAACTAACTTAACTAATGATCCGTTAAGCATTGTATAATGTTTGTTAATGATTTAATGAAAGTTGTTACAAAGTGTTGCTGTGACGGAATTTTAATTTTGGGTACTATCCCTTTAAACACTATGAACAGCAGTATTCATATATCAGAGTGGCTCATGGTCTTATCGGCTCTTATCTGATCCAGGAGGTAATTATGAAGTCATCACTCTCTGTTGCACTACACCTTACATTACCTCTGAGATATCATCTTTTGGCAGAATAGAGCGTCATGTTTTTCTCTTTATCTCTTTCTTAACATCAGCTGAGCTGCAGCCTGTTTCTCCCTCTCTCTTCCTTCTCCTCTCTCACTTTATATGGTGAGGTCAGCAGCTTGGCCGTCATTGCTTGGTTGTAACAGATTGCTGGGTGCACTTGTCTTGTGCATCTTCCAGGTTTGTGAGTCGCCTGCCATCATTCTACAAACTCGTGGACATCTGAAAGATTTAAAGGCACAGTCGACAGGAAAAACATCCCAGAGTCTCACCTAGCCAGACCTTTGATTTATGGTAGAATACAACAGGGCTAAAGGCACACCTTGAGGGAAATGTGCTTTTCACTGCTCCCCTCCCATAGTGTATGATTGCAAAATTCTTTATTTTTATTTTTATGGATCAACATGTTTTGTGAGAAAATAAATCATAAAAGGTGTTTCTTTTGTTTATCTTATATAATGTATGAGGTGGCCCACACTTGAGGTAAAAGGCTCACCAGCATGGGGCAAAAAACACCCAGTATTGATACAAATGTTTTGCATAATATGTAAGTTAATACTCATAAAAAAAAAATCACTTCAGCAAAGCTTGTATTATTTTCTGTTTATTTTGATAAATAAAATAATTTGTTTTTGATTAATAAATATGCTGTCATTAAAAAGTTTTTTTTTTAATACAGAAAAAATATTTTAAAAGATTCTTCAATAACTTAAAATGGCTTTACAGTAGTAAGAATAAATCATATTTTAATTATATGATCAATATCATATTCATAAATAAGATGGTTTCTTTATAAATATGGTGATTATCTCTAATGCCAGGTACACACTGCACGATTTTACCCCCGATTTTCACTCGCTAACAGTTTTGGGGAAATCACAAACAAATGCCTGAAATCGGAGCTCAATCACATGAGTGACAGTCGTGTAGTGCGTATGATCAAAGACACAATCTGAGAGAAGTGCCTATGTGTCGCAGATGCCCGTAAAAATATTGAGAATGCAGGGGGAGGAGTCATAAGCCACGTTTCCAATACAGATTTACGTAAAACTTTTGCGATATTTTCTCAATTTCGATAAAAATCTATTGCGAAATGACGGCGTTTCCATTAACCGATGTTATGCGACTAAAACGTATTTTTTTCCTCTCGCGATAAGTCATTCCAAAAAATTATGCCACGTATGTTGGTAGGTTTATGTATATCCCATCCACCGCACTAGCCATTATTTTTAATGGAAGGAGACGTAGGCATGTTATCCATGCATTAATGGTAAGGAAAGCCCCTTATACTTGAGCGGCACGTATAAGGTGTTTCTGGGTGTTTCTCCCTCATATCTGCTTCAAGGTTTTCATGATCATTTGTGGCATTTCTTTGTTGTCTAGAATCCAGTATTCCTGTAATTCTATTGTCTTTTATGAGTTTAATAAAGAACTCTGTCTCGTCTTCTGTCCAAACATACCGCATCATCTGTAAAGAATGATTGACTTTTACGTACACTAGGTGACCTGTAAATGCGAAAAAACCATTGCAGTTTTGCGGAAAATTTTTTTGCGATATATGTGAGTTTTTGTGAAATTGATGTGTTTCAATTGGCCGTATTTTCAATTCGTAATTTCAATTAGCGCAATTTGGAGGGTAATGAAAACATGGCTATAGACATGTAACAAAACAGCAGCAAGCATGGCTTCTGTAAGCAACCTTGCTATTCTGCTATTTTAAATCGGCGCACAGGCAACTTGGATCACAAGCTTCTTGCATGCATCATTTCAACAAGCAGAAATACAGTCTGATTTTACGCTATATCCTGTAACAATTCTTACGTGTGTTTGGTTGTGTGAAACGTAGTGTGTAGACCAGACAGAGTTGTCAGCGATTCTTCCTAATGTTTGATGTTTGACCCCCGGTCACCAATGTAACGTGCACACAACAGCAACTAAATGGTACCCCAGATAGTTGTGTAGTGTGCGAAGAACAACGATCCAATGAAATCATGAAATGTGTACCCAGCATAAAGCTAGACACCCAACTTAATAAATTATATTGACCATTTGAATCTAGATCAAGAGTAGATTTTCTGTGTGCATATACTGCATAGCGAAACGTGACTGTTTAGGAAAGTGCTGCAGTGAGTTTTGCCATCCAGAGGTTTAACAACACAGTATGTTATTTTTGCCACTAGATGTCTCTTATTCAAAACTTTTTGAATAAGCTTGCTAATGAGAGACAAGCGCGACACACGGCTCGAGAGCAGGAGCTTTTATTATGCTGCAGACGACCGCTTCCGTTTCTTCTGCTCATGCGTATCTGGGGTAACGCAGCACTGTTTTATTATATTAGATACATTTGAGTGTGTTGAAAGTTTTGTTATAACGCTACTCTGTGTGTTTGCTCAGCGGCTACTATGAGACACTGCAGTAAGCTATATCGATATTAAGCATGGTAAAATATGGTACTCGTGGTAAATCAAGAAAACGAGATTTAAACAATAAGACTAACTGTGTTGAGCTATATAACAATGATTAGTTTTCTGTCAATCAATGTATCCAAACAGTTGCTCACCTGTCTAAAAAAACACATGATATATTAAAGCGTCTTTGGTGTTTCCATGGTTTCTACAAAATAAAACCAGAAATCGAGGGTCCGTTTCCTGGTTATAATTGCTTATTTCTTAAACATTCTTAGTAACATTTGGGATAATGTAAGTAGTCAACAAAATATATAACATTGTTCTAGTGTTTTTTTTTTATATTTTATTCCAAAAATATTACATATTGTGCCTTTAATAAAAATCAAATGCACCTTTAGCCCCATTGTAACCGTATATTCTGGCCAAGAGCTGCCAACTTTGACATGTGAACTTGCTACTAAGTGCCTGAAATAAAACAGAATATCTCTGAAAGATTTGCAGTCAAGAACTTTGTAAATAGCTCTTATAATATCCACCCAGTACCCTATAAAAAAAATTTCAGTACCCTATAAACAGAATTTCTGATTTTCTGAATGGGCTGATTAGAGATGGCGATCACAAGTGCTTTCCAGTTTTTGTGTGCAATGTGCATCAGATGGTTTTGCTTCTTTTTTTTTGTCATTTTTGGAGCTTAACAGCATGGGGTTTACCACTGTGTACTTGCTAATGGATGTAGCACTTTATAACTCACTGGTGACTTCCACACAGTAGCCTCTGGGCACATGAAACATGAGAGTTTTACATTTGGAAGTTATAATTAGGCATTGCTTACTATCACCTACTGTGTTTTCAAGCCCTGTTACAAATTTAACCCTCATTTTATTGTGGTTTAACTGTTCTGATTTCCATATTTGGTGCTTGAGAACAAAAGTAAAAGCATTTGAGTTGTCAAGCTCTTCTGCTATGCCTGGATTGATTGCTTGGCAGAAAAGTATGTCAGCTAAATGCAGCAGCTGTAAACAGCTGGAAGTCATGCAGAGTATGGGTAGAGATTAGTTTACATTAGTACCAAAGTAAATGACTCCTTGTATGAAATATGACTGGACTATATAAGCTCAGCTGTCTTTTTCATAAACACTTGAGCAGTTCATGCAGTGTTTTTACATGACATTAAATTTTAGGAGTTTATATCAGTGCCACATTTCCATTACACGTAAATGTCCTGTGACTTTTTTAAAGTATTAAAGGTACAAAGGTCTTGACCTTCCTGACTGTATCATACAATGTAATCATACAATGTAATAATTTTGATGTAATTGACTGAAATTATATTCAATGTTTATTGATATGAGGTGGCATAAATGCTGGTAGTCAACCTTAGGAGGTCAAACTAAATATATATATATATATATATATATATATATATATATATATATATATATATATATATATATATATATATATATATATATATATATATTTATTTATTTTTCTGGGCATGTTATTTTGTGCTCTATTCATTGAAGGTGACTAGTGTTACATATGTGTGTTTTTTTTGTAGATGGTGGAACAAAGAAGCTACGCAGTACCATCCGGCGGAGCACAGAGACGGGTATTGCTGTGGAGATGAGGAACCGTGTCACACGGCAGGGCAGTAAGGATTCAACAGATGGCAGCACCAACAGCAACAGCTCTGATGGAACGTGAGTGATGGTGTCTCATTTTGCATTTATTTATTTATTAAGCGTGCACTATTTAAACAAAAGTCCATTGACACGGACTCTTCATCACAGACATTTAACCTGGATATATAGATCACAAATCACTGCATCCAAATACATTTATATGGAAAAATTCACTCAGATATAAATGCATTTGGATGCAGTGATTTGTGATCTATTTGGTAACACTTTACTTAAAGCTTTTATGTATAATGCATTATAAAAGTATTTGTGCCATATAATGCATTGTTATTATGTAAATAAATATTATTATGCATTTTAACTTTGGTTGCAATTATTTATGAAAAGATATAATGCATTATAATGTACATTATGAAAACCTTTATGATGTATTATACATAAGGGCTTTAAGTAAAGTGTTAAGTAACTCCTGTTGTAGGACCACAGTAGTTTAGATTAAAATAAAGGCAGTACAACAGTATTTTACAATTTTAATAAAATACATTTTTACATTACATTAATGACATTACATGATGAAATATTTCTAATTGTCATGAAAATAATTCAAATGTGGTGTAACATGATTAGGGCTGCAACAATTTATAAAATTGGTAAATAATGTGTAATAACTTTTCACGAGCAAGGACCACGCCACAACCATGAATGTTGGAGAATTATTTATTGAAGAAGTTAGGCATGAATAGCGAGAGGATGAAGGGGGCGGAGAGAAGGGGATGGTAGTCAGGCTGATCTGGGCATCTGGTGTTGATGGCCGGGAGACTCAGAGTGGGGGCATCATCTCAGTTAAATGTAGGCAGAGTGATTAGGACCCCATAAAGATGGGATCATAAAGATGGTTGAATGGATGAGAAAGGGAGGGGAAGGGAGGGTTCGAGAGAACGAGACAAACAGTACTGTAAGGGGTAGTATAAGAAGGTTTGAGAAGTCAGGTGATTGGTAGAGGCGTGGCCCGCTCCCGAACCTCAGTTAACTAGTTAAGTCCATTAAAAAAAATTATGGATTAAAAATTTATCTAAAAATAATTTTTAATTACTTTAATAATTACCAATTTTTTTTTCATCTGATTAATTGATTAATAAAAAAAAATCAACAGATTAATCAGTTATCAAAATAATTGTTAGTTGCAGCCCTAAATATGATAAAAGCATGACAAGTTTCATGAGATTCATTCATTGTAATGTAAAAAAGAGGTATTTTCAGATTATTGATGAAAGTAGTTGGTTTCTCAGCACTATATATTGCATTGATCGGAAACAAGCCTAATTTGTATTGATGAGTTTGATAGAATACACATTTCACAACACACATCTCAACCGGTGTATTTTAGGTTCATCTTCCCCACCACTCGCCTGGGCCCTGAGAGCCAATTCAGTGACTTCCTGGATGGCCTTGGTCCCGCACAGATAGTGGGACGTCAGACATTAGCCACACCGCCAATGGGTAAGAGTTGCATACTGGGCAGTATACACTGAATACAGCAGTTACAAATGTGTTAATAAAAAAGGGTTTGTTTGCATTTTTATTCGAATTTCATATTAAAACATCTTGACGCTTGGCAGTTCAATATTAATCTGTCAAGGGTTATTGTGGCAAAACGTTTTATTCGTCGCTTTTTTCGTCACACTGGAAATGGAAGGTTAAGTCGAGCATACAGTCTTCTACGCTGTGTGCTGTTGTATAGTAGGTCACCAGGGTATGTGTGTACAGTAAATTTGCATAATGAGCATGGTATACATATATATATATAGTAGAAATAGTATGGTACTATCCTTTAGCACTGAGGAACTTAGCTGATTGTCAATGAATTTGTCTGCAAATTAACGCTTATCTGATGAATGTCAATCTTTGAATGTTTACTGGACTGGACTTGTTAGATTTAATAAAAGCCTATGTGTCTCATTTCTTTTTCAAATCAAATATCAAGGCAGAAACTCTCAGGAATGGAGGTTAAATATTGTTCTTTGTCTCCACCTGCTGTTGAATGATTCCATTGCAAGATGTCTGCACAGAAAGGAAAGTTTTGATAAGCCATATGGTTTTCTCTGTGTAGGTGATGTTTACATTGGTGTGATGGATAGAGGGGGTCAGTTAGAGGTTGAG
Source organism: Rhinogobio ventralis (assembly GCA_039654625.1). Classification (NCBI taxonomy): domain Eukaryota; kingdom Metazoa; phylum Chordata; class Actinopteri; order Cypriniformes; family Gobionidae; genus Rhinogobio; species Rhinogobio ventralis. Next base: position 22,696,515 of record CM077209.1, on the reverse strand, counting down.
ATCACGCAGGCCCGAGGTCTGACCCCTAAACCAGGCTCAAAGACCATTTCAGGTAACTCACGATTAAACATGACTGTGTTGAATAATTTTATTTACATTACTTGTTGGGTAAGGCAACAGAACACATAATTTCATAATTGGATGTTTCCTTCTCTATCAGCAACATATATAAAGGTTTATGTCCTGGAGAATGGAATGTGTCTCGCTAAGAAGAAAACCAAAGTGGTGAAGAAAACCCTGGATCCAACCTTCCAGCAATCCCTGATGTTTGACGAGAGCCCGCAGGGGAAAGTGCTACAGGTATTACAAATCCAATTCACTCCAGCTATCCTTCACACACACATTCTTCAGAAAACAGCATACTAACATATAAATATCCAGCATTCCCAAAAAGCATTTAATGGAGTAAAAAAAAAAATTTTTAATCCTAAATTTGTTGATGGAAAGACAGGAGACGCTGTTTAAAGTTCACAGGGCTCATTTTGTGGTATTTACACTGTTCATATTCTGTACAGTCTATGCAGTATAATAATAATTATTATTATTATTTATATGCTAAACACCCCTTTAAAGGAACACGCCACTATTTTTGAAAATATGCTAATTTTCCAACTCCCCTAGAGTTAAACAGTTGAGTTTTACCGTTTTCGAATCCATTCAGCCGATCTCCGGGTCTGGCGGTAGCACTTTTAGCGTAGCTTAGCATCTCGCTCAAAAAAATGACCAGAGTTTCGATATTTTTCCTATTTAAAACTTGACTCTTCTGTAGTTACATTGTGTACTAAGACAGACGGAAAAGGAAAAGTTGCAATTTTCTAGGCCAATACGGCTAGGAACTATACTCTCATTCCTGCGTAATAATCAAGGAACTTTGCTGCCGTACCATGGGTGCAGCAGGCGCAATGATATTACGCAGCACCTGAAAATAGTGCTGCTCCCTGTGCAAGCAGGTTGTCACGTTGGTTATGTTGACACAAGTTAGCCTATTTTCAGGCGCTGCATAATATCATTGTGAGATTTTTGAGCAAGATGCTAACGTTCTAATGAGATTCAATGATCTATGCTAAGCTATGCTAAAAGTGTTACTGCCAGACCCGGAGATCGGCTGAATGGATTCGAAAATGGTAAAACTCCACTGTTTAACTCTAGTCGGAAAATGAGCCTGTTTTTAAAAAAGTGGCGTGTTCCTTTAAGAAATCTTAAAATATTGAATATCATCAGTGGCTAACCAAATATGTATTATTTCGATTAATATTTGTAATCATAATAATGTCATAATTCATAATTATATTCATAAGTCTTATTACAATTTACACAGAATGTAGTGTAATTGATGAGGTGTTAACCTTGCATTTAATCTTTTTTTTTGTCTTTTGTTTGGTTAGAAAAATGATACAATTATTTTTAATATTTGCAATAAAATTCTTAAATTTGGACATTTATTTTAAAGACATAAACTACCATTCAAATGGCCATTCACACACCCGTAAGCTATCCTAGGTATATATGACTTTCTTCTTTCAGCCAGGCAAACACAATCGGACTTATATTAAAAAAATATCCTAGCTCTTCCAAGCTTTATAATGGTAGTGAATGTCCAAAAAATTACATCCATCCATCATGAAAGATACATTGCGTCAGAAGTTACTCTTTTGGCACAAGTCGACTTGCATAGGCCGTCTGCCGGAAGTTATTTTAGTTTATAAAGTTTTAAATACGGATATTTTTCTTACAAAAACCCATCACTTAGCTTCATAAGGCTTTTATTAACCCCCTGGAGTCGTATGGATTACTTTTATGATGGATGGATGCACTTTTTTGAAGTGTTTTGGACAAAAAAATCAGGAGCGCCATTCACTACCAGTAAAAAGTTTGGAAGTTGTCATGAAATCAAAATGTACCCTATTTTCTTTTGTTGGTGCACATTACTAGACTTGTATTGAACAATTAATCTGTGCAAGTTAATACAAAGAAAAAAAAATAGTTTGTCGTGGTATTATCTTTAATCAAAATCTGAAAATTTTACTTCCGCTCTGGAATGGCATTCCTTCTCTGATGACATCAGTTTGACTCCCCTCCAACCATCAGTCTGCTATGAGCAAAAGATGGGGAGGAGGTGCGTTAAAGTAAAACCCCGCCCTCTATTCAACATTCTGTTTCACTTGGAAGTTTGTCACAACACTCAAGTAAAGTCAGTTGCAACTTCTAGTTCACGGGGACTTTATTATAACTCTGAATTTGTCTGAAAGAAGAAAGTCATATTCACCTATAGGATGGCTTGAGGGTGAGTAAATCATGGGATAATTTTCATTTTTGGGTGAACTATCCCTTTAAGACTTTCATATTGTTCATATTAATATTGCATCTAGAGCTTACAAATTTATAAATGTCATTACATAAGAAACTTTCACACCAAGTGCAAATGCGATATTTGAGGCCACTGCATATTAAATGTGTCCATTTAACCTGACCAGGTGATCGTGTGGGGTGATTACGGCCGCATGGACAGCAAGTGTTTCATGGGAATGGCTCAGATCCTCCTGGATGATCTCGATCTGTCGTCAATGGTGGGCGGCTGGTACAAGCTCTTCCCCACCTCCTCTCTGGCGGACCCCAGCATCGGCCCTCTGACACGCCGACTCTCCCAGTCCTCGCTCGAGAGCGCCACCAGCCCCTCGTGCACCTAGACACATCCACGTCCTCGTCCCCGTCTAAATATGCCTGTGTTCTCTATCTCTACGTGTGTATCTTCGTTCAATATACCCCGCCACCGACCCCAAAAGCATGAACACACACTCTGATAGATACAGCCAACTCGCCCGGGGCTGGAACGCTCCTCTTTACCGATACAGATATTAAGAGTTGGATACAAATCAGGCATGACACATTTAACACACACACCCTCGCAGATGGATATGGGTGTAACCAGCAACATGCGGTTGTAGGGGCGTCCAGAATCAGTCATGGCTAGTTACATGCAGATCCATTGTTCGCAGGTCAATCAATAGGGGCATTTTAATAAATCTGCTGAGAAATGTTCCTGACAATGTAGCATTTGTGTTGACGTCATGTCACACAGGGAGCAGAATGGGTTCTACAAGACTAGCAGTTCCAGACCCTTAAGGGTCAATCATTTCTCTATGCCAAACCCGAAGTTTTATTTTTTAAAAACCAAAGCAATTCTTATTATCTGTAGTGTTATATTATAGAGTATGGATATGTAGCAGAGTCAATGACTTAGATGAGATGCAAAAAAACTAAAGATGTGTTAGAAAAACTCACTAGACTACATTCACAATTAAACTTTTAAAGGGCAGGGCTTTACTCCACATGTCAGGTTATTTATTAGAAATGCACACCGTTCCTGTCGCATAAAGTAGCGTATTCTTTTTTTTTCCTTTTCGGAGAGCTCAATAAATAACTATATAGATCGATATTTGTGTTTATGTATTAATCGACTGCATTCTGCACGTTAACTCGCAACCCTTGTTGAGCAAAATATGTAAAGTGCTATTTTAAGCTTGCCTTTAAAATTATGTAGACTTATAGATGGTAGGTTATTTATTTTGCTAATGTTTTAATCTCACTTTTTGTCTGAACAACACAATCTGCATTGAGCTGCAGACGTAGTCAGAGGGAATTGAACCCTCTTAAGGAGAACCAACTGTCCTGTTAAACCAGCAACCCTCATACACAGCTGCTGCATTGTGGGATATGCCGAACGTCGTCCGCATGGCAAGCAAGAAAACTGTTCTTGTAGCAAGTAGCGAAGATTTCTGGAAAGTTAGAGCCGCATTATACTTTACCGCCTCAAGTAGTTTTCTTTCTACCAGCATATGGATCTGAACTGTTAAAGGTCTTTTCCATTTCCTGTTACACTCAGGAGGTCACGCTGAACAAAAACCACATACACAACTATATGAGGACTGGTGATGGAGTCGCTCACTCAACAGGATCTTGAAGCCCAGAACAAATGGTATTCTGTAAACTTCTGGACACTTTGTTTTTGTCTTTGAACTTTGCCATTGTGACTATTCCTGTCCAATCAGCAGTCTTCTTTAGCTTCGTCTCTGAAGCTGAGTGGCTCTAGATGGCTTCTTCAGTCAGTCTTTGGTGTTACGGAGACTTGTGGAAGGAAAGCAGCACTGTAGGTAAAATACAAAGTGTTCATCCCACTCCTGTCAGCCTCCTCTGCACATCTAGATTTGTTTTCATAGCTCTTCTGAAGATATATCAGACTGGAAGTAGGTACTATACATATCATAGGATTTCAGTCTTTCAGTCACATCTTCTGCAAAGATAATGGTAACACATATAATATGATTCATATGTGACAGTATCAATACCCAGCAAGCAATAGCCGTCATTTCACCATCTCGATATAGTCCAGCTATGAGTAACCCACTTCTAGCCAAAAGAACCTTGAATTTGGTTACATGTCGTTTTTTTGCCAAAATAACTTGCGAGATGTATGATATTCCATCATGTAAGCAATGCCAACAGTGATTACAAGTTGTTTGGTTTCATTTCTTTGACATGTTCATGTTCTATATGACTAGTCTAGTTCTAGTTCTTGGGCTATGGTCTATAAAATTTTCACTAACAGACCAGATTTTGCTTTGTTTTAGCCTAGACATCAGGGCTGTGTTTGGACGGCTATTAGACGTCTTTTAAACGCAAAATTGCTTGCTGGATAAGAACCAGAACATTATTCATTTCTAAGTTCCCATATGGATCATTAGCCAAATCATTAAAGACGCTTGTATTGTTGTTTGATTTTCTGGTTTGCATCATGAAATGCATGATCTGCTTTCAAAGGCAGACTATGAGATCAGCAAACTGTTTCATCTGATTTATCATTTTGAATCGTTTGAAGTATTTTAGTATTGTGTTTTGCTTTTCTTTCTGCCATTGTCACTGCTACTTTGATCAAGATGTACAGCGCAAAATATTTGAACCATTTCCCTGGATGTTCATAAGAAAGTGTGCCTCACATTCCATACTTTTAAAATCTTATTTTTCTTTCTTAATTGCTTTTTATATTCCTAGCTGTTCCATCCATGCACTTCACATGCACGTTTCAATGCATTTGGGAAGATGTAGAACACTTCTTTACCATATATTCTTTGTGTAGAGAGATTTATCTTTAAATCTTGAGAAACATTTGGTCATAGTTTGTTTCTTTAAAGGACATTTAAAATGCTTTCTCTGTTAATTTAGATGTCTTTGCTTCACAAAGTATCTTTTAGGACAATTTCAATTTCTGAACCACAAGACAAATGTCATGCACACTAAATATATTTGCATTTTAATTATTTCTGTATGCCCAAGTGTATACGTTGGACCCCCAACTCTGACCGCAAATGAGATCAGATTAGTTGCCAGTGAATGCATTCATTCTGGGTAATGCAGTTATAAAGTGTAATAGTAAGAAGAAAAACAGTGAATAAGGTTCCACTTCCAACATCTGAAACTTCATTACAGTACTTTGCTCTTTCTTATTATCATCTAAAACTGCAAATGTACATTATATAGTTAATAGTCGAAACTATTTTACCCATGCCAGTCATGACTGATTTGACATTTTAAAATACCAGACGCTTTGCCTTTAAATATACAAAACGAGTCTCTGCTGATTCTCACATACATTTCTTGCTTCTTATGTATTTGCACAAGTTTGAATGTGTTGCACCTTTCTCTTTTCCACTAACAGACAAATGTCTGTAAATTAAATTAGATACTAACTAAAGATTAAATTGTTTTACTGTACTGAAAACAAATTGTACTTGCAGCTGAATGTTTGTCCTTGGTAAACACTATGAAATGACTATTAGATATTGATATTTTTTCTATGTGACATCGGAATATGGGATTATATGTGTCCCTTTACTGTACAATGAAGTAGTTACAAAATCTTGCATTTTTGCAAAATGAAAAGAGTCTGAATGCATGACAATTTGTACTGTACTGCTCTATTTTTTCAGGTGTAGTGGATGGATGTAGTTTGTTGCAATCCATAGCTAAACCAAATGCAACACAGACAAAAAAAAAAATCTAGATTTGCCGCTTCCAGATTTCTGGATGCATTTCGATATTTTAACATGGAATGAGAACGATCAGATCTGTTTTGCTCTGACAGTAATCAGATACAGCTATCAAATGCTTCTGTGGTGTGTTGATAATCTGTAAATACAAATCTTTGAGTATGATGTTGTAACTTCTGAATAAGATGCCAGAAAAGTCACTAGCATCTGGTTTGTTTAAACCCTTGGTGTTGTAACAAAGTACTTGATGCTTTTGTATGCGAGACCACTTCATTCTTTTCAGTTCAATTACATGGCAAAGGCCGAAGAGTTTTTTTTTTGTTGTTTTTTTCAGTTTTATGGCATGCAGTTTATGTGTGTAAGTAGGTGACACCAGCCTGACTGGGGAATGATCTTAATACACTGAAGACAGATCAATATCAATGTGATGTTATGGCCAATCATAGCCGATACAGTTGGAGGTCTACCTGGTATTCATGCTTACATTTCTTATTTGCATTCAGAAATGGACAGTAGATTGTAAAACTGCGAATGATGTGTGACTTTGAACATTTCTTTTATGAGATGTTGCTTTGTCAGGTACTTTATGATGTATATAAATGTTGAGAGATTGTTTTACTTTCAAATAGGAATATAATCTCCCTTTACAACTATCTGGGCCATTTAAACCCTTGTGAAGTATTTTTTATGAAACTCTAATATTGTTTTATTTTTTTGTCCGTTTTTAGCAAATATAAGGACTATTGAGGTGATATTTATCTTATTTTTGTAAATTTAATTATTTTAAAGGGTGGTATGTTGGATAAAAGGCGATGGCTTGATTATTGTCTTACTTGTGAGTAATTATTATAAGGCTTAGATGTGTTATTGAAAGCCTTGAGAGTTTTTCTCCGATATCAAAAGTATCTCTAACTTGAATGTAGATATATATTTAATTTTATTGTATTACAGGTTTTATTTGTTTTACAGTGTCTGAATGACCCAGTATGACACATCATTTCCCGGTATGTGTTGATGTTTAAAGGCTTACAGGAGCACAAGAACCCAGGGGCCTCATTTATGAAATGTTGCTTAGAAACTGTCCTACATTTGATCTTATGATCATTTCTCAAATGTGCTTGAACTTGGTGTGTGTGTAGACTAAAATTTGAACGTGCATACGTTCATATCACTTTGACGTGGAAAAGTGCTTTTATACATTTTTTTATTTTTATTTTTATAAATGAGGCCCCTGGTATCTAATTCAGAGTATTCTTTTTTTTTTAAACATTCGATTGTATCAGATATCAGTTGTAACATTCAGTGTTTGTTTTTAGTCATTTACATTTAGGCCTACTTTTTTGAGAGATTTGTAAAATGATATGGAGAAAGCCGGGATTGTATTTTCTTTGTAGCATGTTTATTTGTCTATTTTTCTCAATGAGCCATTGGCTCTTTTTGTTTGTTATCACACTTAACTAAAACTATGATTACAACCTTGAATTTATTGTACTCTTGGGTCAGACTGCCATTGGCAATGTATTTACAAATGCAAACGGTCATTTGTAGTCTGTTTTCTCATTCATGTAGCAAAGCTGTTAGCAGCTATTTTTGTTGTTGCCATAAATCAGCCATTCATATTATTCACGGCATTGTTAACAGCACAAGACTCTGTTGGGACATGCTCACCTTCGCAGAGAGAGGTTTTCAACTTTCATGAGAAATGTAGCTACTTTGAAATCCATGCACAGTGGCATCCATACATATATCCTATATTTAACCCACTCCGGTCTTGCACTTTGGGAGAGCACGATCAAAGATTTATCAGAGGCGGGGTAGCCCCCAAAACTTTTAGAAAATTATTTGAGCTGAAAGTGCACTGCTGTTTAGGAATAACAGAATGGTAAAGAGCTGTATGGGGAAGCTGTCATTTTATACTTGTGCTTTGTAAATGTTTTCTATGTGCAGTATTTGATAATGTAAAACTGGTATTTTTGTCGTTTGTACGCTGCAGAATTGATTATTTAAGGTGCACGCAGTTTTGTAAGAAAAGGATGGGAAACTTTGAAAAAAAAATGATTTTGACTGAAGCCTGTATCTGCATGCATATTGACTGCTGGAAGCTGGAGGTCAATAAATTTTATTTGAATCACCCCTTTGGTTGAGTTTGAATGGAAATCTTTATAGTGAAATGACTTTGAATATGATCCAGGACAATATAGGCCTATTACTTGGCAAAAAAAAACCTGGTCTCCCACACCAGCTATTTCCCAACATATATGTATAGGCTACATTTTAAAAACAACAGTCGTTTTATTTGACAAATGAAAAGCTGGCAGATATTTTCAGCAATGCAAAGTAATTCAGTAAGAGGAATATGCACACTAAGAAAGTTAAGTGTATGTTAAGTGCGGTTTTACATGTAGGCCCAGCTTAAAGCATTTGAAGTGAAATGTCTAAAGCTCTGGCATGCTGTACAATAGGACAGTTCAGAAACTGAGTGCATCCTCTTGGAGGGTCCACTAGGGTTTGGCCCAAACTGTAAGTAGGAAAACAAAAGTGTGAATATGATCCATTGAAATTGGCATATGCCATTTGATTGGGCCAGTTCCATGTCTTCCTCTTGCATGCCAAACCAATGTCTCCGTTTGCTCGGCCCAGAAACGGGTTTTCAAAGTTCCTGGTTGCACAGTGTGCAGGTCTGTGCCGCACAGAGGCGCTGCTTTCCCGCTGCAAAAGTGACTCGATGGAAAACGGGCTGGTGAACTTCTTTTCTGCCTCAGGGCGTTTGCAGGTTGCCCTGTTTTCCGTTGCATTCTTTGCAGAGGGAATTTCTATGTTTCCATAAAGGTCAGGGAAAACGTCACACAAACCACGGAAGTGTCGTCGCAGTATCTTTGGGGTGATTTTACTATCATCAACTTTCCAAAAGTTGCGTTTGGAATTTGGGCACTCTGGATTTATAGGCACCTGCAAATTTGAAGGGAAAACATCCTTAATAAATCTCCAGTAATAATAATAGGCTAATAATAGCCTAATAATAATAATAAGAAATACTTACCTTTATAAAACAGTTGTTTGATGATAAACAGACTCTGATATTATTCTCAAGGCCTTTTCTATCCCCCTCCACAAATACTGTCACCGCATTCATTAACTGATGGGGGAAAACAGGTTGATTAAAATCAAATCAAAACATTGTAATATTATAAAAGTCAACAATATTCAATAAAAGTTTGCACTTAATCAGAAAATGAAGTCAGGACACAATAGAACTTATTCACAGCAGCGCCAACTTTGATTTTTAACGGAAATGAAAGCGAGACTGTGAGGGATATACAGTGGGTTTTACTGTTATTTAATGTGCTTTGTATTGTTCTAAACACTGGAGAAATATCTTTCCAAGAAAGACAAAATACTCCAGACATCATGAGTGGTGGAAAATTATAACATCTTTTTACAGCGGATGCCACTGAAAACATGGTAAGTCCCTCACAGCCTCGCTTACACACACCTGTCATGGCGCTGCCCTGAATAAGGTCTATTCTTCCGCCAAGTAGCCTATCAGAATTTAGCGCCAAAATGATCAGTTTTAAAGTGAGCGCTTTAGCAGTAATATATTACAACTTACCTCGTAAAACGTTAATCTTTTCTCAGGTGCGTTTTGAATGACATAAGCGATCAGACCCAGGTACGTCATTTTCTGTTTGGAGTATCTCTTGTATTTCCTTCTGACCAGCATGTCTGCGCGCTCTCGCTGCATCTCTGAGAACATCTGAAGTGAGCTCTAGTGATGATGAGTGTCTGAGTTTGTCGGCCTATATATGAAGCACGTCGGCTATAGAAGATGTAGATGGACATTCCTCATTAATGTCTCTTTTACATAATTGACGGAGGTGTTAATTCGTGGGCGGGCATGCCTGGACCACAACAGTCTATTGGCTGTAAATGTTTTTAATATTGTAACATGCCTGAAATAAAGAGTTTAAAAATATAAATCTATATATCACACATAAACTCAAATTTACAAACAAAATCTTAATAATCAAACAAACAAATCTTTTATTAAATAGCCTAGGTACGTTGTATAGCCTAATTGTCTCGGTATTAATAAAACAAACAAACAAAAAATACATTATTTTATTAAATAACGTTGTGTAATCTTTTTTAGATTAAATAAACGTAAGAACAAACCTACTCATAATTAAATATTCGTGCTATGATGGGATTGTTTAAGTGGTTTAGGAGGCTATTATGGTTGTTTTCACACAGACCTGTTTCCCTGTTCCAAGATTTATACACTCAAAAAAAAAAAAAAAAAAAAAGAGTATAAAATTGTACCTTTTAAGGTACAAGTGGCTGTCACTGGGGTGGTACCCTTAAGGATACATTTTTGTACCTGTAAGTAGAGAAAAACAATGGTATAATTGTACCCTAAGGGACAAATGTGTACCTCTACTGTACCTTTTTTTTCTGAGAGTGTACATATAGCACCTTTCTGAAACTCAAGGTCTTTTACAAGGACTGGACACATAATGTAGACCAAAAGTTGCTTTGTAGCATAATCACAAAAAAACACACGCTTAGCTAACAAAGAAGGAAACAAATTAATTCAATGATTCAAAACTGTGAATTCCCAACATTCCAATGTTTATTGTCATGATACATAAATTCACACATGACATTCATGTGCAAATAAAATACTTCATAAGTGGCAATGAGTTCATTTAACTGACTTGTTCACAACCTCTTTAAATGACAACTGTTTTTAAATTACAAAACAAATGAACAGATAATAGCCTACAATAAATATTTTCTTAACTTAGTCTATTTATTAATAAAGTTATTATTTGCTTAATGTGACTAGATCACTTCATAGGTAGAACATTTTAATATTTATTAAATGTATAGACTTGACATATGTCTTGTAAAACAGAAAACATGATGTACAGGTCTGAGGTGAGTGTAAAAGTCTTTCATATATCCCTGTTGTGCTGCAACTCTAGAGGTTTCGGCAAGAAAACCCTATATGGGTTCTTGACATGGTGTTAAAGAACCCTTTATGCTATATGTTTAAGGTCCATAGAACCTTTTATTATAGTAAGAGAAAAAGGTCAATTGGGGTTTTATAATGTCAGCTCCTATGTTACATCGGACCACTTCTGTACAGTCTCTCTTTAAGTTGCAGCTGTATCAAATTAATATAGCTTTTGAGCAATTCAATCTGAACAAAGTACCAAAATGCAAATTGAAATATTTTCTTCAGTTGTTGCATTGATACACTGATAACATACAGCTCTTTAATTGAGCAGTATGTTCTAATCATCTCAAAGCTTTAAGAGTTTAGTTTCTGATACAGTCTGTCCTTGGTTTATAATTCAAGCAGGGGCATATACCGATATTCAACATACACAGCAAACAATGATTTTGTTCCGCCTGTTTGACTATTAAAATGTCTTACTCTGTTAAATAATTCTTTAGCATGTTATATGGTTAGTTTCAGGACCTACAAGCAGATTTACCCAGGAACATGTCCTATTGGAAAAAAATATATTCACCTGGTTGACCACATGGGATATTTCCCAAAAGATGCCCATAAGAGGTTTAGAAAACACACTATCACTTTATTTGGCTTTAGTAAGTCAAAACATTTGACAGCACTACATCACTAAAGATCTTTAACATGTATACTCTTAAAAATGTTAAGTGTCTTAACAACAGTTAAGTGCAGTTTTACATGCAGGCCCAGCTCAAAGCATTTGAAGTGAAATGTCTAGAGCGCTGGCGTGCTTACAATAGGACAGTTCAGAAACTGAGTGCATCCTCTTGGAGGGTCCACTAGGGGGACTGCATCCATCATTCATTTGACCCAAACTGTAAGTAGGAAAACAAACGTGTGAACATGATCCACTGAAATCGGCATGTGCAGTTTGATTGGGCCAGTTCCATGTCTTCCTCTTGCATGCCAAACCAATGTCTCCGTTTGCTCGGCCCAGAAACTGGTTTTCAAAGTTCCTGGTTGCACAGTGTGCAGGTCTGTGCCGCACAGAGGCGCTGCTTTCCCGCTGCAAAAGTGACTCAATGGAAAACGGGCTGGTGAACTTCTTTTCTGCCTCAGGGCGTTTGCAGGTTGCCTTGTTTTCCGTCGCATTCTTTACAGAGGGAATTTCCATGTTTCCATAAAGGTCAGGGAAAACTTCACGCAAACCACGGAAGTGTCGCAGTAGTATCTTTGCGGTTATTTTACTAGCATTCACTTTCCATAAATTTGCATTCTTAATAAAACATCCTTAATAAAAAAGGACAACAACAGTAATATTATTAATAATAATAGTAGGTGCAATGATAAACAGACTCTAATATTATTTTCGAGGCCTTTTCTATCCCCATCCACAAGTGTCGTCACCGAAATAAAAGAGCAGTAGGCTACAATAAAACACAGTATCTCATCTATTAAAGCAGCAAGCCACCAAAGTAGGCTACATGCAGTTTTACCGACGGTGTGTGAAGTTTTCAGCGAAGTAACGCAAAACATCGAGAGATTTACTTTTTAAAACAGCGCGCGCCACTATCAATATAATAAACGAGGAGATAAAAAAAATATGTGTGTCTACCTATCTCTAAGTAAATTGTCGTGACCAGACCTTAGGCATGTTACGGTTGTCTCTGCGCATTGATATCAAATTCAACTGTTAATAAATTCAACCAATCATAATTTAGCTCCAGAACAATCAGGTTAGTGGGCGCTTTATCAGCGGTGATATATTAGAACGTACTTCGTAAAACTTCAATCTTTTCTCAGGTGCGTTTTGAATGACATAAGCGATCAGGCCCGGGTACGATATAATTTTCTGTTTGGAGTAGGCCTATTTGTATTTTCTTCTGACCAGCATGACTGCGCGCCCTCGCTGCATCTCAGAACATCTGAAGTGAGTGTTGATGAGCGTCTGTCGTGGAATTTGTCGTAGATGGCCATTCCTCATTAATGTGTCTTTTATAGTCTAATTGTTGGATGTGTTAACATGTGGGAATCACAGTCCACAGTTTGAACACTGAGAATAAATGCAAAAATTCCCAAATATAGCATAGGCCTATACCAATAACATCCAAATACACATTTGATTAAATAATTAGGCCCATGGGCATATTTAAACTAAATATATAACATTCCTTTGTTAATATTATCTGAATAAATAAATAAGAATGGGGTCCATACTGGTAAAAACACAACACAAGTTTGTAGTATAAACCGAGCAATAGGCTACGGGTTTTTCTCTCGCTAAGCAGACCATTTTGATTCAATCTGGATCAAAACTTCGAATTCCCAACATTCCAGGGGTTTTAGTCTTGAGACATGAATTCACAACAGTAACTATAGGCCTACTTTAATCAACGCTGCATTCTCAATTAAAATGAATTTAAATATTCACTAACCACAATAAGGGCAGGGTTTTTTATGTTTGTGGGATACTTTAAGTAATATTGTGTTAAATGCATCTTAGACAAAACGTCTTGTTTCGTCCTGCCATTTCAACATTTTGAGACGTCTTAATTATTATTTTAGAATATAAAACATCTTCTAAAATCACCAGCATTATAGTCTATTTAATCATGCATGAATACTTAAAAATGCCAAACAAACATGGACTCATGTGACAAAGATTTGAAATCCCGCTTTAGATTTCAACCTGGCCCTGTTTGGCGCTGTCGTCATGTGGCGGGTCATGACGCAGAATGAGCGTGTGGGAGGACCAAATAATCGAGAACGTGCTAGGTAGTTCAATTCATTTTACCGAATCGATTCCTCTGAACAAACCATTTTAATAAGTCATGTACAACAACCGACTCAAGATTCACTGAGAACATGCTAATGCATGTTATATGGAAAGGGAATCCCCAAAAGTTGTATTTTTTATGTTCCTATATTTTGTTTATTTATTTAAAATATGGTAGGATATTCTTTATCATATTGTTGATTAGCCTATATGATATAATTTAAGCCAACAATGGCTATATTGTGCTAAAACTAATTGTGCAACATTTACAGTTTTAATGGCAATTTGGAACACGATTCTTATTAGCCTAACAAGTATATAAAGCAAATAAACATAATCCCAATAATTATTATTATATTTATTGTTTTTTTAATTTGCTATACACTTTACACACTACATTTATATTCAGGCTATATTACAAATAGTGCAAATAATAAAATAAAATAAAAAATATATAATATAATTATTGGGATTACGTTTATTTGCTTTATATAATTGCACATGACAGGCAATTCAAAAACTCACTTAGGTATTTTTTGTTTTAAATAAAATACATTAAATAATAAAAAATGCAAGCTAGTGTCTAGACATGTCTGGATATTTGTATATATTAAAGCATACAACTCCACACATTAAGTATGCTGTTTATCCATTATTAACAGTAGCTTTAACAAACAATTTTTCTTTAAAAGTATCATGTTTTAGTGACACTGTTTTGTTCATTCATTTGATGAAGGCGTGTTAGAACCAAAGTCTGTAGAACTCAAATTGATCAAATTGAAATTGATTTGGTTGAACCATTTAGTTTTGCGAATCGGTTCATCTGATTCATGAGAAAGAACATGTCGAACAGAACGATTGACTCGCGAATCGGACAACACTACGATCGCATGGCGAGGCTTGAATCACTGAGACATTGTAGATTATTTGCTGGAACCTTTCGGTAAGTAGAATTAAAGCACACTCTTTCGCAATCTATTTTAATAAACGCGTATTAGATGTTAAAAACGGACGAAAATAGACTTGATGGACGACCAGAGCGCCATGTATGATGAGCATTTAAGCGGATTGTGTGGCTGAGGGTGTTGCCCAAACCGGCTTTCTGTTGGAAATCATGGTTGGCGGAGTTATCAATGTAGTTGTCGGTTATTTTTCTTGAATTAGAGTAGCTGTAAAGAACATTTTGCACAAAAAGCTGTCTGTGGTGTTAATGTGCTTAACGTGATGTTTTTGGGATATGTCGAGACAAATGTCCGGGGGGACCAGCATTAACTAAATGTTACAGGATTTGAATAAAATAACAAAGACTATACACGATTTTCGTTTTAAAATGATGTTTAATAATTTTGTAATGTCAGTTATAGGCCATTTTCCACGGTTTAGGACGACATCTTGTCATTTTTCTGTCCACGTCTCTGAGTCGTTAAAGCGCCAGATTGAAAGCTACTGTAGAAGTACTTCTGAGGAAAAAATATGCAAGACAGAAAATAATTTGTCGTGTAACTTACTTTTTTTCCCCATGATAAGAACCCTTGGGTATTTTAGCTTTATTGTCAATAGGAGAGTAACATGTCTTTCTACCCATATACCATATGTATAGCTGCATCTGGTTAGAAACATGAGTAATTCAGCCAGGTCACCCACATCACAGATTCATATTTTAGTCAGGATTTGTGCCAGTTACATAAGCCTTTTTGACTTTAGAGGGATGCTGAACAAGGTAATTCTTTCTCTTATTGTGTGATGACATTTTGGTTGTATGCATTGCCATTGTGTTTGTGGTCGGTAGACCTGGCATGATTAATAGCAAAAAGTAAGACACCCATTCAATAGGTCATTTACGATTCAGCCTGATAAATCACATTTACAGAGGACTTTTAAAGTTATCTCACACATTTGACTGCTATGGTTACACTTTGGCTGTATTTTCATTTCAGATATTTGTTGTCAACTTTGTTTGCTATAGTGTTGCAATTAAAAAGGACTTTTGTAGAGTTGTTTTTAGTTCATACTGCCCTCTCTCACATGTTTTACCTAATAAGACTGGAGGCAAAGCTGTTTTCTACAGAAGAAAATGTTTTAGCAGATCAAATCAGCTGTTTTCACCAGAAATGCATCACATTTACGCTCCAAGCCCATAGCATTTTTGTCTGCTTTGCACATTGTTTTTTATCATTGGATTTCTTTTGTGGTAAGAGAAAGACCAGCAAATTCTCAGGACCAAGAATTCTGCAGAGCTTTCCCCAAGAGGGTCCCGAGCCTCAAATAAATACTTCCACATGACCTTCAGTCCGTGTGCCAGAAAGAGCTGTTTCTGCACTCTCAGTGACGTACAGGATTCCTTGAGATGTCAGCCGACTGCTCTTTTTGCAGTGCGGTTTTTTAGCTATATGGGGCTCCTCTTGTGTTCAATTCCTTGGGAATTTTACTTGCCCTGGGCTGTGGTCTATAAAACTTGATTGCGAGGTTGTAGGGTGCCAGTGAAATTTAGATCACATCTGCCAAGCTGGATGACTATGACCAAGCATTAACACCTTACATGAAATAAAAATCACATGGAGCTCCTTCCTAAAGCGTCAGGGGTAGTGTTTGTCGATGGTAGGGGTCACAGAGCTCTTTAAACCTAATCGTATCCGAAAAATCTTTGTGTATTCTCGCTAGGTTTGGGACTTTGATAGTTACCAGCCCCTGCAGAATGAAAATGAATAAACATGCTCCTATCTCCAGCTTTGAAGTGTGTGCCAAAGTTGATGAGCATCAGCCAGCACTTGACCTAAACCGGATACGGGTCATGCAATTATCTGTTTGATAAACAGTTGTTAGCCACACACAGTGTGCCAGGGTGTATGCCAACTTGAACTTAGCCGCAGGTGATTTAGGCTAATTTATTTTCCAGATGTTCCTCTTTTATGTGCTGATTAGATACGACTTGTGGATCTTTGTGGTGCAAATTTTAGAGCAGAACATTTAACATGCATAATGATGCAAATAATCTTTAAAAATTCCATGCATTTATTAGCTTAAATTGGACAGACTAGAAATATTTCATTATTAATGTTAACTCATATTGCATTATTGTGCAAAAGATTCCGATTGACAGGTTTTTCACTGTCTGTTTTCGTAGGTTTAGTTGCTGACTCAAAGCTGAAGTGAGTTTGGTGGTCCAGGTGGTTTTCTGCTGTTCATTTGTGTCTGAGAACTCTCTTAGTTCAATGATGCAAGTCAGGGCTCGACATAAACGCTTGTCCACTTGTGAAAGTGAATTTTACTTGCCCGACCGGACAAGTAGCCAGATTAAAATGTCAATAACAAAAAGTAACTAGGGAATCACCAAAATGCAAGAATGCTTCTGCATTCATTTAGTGTAAGTGGCAATTGATAGTGGATAATATAATGTATAATGAACTGACGCTAACAATGTTGCGCTGTTGACGCTCATGCAGCCGAAAACAAATGAACACAGCTCACACAGAGAAACTCGGTTAACTTACTGGGGTAAAAATTCGAAATGTGGAGTTTTTATATTTATAAAATATGATACAGTTAAGCAACATCACACAAGCAAGAGTGCTGTTTTCCTGAATACCATCACGATTGAAAATGTGACACTGATTTCATATGACAGTTCCATAAACAATTAATTAACATTAAGTTACTTACATTTTAGATGCAATATTGACTGTTTTTGTTCTATTTCAGCAGCAAAAATATTTCCAAACAAAGATCACAGCAGAACCATAACGCATCTCACAGCAACAGTGTGTTACTGAATCATTCAGCGCTTTGAATGAATCGGTTGAATCAAAGATTCAATGACCTATTCATAAACGATCTTGAATGAGTCGATTTGTTGAAACGGCTGATTCAATGACTCACTCATTAAGACGGTCACCTACCGCCACCTACTGGCAATGTTTAAACATTTTTTCCAACATTTCTTATTTTTATATTAAAATATTTAAAACAAATCTCATAACATTATTTTATGCAGTTGTAATTTTTCATTCTACATTATTTCATTTGATTGGTAACAGCCCTATAGTGTCTTATTCTAATTTAATTTATTGATCAAATTTAAGAATATAAAATGAAAGCTGAAGCATAGCCTATATTTAATAAGATTAGGGAAAAATGCCCTTTATAAAAGGTAAAAATATCACAGATATGCAGATTTAAATATGTCAAAGCTGATTGAACACTGGTGAGAATATTGCTTCAGAATAAATTATATTTACGACACAAAACATTTCCGGACAAGCTTTTTTTTGTATTCTTGCAGGTGCACATGAGCGCATCATCCACAGCTGTATTGAACTGTAGGTACATCTAATTTCACACAAACAAGTAACATCACACAAATCAATCAAAAAAACTCTCCAGCTGACTGTAACTTTATTCATCATGTCAAATGATGGAATTCCATTGTGCATTTGATGCAAATTATTGGTCATCTGCCCATCTACAAAGAATACGTTTCTGCTAACATTCCTTAAATAAAAACATGTAATGGAAAATATAATTCAGGAAACTAGATGGTTTTAGGGCTGCACGATATATCGTTTTAGCATCGATATCGCGATGTGCGCATCGCAGGATGTGCGATGTCAAGTATGGGGATCGTAGTTGATCCATGATCCGTATAGGCAGCTGCACCCCGGTTCAGAACGCATGTTATTCGCGGATTAATTGCAAAGTTTAACCATCATAGAGTAAAAGTTTAATATTTGCTTGTGTTTTTAAGTCGAGATCATCAAGCGCAAGCGGTCTGTTGTCGCTCGCTGTTTTCTGTACGCACACACAGTGTGTAATATGCTATTGCCAATGCTATTTCATGCATTCTGACTCATGCTAAATATGCAGACAAGCTTTGGGACATACTATCTCGTCATACAATTGTGTCTTTAACACTTGCTCTCTGTCGCATCCTGACACGCATCCTGTCACTGTAAACTGGCCTGTCAATCATATTGTCACATATTGTTCATTGGAGAGAAATGCAGTAGCACGTTGATCTGCAGCAGGGCTGGGCGATACACGGTATATATCCCGGTATTTTCTTTGTTTATCTATTTGGATAAAAAAAAAAAATCTGTATTTATTTTAATAATTTTATTTCACATCTTGCCCAGTGATGTCCTAAAATCAACGTTGATATTGAAGGCTATAAACAAATACAGTGAATGTAATGTAGGCTATGCAATATATTATGTGCAAAAAGGGGGTTTACAATCTAAAAACAAAATTTATAATTTTGTTTTTAAATTCACTAAACTAAAAATGAAAATAAAAACAAAAGCATATTAGCCTATATTTGATTATCCTATTATAATGGTCACTTTCATAAAAATATACTTACTTGTAGGTTTAAAATTCCACATATGGCACATTTATTGTCCAACAACAAATATTTTAGAACTATGTATACATTAGTCAGATGTTTTGTTGCGCTCCGTCTGTTTGGCGCGAAAGCGCGTGGCGGCACAAGCCTGAATTTTAGCGGAGATTAACTTGCAGAAGGCTCGTCCTCTCCTGACAGCAAAATGGACATATTTGCATGACTTTCTAACATTTACAGATGGAGAATATACCTGTGAAATGTAAGTTATGCACGGAGGAAAGCACCACATTTCAAATGCATTGTCAGCACAAATAGCCTATCTCTCAGAGCATCTGACAGAACAAAATGCTTTAAACTATACATGTTAACTATATCTTACCAGTTATTTTGAAGCCCTTAATATAAAGCATGTGTCATGTTTAGTATCATGCACTTTCCCTGCATCAGCTCATTCTGCGTACTCTGCTATTTTTCAGATGCATTCATATCAATCTACTGTATATCGATATAAACGGTATTGCCTCATTCCATATAGTTTCTAAAAAATATATCGATATATTGTACAAACTCGATATACCGCCCAGCCCTATTCTGCAGTTGCAGGTCTTTCATGCGGAACTCTCTTCATATTAATGCGTAATGAATGATGCATTTAAAAGTTAATGGCCATACTGATCTTTATAAAAGTCCACATTGTTATTGCAGATGAAATATAACACGGATAACATTAAATAAAAATATTTTTAACAGGTTAAATTTGATTAGGCCTATTAGTCACTCAAACCTTTATCTAAACCTTTCACTGTCAGTTACACATAACCGGCATGTTTTGTAGTTTTTAACACTTTTTACTTGTGTTTGTAGTTCTGAACCAAATCCTCCTCCAAAGCGCAATGGGTTGTGGGCAATATTAGCCTTTATAGTGTGCATGGATCCACACTTCGAAAATACCGGAAAAAGTAAACCATCCAGGGACTTTTGACATACTCTTTTCAACATACTATGCTTTGGGACACACTTATTCTAATCTCACATACTATTTAGTATGGACAGTATGGACATTGGGATGCGGGGTGACTGTTTCTATAGCTGCTGGAGCAATGACTCTTTTATTTAGATTGTGGGACTAATATTCCGAAGAATATTCTGCCATATTGCGCATTGCACTTTTTACCATTCATAGTAATATGAGTGCACCGTCTTTGTATATCTAAAGTCTTTGGTTTATCTCAAACCCTGATCAAACTTGCTTAGATGAAATTATCTAGTGACTCTGAAGACCCTGATTAGCTTGTTCCGGTGTGTTTAACTAAACTCTGTAGGTCAGTGGCCCCCCAGGACCGGATTTGAGGAACCCTGTATTAGGGCTTCAGTGTTGCTGCAGCAAGACCTAAAGAAAAGCAGAAATATGTGTTATAAAATGATTAATTCATTATTTAATAATATCATTTTGCAGTTCAAACCCCAATATAATTTTTTGACCACTGATGCAGCTGTTTTATATTGTCATCCTTCAACTTTTTCTGTGTGAAGATGTGCACACACAGATGTGAAATTACAACGTGCATAAACCTAGTTCAATTTCTTCTAAGATAACTGTAAGAACCTCCCACGTTCCTTATGTAACAAACATATTAAACTGTAAACTCTCAAACATGCAGCTGTCAACAACATTTCAGCTGTTGCCAAGTAAACATAACTTTGGTTTCGTTTTTCACAGCAGGGGAATTAAGCCGTGCGCTCCAGAGCTACTGATGTGCTCTTACTTGTGTTAAAAGTGTTTAATGTTGCTCTGACAACTCATTGCCTACCTTAGTTGTGTTCTGTCCGCACAGAGAACTAGAACTCTTTGTGACTTGTAGTGCTGTTAGTGTTTCCCACATGATCCTTCCCCCCAGGAAATTGGCAAAAAAAATTTTGGCATTTTAATAAATACTATAATTTGGTTTTCTATAGCAATTTTACCAGCCAGTAATTCGATTTAAATCTGTGATTTCAGAGTTTTTTAAATATATATATATATTAGGGGTTGCACTGACATTAATGCTCTGTCATGACGCTTTAAGCTTGACGTCGCTGGCCTATAGAGGACGCAACAGGATAAGCCATTTCCTGACACGCAGGCTGTTTCCAACAGTTAAAAATGACAAATAAATACATACTCAGAGAGCTCTCCACAAGACATGTTTGATTATACCATCTGGATGCTCAAAATTGATCGGGAGAATGCACGCTTATTGTACACATAAGTTAATCACCGTTCTAAACTAATGCGCGCTGCATTGTAGCACACACATAGCTCGAACATTAGGGATGAAACGGTATGAAAATTTCATATCACGATTATAGTGACCCAAAATATCACGATTATCAATATTATCACGGTTTTGTTCAAATGAGATTAAAGTGTTCAAAAAGAACTGATGCACACACTGAAAACATTTCAACAAGTTTTATATTTGAAAATCAACAAACAACAAATAAAACAAGCAGCTCTGTGCACTTTTTTAAGCAAGATTCTATTCTGTGGCATTTCCTTCCTTATAATGACCGTCGGCAATAGCAACGCATTATAACACAGCGCACATCCATGCTTTCATTTCATTCAAATGCGTCTTGTGTCTCTGTTTTTGATTGTATTGAAAATGAAATCAGAGGATTTTACTATAAATACTGCTATAATTATTACTATAACTTCTTGTGATCATCTTGTCTGGTCGATTGTTTTGTACACTGTACAAAATGGATTTATAAACAGGTCAGATTTAAAACATTAATCTCAGTTCAATATGTCCGCTTAATTATTTATGTGGTAAAGAAAATCTGTGTAATAATTTTCTTCTCGTTTAAAAAACAACATTGCGCGCTGCGCCTGAGCCAGACTGACGCTCGCTGGCTAGTTTTCAAAATCGTGATAATCAAACACGGTTTTAATAATTAAATTTTAAACGATATTACTAACCGTCAGTACATTTTATCGTGGTTTATCGTGAAACCGGTAATCGTTCCATCCCTATCGCACATCACGCGGAGATCATGCGCACCTCACACAAAACCACTAAAACTCACAGCTTCACTATTAGTAGAGAGACGCTGGCAGGTAGAATTAATTCACACGCAATCGCTCTCTCACTAATGCGTTCATATAATGTAATCTTTATTGTGCTACTTACCTGTATCTGATTCAGAACGAGCAGAAATCTGTGAGCAATATAACGACCTAAAGACAAAATAACTGATACAAAAGCTGTTATGTAGGAGCAATAACCTTGTGGGCAGTACTGTCATATGCCATAGCTGTCCTGTGCACAAGAAAACCTGTGTTCGCGTCTCAGCTCAAGGTTCAGGGTTATTTGTTCATTAATGACGTCATCAGCGACTAGTCGATGTCGACTCGACTTTCATCACATAAATGTCGACTTTAAGAAATCGGAAGTCGTTCAACCCCCTAATATATATACATTATTGAAGTTATCAATGTATCGCAAATGTACAAATCTCGATATTCATATTGCATGATTTCCTCCCTTTTAAATCCATAATCTGAAAGCGAAAGTAAAATGCACACAGCCGCGTTTGCATTAGTGGAAATTCGGGGGCTGGCAATTGCTTAAATGGTGGGTTCATTATTATTCTTAATGAAAAACACAACTAACCCTTTGCAGGTTCCCTATTAGCATTGGGATTAAACCAAAATCTTCCACCCATCGTCTTTTCAGTCAGCCCGGCTCGCCTCACTCTCATCACATGATAAATGAAATCTGTCTCCTGCTCTGGTCTATGTGCTGCAACTCACATTCGGCTCAATTGAGCAGACACATTCAGTTTTTAATTGTAGTGTCTGTTCTCTAACTGAACTAAATGATTTTTATTACTATAAAAAAAAAACAACAACGGTGGGGGCACGGTGGGCAAGTGATGTAACCGGTGTTGCGGCTGAACATAACCGGAACAAGCCTTCAAAGGACTGATAAAGGTAAATGGTAACACTAATCTCCACACTTCAAACTACAACAGGTCTAAATGTTGGAGACACTCACAACAATCAATAAAAATAATTCAATACCAAAGTGTAGGAAATTAAGCAGCTATCAAGAATCAAGAATGTAAACTGCAGCAACAGGCTGGGCAAGACAAAAAGACAGCACTCTGGAGAAAGCTCTTGGGGGAAAGCTTCTCAAGCTATGGCAGTTTCTTCTTTGCTTTTATGCTGCCTCACTCTTGACTTGTAAGCAGGCGCCTCTGGGGGCAATCTGCTACCTGTCAGATGGATTGAGTAGGAGGAAAAAGACAGAAAAGGCACACAAAAGCACAAATGCAAGAAAAGACAGCTCTTCTGACAGCCCATAACAATAAAGAATATCTATCTGGACGTAACACAACACTTTTTTTTTTGCAACTTATTTCAATATTGTGATAATACCTTATACCGTGATAAAAGCTTCAGCAATTATCGCAACATGCATTGCATATTTGATACCGTCACATGCGTAGCGCTACAATAAACCGCTTCTCAAACAGCTTGCGAGTACAAAATTCAGTTCTTTTTCGTGGCTTATTGTGCCTAAAGGATTAGTTCACTTCCTGAAAATTTCCTGAAATTTTACTCAACCCCATCTCATCCAAGATGTTCATGTCATTCTTTCTTCAGGCGAAAAGAAATTAAGTTTGAGGAAAACATTCCAGGAATAGGGTCTTATCTAGCGAAAGCATCAGCCGTTTTAAATTAAAAAAAAAAAGGAATATACTTTTTAACCTAAATTGCTCATCGTGCGCTGCTCTGCGTGCTAAGGATTGCGCAATCACGTCGTTAAGGTCACGCAAGACGTAGGCAGAAGTACCGCCCCGTGTTTACAAAGCCCACATGCGAAGACTAATACAACAAAAAAAGGTCAAACAATGATGTCAAGTCAAGTCAACTTTATTTATATAGCGCTTTTTACAATGCAGATTGTTTCAAAGCAGCTTCACAGTGTTAAACAGGAAAATAATGCAACCGAATTTGATTCGACTGTACAGCCGCTCTGGAGAAAACAGTGATGTCATCCAGCTCATTTCAATTATCATATACACTCACCTAAAGGATTATTAGGAACACCTGTTCAATTTCTCATTAATGCAATTATCTAATCAACCAATCACATGGCAGTTGCTTCAATGCATTTAGGGGTGTGGTCCTGGTCAAGACAATCTCCTGAACTCCAAACTGAATGTCAGAATGGGAAAGAAAGGTGATTTAAGCAATTTTGAGCGTGGCATGGTTGTTGGTGCCAGACGGGCCGGTCTGAGTATTTCACAATCTGCTCAGTTACTGGGATTTTCACGCACAACCATTTCTAGAGTTTACAAAGAATGGTGTGAAAAGGGAAAAACATCCAGTATGTGGCAGTCCTGTGGGCGAAAATGCCTTGTTGATGCTAGAGGTCAGAGGAGAATGGGCCGACTGATTCAAGCTGATAGAAGAGCAACTTTGACTGAAATAACCACTCGTTACAACCGAGGTATGCAGCAAAGCATTTGTGAAGCCACAACACGCACAACCTTGAGGCGGATGGGCTACAACAGCAGAAGACCCCACCGGGTACCACTCATCTCCACTACAAATAGGAAAAAGAGGCTACAATTTGCACGAGCTCACCAAAATTGGACAGTTGAAGACTGGAAAAATGTTGCCTGGTCTGATGAGTCTCGATTTCTGTTGAGACATTCAGATGGTAGAGTCAGAATTTGGCGTAAACAGAATGAGAACATGGATCCATCATGCCTTGTTACCACTGTGCAGGCTGGTGGTGGTGGTGTAATGGTGTGGGGGATGTTTTCTTGGCACACTGTAAGCCCCTTAGTGCCAATTGGGCATCGTTTAAATGCCACGGCCTACCTGAGCATTGTTTCTGACCATGTCCATCCCTTTATGACCACCATGTAGCCATCCTCTGATGGCTACTTCCAGCAGGATAATGCACCATGTCACAAAGCTCGAATCATTTCAAATTGGTTTCTTGAACATGACAATGAGTTGACTGTACTAAAATGGCCCCCACAGTCACCAGATCTCAACCCAATAGAGCATCTTTGGGATGTGGTGGAACGGGAGCTTCGTGCCCTGGATGTGCATCCCACAAATCTCCATCAACTGCAAGATGCTATCCTATCAATATGGGCCAACATTTCTAAAGAATGCTTTCAGCACCTTGTTGAATCAGTGCCACGTAGAATTAAGGCAGTTCTGAAGGCGAAAGGGGGTCAAACACAGTATTAGTATGGTGTTCCTAATAATCCTTTAGGTGAGTGTATATTCAAGTAATGTAGTTGACATAGTTAATTTAGTTTAGTAATTAAATTTATTTGGATATTTATTTAAAAATTTAGTGTCCCCAACTGAGCAAGCCACGATGTCGGATGATTTTGAAGTTGAAAATGGAGTGTTTTTGGTAAAGGGCGTTTGTATTAGTCCTCGCATATTCGCTTGGGGCGGTACTTCTGCCTATGTCTGGTGTGACCTTTCTGCTGTGATTGCACAATCCTTAGCACGTAGCAGAGCAGCGCAAGATGAGCAATTTATGTTAAAACGTATATTAATTTGTTTTTGTTTTTTTTGTTTTTTTAAATGACCGATCGTTTGGCTACATAAGACCCTGTTTCTCGTCTGGGATTGCGCAGAGCTTCTGAAGCCCTTCGAAGCGCTTTGAAACTGCATTGATTTGGACCTTCAACATTTTGGTTGCCATGGAAGTCTATGAAGGGGAGAAAAATCCTGGAATGTTTAAAATATCAGGAAATTTTCATTTTGAAGTGAACTAATCTTTTAAACGGTCAAATACACACAAACATTTTCAAAATGTCAGACTTGCTGAGTATTCAGGTAAACACAGTCTGTTTTGGGACGTAAATAGTTGAGAAAGAAAACGCATTGTGTAACAGTATATTGGATCTGTGCATAATCTCTTAAATTGACAGCAACCTAATATACCTGCTGCTGTCTGTCATGTTAATCAGAGAACAAAAGACAAAGAATCTTGACTAAATAACTTTTGTAACTTTTAATTAATCTGTATTTAATTTTTATAATGTGTTATTTTACATTTGATTACTTTATTTAATTTTTGCATATTTCTTGCCTAAATACTACTGTTAGACCCACCTGAAACACTTTTGTCTCTTTATTGTATTGTATTTATTTTTGCTATCGTTTGCAATTTGTCTGTTTGTTCTTATATTACTGACTGTTTACTTGTCTTGTTTTGTAAATCTGCTTACAGTTCAGAGTTCCCCATCTTTCCCCATCTTGATGCTAAGTTCTCAGGTTAATATTACCAATTTAAGCAAAGAGTTGGTTAAATTTGAATTATTTTGTTTGTTTACATTGATGTTAAAATTACATCAGATTTGTGACATTACTTTTTATTAGGGTTACAACTAACGACTATTTTGATTATCGATTAGTTGGTCGATTATTATTATTATTATTTTCTGATTAATCGATTAAATCCCTTTTTTTTATTGACAAAACACACTATTCTACATCCTGTCCAGTGCTGTCCTTCAAACAAATGTGTCAGCTGAGTGCTATGAAAACATACATAGTGAATATATCTACCATTACATAAATTAACCATGGTTTTACAATGAACAAAACAAATAAAAATAATAATAAATAAATAACACGGTTATTGTAGTTATTCAATGGTAACCACAAATTAACCATTGTTTTGCATCTTCAAATCCGTAGTTTAACTATATGGTATTTGTGTGGTTATACAAATGGTAATCAATACGGGAAAAACATGGTTTTATTAAAATAATAACATGGTTAATTTTCGTAAGGATATGTTTGTGTTACACATTATGTACAAAAAAAAAAGTTACTAAGCAAAAGGAGTTTAAATCCTATTCTCTACATTAAAATATTAAAGAAAAAGAAAAACAAAAAAACACAAACTCAGTGTTTCCAGATTAGAGGAATGTTCTGCAGGAACACACACACACATTCGCTCTGGACAAAGTAACTGTTACTGTCATTTCTTTATCCTGTAGAAACATCTTACATTTATATTCAAATTACACGCTGTTATCCCTTTACAGTTACTACTCTCATAAAATACTTGAATCACATGTTGACTTTTAAAACTAAATTTAGCGTCCAACAGCAGATATTTCAGCTGAATGAATGTTTTTGCGCTAAATATTAATTGTCTCCCTCTCGACAGCGTTCTGTCTGTTTGATGCGCCCGCCGCACTGGCGCTCATTCAGTGAAGTTTAACACAGACTGTAATGACGCGCTTTCATGCAAAATGGAAATACTTACGTGAATGAGTAACATTTACAGATGAGGATATAATTACTGTTCTCCATGTAGATCAGTGGATATAACCTGTAAAATGAACGTTTTGCGCTGAGACGCACGCGTCAAAGGGCATGACAGGGTATGTTAAACGCTAATGCGTTAGCTTGAAGCTTAAAATAAAGACTTCTCATGTTTTGGGCGCTTGGATCATGTACCTTTCCTGCATCAGCTCACTCTGTTTCCTCCACTATTTCTAGATGCACATTTTGTCTATAGAAATGCGTTATTCAGTGCTGTAATTTGGCATGACTGGTGTAGGCTTTGCGTACGGAGAGCAGATCCGACTAATCGAGTTGTTATCAATGATTTTCATTATCGATAATCGATTTTATCGACTAGTTGCAGCCCTACTTTTTATGTAATGTTACAGTAAAACACTGCTGTTCACTTTCGGAGGTTGCAGTAATGCTTGCTTTTCCAGAAAGAATGTGAAAATTGTTTGTTGATTTTATTATTTTTATGCCAATTAAATAATTTTACACACATTATCGTATCGCATTAATAAACGTTATCACATTTTTTCTTGTGCAACCCTGTTTCTAACTCATTGGCTGTATTTTGAGTCATATCTAATAATCTGCAAGCGTCTAATCTGAGATGATCCAGTCGGGAAGTGAGTTTGTCTGACCGATTTAGTCGATGATATAATTTCTCGCCATGGAGCTGCAGATTCAAGTGCAGTGGCTTTCCTTAACAGCGACTCTTTTGCATCTGCTTTTAATTAAGCTCAGTGCATTGGTTGTGTATTTAGTGTAATATTTAGCCAACATATTAACATCAGATATCAAACCATAATCTTCTTGAAGGCATTGTTCCATACATTTGATTCAGTAACCAAGATGACAGTTCTCATGACAGCCTCTGACTCTCACATCAAACGCGTCACCGTACAGATCTCTTGAGAGGCTTCTCTGGTTCAGGCTTGTTAGGTTGATGAGATGGAGAGTTAGGCTAATTAATATTTTATCATGCAAAGATGAATCATACAAAGTGTATTTACCATTAGTGGTCAAGGTAGCCAGAAAATCAATGCACTGGCATTCTCTTGTGTCCTATAATAATAATTCATATTTGATTATTAGTGTTAATGAAAGAAAGTAATATGCCCAGGAAATACAGTCAATCAAAACTGAATCGAAAATACAGTAAATCAAAGGCAGATGTTAAAAGGGATGTAGAGAAGTTTTCAGACATCAGCCAGCTTGTAGCGCTGGATCACAACAAATCAAAAGCAAAAATGAAACCTGATGTTCTAGTTTCTAGGTCACATTTTGTGTTCATGAATTGTCCACAGACTTTTTCATAGACATTGTGCACAAAAATTAAAAGAGTGTCCTGAAATGGCAAGGTGCACAGTTTTTGTCAGTTTACTAGGAATATGTAGATATAGTTCCTGATCATAATTGTCAAAGCGGTTCATTTCACTTCCAGTGTTGTGCCACATAGAAACGACAGACTGCACTGAGAAAATGATGACTTTAGTCAAAATCAAGCGAACAGTGGTTGGTTGTTGTTTTTTGCAAGTCAGTAGTATAACGATACATCATTATATTGATATAAAAAGACGAGATGTATAGGTGATGTAAACAATATGATTCGTAATACCTAGAGTTACTTTTATCCAAGACTCAACTTACTGTATTTATAAAGTATAATTCACACAAAAATGTAAATTGTCATGTACTCATTCTCATGTTGTTTCAAACCTATAAGATTTTCGTTCAACTTCCAAACACAAATGAAGACATTTTTTTTTATAAAGCCTGAGAGATTTCTGTCCCTTCATTTAAAGTCCATTCCTCTAAAACTTTAAAGATCCAAAAAAATGTCATAAAGGCATCGTAAAAATAATCAATCGAGTGGTCTAATCCAAATCAAGTCTTCTGAAGAGACACGATGGCTTTATATGATGAACAGATTTACAATGACGCACATACTGTAGTAAACGGGGACGTTCAACAACATGAGAGTGAGTAAATGCAGAATTAAAATTTTTGGATGAACTAGCCATATTACAGTTTGGGAATAGTCATTCTGACATGCTTTCTTACGATTAGAACTGTGATTGATAGCATTGATCATCTGAAGTGCATGAACGGCACTCCTCAAAGTGAAAGCGCAAATTTAATTTAATCACTATATCACATTTAGTTTTAGTAGTATGATTATTCAAATCCTTTTAGATGGTTTATTCATATATGTATAGTGCATTAATGGCGGGAGAGGCGGGACATAGCGATCACCGGGAGAGTCTGTGTAAGAGATCCAACGAATGCCTGCGTTGAAAGCGCGAGTACTGCATGAGAGAAAAAATTTAAGTTTACAGAGTTTCAGTGACATTACTACATCAAACTACTATATATAATGTTGAATATAATGTGTAATGATGCAATGGGGGAATATCTCTGGGTCCTGATAATAATAAAATAATATTATTAATAATCTCTCTTCTTAAAGTATCGTGATCGTATCATATCGTGAGTTCAGTATTGTTATTTGTTTCGAATCGTAACACCACTACAAGTCAGATAGTCAAAGGTCTGGCTACGTAAGACACATTAAAACTAGTAACCAACAATGTAACATGCAATTAGTATTGAATAGAATATGCCAACTGAAATCGGCGATTAACCTTTAATTGGTGATATATATTCGCACATTATTTAAAAAGCTTGTGATCTCAACAGGAAGTTGTGCAACAGTGAACGTAACCAGTGGTTTTTGATCGTCTTACATCCATTAACTTAAAACACTGGTGAAAGTAATCACTCTGCACAGATCTACCTCCCAATGTCGTATTGCTCTTTTACAGTGGCTTATTGTTCTCATCCCATGTAGTGGTTATAATAGAAATGCTTTTAATTAATCCAGTGGAGGGCCATGGGTGGCTGCCCGAGCCTGCTGTGACGCAAACCTGGGATTTAATCACTAGGAGATGGGGTGGGAAAAGAGGGAAAACTCAATCCTTTCTCAACAGCAGTTTATGAACACTATATATTCATATTACACATAAAAACGTACGGTTTACACTACAGTCTCCATGCTCATGGCATCTCAGACACAAATATTTTAACGATTTATAAAAAGTTAATCGCTGTCTGGCCATCTGGCATTTTGGTATGAAGATAAAGGTTAGGATTATAATTTTTCGGTAGAATTACGTCACATCAGGAGTGTATATCATAGACCGTAAAAAAAGATGGACGGCGCACCTTCACTCTCTTCCACTGAAGAAAAGTGAAGCCGCCAATGTCCCAATATGGCGCTGACATCTTGCGCTGATTTGGGACCCGAGTCTGTGCAGTAGTGACCTCAGGACCGGACACTGCGCAGTAGAGAGCAGGAAGTAGAGCCGCGATATCAAAACCCCGCCCACACTCCCGCAGTTTCTGTTACAATATCTTTTGCCATGAACCCGCCCACACTCCCGCAGTTTCGGTTACAACATCTGTTGCCATGATTTTTTAAATGACTTATCACGAAAGGAAAAAAAAAAATCACATGATATCGGTTAATGGAAACGGTGTCATTTCGCAATAGTTTTTTATTGACATTTAGAAAGTAGCGCAAAAGTTTTCCATCTGTAATGGAAACGCGGCTACTCACAGCTGTCAATCATGACGTCACGCTCGCTGTTTTTATAGCATCAAATAACTAACTAAAACCAAACTTATTTAAAAAACGAACACTTGAACTTACATCAGCGTAATTAAAAACTACCTAAAATGATAGAAACCATATTTGAAAAAAAATTATTTGAAGTGTAATTTGATTGTTTAGTTTGTATCACATTCCATTACATTACATGGAGAGGGCGGGGTTTATTACCTATACTGGGACCAACCACCTGGGGGCAATCGAGATGCTTTGGCTTCACTTTTCAGGACTTGTGCGGCACACTTGGTGTATATAAGCTAGGGATGTGCGCTACGACTAATTTCATTACCCTTTAAACGGAAATTTTGCAACCAACTACTAGATGCTGCTAGACTAGCTACTTAGCCCATACTGAATGCCTCTAAAAATAGGTCAGATACATGCGACGTGCTTGTCTTGCATTATGATCATTGTATATTAAACTTAAGTGTTCACTTAAAGGGTTAGTTCACCCTAAAATGAAAATTCTGACATTAATTACTCACCCTTATCATGTAGTAAAAAAAATAGTCCATGTGACTCCAGTGGTTCAACCTTAATTTAATGCAGTGATGAGAATACTTTTTGTGTGCAAAAACAAACAAAAATAACGACTTTATTCAACAATTTTGTTCTAGCCTGTCAGTATCCAACGCAGTTTCCATTGTAAATACAGCACACGCATGCGCCTTGAACGGCATCGGCTGCCGTAACTCGAAAGCGCTGCACAGTAACTACGTAGGAGGATAACACAAATAGAAAATTGTTTAATAAAGTTATTTTTGTTTGTTTTTGTGCCCAAAAAGTATTCTCGTTGCTTCATAAAATTAAGGTTGAACCACTGTAGTCACATGGACTATTTTAACTGTTTTTAATACCTTTCTGGGCCTTGAAAGTGTTAATTAAATTGCTATCTATGAGAGCTCTCGAATTTCATCAAAAATATCTTAATTTGTGTTCCGAAGATGAACGAAGGTCTTACGGGTTTGGAACGACATGAGGGTGAGTGAGTAATTAATGACAGAATTTTCATTTTTGGGTGAACTAACCCTTTAAGCAACGTTAATTGAAATTAATTTCAAGATGTAACATTAACATGACGGTAATTTAAACATAGCCTTTGTAAAAAATATAAAGCAATACATTACATTAAACTAGTATTTCCAAGTCGACTAGCAGCAGAAGTATTGTTTAAACGACTACTCGGCTAGTCTTACACATCCCTAATATTAGCACAGTTTGTTGTTTTCTTAGAGCATCTGGTAGAGTGCTTGGACCCGAAGCGGTGTCGCGTCACCTCAGACTTAACAAGCGGATTCACGTAAACACAGTGGGTTATGTAAGCGTACACAGTTAAGTAAACGGTTGTGCAACAGTATATTAGATCCGTGCATTCACTCTTAAAGTGACAGTAGCCTAATAAACCTGCTGCAGAATCAACCAACAAATGACAGGAAACTCACTCACTGATCTTCACGGAATAACTTAAGTAGCTTCAACAAGGATTAATCTATATTTATTGTGTACAGTAAGACTATACAATGTTATTTTACATTTGATTATTACATTTTTTGTTGTAGGCTATTATATGAAATTCCTCTGTTAGTAGGCCTACATCTTTATGAAAAACGTACAAAAAGAACAAAGATATTCAACACAAATAGTCATGGTTATGATTTTTGCTCGATTATGAATCGAGCAGCCCTATTCAATAGATTTGAAAATAATTTTCCATTGGGATTTGATTGCATGTTAAGCTTGCGTAAAGTTTTAGTGTGTGAATGAAATGTTTAGTGCTAAAGTAAGATCAATTTCAATTTTATTTTGACTTTAAAGTCATCATGAAATGGCATTCGCAGCCTTTTTTACATCTGTAATGTGATGTATTTCCACGTCAAACAGGATATGCAGTGTGAAAATGTGTAGGGCAGTCCCAAAGTTGTTTCTGATTAATTTAATTTAGCATTTTGAGTATTTGTGCTATGTTGGTAGACACAGGTTTTTTCCTCCCGTCTTTGTCTTTCCTTTTTTTATGATACTGATGGTCCAGCTGCAGTTCTCAGACAGGAAACCCTCTGACATCAGCATAAGGTTTGTGTGTTGTTTGAAAACTCACAGCTGCAGACACAGGGAATGTCCCATGAAACAGCATCCAAAATATTCACTCTGACTAGATAATGTAATAAAAATAATCTCTTTTAAACTGCTAGACAACTTTAAGACTATGATAATGCAGGTGTATGAATGTTAATGTACTGACATAGGGTCATGCTGTCCTTTTGCTGACCAGTGTTCATTGCACACTGAAGTGTGTGTGTGTTTTATTGATACTTGCGAGACAGGATGAGGGATTTCCTGTGTTGTGATCCCCTTCTCTACTCTGCCAAATTTTGGCAGTCCTGACCTTTCAGAGTTCTGTGAGAATTTAGATTCCTGCATTCAGACAGTCCTCCAGACCAGACCGCTGGTGGTCTCCTAGGGGTTTACAGGAAGGCCAAATTGTCCAGCTTCTTGTGAAAGATCTCAGAGGATTGTGAGGTTTTTAATGTGAAATTATGCTAATTCAAAGCACTGAGAAATGTTAGAGCCCTGTAAATGTTTGTTTTTGTTTTCACAAATTCTGTTTTATTTATTTATTTATTATATAACATTTATTTACTTAATTTCCCCCCAAAATGTAATGTTTTCTATTTAAATTTTTTTGGATTTAATAATTTATTAAAATGTTAACGGTAAAAAGGCCCTGATGAAATCTGACTTAAAGGGGTACTTCACTGCTGGAAAGATGTGTATTTAAATTGGGTCATTTATGTAGTAGAAATGTGAAATTATTTTTGAAGTTGGTGCCTTCTAGAGTGAGAAAAGCCAGAAAATGTATTTTTGGCTCATATGGATGAAAGACAACGACTCCCAGACTGCACTTGCTTCGCTGCCCTACGAGGCCACTCCACAGTCTATGGGCCACTCCCAAGCCATGCCTACCGGTTACATCACTTGCCCACCACAGCACCATCCCACTGTTGTGTTAATTTTTATAGTAATAAAATCATTTAGTTCAGTTAGAGAACAGACACTACAATTAAAAACTAAACGTGTCTGCTCAATGCAGCGTGAGCCGAACGAGAGTCGCAGCAGGAGTCAGATTTCATTCATCATGAGAGCAAACAGCTGACAGACAAGATGATCATGGAAGATTTGGTTTCAAAGCGAAATGTAAAAGCGCCTATTTAAGTGAGTTTGTCATTGTACCGTTTTGTTGTTGTGTTTTTCATTAGGAATAATGGGCTAATGAACCAGACAATTCACGCAACCCGCCCCCGAATTGGTGCTACTTCTATACCGAAAATAAAATGAGCACAGCCGGCCAGCATTCATTCACGGCCTCATAGTCATTCACGGTGCGTGTCCAGTCTGGCGCGTTTTCAGTTAATGCCTATGGAAGCTTAACTTTCATAGGAGTTCATTGAGAACACTCGCGTTGCTCCGCACCGCTCCGATATGAATGCCCGAGAGAGGCCGTGCTCATTTACATTCTGTGAGTGAGATCCCACCTAGGGTTGGGCACCGGACTTTGTACTTTTAAGGGCACCGACTGAATTACGTCGGTGATACCGAGTACCGATTCACATGAAATCAAAGACTATTTAAATATGAATCCTGCGTGTCTGTGTGAATGAATGGTGCTGGCCCACACTTTATTTACCTCACACACACACACACACACACAGAATTGCGTGTGACGGTCGCGTGTTTCCATCTCATACGAGGACATGAACGCATGTCTGTCATCTCCAGAGCCGCTCTGAGAGTCACTTCATGAGCATTTTACCGTTTCATTTGAGAAAAACTACCATCATATCATAAACGCACAAAAACTCAAAGGTCTTAACTTGACAAATATATTACTGTTGTACAGTAGAATTTAGATCAAAACTTAATTTTTTAAGTAATATATCAAAATTTTTCTTCCATGTTTTAATTTTAACGGTATAAAGCTGATTTGTGCAGCTTTGTTTGACAAAGTTTAATTCAATTAAAAGATAAATTAATGTTTTATGTCTTAATTTGATTACCAGAAAATACACAACACAGAATTTGTGGGAAATCTTTTCATAGAAATTGAATTAAAAAGAAAAATTAATATGGTTGTTTTGATGAATTCAATTAAGTAGCTAGTAGCCTACTATTTACTTGTAAATATTACAGTAAACAAACATCACAGACAGTGGCATTGACCAAGGCAGCTCTGGCATAATGTCAATAACACTTCTATAAATGACTTACAGTTTCTTTTCAATTATTGATGTATCCCTAAAGTTCCGAAAAAAGATACCGTTGGGTACCGGTACTGGTTAAAATGTGAACAGTACCCAACCCTAATCCCACCCCCTATGGGCGGGTTGAAAATATGCAGAACTAGCTCCTACTACTGGCTGTAGTCTCCAAAAAAGCCTCCGATGACGCAAAATGACAATATTTTATATTTTTTATATATCTCACGATCATTCGATTGTACTACCGGGTTTCTACTGATACAAAGCTTAATGCTAAATCGCTGAAGTAACCCTTTAAGTCAAAAGTTTGGACACACTTTCCCATCAAAGAGAATGGGAAAGTGTGTCCAAACTTTTGACTGGTATTTTTATATATTTATTTGTACAAATTTGGTTAATATTTTGTCTTAAAATGAAATGCAAATTTATCTTTGAAACTGTGGTAATCAAATTAATTTATAAAACTTGTAGTCAAATGAAAATACAACTCTTTTACAACAAAACATTGCATTTTTATTTTTTTATTTTTTTAAGTGCTGCACAACAGAAGTTTACTATATAAAGATGGAACTGCACCACTCTTTCGCACAGAGAACAAATCCTGAGACGTTCCACGTTATACTGTAAATTCCGTTTTAATGACTGGGCTCCGATAGGACCCTAGATATTTTCTTAGTACTTTTGCTAGTGTTGATCTCGTCAGTGAAATAACTTACTTTTTTTTTGTAGTTTCGTCAACTGTAAAGGAAAAACGCATATTGTGTTGACAATGAAACAATTGACCCATTAATACTAACACTTTCAGTAACACTTTAGTTTAGGGTCCAATTCTCACTAGAAACTAGTTGCTTATTAGCATGCATATTACTAGGATATTGGCTGTTTATCAGCACATATTAATGCCTTATTTTGTATGGCCATATTCTACATCCCTTAATCCTACCCAATACCTAAACTTAACAACTACCTTACTAACTGTTAATAAGCAGTAATTAGGAGTTTGAGGCAAAAGTTGTAGTTAATAGTTGGTTAATAGTGAGAATTGACCCTTCTATTTCTATTCTATCTATGTTTTCTATGAACAAAAACTAAACCTTGCTACATGTTAGGGATGAAACGGTATGAAAATTTCATATCACGATTATAGTGACCCAAAATATCACGATTATCAATATTATCACGGTTTTGTTCAAATGAGATTAAAGTGTTCAAAAAGAACTGATGCACACACTGAAAACATTTCAACAAGTTTTATATTTGAAAATCAACAAACAACAAATAAAATAAGCAGCTCTGTGCACTTTAAGCAAGATTCTATTCTGTGGCTTTCCTTCCTTATAATGACCGTCGTCAATAGCAACGCATTATAACAGCGCACATCCACGTATCACAACGGACGCGCTCTCTCGTTTCATTCAAATGCTTACTTGCGTCTTGTGTCTCTCTTTTTGATTGTATTGAAAATGAAATCAGAGGATTTTACTATTAATACTACTATAATTATTACTATAACTTCTTGTGATCAACTTGTCTGGTCGATTGTTTTGTACACTGTACAAAATGGATTTATAAACGGGATTTAAAACATTAATCTCAATTCAATATGTCCCCTTTATTATTTATGAGGTAAAGAAAATCTGTGTAATAAGTGTACAATGAATGTACATTATTATCCCTTAAATGTCACCCTAGTCATATCTGTACTTGTTTGTTCATCTTTGGCTCAAGCTTCACATTATTATTTCCCAGACTTAGTTTTAGTATTGAGGTCAAAGTCTACTTGCCTTGCGTTCGCAGATTTGAAGTGTTTCCCCCTATTGCAGCGACTTTCTTTTTGCATTTTCTGCAGACAGGGTGACCATCCTCAATTAAGTTTCCCTCAGGACTTTTGTAAAAGCCAAAATATGACCACACCTCAGATTTGGTCCTTTTAGAAGGCTGAAAAATCTCCTGAGCGCTGTCACTGCCTTCTGCCATTACTTCTCGTTCAAAAAACAACGTTGCGCGCTGCGCCAGACTGACGCTGGCTGGACAGAATTTACCACGAGTTTTCAAAATCGTGATTATCAAACACGGTTTTAATGATAATTAAATTTTAAACGATATTACTAACCGTCAGTACATTTTATCGTGGTTTATCGCTACTACATGTACTGTGCTAGACTAACTAGAACAGCAGTCACAATACATATTTTCACTCTTGTTGGTTCAACTGCTTCTATTGTTTTCCTCATTTGTAAGTCACTTTGGACAGACACGTCTGCTAAATGATTAAATGTAATTGTAATTAAAACTATTGACTCAAAAGGTATGTTGTGTATTTATCCGCTTGAGCTGAAAATCAGTGAACCACTTTGCTAGCAGTTTAATTAAGTACTTTAAGCTCAATTCAGTACTTCATAGGCTATCTATGAGATTCATTGACTAATGTTGTTTTCACTAAGTAGTACAATTTTATGACATTCAGTCAGAATAAAATGGACTAAAATTTTATGAATATGACATAATGAAATATTGAAATGTAAACAACATTTTCATCAGAACTATTACTAAAACCTCAAAATGGTGTAAAAATGAACATATCAAAAAAAGGAGGTGAGTGGTGTGGAAAA
The DNA here is from genome assembly GCA_039654625.1 of Rhinogobio ventralis. Taxonomy (NCBI): domain Eukaryota; kingdom Metazoa; phylum Chordata; class Actinopteri; order Cypriniformes; family Gobionidae; genus Rhinogobio; species Rhinogobio ventralis. Next base: position 22,658,512 of record CM077209.1, on the reverse strand, counting down.
TATAATGTTTTTTTTTTGTTTTTTTATAATAATTTGTATGTGTTTTCTTAACACAGCCCAGCTTGCTTACAGCTGGTGTTTGCAAGATGTTACCTGCTGTTCTTAACTTGTTGATTGCTGAAATAACGTATCTTTTCATAAGGAAACCACTCACCCATCTCATACACATGCGGTTCTGCTCAAAGGCACCTGGAGGTTGTTGGCCTCTTCCTGATTTCCTGTAAGTGGGCCTACTCGACAACTTCAGCTGCATTTTAAAGACTGTTAGCAGCGAGACCCAGTAGGTCCATTTCCTTGCAGCCGGAAAATGCCAGGAGTGTCGATTCTAAACACACACAAAAATTTTAATTAAATAGTAAAGGTAAAATTCAAAATTTTTGTCTGAATATGCCTTCCTCTCTACTATATAGTAGCCGTACGTGAAGATGGATGATGAATGTAGTCTGCATGAATCGTACTATATAGAACACATATAGTGCTATATAGAATACTTATTTCAGTATTTTTCGTTCCTCCTTAAATTAAGTATCTAAGCAGGCAGTATGAGATTTTTGAACACACCTACTGTGTCAGTATAGCCAAACGTGACTGTAAAAAGTCAATATTTTTAGAGCTCCTATCATGATCATGTAAAGCCGTTTAAAGGGGACCTATTATGTCCAGTCCCTTTTTACAATATGTAAGTGTATTTTCCACAGGATTTTGTGAAACTGTGGTGGGTGGACCTCGGTCCATCATTTTGTACATTTTAAAGTGTAAAATTCATCAATCTGGTACACTTTGAGAGTTCAAAATTAACCCATTAAATTGAAAAAAGACAAAAGTCTCTGCATTGACTGGTACAGTGTTATTAGAGCCGAACACGGATAAGAAAATGGGCTTCAGATGCGCTCTTTTGGAGAATATTAACGTGAACACAGTGGGTTATGTCTTAAGTAAACGTACACAGTTGAGACCGAAAACACGTGTGCAACAGAATATTGGATCCATTCATCCAAGATCACTCATGAGGATGAATAACTTAAGTAGCTTTAAGGATTGATTTAGATTTAATGTATACCGTAATACATTTGATTATTACATTTTCTGTTGTAGGCTAATACTTATCTGAATACCACTATTAGAACATTTTCCTAAAAACTTAAAACACTAATTACTCGTATTGTGAAATAAGACTTATCATATCGCCCACGGCCCACCTATAATCATGTTAAATCATTGCGATTTCAATATTGACCAAACACAATCGGGATTATAAGTTTTGCCATAATCATGCATCCCTATGCTCACATGACACTGCAGTTCTTCGTCATAATGAAAGTTTATTATTTGCATGCATTTTAAAGCCATGTCAGTTTAAACTTATGATATGGTTTTCTGAGCGCACGCATCTGAAGCACACGCACAGAAAGCTGGCTGTCAGACAGTCCCTTGAGTATTAAACTAATTTCTCTTTCACGTCTTATTGCGCTTAAACTGTCGAATACACACAAAGTTCACATAAGCACAGTCGGTTATGTCTGAACATAAACAGCAGGGAAAGGAATCACATGTGTATATTAGATCTGTGTATTAAAGTGACAACAGTGTAATATACAGTACCTACTGCTGTATATGCTGTTAATATGAGTCAAACAACAAAAGAAAAACAGAAAATCTCTCACTGCTCTTGATTCAATAACTTTAGTAGCTTTAATAAAAAATGCATTTCTTACTTGAATGCTGCTGTTAAATGGTCTGGCAAGGAGATAAACATGGCAGACTGTGTACAGCTCACTCAGGGGAGGAGCAAAGATAATTAGGCAGTCGTGGGCGGGGCCTGTTCCAAAGTACATTCCTAATGGCTCATTTTGAGACACTGTTTCAGATTTATTGGGAAAACAACAAACGGAGTGTATGGATTTTAACCACAATAGGGTGGTTGTGTACACACACTGCAGACACTTAATTGTGTTCAAAAAACAATATTAGGGATGCAACTAACGATTATTTAGATAATCGATTAGTTGGTCGATTTATTTTTTCAATTAATCAGATAAAAAGCCCATTTTTTTTATTTTATTGACACTATTCTACATCCTGCCCAATGCTGTCCTTCAAACAAACATGTCAGCTGAGTGCTATGAAAACATACATAGCGAATATATCAAAATACAAAAATTAACCATGGTTTTACAATGAACAAAACAAATAAAAATAATAAATAAATAACAGGGTTATTGTAGTTATTTAATGGTTACCACGAATTAACCATGGTTTTGCTTCAAATCCATAGTTTACTTGTATGGTATTATTTGTGTGGTTATACAAATGGTAATCAATACGCCAAAAAACATGGTTTTACTATAATAAAACCATGGTTAATTTTCATAAGGGTATGTTTGTGCTATACATGTGTAAAAAAGTTACTAAGCAAAAGGACAGTTTAAATCCCTGCTTGTTCAATGAAGTTTGAAGCTTAAAATGCAGACAGACTCTCAGGACACTTTTATTGCATGAATTAGTAGCATTTACAGATAAGGATATAACCTGTAAAATTAACATTTTGCGCTGAGGACGCACGCGCATCTGTCAAATTGCATGACAGGGTATGTTAAACACTAATGCATTTGCTTGAAGCTTAAAATAAAGACTTCTCATGTTTTGGACACTTGGATCATGTACCTTTCCTGCAACAGCTCACTCTGTTTCCTCCACTATTTTTAGATACATTTTGTCCATAAAAATGCGTTATTCAGTGCTGTAATTTGGCGCGACTGGTGGAAGCTTACCGTGCAAAGTATGTGAGCGGATTGGAGGGGCAGCAATTTCCCCTCCACGCTCTAAGCATTCAATAATCACTCCGCTCCAGCTCCGCTCCGGGTTCACCATTTCCCGCTTCTCGCTCACTGATATCAGAAACACGGCTTCGTCTTTGCTCAGAGGAAATTTGCGGCTAAAGTATTTAAGTAAGTATTTAAGTCTGAATTATCACAAAAGTTTGGTTTATAACATACATTAAATGAAAAAAATAAATAAATAAACAATAGGAGATAGTTTCAACGTAGTTTATTGAAACACTAGTGTGCACATTTTTTTTTCCTACGACATGCTAAGCTTATATTAGGCTTTATCAGCATTAAAAGTTTAATTATCATTGCTGCTTTTGCAGTGCAAATTTTGTTTAAAAAGGTGAAAATAGTACGTTTTCATCAGTTATTTTATCTACGGGTCACTACATTACAGATTTCTGCTCATTCAAAATCAGATACAGATAACTGTAAGCAGATAAGCACTGTAAGATTACATTAGTTTGAATGCATTAGAGAGAGCGATTGCGTGTGTGAGTAAGTGCTACCTGTTTAAAATGTGCTTTCACCCGATCATATTCAGTATGTAAAAGGTACAAAAAAAAAAAGTTTTTCAATTAGTTTTTCCGGCTCATGTCCATTGCCGTCATCATAACCTTTACATTCTTTCTGATTTGAGTGATCCATCTGTATCAAGCTAGTTAAATGTGTTTAACGTGAGTTCTGGCTACAAATGCAGTTATATTATGGGCCGTTGGCATGAGTTGTACTCGTGATGGAGCGGTAGTGGAGCGCTCTCGGAGTGAGTGAAAACCACGACGCTCCGACTTCTAAAAAAAATCCGCTCCTCCATTCAAAATCGCTCCACTCCACTCCGCTCACATACCCTGCCGTGCACAGAGGGCAGACCCGACTAAACGATAATGAGAATTGTTTTGAATTGAGAATTGTCTGTGATTTTCATTGTCGGTTATTATCGATTTTATCGACTAGTTGTTGCAGCCCTAAACAATATAAAAGTAAATTTAGTGTAATATATCCATTTTTCACATTATATGCTAGAAAGGAAAGTGACTTGTCTATTTAACAATGTACATGGATACATGGGATAATGTAGGTAATGCATAACCAGAATAAGTTCATAGAACAGTAGTCTTAGCGCTAGAAGGATGATTAAAGTAACAAAAAACAGCTTATAATTCCCCCTTTTGCATGAAAGAATTAATAAGTTAAATGAACAACCCTACTGCGATGCAGGTTTAGTTTAGAGGTGAAAGGCCAATTTGGTTCAGTCAGACTGAGGAATGTGATCTTGAAGCTGACATGATGAAATATGCAAACCAATATTCCCAAGACCAATGCAGGAAGGGTAGTATATGATATACATCACAATGGCGCTAAGTGAAAGGGCCTCTTGCTTTGATCGCACCACAGTCATGACTCGCACGTAGCTGGACAAATTCCTGCCATGGTGATCCATGCTTCTGAAATTATTGGAGACCAACTGCACTATCCCTGTGGGAAGCACATAGTTCTGTACATAGATGTAGAGGTGCCGATTTGCCCCTAAGGGCCAATCACCTGCTGCAACACAAGTACACAATACCTCTTCCAAATCTAATTTGTTTATCACCACAGATCGGGGTTTTATATTTATGCCACCATGTAGCTTTTTTTGTGATATTCCTTAAACACTGTACAATAGCAATATATTTCTGTCACTATTTTAAAAATAAAACAAACTTTTATTTTGGCAGGTTGTAATGAAGACCGTGAGATTCTGACAATAGTTTTCAGCACCAGTCATTTTGTGCTTAATATTCACAGATAATAGTCAATATTCCGATCTATACAGCACTACTTTTGAATTATAAAAAAAAAAAAGCCAAATTAATTTATGACTGAATTCTGTGATTCCGTCCTCATTTTCTGCATCACTGAAAATTATAGGATTTGTCACAACCCCATTTTAATGCCAATTCCAGGGAAATTTCACAATTCTTGATAACAATTTCAGTAGTACACCAAAAGATAATGGACATTTCAATAAGTCAGCTTGTGCGTTTCTGTTCTGATCTCATGTTTCCTGGATAACTTCATCTTGTACTTTCCACCACAACAACTTTATGATGCCGTTTTTTCCAGTTCAACAGCCCAATGAATCCATAATTAATTACAGATTTTCCATCGCTCAGGATAGAGGTTGGTCTCTCAAACAAAGTTCACTAAGCTAGACTGAGTTGGAAACGAACCCCTAACTGCTGTTATCTCATATCCAGTGGCCCAATCCAGTCAGGGCTAAATGCATCAGAAAACAGCTGCCGGTCCTATTTATAACATGCAGGTGACACGCAGCACATGGGTCAGTCACATCATCACTCGGAGCTGTTTGTGAGATACTATTAGCCTGGCTTGCATATCTATAGATTCAGAACTAAGGCTTGTCTCTTTGGCCATATTTACACTGCAGGTTTTGATGCCCATTTACGATTTGTTGACTGTATCCACGACCAGCTTACATCTTCTTTTAAAAGTTACCCATATCCAATGTCACACAATACACTTGGCGAAACAACCCAAGTTAGACGTACTGACACCCGAAAAACTTAGGCCGAAAAAGGTGCGATTAGCAATGGACACAGACAAAATGATTTGCTTTCTGCACCATCTTTAAAGGTCAGCAAAACATTGGTTTGAGCCTTCGTCCTCTATTTCGCCATTGAAAAGAGTCCTGTGATACATGGCAGGCGCAAATGCATGTGTCCGATTCATATCAGATTTATTTTCACATATGAAGCCTGAAACCTATCTGAGAATATCGGAATCCATGTGCCTTTTTTCTGCTTACACGTTCGTGGGTCATATCCAATCTGTGCCACATAGGAGGAAAAAATTGGGTTGTATGTTAACACGGCTGCTTTTCTTGTTGTAGCTTATCTATGTTTGTGTGCACAAAATAGATGTTACACAATCAAACATATCAATGAAGAAATTAAACGTCACGGTTTTGGCCTTCCAAAACTATTTCAGCAGAATCCTAAAATATTTTTTTGTTTTTGCTCAAATATTTTGGGTTGCTGAAATTCCGTTGCATCACTTTTATTTAGCTATATGATTTTGTTTAATATACATTCATGTTTTTGAATATCTTTGCTTACTGTCTATATATTGTTAAAAACACTTGTCCCTAAAACCATACTGATTAAACAGGACTTATGTCTAAGACCTACTGGTTGATTTTCAAATTTCTCAAGAAGTCAAGTACCTGAGAACGCATCTGGTGATATAGTCTAGTGTCTGTGAATATTAAACTGCACAAAGACTATTTAAATACGAATCGTGTGTCTGTGTGAATGAATGGCGCAGACACGTGGTTTAATTGACCTCACACACAATCACGCGTGGCGGTCTCGTGTTTCCATCTTTGCTGTCTCATATGAGGACGTGAACGCATGAACATTATCTCCAGAGCCGCTCTGAGAGTCACTTCATGAGCATTTTACCGTTTCATTTGAGAAAAACTACCATCATATCATAAACACACACAAACTCAAAGCAACGGCAACCCGTGAAAATAAAAGTTTGGTTTAACTTGACAAATATGTTACTGTTGTACAGTAGAATTTAGATGCGTCTCAATGTAATAATAATAATACTAACACTAATGTAATAATAAATTATCAAAACTTTATTTTTTAAGTAATAAATACATTTTTCTTCCATGTTTTAATTTTAACAGTATAAAGCTCAGTTGTGCAGCACTTTGTTTGACAAAAAAGTTTAAATTAAAAGATCAATTAAATTAATGTCCAGAAAATACACAACACAGAATTTGTGGGAAATCTTTTAATAGAAATTGAATTAAAAAGAAAAATTAATATGGTTGTTTTGATTAATTCAATTAAGTAGCTAGTAGCCTACTATTTACTTGTAAATATTACAGTAAACAAACATCACAGACAGTGGCATTGACCAAGGCAGCTCTGGCATAATGTCAATAACACTTCTATAAATGACTTACAGTTTCTTTACAATTATTGAGGTAAATATCCCTAAAGTACTAAAAAAAGGTACCGTTGGGTACCGGTACTGAATTTTTCGGTTAAAATGTGAACGGTACCCAGCCCTAGTAGTTGCATGCTTCAAGATGTCCCCATGTTTACAGTCTGACATTCAGACACCCATTTTTTTGGCACTGTCCATACACTCTGTGACTGGATATAGCAACTCAACCGATTGAAGTCCAAGAAGCTTCTGAGAGGCCAGTTTGGGTAACATGTGAAGAATCATGGCGCCATTCTATGTGTAGAAATTAATATCTAAGTAGTTGTTGTGTGTTTTGTTTCTTATGGGTCACCAACGTGACTGAGGAGGACCACATGTAAAGAGCCCCAGTTGGTCCCTGATCTATTTCCAACCCATAGGCCTTTCGTCCTCAACAAATTCCTCTTTTGCTGTCAAACATAAGTGTAATTTCTCCTTACTTCCCTGTCCTGTTTTTCCATAGATTATTTGTTAGTGCCACCACACAAAGGTCCCAGATCCCCACAGCAGCACTTTAAATTGTCAGCACAAATATTTAACCAGAATTTGTGGTCTTAAGGGACAAGGGCTGGTAATTGGTCTGTGAAGACAAGCACAACACTGTCATGGTTACCCTCAGTGCTGAAGTTAATGGTACTGCTGCAGATTTACCAGTAAATGCTGGTGGTGCTGTTGTTACCTCGACAGCAATTGTTTACTGATATTCACTAGTCTCTCTGTGTGTATCGGTTGATGTGTGTGACCCCTGTGTGCTGTTGAATCACCCAATTAACCTTACTCTGCATGGAGTAAACGAGTACAGTACCTCAGGGTCGGACCCCCAGTGGACTTGGTGTCAGAAGTATTCTTCTGTTTGTTTTACATGCTAGTCTTTGTTAAACAGTTGAAGTTCATAGTTCATTGCTCCACACAGACATACATTTATATCCAGCTCAGACAAATCTTTTCCATATTGTCGGAACTAGAAACAGTGAACTTTGTATTTTGGTAGGGTACCTGGACACTGTGGAATCCCCTGAATCAAATCTTAATCTTGCATTATCAAAATATAGGGAAATGAATGGGATCAGTGTACAAGCAACAAACTGTATGAAATTAACCCTACTGTGGGTAAAAGTTGTGTCTTTAGTTTCAATAATCACTGGGATCAGATCATATATACATGATGCTGAAAATGACATTGACACACAAAGTTCTTAAAGTGCCCCTATTATGGTTTTTCAAATATGCCCTTTCATGCAGAGTGTAGTAAAGCTGTCTGTGAATGTAAATGGTCTGCAAAGTTGTAATGTCAAAAGTGCATGATAAATATAATTATTGTCTCCCAAAAGAAAGAATCGACTCTGAACCGCCTAAACGAGTCGTTGGGAATTCGAATCCCAATCAGTTACGGCTACACGTCACTAACTAACACATTTGCATAATGCCCGTCTATGTTCTGCATTTGCCACTCACAACTTGACCCACCCTTCAATGCGGGATTTGCAAACTGCTTGCTCTTGAAAGATGGGACAGTACCCAGTTTATTTGGACCAGCTTCCTTCTCAGAATCACAACCTGTAAGTATAATTATTGATATATATATATTTTTTTTCAACATACGTAGTTTTGTTTTTTATATTGTGTAGGTCTCTGGCTAACTGAAATACTTCTGCTAACCAGCTGTGGGCCACTACTACCTAAAACTGTGTCTATTAATGCAGATTGTCTGTTGTTCTTACTACTTTGAGTAAAGATAAAGGATGGAGCAAGATTTGTTTTGCTAACTTTAATGTTACATCAGTCATTCACGTGAGTGCTGGGCCAACGTATGCACCGTTATTGATACAGTTCCTGCATGTGCACCGCAAGAAATTAGAAATATACACATGGGATTGTTGATGGACATACACTTGTTAATGCTGATGGTGAGGAATTACAGTTGTATCCTCTCAATGTACCTCAAACTGAGTAGCATCACTGAGAAATGTCCTGCTCAAGTCGTCCTTACAGTGGAGGTTCGGGTTGAATAACTAGTTCTTTCAATGTTTCATCATCAGACGCGAGATTGATATGGTAAAAATCGACATCATCGTTACTGTCTTTACAGTGTGTACAATCGCTGAGCTTTAGGAAGCCTCCGGAGAGAGCTGAAGTTCAGTGATTCAAAGTTCAGTTCGCTGTACGTGGTAGACCAATCACAACAAACTGGGCTGTCTGGAGAGCAGAGTAGGCTCGTGGAAAGAAGGGACTGAATCATCTGACGAGTGGTTTGAGAATCATTGAAAAATGTGATGTGCAATGTATATTATTAGAAAATGAAGGTGTTTTTTTTTGTGTTTTTTTTTACCTTTGATACATTTTATAGGAGAGCTCCAAAACAATTAGGAACTTTTAAAATGGCATAAGAGGGGCACTTTAATATCAAACGAAGATCCACTGGTGCAAGCTCTCTTAAGAAATGTTTTACTCCACAAACACTTTTGAAAAAGGTTTTAACAGAGTCAACCCTGAATCCATTTTAGAGAGGTTTTTCTTTTTTTTTAAAGCAAAATTGAAAAACCTTATATAGGTAATTTGTTACTCGTCATGAAAATAGACAAGGAAGCTGGCATGGCAACAGCAACCAACCAAAGTATCTAGCTCAGCATGTTTTATTATATGAAATGAGAAACATTTTAAAAGCAATAAATAATGCTGTACATTTTACAAACTATATAAACATTTTGTCCTTAGTGAAGTTGTTCAAAAGTAGGCTTATATTAACTAAATTAAGTAGGTTATTGTTGTTTGGTTGTTATTGTTTTGTTCTTTCTGTTGCTCCACAAACTGAATGAATGAAATTATTTGTTTGGGTCTAAGCAACTAGGAAGTGTGGATTACATTTACAGGGCTCGACATTAACGCTTGTCCAGGACAAGTGGATTTTTTGAAGGGGCAAGTGAAAGAGAATTTTACTTGCCCGACCTAGCCTGATTAAAACGTCAATAAAAATAACTAGGGAATCACCAACAAGCAAGAATGATTCTGCATTCATTTAGTGTAAGTGGCGATTGATAGTGTATAATATTATGTATAATGAACTGACGCTAACAATGTTGTGCTGTTGACGCTCGCGCAGCCTCTCAAGGAGAAATCAAAACAAATGTGCGCCGCTCACACAGAGAAACTCAGTTAACTTACGGTAAAAATTTAGAAATGTGGAGTTTTTAAAAATATTTATAACATATAATACAGTCGCAACGTCACACTACCAAGAGTGCTGTTTTCCTGAATAGCATCACGATTGAAAATGTGACACTGATTTCATGTGACCGTTCCATAAACAAATAATTAACATTTTAGATGCATTAGTTTTTGCTCTATTTCAGCAGCGAAAATATTTCCAAACAAAGATCACAGCAGAACCATAACGCATCTCACAGCAACAGTGTGTTACTGAATCATTCAGCGTTTTGAATGAATCGGTTAAATCAAAGATTCAATGACCTATTCGTAAACGACTGCCTCATTCTTGAATGAATCAGCCGTTTGAGCGAATCGACTCAATGATTCACTCATTAAGACGGTCACCTACCGCCACCTACTGGCAGTTTAGCATCATGTTTAAACATTCTTTCCAACATTTCTTATTTGTATATACAAAAAATATTTAAAACAATCTCATAACATTATTTAATGCAGTTGTAATTTTTCAGTCTACATTATTTCATTTGATTGGTAACAGCCCTATAGTGTCTTATTCTAATTTAATTTATTGATCAAATTTAAGAATATAAAATGAAAGCTGAAGCATAGCCTATATTTAATAAGATTAGGGGAAAATGCCCTTTATAAAAGGTAAAAATATCACAGATATGCAGATTTAAATATATCAAAGATGATTAAACACTGGTGAGAATATTGCTACAGAATCAATTATATTTAATTTCTGGACCAGCAAATTTTTTACTCGGACAAGTGAATGACAGATTTACTTGTTCGAAGGACAAGCACGTGAACAGGCTTGATGTCGAGCCCTGCATTTAGAAAAAGTATGTTTATTTTGAAGAGAGGAAATGGCAAATTAGGTACAGCTTCAGTTTCAATTAATTACCAGTCATAAATGAGGGATTAGGATTGCAGTTATAGGCTTAGTACAACTTTCCAAATGAAGTCTTGATGTGCCTGATTTTGAAGCATTTACTCAATACTGCAGAAGCGAAAACTTTTTTTGTATTGAAATTTTGAATAAATGGTAAGGAAATGTAAAAACAACATTGGCTATTGATATGGGTTTCAGCTACGAATAAGTGATGTATTCCGCTTAATGCCAAAATCAACACAAAAAAATGGAAAATGATGACTCGACGTGACTTATGTGACAAGTAGCCATGTGACAGTATACAATTTTCATATCATGGTATTGAATTACAATATTGAATTGCATAATAAAAATCAGGTTTAAAAGTATTCAATATTGTCCTTTCATTAATACGTTTTTTTAATTTATTTTTTTACTTTTTTTAATAACACATTTAAATACAATAAAGTGATACACTTAAAATGTATAAAGTAAACAAATGTTTTAAAAATATTAAAGTGCAAAACAACACAGCTTTATATACAATATTGAAGAATCAGAATATTTCCAACTGTAATCTAGATATTTTTTTTAGGCTGGCATGCGTTAGTCAAGTTTAAAATGTAAAACTGTAAGTGTAAACAAATGTTTGAAAATTAATATTAAGTGTTTAAGGATTTGATATTGAATGCCTTTTAGAAATCTTGTAAATATTGTTTTAATTGTTTTCTTCTCTGTGACGAGAGTGTTCGAAACAAAGTTTTTCCGCTTGGGTCTGAACAGTCAGTAATTACGGCACTCCAAGAGTTTCGGCCAAATCAGAACATTTGTTTTCGGGAGTCTCTGTACCTTTAACTGCTGTAGATGCCACTGCTGAAGACTCGTGTAGGTCCCTGCAGTCGCAGATCTGTGGGGAGCGCTCCGTAAAACTGTAGAGCGCAAGAGATCAACATTCATACATCAGAATCTCACAGTTCGCCTGTGCATCTGAGTCTGACCAGTTTGAGTTGTAATCCATAATGCTAAAAACTTATTTAGAGACATAGCACGGGTAAGTAACTGACTTTTTGATCTGAAATGCTGTATTCAGATGTTTTTGTGTGTGTGTGAATGTCACTTTAGAGTACGATACCTTAAATTTGTTGATCTTTTTTCCCACTGCTTATTGAGTGATTGCTTGAAACAATTTACTAACTTTTAAAGGGAAAAAAAATCTGCATAACATTTAAAGAGGCAGTGCATGCATTAGAAAGTGTTTATTTTTATTAAAACTTTTTTTTTTTTTAAATTTCAAGTTCAGCACTTTTTCAAAAAGGAAATATGTTTTGTACCTAAAATGTCTGGGGGGGGAAAAGCCTGGGAAATGTATTTACTCTCATCTTCTGCTTTCTGTAAAACCTCAAGTCCCTATCAGCCTCTATGTTGCGCAATGTTTTGAGTGCGTGTGTGTGAGTGGGATTGTGTGTGGGTGGGTTCGGGGACACTGTATGTAATCTGCGGTCACACACTCATAGTTAACGTGAGCTGCGCTGTCATGTGTGCGTCATGTTTGTCTTCAACGGACTGCCCTGGTTCTGCATGTCAGGTTATTTCAGAGAAGAAAACTCACTTACCTTTTTTTCCGATTCTCTTTCCAACAGCTCTGTCCTTCAGTAGTGGCTTTGTCCATGGCGTTCTTGCAGAGGACTGGAGACTACTGCCACGCTCAACATCTGCACGTCTAAACCCAGGGAGAATGTGCTGCGCTCTTTCCACTTATTTCTGGATGCACTGAGACGCTCTTCCTTCTACTACTTGTGGTCCTGCCACCCAAAACTCCTCCCAAATCTAATGGGGTGATCTTACCTCTCTGGCTACAGCAAGCCATTAGAGAGAGGATACAAGATATTGGGGACTTTAAACATCGAGGAGTTTTGCTGTTTTATTCACAAAGAAAGATCAGAGGCTGAACAAAACAGTGAAGGATTTTCCATTGGGTGAATTTGCTTGTGAACGGTTTGGACACTGAATTGTGAGGAAGCACAATGGCTCGGATGAACCGGCCAGCCCCTGTGGAGGTGTGCTACAAGAACATGAGGTTCTTAATCACACACAACCCAACAAACTCCACTCTGAGCAGCTTCATAGAGGTGAGCATTTGTACACCGTCTTACCCCTGTGTGTCCCCTCTCTGCATGTATTTGTGTAGTCTGTTTCCTCCCACCCCCCACTTCTACTTTTATCCTTCACTCATTTTAGCAACCCGTCCCGTTTCGGCTCACATGGTCTATCTTAAGACAACTCCACCGTCACATGGCCCACTCATTCTTATCTTGCTGGGAAAGTGTGCATGAACCATAGAGCCTCTAATGATAACAGCATGTCCACAAAGCCTCCATTTCCATGGAAACCCATCCCAGTGCTCTGTCACATGGCAGGGATGAGGGACAGAGTGTGTTCATGGACAGCTTACCTTAGCTCTTACCCCATTAAAATGATTGTGTTTGTATTTTATTGTGGAAAAATTGTCAGAACAAATGGTGATTTGTTTTTGTTTTTTGTACTGAATTTAGCATTTTTTATCACCTGTATTTATATTCACATCACACTTTATTTAGGATCTTAAGAAGTATGGTGCCACAACGGTGGTCAGAGTTTGTGAGATAACCTACGACAAAACCCCACTGGAGAAGGATGGGATCACTGTCGTGGTAAGTTCACATCTTCTTGATGCCCTTGTAAGCCATAATGTACTGTCAGCTGGACATTACAAAAAAACAACAACAGGTTGATCAGAACCCAGACATGAAGGGTCTTGTGTCACCCTGAAGGGGTTTATTTTGCAATGTTGACCGTCTGACTATAGGTTATCTCACTTAAAGGGATAGTTCACCCAAAAATGAAAATGTCGTTCCAAACCCGTAAGACCTTCGTTCATCTTCGGAACACAAATTAAGATATTTTTGATGAAATCCGAAAGTTTTCTGACCCCACATAGACTGCAACGTAATTAACACTTTCAAGGCCCAGAAAGGTAGTAAAGACATCGTCAAAATGGTCCATGTGACTACAGTGGTTCAACCTTAATGTTATGAAGCGACGAGAATACTTTGTGTGCACTTCTTTCAACAATTTCTTCTCTTCTGTGTCAGTCTCCGATGCTGTTCACGACTGACACAGAAGAGAAGAAATTGTTGAATTGTCGTTTTTTTTTTTTTTTTTCTTTTTGCGCACAAAGTATTCTCGTCGCTTCATAACATTAAGGTTGAACCACTGTAGTCACGTGGACTATTTTAACGATGCCTTTACTACCTTTCTGGGCCTTTAATGCACAGCAAAAGTGTTCCTAACAAGTATTTTTGTCTTGATTTTCCTGTTATAATATCTAAAAATCCTTAAAACAAGATAAATTTACTTGAGAAGAAACACTGCATAAGACATTAAGACTTGTTGACATTGTTGTTAAAGAATCTTTAATACAAATGTATTTTGTCATATTGCACTGGCAGTTTTTTTTTTTATTTATCTGCCAGTGCAATAAAACAAGATACACAAAAAAAAATTATGCAAAATGTGAAAAAGTCTTAAAATCATATGCAGTGTTGCTTCTCAAGTAAATTTGTTTTGTTCCAAGGATTTTTTTAGATATTTTAACCAGAAAACCATTAACAAAAGAGTAATTTATAAATTTAAGAAGCCATTTTTTGCAGTATACATTGCTACATACCAGATAGACCATAAAGGGACATAAAATATTGGTTTGATTTAAAATAATTTTATCATATGGAGAGAAAAAAGACAGCAGAGTGATATGAGTGACATGAAACTAGGACTGCTATTTAGAAAATGAATTACCCAGGACAATGTTCGGATATACGTTTTTTGGTCAATATACAAAAATATGTGACCCCAGAATGCAACCATTACCCAATCAGAATCAACTATTCTAGAGCTGTGTAAATAAATCATGTTCATTTCACATTTAAAGGGCCAGATGGTGAAAAAGATGGAGAGGTAAGAGCGTCTGGTGCACGTAGGCAGTCATTGAAAGTGTTCTGCGTTAGAACTGAAAAGTGAAACAGCTCCCCACAGACCCCCTTGACCCCCGTATACTAGCTCTCTCTCTCTCTAACACACACACACACACACACGCTAAATTCATTATAGAGAATGTTCTCTTCCAAGTAGCCACACGTGTTTCTTATTACCGACGTCAACGTTTCACTGTTGCTATGGCAGCGGCAGAGCCTGGTCTCTCCGTGTGGCCTCGGATCGGTCCCCGCCTACCTTCCCCCACCACCCAACCTTTCTTTTATACTTTTTCTTCTTGACTTTCTCACAGCAAAACTGTAAAGAAAAGAAAACCCAAGGTGAACTGTTGCATAAGTCCTGTTTTTATTGACTTCTGTGAATATAAAGGACATGCTGGAAACTTGATACACCTCTTCCTTCCCGCAGACAATTTGCCAAACCTGATAATTTACGCAAACATAATTTTGTCCTTCAGAGAGGTTGATCACCTGCAGTGAATAAGACTTCTGTTTCAAGACGCATTCAAAAGACTGCAACATGTATGACGCATTGGACATTAGTTGCTTTCGTTGGTGTCATGCACGGTCTAAGATGTATGTTTGTTGTCCGCAGCACAAGTTGCTGAGAAACTTTGGGAAGCAAAAACCCCAGTGGGAACAATCAACAGTGTTGTTCGCCTCATGTATTTGTGCGAGCACCTGCAACAAGGGAGTAAACGGCTCGCACACGTGCCATTCCACACCCTTCCCACTCAGAACAACTGTACAGAGATCTGCAAGACTGCAGGCTTGAGCAAGTGACCCCGCAACCTAATTCTGGATTCCCAAAGTAGGCCACGGCTGTTTACCCAACCTGCATTACATCAGTGTCCTTCCATTCGCTCCCGAAAGGTTTCTGAGGTGTGTTTGCCCAGGAAATCAATAGGATGGGCTGGAGGGAAGTAGAGGAAGCGATTGTCGCGCGTCATTCATTCTTCAAAGGCTTTTCTGTAAAGCCAGCCTCCTAAAGGCCTTGCTGGTCTGACTTGTTTACTTGAAAAGACTCACACCTGCTAGTGTTGAGCGTCCTGTCCCTGGGGCTGTTGTGTGACTGCATATCACTCGTCGGTCCCATGTGATAAGCGATATTTTGAGGCATCTGAATGCTGACTTATGTGTCTGTACTGTGAGAAAGCTCTTTATAATTAAGGCCTGCCCTGCCAAGCCTCTCTGGATCACATGAGTATGTGTTTGTGTGGGTATCTGCGCTTGTGAAGACATGCCAGTTAGCGTGCTGTCTACGTGAGCCATGTCCCTTGGCATCTGAACCACATCAAAGTCCCCCAGCGGTGGTTTAGGCGGGAAAACGGATGAGGAGGGGTGGGATTTTTCCCGATCTCCTGTTAAGCATGATTGTGATTCACCTCTCACCTTGAGGTCACGAGAGCACAGGAAAGATACACGTGGATGCTAAATTTATGTCGTGTTCCACATGCCTCTCGGGCCTTACACTTTGCCTTACTGACACAGAAGCATGCACCGCTTTTACAAACCGCCTGAACAGTAGCGGATGACAGTACATCACTTTAGTGGCATCACTGATATTTAGATCAAACCCTGAACTTACACATTGTTAGTAAGCTGAAGGGTTTATATCAGTGTATGAAAGTCCCAAACCGTATTGTACAAGTCCCAAAAAACCCAACAATCTCAGTTGATAGGAGACTCCTTGGCTCCATACATGCGTTTAGCAGTGATCTCAGATTCTGTAGTGCAATTTTTTTGTTCTGGAACAAAAAGCATTGCGAGCCAACTATGTTCACAAGTTCCAACATTCCAACAATTTGGTGTTTCCCAAAATATAGTTCCAATTAACCTTTGCGAACAGCAATGCAAAGTTGTGGGGTTGGAACTACAGCTCTTTTTTTGTTTGAACGACATGTGGACTTAGACCCTGTTTACACTAGTGCGTTTTCGTCTTAAAACGCATAACTTTTGCTACGGTTACGCCTGTCGTCTACACTACTCCGGCGTTTTCGAACCTCGAAAACGGATACATTTGAAAACGCTTCAGACCCTGTTTTAGTTTAAAAACTCAAGGGTTGCGTTTCAGTGTAAACAGACCAAAAAGGACACTTTTGAAAATGATGGCGTGGCTGCCCACATTACGCTACCTGAACATGACAATATCAGACCAGGGCTGCGTTTCCCAAAAGCATTGTATGCCTTGTTGATCGTAGAGACCGTTGGTGGCTATTGTTACGATGCTTTTGGGAAACGCAGCCCAGAGCCATCTCTCTCAACGGCTCTGTAACATACCAGCCTCGATGACCGTGTACACAATAACATGGAGACGGAACTGCATGCTTTGCTGACTTTGTGGTCCTTTTTAGCAGCCGTTGTGTTGTTAAAGGCTGTATTTTATAATACTGCAGCTGTCTACATGCGCAAGAGGCAACTGTTTACACTTGTACGTGTATGTCCACTGTGCATGAACGGTCATGTGACATGCGTTTTCAGTCGTGCAGCGTAGACAAAGATTGTTTCTGAAACGTAATGGAAACTCCACTGTAGACGAGGATAATTTTTATTTTAAAATGCTGTTTTAAAACGAAAACTAAGTGTAAACGGGGACCTTAAAGGGATAACTAAAGACCCTAAAATGAAGTCATAATTTACTCACCCTGGTGTTGTTCTAATGCCGTATGCCCTTCTTTATTTCTTGGACCGCAAGAGGAGAATTTTTTTTTTTAAATGTTTGTGTTCATCCATTTAATGGCAGTGAACAGCGACCAACACCAAGCTTTTTAAAAAAGATGCAAAAGTATCACAGAATGCGACATGTGTCATATAAGTGTTCTGGGGGTATACAATAAGGTTTCGTGAAAAACAAACCGAAATTTAATGTTGGCCTATTATTTAACAAAAATCCTGACCTTGGCCATTGGTCTTCTGTACACGGCTACATGATGTGCACATTTGTGAGACTATTAGCACCGCAGTTTACTTTGTCTCACCCAGAAAAAGCACACAAGTTGTGAGAAATCAAGATGAATAAATATGCAACATAAAATACAATGCATAGTAATCCCCAAAATGTGTCAGTGTACACAATGGATATATTCACCTCAGAGAAGAAGGTACATGGATTGTATTTCATGGTGTGTATTTGTTCATCTTGATTTTTCTGGGCGAGTCAGAGGGAACTGCGGCGCTGATAGTATCAAAAATGTAAATATATATACAAATTTTACTCTACTTAGTTTGCCAAGATCACAAAACCGCCATTTTTGAATTCTCGAATAAGATACCTTTGACATAAGAAGGAAACCATGATTGCATCAAACTTCTGGAAATACAACAAAACAACGGACAAACAAAACAGTGAAGTAGTCCTCGGACAGCAATAATCTGACATTAATCTGACATCTTGAACCGATTAATTAGCAGAAGTTATTACTCCCACATGTGTGACAACATCATTAGCAATAGTTCTATGTTGTTGAACCAACTTGGCTTGAACAACAGATGTGCGTCAAAGTTACTTTGGTTTCAGGAAACAGTCGTGAATTAATTTCTCCAACAATGCATCATACGATGGTACTTCAGTTACGCCATTGTACGGGAAATGCACCTGTGGATGGTTATTTCTGAAAGGTCCTCAGTAACCCAGTGTCTTCACCATTTGGATAACCCACTTTTACAAATAAACCAAGTGTATAAACATTTAGCAACAGCCAGCAGATCTATCTTAGACTGAAAACTAATACAGTGGCCTCAACCATTATTTGGACACTTAGGTCACATTTAAAAAGAAGTATTTGCATTAAATGCAAATCTGGTGGCATCTGTAAACAAATGCTGTACTAGCTCTTCTCAGAAGTAACTTCACTTTCTGAGCCATATTTGCAATTCACACAGGTGTCCACTCGCAGTAACCACAGGTTAACTTTGAACGAAACCCTAATGTTGGACAACCACAGAGTGTTTCAGTACTTTAATTTTGAAGCTCTTTTTGTGAAATGTTTGTACTATATTTCTTTCATATAAATGCCACTTGGTTTGATATTTAGATGTATAATGCAATAACATTCATAGATTTAAGTGTTGACTACATTTGTCCAAATACTATTAGACTCCAACTTGTTTTACTTTTTGATTCCTTAAAGGCACATTCACATTGACCGTGATTTGCAGCAACAAACTGACTGGATGGTATTCATTATCACCAACTTGTGGCAACATGACCAAAAGCAAAGCTTGTCTTTCAGTGTGAAGAGACATTTAATATGCTCATGTTAAGGGGTAGCTTGTTCTTCTCTCCTTAGGACTGGCCATTTGATGACGGCGCTCCTCCTCCTTCTAAGGTCGTGGAGGACTGGTTGACTCTCCTGAAGAGACGTTTCATAGAAGACCCCGGCTGCTGCGTGGCTGTGCACTGCGTGGCCGGTTTAGGAAGGTCAGTAAATGTCTTTACAGATAGAGAATTGCACTGACCAGAACATATCTTTTAACTTGCTGGGTTATGCTCAGTCCTGGGAACTCTGGGGGCAAATGGGTTCATTTCTCATCTGGTGGCCCATAAGTAAGACCACCTTTGGTGCCCCTAGACCTTAATCTGGAAAAGAATGTGTACTGTGTGCCCTATAGAACATTATGCACCTCTGGTCTCCCAGGAGACCCCTTCTCCTCTATTAATTCTGGATGAAGTTGATAGTCCCCAGTGGACTGAAACCATACTACGTACATAGCGAGCGAGAGGTACCTCTTCAGAGGCTTTAAAGTGGACAGAGTGCTCCGCCAAAGTCAACAGTCCCCAAAGTGCACTGACTCTTCTGCAGTCCCTCTCTGTTTTTAGAGCCATCGGGGTGAGAGCCGAAGACGAAACAGGAAGTTGCTTTTTACGATCATTTGTTATTATCGTCCTCAAACGTGTGCTCTATCCATGACCTTTATGCCAGACAGTCTATCCCATTCTTTTTTTTTTTAGCTATACATGATGCTCCCAGTTACCTTGTGGTTAAATTTAATTCATGAATGGGAACTCTCTTAGCTGTTTTTTATGTCGAAGTTCAATGGGTACATAGTTTCATGGTAATAACAATATTGCACAACATAATGTACTATTGAATCTATAAATATTGAACAGTATGTGTCTCATAAGGATCTCTTACAGATGATGTATTTATGCTCTCTGTTGGTACACGTACAGCAAAACAAAACACCCCAAATGATGGCTATAAAACAGCAAGTGACTTTAAGAGGAGTAGGAGGTAGTCTGGCCTCGCTGCTTTCGTCTTTTGGGCGGTAAAACTCCATCTCTGACGCACTTCATCCACTTCCAAAGGGAATCGGCCTCAAATCTTGAAAGAGTGCCAGTGTTTTTTTGGCCCGACTCGTTTATTTTCAGATGGCAACACTGTTTAGAGCTGGGGCTATGGCGTAAGATTTCACTGTCTTCACTGTACAGTCTATGGTTGAAAGTGAAGCATTGAGGGTTAAGTATTAAAATTTGCTTTGCTGTCCCTACAGACATGAATGATACCACAGTCGCTGCTTGTTAAGGAGAGGTGTGCTGTTACTTTTGTAAGAGATCAGATTTTTCGCTTGGCAGGCGCTAAAGAGAGAAAAAAAGATTGCATAGACATTAAAGATGAGACCCGAGTGATATGCAAAGACCAGAATATCGTAAAAACTTGGGGGTGGGCTCTTTTTATATGACTTGGGCCATTAGGTATCCACCTAGCAACAGCACTAACAGTTGTTTTCCACCACTCACCTTTTCTGGAAATAGTTTTTTCTCGCTTTTCCTGAATCTTGATCATTTCTATCTAAGAAACAACTCATGGAACAATTGAGCTGCTCTAATAAGCCAATCAAGCTGTGTGTGTTAGGGTTGTTACGATACCAAAATTTCAGCAGTCAAACCACTACCAATGCAGGTTTTGTTGTGTTGTTTTCAAGTGATCTATTCAAGAAAATAGTCAGTAATAATAAAGAATAAAAAAAAAAACTTAGCAAATCACAAGTAAAAGACAAATAACAAATAAAAACAATAGAACTTCATTAACTGAATTCTTAATTTGTCTTTGTTCTAAGTATTTAAAAATTGAAAAACTGTAAAACATTAAGTAAATATTGACTGTTCACATGTGCACCAAAAATGTGATTATTTCTAATAAGAGTAAGATCTTAATCGCAGTAAGATGTTTACATGACACGAGCAGAATTCCAGTTTACATGCAATTTTCATTATTCTGATTATTCGCTAAGTATAGTTCTACCACACTCAGACAGGCATACAGTATGCATTTTACCAGCCATTGTTTTAATATACTCGCATCAAATTCAAAATACATTTTTATGGACATACTGGATATTATTTTGAACATCACAATGCTGGGTTTGCCTACGCTGCCATCGCGTTCTTCGCACCGTCTGGATGAAGATACGGAGCAGAGACTGCGCAGCGAGTTCTGTTGACCGAGTTTAGCGATTTGAAGAAGAGGAAACTTCAGAATAATGTTCATTCAATGTGTGAACAACACATGGCATCCGTGTAGAAAACATGCACACTTTAGTCAGAGCGGTAATAATACGATTAAGGTGTTTACATGCCTGTTTATAAAAACGGCGTATGCCACCAAGTTTAATGCGAATATGGTTACTACGATTATGAGCTTAAATCACATTAGTTTGATCGAAGTATTGCATTTACATAAAGTTTAGCAATATTGCCAAAATTCCATTATAATTGCATTATGAGGGTGCATGTAAACGCACTGATTGAAAAACTGGAAAAAAGTAATCAAATGCAAAATACAAATATATTTCTTATAAAACACAAGAATACAAAAAGTACAAAAACAGCTAAATTACTTTTGACATTGATCGCTCATATATAGCGATATACACTCACCTAAAGGATTATTAGGAACACCATACTAATACTGTGTTTGACCCCCTTTTGCCTTCAGAACTGCCTTAATTCTACGTGGCATTGATTCAACAAGGTGCTGAAAGCATTCTTTAGAAATGTTGGCCCATATTGATAGGATAGCATCTTGCAGTTGATGGAGATTTGTGGGATGCACATCCAGGGCACGAAGCTCCCGTTCCACCACATCCCAAAGATGCTCTATTGGGTTGAGATCTGGTGACTGTGGGGGCCATTTTAGTACAGTGAACTCATTGTCATGTTCAAGAAACCAATTTGAAATGATTGGAGCTTTGTGACATGGTGCATTATCCTGCTGGAAGTAGCCATCAGAGGATGGGTACATGGTGGTCATAAAGGGATGGACATGGACAGAAACAATGCTCAGGTAGGCCGTGGCATTTAAACGATGCCCAATTGGCACTAAGGGGCCTAAAGTGTGCCAAGAAAACATCCCCCACACCATTACACCACCACCACCAGCCTGCACAGTGGTAACAAGGCATGATGGATCCATGTTCTCATTCTGTTTACGTCAAATTCTGACTCTACCACCAGAAATCGAGACTCATCAGACCAGGCAACATTTTTCCAGTCTTCAACTGTCCAATTTTGGTGAGCTCGTGCAAATTGTAGCCTCTTTTTCCGATTTGTAGTGGAGATGAGTGGTACCCGGTGGGGTCTTCTGCTGTTGTAGCCCATCCGCCTCAAGGTTGTGCGTGTTGTGGCTTCACAAATGCTTTGCTGCATACCTCGGTTGTAACGAGTGGTTATTTCAGTCAAAGTTGCTCTTCTATCAGCTTGAATCAGTCGGCCCATTCTCCTCTGACCTCTAGCATCAACAAGGCATTTTCGCCCACAGGACTGCCGCATACTGGATGTTTTTCCCTTTTCACACCATTCTTTGTAAACTCTAGAAATGGTTGTGCGTGAAAATCCCAGTAACTGAGCAGATTGTGAAATACTCAGACCGGCCCGTCTGGCACCAACAACCATGCCACGCTCAAAATTGCTTAAATCACCTTTCTTTCCCATTCTGACATTCAGTTTGGAGTTCAGGAGATTGTCTTGACCAGGACCACACCCCTAAATGCATTGAAGCAACTGCCATGTGATTGGTTGATTAGATAATTGCATTAATGAGAAATTTAACAGGTGTTCCTAATAATCCTTTAGGTGAGTGTATATCTGTTTGAATTAATGTCCCATCTCTCTCAATGTGTGTTTTTTCTTTAGAGCTCCAGTACTTGTGGCCGTGGCACTGATAGAAAGTGGGATGAAGTACGAAGATGCCATCCAGTTCATCCGACAGTACGTACATCTCTCTCTTGACTTCTTTCAAGGACAAAAGACCTTGAGTGCTTGACGTCAACTGCTATATTCATACAAGAGGATCTTAAACGCTAGTTCTCAGTTGCTACGCTTGCCAGAGTGCCTTTTGATAGCAAAGCCAATCTTAAAGCTTTCTATACGAAAAAGATTCGCAATTGATCTTTTTTTGTAAGCTCCACCCCCTCAGTTACTGTTCGTTGTGTTTTCAATGCTATTTTCAGTCCAATGTGGGCTGGAGTGAAACATGAGTTTGCAAGCCATTTTTATCTGCCGTGTTTCTTGAAAGAAGTCATATAATTGTACCGCGATGAAATTGTAAATCAACATGCTAATGGACGTTTTTTGCCTTCACAGGAAGCGCAGGGGTGCAATAAACAGCAAGCAGCTGACGTATCTAGAGAAATATCGGCCCAAACAGAGACTGCGCTACAAGCACCCGCACATTTTCAAGAACAAGTGCTGCATCATGTGACTGCACCCTCACCCTGCTGTTCTGAACTGAGCTGAACCTGATGGACTGGGCCACAACTGATGCACTTTGCTGATTTGCTCTAAAAATATGAACTGATTCTTGTCTGGATGAAAACCCCACTGGTGCCTAAAATCCTCCTCACTCTGATTGTGGTGCGGATACTGCCATGGCTTTTCCGAGACTTAAGACTCAGAGGTCTGAAAGGCTACGCATCTCTGAGGTTAATGAGATACGGCGAAGGCAACCTTTGACCCTGCACCAGGACTGACACCCTAATCATGCCTCAAATGATTGTGATTGTCTGAAAGAGCCAGGCGGTGTGATAATGTGAATCATGGACAAAATTTGTGCTCTCTCACTCTCTCTACTACTACTTTTTCTTTCTACAGCTTTCCTTATCTTCTCTGCCAGGAGTCCGATTTTTAGACGACTACGGTTCCTTTAACGCTTTCAGTTTTCAGCACAAATCTTTTTACTGGTGACCTTTTCCATGATGCTTTTGTATTATGAGCAAACAACAGTTAAAGTGGATTTAATGAAGGGCTTATGTAAAAGATATTTCTGTTTCATTAAGCAACTCTTTGCTATTTCTATTAGGGTGAGTGCCAGACAAGAAAGGGTTTCTGAAAGCTACATATGAAGACCTGCGAAGGCCAATGAATTTAACTGCGAAAATGCTTATGCGTGTTTATGTGCTTAAAATCAAACCTTGTGTTTGTTGGAGTAATTTTAATGTGTTAGGACTTCAGGGCTCCCTGGAGGCGGTCTGTCTATGATACTTGTCCATTCAGGTCAACAGAGATCAGATGGTAAAAATGGCCCTATATGAATGAATTACCAAACAAGACGGTGGTTTAAAGATGTTTTTTCTGTTTTTTAAGAACACACCTCCAGCTGCATAATACAAATAAAGGCTGTTGCAATGAATCAGGACTTGTTAGTGTTTTGTCGTGAGGTGACCTCATAATGTGTAGCAAGTTCACTGCCCGTCAAAATATTGCCATACTGCCCTCTGCAGGACAAAGACTTACATCTTCTTGATTAAATAGTGATCGGTAACACTTTATTTCAATTGTCCATTTTAGACATTCTACTAACTGTGAGTCAACTATCTCTCAGAGTATTAGTAGACTGTCTGCTTAATATCTGCTAACACTTTATTTTGATGCTCCTCCAACATTCTAGTGACTATAAACTTTGCAACTACATGTCAACTTATTCTAACCCAAACACCTAACCTAACAGTCTACTAATACTCTAATGAGAGTTGACCACTGAAATAAAGTGTAACCTAGTGATCTCGCAGAAAATGTTCTACCTTTTTTTTGTATTTGGCTGCATTTTCTTTTCTTTTTACATGGGTAACCTGTAAAATAAAGGTATTCGTGTAAAACCCATTGCCATCTGTACCCTTCTGCCAGGCAGAGTTCCATTTATTACAACAAATGCAACCAGAATGTAAATTTAGCCTCAGTATATTAGTTCATGTATCTTAAAGATTAACGCTACAGTGTTTTAAGTTAAATTTTAACTTTTGCATAGGCTATGTAGTACACAGTCTTAAAAAGAGGTTCTTTATTGGCCTCTATGGTTCTATGAAGATCCTTTAACATCCATGGAACCTTTCCATTGCACAAATGGTTTATTAAAATGTTATTTTCACAGCATACATTACTTGATGTTATGTACTTGTAACTCCAAAATTAACAACACATTAATATAACTGCGTACATTTTTAATGACTTAATTCACACTTTACCTTTTGAGATTTATTAGAAATATTTTGATATTTTTCCTTTTTTGTAAACTTTGCCATCTACTACCTCTTTTAAGGAACACATTTAGACGATCTAGATCTACTCGCATCACACCTATTGCTAGCACTGTCCCAGATGTACACAGGCTTAAGCTTTATATATATATATATATATATATATATATATATATATAAATCCACGCATCTGGAAGGAGACCATTTATCATTATAGCAGTTATAGCCATTATGCAAACAACATGCAAATTTCATATTTTAAAGCAGCAGTGCGAATGCTGGAAGAGTGTCACGTGGTATATAATAACGTTTAAGAAATTCTATTAGGCAAAACAAAATAATACAAAACATGGTTATGCAGAAATGCCCCATAGAAGAGTTTTTTTTTTCTCTCCCATAAACCACTTCAGGGCAAACTCCACCCCGATTCTAAAGATTTCATTAGACATGTCAGTCACAGTGCTGATTGCTTACAATGCATGCTACAACAAATACTAACCCCTATACCCTAACCCAGGGGTGGGCACTTCCAGTCCTGGAGAGCCACAGTCCTGCAGAGTTTAGCTCCAACACTACACAAACGTACTACTAGCACGTTTTCGCTTGTAACTTCATGAAACATGCGTAGAAAATCATTATTTACAGCAGATTCTCACAATTAAAATTAGTTCAAAAATCAACATAATCCATTGAGATCATGATATTCCTCACGGAGTTACGACACATAAAACTCCACAGGCGCACATGTAGTCGAATAGTAGCTTTCACATGGCTTTATCGCTTGTAACTACATAAAACATGCATAGATCTTAGAAAATGGCACATCATTACTTACAGTGGATGCTGCCGATTGAAATGAGTCCAAAATCAACAATCCATTGCCTCAAACAAGACATTTCTCACGGAGAAAAAACTATTTAAAAAATGCCTTCCGGGTGTCAAGGGCTGAACAAAAAGGCAACTTGGTCCCAAATGCTGTAACTTTTAATTACTTAATGCTATCACCACAACATTTGATCCAGATGCAGCTCATATGTAGGGAAAATTCACCAAAAAAGAATTGTCCTCCTACCTTATTATTTAATTCCTGAGTTAATGCATGACAATATAAAATTATAATAAAATAAAAAGTCTTTTATCAGCAGTTTTTCAGTATGAGAATGTCCATCTGTACAACGTACTCGGTTACTTGCTTAACCTCGGTTCACTGAGATAAGGGAACGAGTACTGCGTCTTAAGACGCAATGGGAAATAATCTATTTCTCGAATTACTGAAGCATTTTTGTAAAATCACGCAGTACTACTGCCCAGTCAAAACAATGTAGAGACATCTCGCACGCTATTGGCTGGCCAGTACTCGAGCTCCCTTTGAGTGGCCAGACATGTAGTGCCCACAGTTTGGGACCTGGGTGCCAGACTGTCCCGTTCGCCTGAGAAAGGAGATTTTTTCTCAGTGGAACTGGCCATGGGGCTGCTGATAGTAGCTGAATCAACTCGGGAAACCAGTGGTGGGTTCGCTAAAGTGGAGCCACTAGCAGAACTGTATGCCCGCATTCCCTGATTCTTTTTAAGACATGAGGGAGATGCGGGACTGGAAGAAAATGCATAAAGTAGACTGCTCATCCTTGCTCTTTGAAAAGTAAATCGGGCAGTGACAGTTGTCTTCGGAGGCGAAGAGGACGACCTCTGCCCTCCCGAAAACATTCCATATAATTTGAACCATTTGGGAGGGTCCACTCTCCTGGAGACACGAGGCCCCTGGAGAACATGTCTGCTCCCTGGTTCAGTCTGCCTGGCACATGCACTGCTTTTAGCGAGTGTAATTTGCCTTTTGCCCATAGGAGGAGATGTCTGACCTGTTGGTTGAGCCATCTCGACCTGAGCCCGCCTTGGCGGTTTATGTAGGAGACCACTGTCGTGTTGTCAGTGTGGACTAGAACATGGTGACCTGAGAGATGTGGTAAAAAAGTCTTGAGGGCCAGCACTACTGCTAGCATTTCTAGGCAGTTTATGTGCAACCGTGACTCCGTGCTCGACCATGAGCCGAAGGCCGGTTCTCCCTCGCACAGAGCGCCCCAACCCATGTTGGAGTCCATGGTGACCACCATCTGTCTGGAAACTGTCCCCAAGCTCACCCCCGACTCGTAGAGGCGGGGATTCAAACACGGGGCCAGGGCTTTGACACAGCCGCGGCCCACTTTGATCCAAAGCTGGCCAGAATGCCATGCTTGGGGAGGAACCCGTGATTTCAGCCAGTACTGCAGGTGGTGCCAAGCAGAAGTACTGGAAAAGCTGATGCCATTAGGCCTAGCATTCTCTGAAAAGTTTTCAGGGGTCTGTTAGTTCCCATTTTGAACAAGCGTGCAAGCTGCTGTGTAGTCAGAGCGTGCTCGTTCGACAGCCACGCCCTCATTTGGGCTGAGTCTAAAATTGTTCCCAGGAAGGAGATTCTCTGCCTGGGAAACAATGAGCTCTTGGCTGTATTTATTCTGAGACCCAGGCATTCTAGATGGCTGAGTAGCACAGATTTGTGAGGTTTTATTTCTTCCTCTGACTGGGCCAGTATGAGCCAGTTGTCGAGGTAATTCAGAATGCGCATTCCCGCTTGTCTTAAGGGGGAGAGAGCTGCATCCATGCACTTCATGAAAGTGCAGGGTGGGGGGGGATAATTTGGATATGAAAGTAAGCATCTTTCAGATCCACTGAGAAAAACCAGTCCATCGGTGCGCGCTTCATAACGGGCTCGTTTACTGCAATGGTGAACCTCTCCAGTCGCCTGAATAGTGGGGACTGGGAGAAGTGGTAGAGAGAAGTCACTCTCTCAACAGTGTTTTGTGTGCAGGCGAGTGTGCTTCGTAACAGGCTCGTATACTACAATGCTGAACCTCTCCAGTCGCCTGAATAGAGGGAACTGGGAGAAGTGATAGAGAGTGAAAAAGGGGCAGGGCTTGGCCGCCATTTTACAACGCCGCTATGCACTAGACATCGAGTGCAGCAATGACATAAGTCGTGCTCTCAACAGGGCGCGTGCGCTGCCATGGCAATAAGCACGAGCAGGCTGTAACGTAAGCCGCGCCCTCAATATTTCCAGCAGTCTGAGAGCGAGAAACGCTGGGGGAGCTCCGGCGTGAGTTCGCTCGTCCACTCTGGCATTCTCTGTCTGCGGCACTTCTTCAGCGCGGCGAGAGAGAGAGAGGGAGGCGGGATGCATCGAGGCTGGCGAGCACCATCTCACCGTGCAAACTCGATACCCGCTGAGGAATTTGCATTGCTGTGATGTTGAGGGGGCGGGGTCATCGATGGAGCCCGACCATTCCTCAGCGTCAGAAGCGGCGAGAGACACAGAGTCATCGTGTGGATGCTCGCGCGCGTCCTCATCATTGCCGGCAAATGAGACCAGGCCCTCGGCTTCAAGCGGAGGGAACAGGTCCGATCGAGAGAACGTCACGGGAAAAATGTCTCTCTGACGCGAAGACGAGGCACGCGGGCACTGGGCCGATGTGAGCTCGTTAGCCTAGGTGTACTCAGCCCGCTTTTTCCGCCGGGGTTCGGACTGGAAAGGGAATGGGAGAGCGCTCTGAGAAGAGCGCTATCCGTGAGCGGAGAGAGGAGATGGGCATACCCTCGCAGTGAGAGCAGCCGGACCCGCCGAGAGCAGCGTCTGCGTGGGCTTAGCCTAGACAGATCACGCACACATCGTGGCCATCCTCTTCATGCAGGTGAGTGCTGCATGTTGCACATATATTGCGCGACATTACGTAAGTCGCTTATTGTAAAAACAAGGATACACCGTAGTGTTTCACCGGAGAGCGCAGGGGAAAGGCGCGACAACTCACAGGACCTCTGGCAATTGAGCGTGCTGGAACAGGCCACTGACTCGTTGCAGGATGTCCAGGCTGGCTAGCTTGCGATTCTGCTGCAGGCTCGTCTTTTCTCGGCGAAAGGTGGTGTAGCTTCGAGAGTTTATCAGCAAGGACCGAGATTGTCGCTGAAGGAGATTAATCTGACATTTTAGGGCATTACAGCATACCTTTAAGGCAGATGCCACGCCCATTTTGGCGGGCTTTGTGCTCACCTTCGCGGGCTTTGTGCCCATTGGTTCTGCCATGGGTTCATGCAGTTCCCACTGGCCAGCCAATAGCGTGCGAGATGTCTCTACATTGTTTTGACTGGGCAGTAGTACTGCGTGATTTTACAAAAAATGCTTCAGTAATTCGAGAAATAGATTATTTCCCATTGTGCCTTAAGACGCAGTATGACTGACCGTTCGAAAGGGAACTGACACATGCGCCGAGGATAGAGCAAAACCTCTGCGCATGCGTTAGTTCAGTTGTTATTCTTTCGCTATCTGCCAGAAGCTAGTTATTTTACTTAATTATGTTTTTAATATGGATATTCTCACACAAAAGCATTGATTCGCTTTAGAAGGCCTTTATTTTTTCTTACCTGAAACAGAACATCATCCTAAGAAAGATTAAGACCTCGCTCCTCCTTCTACGTTCATTCAAGTGTTACAGAAAAAAAATAATTATGAGAACTATTAAGTGTACAACCTACAAATAGATAATTTTTTCTCACCTGAAACTGAAAATCGTCCTAATTCCTGTTCTCATGAAAGATTCAAATCATCTTCAGCTTTCCACCTTCAATGTTCTAAAGGAAAGTGTTCTATGATGATCTTTTTTCCACGTCATGGTTGCCTTTGTCTTACTCACATGTCTACAAAAAACAAATAAACAAACGATGATATAAAATATAAAATTAATGTTAAAACTATAGTTGGACTAGGGAATCAGTGTTAATCAAACGTAGCCTACACTCATGAAACTACACACACAATATATGTACATAAGCACACACTCAAAACTTCACTTCAAGACACATTTCACCAAATAATTTAAAAACTAAATATTTATAACACTGAACATTCAAGTGATTTTACCATGTGAGAGTGTCTTAGCTGATCGAATGTCATCCTATTCACCTCTGTGGTCGATGGAAAATTAAAAACTGGAGTGACGGTTAAAAAAACCTTAGACTTGCATTTTCATTTTATACTGAGAAAACAACAGAGGGCAGCAGAAAGAGCCAATTTGTTGTAATGACAATTCAGCTGATTGGATGAAAAGACGTTCTAATCAGAGTATTAAGAAATAAACTTGAAATGGCAAAGAAACAGCTTTACTGCGCCCTACCTAAAACCTAAAAATATGTACTTTTTCTTACCTGAAACTGAACGTCATAATATAATTATAATAAATATATATTATAATAATATCCATGGCCCAAACATTACATGATAGGCCAATCTGTAAACAAATAAATAAAAATTGACAAACATTTTGTATACTTGTATTCAATAACACTTTTTAATTGATTATCACTTGACATTTTTGGACTTATTAAATTTAAGATCTTGTGGCAAATGGTATAAATATTTTTCAAAAATGTATGAAAGCAACATTAACTTCACATTTCTACTATTTTTAACTTAATTTGGCTTTCTCAATTTTATCATCTTAGTTGTCATGGACCCATGTATATAAATAAAGATATTTCACATAAATTGTTATACATTATTAAATATTATAGTATAAAAATCTACAAGTTTGAGACATAAATAATAATAATTAGTAATAATATTAAATGAGAGACAGTATTGTACACTTTCATTTATACATTAACATAAATATGAACCTAAAGTGTTGCTGTTGAAAAAAAGTTAATTGTCGTCTATATGAACTTATATTTATGTTACGAGCCCTTCTTTTTCTTGTTTTCCTCGTTCTCTTTGTTCTGAGTATAGTTGCCAATTGGATGAGATAGGCTAGTTAGTATTGAATTGGATGGGGGCGGAGCCTGATTATACCTGAGGCCTCTGCCTATTTAAAAGCTGCTGGTGGCACTTTATGTTTTCCTTTCCCTTTCCCGGCAAAGCATAGGTAAGTAAGCTGACTCAGAAGATTATTTTGTGGGGGGTTTTCTCGATAGTTAGGGAAGGTTTTTCCTCTGAGTTGTAGCCTATTTTAGGTTAGTTATCTCACCAGTCCTTATTTTACGTTTTGTATATGTTTATATCTTTTTCTCTTTTTTTTTTTTTTTTTTTTTTGTTACGTTCTGTTGTCAATACATTTGATATTTTTTCGTGCCCTGGCCTTTGCGATTTTTGTTTTACTTTCCTGAATGGCTCTTTATGTTGGTCCCTATTTTTGGGTCGTAACTATTTATGTATGTATGTGTTGTTGATCAGTAAATTATAAAGGACTACAGTACAACACTGCAACACTGCTCTCTGATGGTCAAAAAGAAATATACATTTCATTTAAATATTTGAAACTAATTTCACGCAACTACTAAAATAACTGCTACATCTAGATTTGTTTATTATTATTATTATTATTATTATTAATAATAATAAATTTATTATTGCTTTTTATACAAAAAATGGTTTGCCATTTCTGAATAAAAGTCAGGAAAATAAATCGATACATAATCATTTCCAAGCCATTGATTTAAAATGTACCCAATTCTGTGCAAAAACACTTGATCTGTGTATGTGAACATTTTACTTTTTGTTGAAATATTTACCACGTAAGTTGCAGTGTGACGTCACGTGGGCGTGACTTAAATTATGCCACTGAAAGTTTGGGTGACTTTCGTGTGGTGTTCAAAAATGTCATCGTCTATCTGCTGCAATCGAAATGGCTCTGAAGAAAAGTATTTGCTCGCCGATTTCTCGTTTACGTAAATAATGAGGATTATCTTAAGATACGGAACTTTTGTGTGTTTTGCTTGTTACCCTAAGTATGCTAACGGTTCACGGCTAAATGCATGCTGTGGCTGAACTTCAATCGGCTGCTTCTGTTTTGAAGCTCGTCCCATCATGGAGTCGATTTTTCCCAAGTATTCCTGTCTGGATTTTGTTTTTACTGTTATCGGCGTGTGCACGTTTCTGTTTGACGTGGGCTCGGATCTGTGGGTGGCGAAGGAGTTCTACATGCATGGAGATTTCATGTGGTTCGGGGTCTTGGTGGGCTTCATGCTTATGTCATCTGTCGTGATTCAGCTGTTCAGCTGGTTTTGGCTTCAGTATGATCGTCCTTTGGAGAAGTTTGAGACTCAAGCGTCCTCTGGGAACACCGTTCTCTTCAGTGAAGCGAAAAGAGTCAAATTGTTGCTCCTCCTGCATGTGTGTCAGCTGGGTTTCTTCATCAGGTGAGACTGCAGCGACTTCAGTCATTATTTATTTTCAGATGCTCAACATTTCAATTTATTTTAAGTTTTCTTTTTTTTAATAAAACACACACGATGCATATAACAAATAAAATAACGTGGACTTTGCAACTTTACAAAGTCATGTTTATTTTAGATTTATTTAAAGTCCACTGTAAAAAAAAGCTGTGTAAATGCAACTAGATTCTATTTACACTAAGTGAAAATGGCGATAATGGCTATTTACACTGTAAAAAAAAAAAGCTTAGCGTCTGTCGCTATTTACACAGTGTACTTGACTTTAAATAAATCTAAAACTCTTTGAGTCCACGTTGGGTTTTTTTGTTGTTTTTTTATAAAAAAAAACTTGGAGTAAATTTGAAATAAATTGAAATGTTGTGTGAAAATAGTTATAGCAAGTTATAATGCTTTTTCTTCGCTATGCTATTTACACTAAGTGAAAATAGTGATGTATTCTATTTAAAACCATGTAAAAGTAGCAGTTCTTTGCAATATGTGTAAATAGTAATTAGATGCTATTCATACTTTATTTTGGCAGATACATAATATTTGCACCTCAGAATTGTTGTACATTAACAGGATGCAATAACGGTGTAAATTATTATTAGAAAAATTATTAAATGGTTAAATTGTTAATTATTAATATTAAATTACTTATTATTAAATTACTTAATGGGACAATAAAAGCCCTCCCTACAACTACCATACTTTTATTGTTATTAAACATTTCGTTAGGCACTTTATTTCCACTTAGAACATTTTCCTGATTTTTATTAAAAGTAATAATCCTTTTTTGATGTGATAGGAAAAGGGAGAACATGCAAAACCATAGATTTATATCCTTAAAAGTAGACCCTTAGATCTTGAGCTGCTAACAAAGTATTGTGGCATTACCAAAATTCAGTGACTTATTAGATCAGGGTTGTAATTTTATATCAAGGTTAGAATTTGTAATGTGTAAACTGAAAAATAAATGTGCAAAACATTATTTGGAAAATGAGCAGCAAAAATATTTTTTTTCTACTCACTATAGTACGGTGTATGATGTATTTTGTTTAATTTAATCTAACTTTCATTATTTAAATTTTTTTATTTTATTTATTAATCTAATGTTTATTTAATCTAATATTTTATTAATTTATAGGGGTGGGAATATTTCGGTATATTATGATTAGATTCAAATCAATTCTAAATTGATTCTCGATTTTTAAATCACATTTCGATTCGACTATCATAGATTTTGATTCTTGTTTACGGTTTTGTTACTTTTCCTATTTGACTGAGGTAGACCGTTTAATAGGTCTTGAAGAAAAAATCCCAAACAAATGCCATTAAGCTGACCATTACACACGACTGACTGGCAGTCTTCTGTAATCAAGCAAGGAAGGCAATTTTATTTTATTTGATATTGAAAATAGGAACAAAGCAAATTACAAACAATAAGACAAATACAATAAATATAAAATATTAAAATAAAAACTAATTAAAAACTGTAGTTTTTCAGGTACAGTAGCCTATAGGTTTATTTAACATGTAGTAAGAAATACTACATAGATTGAATAATCAAATGAAAAAACTAAAACAAATAAACCATTGTATAGTCTTCACTGAATAAATAAGACATAAATTGATGCATATTAAAGATACAAAAGTGATTCAGTCAAAAGCAGTTTTTAAAAAAAAAAAAAATATATATATATATATATATATATATATATATATATATATATATATATATATATATATATATTAATGAAACGGACGATTTGCGATTTCATATGTGAATCAATTTTTATATTTCAATTAATTTATATCAAATTTGTATTTGAATCTTTTTTTTTTTTATTCATTTTTTATTCATTGCTCTTGGGTTTCCACGTTTAATTATTATTTTTTTTTTTTAAATCACTAAATATTTCCACGGTCTCCTTAGCACTTCTTTGTCCCCAGACCCTAGTTTGCAAACCCCTGTATTAGATAATATCAGGATGACTGAATAGATCTATATCCATAGACCTTCATATGGTATATACAGGATACTAAAATGGATAGTGTAAAAACAAACACGGTATTACTATGGTAGCACGTCCAGAACCAAGTGACCACAGAGTCATGTTGACATTTCCTGATATTCTAAAACTTGAGTTGCTCTGTTTGTCACATTGTTAGATCATCTCATTTAAGACTGTGACAGAACTGATTAACTCACTGTGTTCGTGTGACATTAAATTTTCTTTGGTAGTTTAGCACTTGATGGTGTGTGTGTGTGTGAATGTAGTTGGTGCTGTATGTTCAGAGTTTTGTAATGTGTTTTGGATGTAATGGAAGAAAGTATAAAAGTCCAAGCTATCATAGACCACTGTATTCTACAGTATTGTCTAAAAACATGGTCATGTACAAAAAAAGTTATTTGTCTCTTTTAAGCATACTTCGATAATGTTTAGTTCATAATATGCTCTCTCTTTTTTCCATAGGCACGTATCAGCTATCTGGCAGGGCTTTCGTGTGTGGTGGCAAGGGGGGCGTGGGTCAGAGTATGCAGTTTATCTGACCCATGACCTCAGTATGCTGCGTCTCATTGAGACGTTCTGCGAGAGCGCTCCCCAGCTCACCCTCATGATGTACGTCATGCTACGCAACAACCACGCAAGGATGGTACAATGTGGGTAACCACTACACTTCTGCTCTAATGATGCTAATAACCACTTCACTATAAAACTTATGACATCCAATCAGCTCGTGGGATGACCATCCACATGAGATTCATCCATTATTAGTTAATGCTGTAATTTACATTAAAACCTCCAAACACTTCCTCCAATTTATGCTCCATTTCCTCTTGTCAGTTTGTGGTAAAAAGAATTTCCTCTTACCCAACATTTTCATCTAGTTTGATTTGAGAAACTTGAGCCTTGACCTGGAAATGCAGAAATCTGATCTTCCTACATAGACATCAACAGGTTTATGATTTTACATTGGATATTAAATACAGTACTAAAGTTCCTTATGCATGTAGGGTTAGGGATGCATAAAATCAAATGCCACGGTTATAATGCATCTTAAAAAGCCTCAAAAGAATGAAATTCTTAAAAATGAAAACATTAAGTAGTTTGACAGATTCTTTTATTTTTTTGGAAAAACATTTTAATTAGTGATGCACTAATTAAAATGTCCACACAAAAAAAATCTGTGTAACTGACTCTGCCAAGTCAGTGTTTTTCTTACACAACCTTTGTAAAAAATTCCAGAGCA
Source organism: Rhinogobio ventralis (assembly GCA_039654625.1). Lineage (NCBI taxonomy): Eukaryota > Metazoa > Chordata > Actinopteri > Cypriniformes > Gobionidae > Rhinogobio > Rhinogobio ventralis. The sequence goes on along the minus strand of CM077209.1, from coordinate 22,622,651 downwards.
AATTACCTACTGTTTTTCCACACTCTATCCTCTGAGAAATGTAATCCCGTCTGAATGCGACCGTCTCTGATTGCTGATGTTGTATTATTCTAACGCTTCTTACAATAAATAAAAAGAGCCAAATAGCTGAAACTGCGACGACTGCCCATTTTAATATCCATGTCAGCTAAGAATAAGATGCTTGTCTAGATTCTTCTGCTCACTTATGCAAGTTTATTATAAACAGCCACTGCTATAAACTTTATGATCTTTAATTTATTATTTAAAAAATATTAAGGTAAAGGCACAATATGTACAATTTTTGGATTTAAAATATCCAAAAACCACTAGAACAATGTTATATATATTTAGTTGACTTGTGTAATTACATTATCCCATAGTTTCCAAGAATGTTTAAATCCAGAGATATAAGCAATTTTAACCAGGAAACGTCACCTATCAATGACATCATACCTGCGTTACCCACAATTTCTGGTTTTATTTTGTGGAAACCCCAAAGACGCTTTAATATATCATGTGTTTTATTAGACAGGTGAGCAACTGTTTGGATCCATTCATCAACAGAAAACTAATCATTGTTATATAGCTCAACACAGTTAGTCTTGTTTAAATCTCGTTTTCTTGATTTACCGCGAGTACCATGTTTTACCACGCTTAATATCGATATAGCTTACTGCAGTGTGCAACAAGTGTTTCATAGTAGCCACAGAGCGAACACACAGAGTAGCATTATAACATAACTTTCAACACTCAAATGTATCTAATATGATAAAACAGTGCTGTGTTACCCCACATACGCATGAGCAGAAGAAGCGGAAGCGGTCGTCTGCGGCATAATAAAAGCTCCTGCTCTCGAGCCGTGTGTCACGCTTGCCTCTCATTAGCAATCGCTCCAGCGGCCTCGTTCCACTTCAACAGCTCTTAGCCCCACCCTGCTTCATACTAAAGTAACGTTACTAAATCTTTAATACATTAGCTCATCCATGAATATGATTTCTGCCCGAGTCCCGTCGGATTCTTTTCCACCGGGTGTAGAGGTGAAAACAACAACTCCCAAAATTCCGCGAACTCAAGGCGTCATCAAGCTATGTCTTTGTTTTGAATAAGCGACCTCTAGGGGTGAAAATTACATTGTTATATATAAAATTATATTCGCAAATAATAAATTAAGACGTAAATATCATACGTGATGCACGCAAGCACCGCACATGACCTTCTCTAACGGCCACATCTAGAAAACACACACTTCCACCTCTGTAATAATCACAGAGATGTCAGTCCCGTCCGAATCGGTACATGAAATCACACAGGTGAATTTTATTGATGGCATTTTGAATGCACAGAGATACTATGATGAGATCCTGAGGCCAATTGTTGTGCCATTAATACACTACCATCACCTCATGTTGCAGCATGATAATGCACGGCCCCATGTTGCAAGGATCTGTACACAATTCCTGGAAGCTGAAAATATCCCAGTTCTTGCATGGCTAGCATACTCACCAGACATGCCACCCATTGAGCATGTTTGGGATGCTCTGGATCAGCGTATACGACAGCGTGTTCCAGTTCCTGCCAATATCCAGCAACTTCACACAGCCATTGAAGAGGAGTGGACCAACATTCCACAGGCCACAATCAACAACCTGATCAACTCTATGCGAAGGAGATGTGTTGCACTGCATGTGGCAAATGGTGGTCACACCAGATACTGACTGATACCCCCCACCCCCCCCCCCCCCCCCCCAATACAGTAAAACTTCACATTTTAGAGTGGCCTTTTATTGTAGCCAGTCTAAGGCACACCTGTGCAATAATCATGCTGTCTATTCAGCATCTTGATATGCACACCTGTGAGGTGGATGGATTTCCTCGGCAAAGGAGAAGTGCTCACTAACACCGATTTAGACAGATTTGTGAACCATATTTGAGAGAAATAGGCCTATTGTGTACATAGAAAAAGTCTTAGATCTTTGAGTTCAGCTCATTAAAAATGGGGGCAAAAACAAGTGTTGTGTAATTTTGTTCAGTGTATATCCTAGTATTATACCATTATAGTATTTATTAATGTTGAATTTATATTTTCAGTTTTAATAATTTTGTTGTGCTTTTTTTTCTATTTAGCTTTATTTAATATTTATTTCACTTTTTTAATTTGTGATTTTAGTACTTTTTAACTTTTTTATTTCAGTTAGTTGCCAAGGCGGCATTTGTTCAATGAACTGAAATACTTTTTAATAGTTTTAGTTAATAATGCACCGCTATGCACATTTATATGAGTTAGATTTTATTAAATGCATTTCACATTGTTTTTATCCTTTCTTTCTGTGACCCAGCAGTAGAGAACAACTGATGTAAATGGAAGTACAAGACACTGAAATTTGACACTGGTGTTTCTGTTCCACAGGTGTAAGTGTGGTCGCCTCCACTACTTCTATAGCCTGGATGGTGGTGGACTATCATCGGTCGCTTCGTTCATTTCTGCCCGACAAGGACAAGCAGGGTTGGTTGTCCTCTGTGGTCTACTTCTTCTGGAACCTCTTTCTAATTGGCACACGTGTAGCTGTGGTTGCTCTCTTTACCTCTGTGTTGCCCTGCTACATTGCTGCTCACTTCCTGTTTTTGTGGCCTGTCTTTGTGATATGGGCCTGGAAGCAGGGCACCGATTTCATGGACAGCAAAGGGGGAGAATGGCTCTACCGGGCCACCATAGGTCTCATCTGGTACTTCAGCTGGTTTAATGTGGCTGAAGGACACACCAGAAGTAGGAGTCTCATCTACCACACATTTATGATCACAGACACTGGCATCCTGTTGGCCACATGGTGGTTTTACCGCGATGCAGAGACGACCCAGTCATACGCTATTAGTCTGATTATCGCCATCCCTCTTTGTTATGTCTTAGGCTTGGTAATAAAAGTTCTCTACTATTGCTGTTTTCACCCTAAATTGTGGCGGTCAGTAGATTTTGGGAAACCTTCGGATGGAGGGGAGCCATACATCTTTGTTCAGGCCGATGGTGCTTCGGATGGAGAGGAGACCCACAGCGTTATTCAGGCCGATGCTTCTTCGGATGGAGGGGAACCACACAGCGTTGTCCAGGCCGGTGGTGGTGCTTCTCAAAGATTTAACAAGAGGATGAGCCAACATGCTGCTAACTTTTACAAAACACACACCTCCTCTGCAATTAAAGCAAATGAATGTTAATCAAATAATGTATTGGTACTGTAAAAATGAATGGCATGTAGCTTGTTTGACCGTTACACATTTTAGTTTTTTGTAAATTCTCTGTTGTTACAAATTATGGTTGTTGGATGTTACTACAGTTGAATAGAAGTCATTCATTTTGTTGTTTGTAATGAAGGAATAGCTCACCCAAAACTAAAATTGTCATGACTTTCCACACCCACATGACTTTTCTTTTTCTTCCACTGAATACAAAAGATGGGTGGGATGACAAGCACCAAAAAGGACAAAACAATATGAGTCATTATGGTTTGTTATGACATATGAACTCTATTTTAAATCATACAAAGTTATGGCTTTGTGTTTGTTTTTTTTGTTTTTTTAATTGTCAGAAGTGTTTACAGAATGCTAATGGAATCTGTGTCATAATTTAGAATCGCTCAATGGGATCAGACAAAAATCCTCTAAGAATCAAGACTACTGTATAAAAATGAAAATGAAACCACCCTGTCTTTGATTCTTAAAAGGAATGTTCAGGCAAAAAATTGAAGTTCTGTCATCATTACTCATCCTCATGTCTTTCCAAACCTGTATGACTGTTTCTTCTGTAGAACTTAAAAGGATATTTGCCCATTTAAGACCATAGTCTTTAAAACATTTTGGCCACCAACATTCTTCAAAATGGAGGTTATGTGCAACTTAACTTTTGTATTCTGTGAAGCAGGTTGCGTTGCTTCTGTTTCAGGTCTCTTGTATGTGCTTCATTTAATGTTGAGCTGTTTTACTCAAGATACCTTTAAAGTAACTACCAAAGATGAGATTACTGATGTCCCTCGCATATGCAGATTGATATCTAAAAGTTTTTTTTTATGTTTATCATAGGTTTGCAACGGTATGAGGGTGAGTAAATTCAGAATTTCATTTTTGGATGAACTAACCCTAGTTTAAAGAGCTTGGGTTTGATCCCATAAGGATTGATTTTCAAAAAAAAAATCTAATTTCCTTTCCATGTCGCATTTAATCTGGATTTCCTGATTAAAGCATGTTGGTACTTGTTGAAGACTACACCCAAATTTCCCTTGTCTGTAAATGCTCAGGGACATGGACGTGGATCTGATTGTATGTAAATCATCCTAGCATCCTGCTAGCTTCTATTATCTCTTTTATTATATCTTGTGAAAATATACCTTGTCCTATAATATTATTTTTCACTATGGAATGATCTGAATGTTAATGATTATGGCATACACTTTCAATATATTTTTCATAATATATTAAATTACTCATTGTCAGCACAAATGTCTGACAGTAGAAGTTCTTGTAGTATTGTAACATTTCCCAATAGTGAATATCACCTACTGTAGGCTACATGGTGTTTGTGGTTGTAGTTTCATTAGAATTGGATGTCATATGCATGGTCACAAACCAGTAGGATTCGATATTGGTTAGCTCTTTCAAACATGTGTCCTCTTGTCATGCCATGTGGAATGCCGTCTAATACATCATGGGTTATGATATTGTGTCAGTTCTGTTCTGTCTTTTTGACAGGTCTCTATTGAATGTTTTGTCTATGTATTAAATAAACTCAGCCAATATGACTATTCAATGTCTTCTATTGTGCAGCAATGTCTGTTTTACTGTTTGTTGTTTCCAAGTAACTATTGCCTTGTACTGCCTGTTGGATTGCTTGACTTTGATTACCAAGCTTGATGGTAAGCACAGCTGGGAATAACATTTTCCTGCTTCTGTAGGCTTGAAACTTATGCAGTGGTTAAAAGAATTCAAATTATGCCTGGTACTTCTGGTATCACTTTACCTCTCTGTAAGATAACTGAGAATTTAGCATAGAGAATATGTGCCTTTTTATTATTTGTGTTTTTTGCTGAGGCAAGCGTCACTATTACTGTTGTTATTTAAGGTTGTGGATTTGAAGTATTAAAGTTCAGTGCATTACTTGTGCTACAGACCTCAAATTCTGTGGCTTATTGTGGAGATGATGATTTTACTTGGTGGATGATCAAATGAGCAAACAAATATCATAGATTTACACTGAAGGAGGGTTTGAGACCATAATATCACATGGGAGTTGACATTTCTGGGCCAGTAAAAAATCACCCCGAACAAAGCAGTGTAAACCACCCAGAACACCCTATAATATAATTTAAAATGTTAAGAGAAGCTCATTATACTAGGGAAATAATACAGATCTAGACAATTAGGGTTGCTTATAGTAAAAAGAATGTCATGCACTATCATTTAGTTTTATTTTTCACATTTTTGGTAACCACAAGTCAGTTTTGATGACTTTGTAATAACTACAAAATGTTAAAATAGTAATAATGAAAAACGAGTAAGCCTAAATTTGTGCAATTTATGTAGGTAAGGAATATAAAAGCCTGACATGGAGTAGATATGCCGGATACTCCCAGCTGACCCACCGACCTCCCCTCAATTTTAGCACTGATAACAACAGCTTTAACCCCAGCCCTGATTTATGTGCTCTGCCAACAGCACGAAATATTCCAAGTGTCATTTTTTTAGGGGGGAAATTAATAAATAAATAAAAACCCCAGTGTTACAGCTTTAACCATTTGGGCAAGTAGAGGTTTCTTTTACTGTTTACTTTAAATTGGAGGATTAGAGCTACTATTTGGCATTTCCTACTTTGACCCATTGTGTGTGTCTGGTCACATGCTTAAGTGACATCACTCACTATCTCACACATGACATGACATGACATGACATGACATGGGTCTGTTTCAGATCCCTTTTATTAGTATAAATATCCATTTGTGTTTACTTTGTCATACTGTAAAGGTTTCTCACACTGGACTCAAGTCATGAAGGAGAGCAATTTTTATTGCTATTTATTGGGATATCTGTTTACTTTGGTGGGATTGTTACTTTTCCTGCTGGATATAGCACTTGACATTTGGACTGTTGTGTCATTTTATCAGGATGGGGACTATGTGTATATGGCGGTGATGATCTTTCTGCTGCTGGGCTCTTCAGTATTGTTACAGGTGTTCAGCTGGCTCTGGTACTCTGATTCCCTGGACAAGCTTGAGACTAAGGTGGAAAAATTTGCAAACAGGCATATTCTGATCAAACCTCTCCACTTCCTTCAGCTCGGAGTCTACCTCAGGTCAGTGTTTTGGACAAATTTGCTTATCAATTTTCCTTGAATAGTCTTGTGGGGAAAAAAGTACACTTTAGCATATTTTTATAAAGAGAACTTATTATGGAAATAATATACTTTGAAAGAATATACTATATAAGTTTGAACTGAATGTAATGTTTTCAGATACTTCACTGCATGTTAATTGCAATTAAAAAATGAAAATGCATTATAATTTAAATTACACTATTAAATGTAATAACTTTAGACTGATTTTTGACCCACTTGAGCAGGACTTAAGTACATCTTTACATGTAATTCCATGAATATTTTGTTTCTTGAGATATGCTTAAAGTCTACTGCTGATTGTACTTACAAGCATTTATGATAAAACTACAATATACTCTGTCAATGATAATGTAATGATGAAATCAATTTATCAATATTAAGCGAAATTTATTCGCTTCAAGTTCACTTAAGTGGCCTTTTATTTCTACACATTTTTTTTTTTTAAATAAACTTTTAAGATTTGTATTTGAAGTACAATACAAGTGGACATTTAGTACAATTAAGCGCACAGGTAATGAGCTAATAAGCGCACAGGTAATACAAGGGTAATCCTCAATAAAATAAAATAATGAACACCTAAAGGAACAGTTCACCAAACTCTGTCTTTACTCACCCTCATGTCAGGCTTTATATGATGAATAGATTTAATTGAGGCTTTTATTAAACACTGATCCACATATAGTACATAGAGCACATAAAATATGGCAAAAACTGTTTTGTTCTCGCATGTCACGCAAGCATGTTTCAGCTTCCTCAAAAATCAGTGAGGTTTGTTCTCGTGCCATTAAAAATGTCTTCATTTGTGTTTCAAATAATGGCATGAGGGTGTGTAAATGAATTTCAGTTTTGGGTAAACTAACCCTTTAAAATCAATATAAAATCAAAATTAAATAGAGCTAATTTGTTAATCCATAACAATAGTTTGACATTTAATAAACTCTTAACAAATGTGAATGAGAACTGATATGGAAACAGTCTGGAGTCAAATTGTTTACACATCTAATTAAAACAAGTACTACGTAATGTAGAACAAAATTGTAAAGTTGTAAAGCTATTGTAAAGTTGTGTTGTATTTAATGTTGCTTAAGTAAATCTTGTGGTCACACAGGTACGCTGGAGTGATAGAGATGTCCACAACGCATTTTCATCATCACACTAAAAGTTTCAGAGAGGGTGTGGCTGACATGAACCATGACCTTCAGATGCTTCGTCTATTTGAGGCATTTTCTGAAAGTGCCCCACAACTCACACTTATGATGTGTGTAATCTTACAGAGAGGAGAGCTGGAGCTTATTACAGGTCTGTCTTTGTTTCTTTCAGATTATACAGTAGTTCTTATGCGGCTCTGAACCATTTAAAGGTGCACTATGTAACTTTTCCGTCTGCTAGAGGTCTCCTATTCAAAATAAAGGCGTAGTTGAATCTTGGGACATATGGTCTTCACCACACAACCGGTGGAAAAGAATCGGGATAGGACTTGGGCAGAAATCATGTTCATGGATGCGATTATTAACGTTACTGTAGTATGAAGCAGAGCAGACCCGAGTGGTGTGGGAGCTGAGCAAGGCCGCTGGAGCGATTGTTAATAAGATGAACGCAACACACGCCTCGCGAGCTGCGGAGCTTTTATTATGCCACAGTCGCCGGCGCCATTTCCGCTTTTCCGGTCATGAGTATGAGGTAACGCAGCTCTGTTTATCATATTAGATACATTTGAGTGTGTTGAAAATTATGTTATGACGTTACTCTGTGCATTTGCTCAGTGGCTGCTATGACACTTGTTGCACACTGCAGTAAGTTTTATTTTGCGTTTCTGCAAAATAAAACTGGAAACTGAGGGTAACGCAGATATGACACAATTGACAGGCGACCCCCTCACACGTCCCGGTTCCATGGTTAAAATAGCAATTTTCTCACGATTTACAAATAGTTAGAAACATTTGGGATATTGTAAGTACTCAATTGAACAAAATATATAACACTGGCCTAGTGGTTTTTGGATATTTTACTGAAAAAATGTTACATAGTGTGTGATGTTTCAATAAATCAACATTATTCTTTAACATGTGCGCTTTAATAACATCAGAGCTTTGGTGGAACACACAAGCAACAATGACTACTCATCATGAACACTCGCAGACTAGGTTGCTTCAATTACTTTAACACTGCAACTAAACTCTTAGCAAGCACTTGGTCACCACCTAATGGATAAGGGACATATAACGTATAACAACATTAAACTGTTTTATATCACATAGTGCACCTTTAAAGTCACTATAAAATCGAATTTGACAATTCATATTTTTTTATATTATATTGCAGTATTTAAGCGATTTATCCATGCAAATTATTAATAGTCTTTTTAATTCACTCATAGTCTTTAATCAAAATAATTTCCCCTGCCTCTTGCAGCAACATCTCATTTCTTTGATGTGTTTTCTGGCACAAGGGCGGGACAATCTGTCACTCACATGAGATTACAGCAATGGCAAACCACAATGATTCAAAGATCCAATCAATTCCCAATGGACAAAATCAAGTCCTGAACCAGTTACTTTCTTTATATGAAAAAGAGGTAAAGAATAGGGCTGGGCGGTATATCGAGTTTGTACAATAAATCAATATATTTTTTAGAGACGATATGGAATGAGGCAATACCGTTTCTATCGATATAGGCCTACAGTAGATTGATACGAACGCATCTGAAAAATAGCGGAGTACGCAGAATGAGCTGATGCAGGGAAAGTGCATGATACAATTTGTCCTAAACATGACACATGCTTTATATTAAGGGCTTCAAAATAACTGGTAAGATATAGTTAACACATATAGTTTAAAGCAGCTTGCCCTGTCAGATGCTCTGAGAGATTTCACAGGTATATTCTCCATCTGTAAATGTTAGAAAGTCATGCAAATATGTCAATTTTGCTGTCAGGAGAGGACGAGCCTTCTGCAAGTTAATCTCCGCTTGTTTAATAATTTGTTTTTAGATTGTAAACCCCCTTTTTGCACATAATATATTGCATAGCCTACATTACATTCACTGTATTTGTTTATAGCCTTCAATATCAACGTTGATTTTAGGACATCACTGGGCAGGATGTGAAATAAAATGATTATAACATTTTTTAAATATTTTTTTTTATCCAAATAGAAAAACTTAGAAAATACCGGGATATATACCGTGTATCGCCATTCAACCAAAAAATACAGAGATATGACTTTTTGGCCATATCGCCCAGCTAGTAAAGAACGTAACTGGTGCTATCAAGCACAATAAAAGCCAAAAGAACCTTTAAAGTTGCATGAAACAGAAATTGTGATAGTCTTTTCAACTCTACTGTGATGTATATCCAAGTGAAATGACTTCTCAAATAAGATAAAAAAAACATAGGATGGGACTTGATTTTGTCCATTGGGAATTGATTGGATTGTTGGACCATTGTCGTTTGCTGATTGCTTCTTGTGAGTGTGACAGGTTGTTGTTTTTTATTAAAAAATACAAGGGCACACAAATAAAATAATAATAATAATAATATTGTGCATATATAAGTAATTTACAGAAAACACTGCCATTAAAGATACCATTAAAAATCTGAATTGTCAACTTTGATTTAATGGGGTCTTTAAATTTACTGTGAGAACAGCAGCATCCACAACTCTCGTGTGTCAAGCATGTTTACTATATTTGATATGCTCTATGTCTGTGCGCTGATCAATTACAGTTGTGCTCAAAAGTTTACATACCCCTTGCAGAATCTGTATATATCTGTATAAATTTAATACTGTCCTGAAAAATATATTTTACATAAAATATGTTTATAAATAATCCACAATCAGTCACGTTCAGCGTTACGTCAGAACTGAACTGACGAATTGGGATCTCGCCTGAGAGCCCAATCACCTTTGAGTGTAAACTAAACAAGCCAATGCACATTGGCATGCAAAATTTGCATCTCGTGCTCCGCCCCGCAGCGTGGGTATAAATAAAGAAGCGGATGAAATGCACATTCAGCTTTTCATTTTGGAGCCGAGCGGTTCTACTGTTCTGCTCTACCAGTGCTCTTCGGGAAGAGGCCTCTGCAATCCGGTGTTGGTGTCACGTTGCTGCAGCGGTGGTTGCGATCCTGTTCTATAACAGCCGTAAAAGAACTTTTCTGCACACTGCAGGCTGCACTATTCCCTGCAAGATGTGCCACGGCCCTTTTCCCTGTGCGCTTCAGCACTGTAAGAGAGCTAATTTCCCTAAAAGAGCAAACATGGTCCTTCTCATGGGGGACCGGCCGACAGAGGTGATAAAACAGGATGGAGGCCCGCTGCTGCTTCCACCCAGGTCACAGCGTGGAGCCGGTCACAGGAAGGCAGCGCAGCCTGTCCATGCCCCTGCCAAACAAGGCGGTAAACACAAGAACAAGCGGCCCTGAGACAGGGAGCAGCTCTTCGGGAGATGGTGACCACACTAGTCCCTTTGTTCAGTTTTGTTTCTGTTCCTCCACTGGTCCTACAGCTAGTGTACCCAAATTATCAGTAAAAGAGCAGTTTCCTCTATATCTGGGTCCCAAGAGGGTGCAGATGGCAGTGTGCGACACTATGCCAGGTAAGTGTTGCACTGCGCACTCAGACCCCACTTCGGAACGCTATGCCCTCCGAGTCGGGTCCCTGCGTTCCACCCTGCGGGTACGTCTGTGGTCCCTCTGACCCCACTTGTACAGTCTCTGGGGGCCTGGCTAGCGCTCCTCAGACCGTCTTGCTGGCTCATTCGGACCATCAGACTGGGCTATGCGATTCAGTTCGCCTGGTGTCCCCCCAAGCCGATATGAAGACAGGGTTCTACAGCCCCTACTTCATTGTACCCAAGAAAAGCGGTGGGTTACGCCCAATCTTGGACCTGCGAGTTTTGAATCGGGCCCTTCAAAAGCTCCTGTTCAAAATGCTTACACAGAAAAGCATTTTCGAATGCATCCATCCCCGAGATTGGTTTGCAGCGATCGACCTGAGGGACACGTACTTTCATATCTAGATTCTCCCTCGACACAGACGCTTTGCATTCCAGGGTCGGGCATATCAGTACACAGTCCTCCTCTTCGGGCTGTCCCTGTCGCCTCGCGTCTTCACGAAAGTCATGGAGGCAGCCCTTGTTCCCATAATAGAACACACCGCCAACTGCCAACAATCTCGCCAACTGGCTCATATTGGAACAGAACACAGGGACATGGTGCTCAGGTGCCTCAGCCAGCTGGGGCTTCGGGTCAACTGGGAAAGGAGCAAACTCTCCCCTGTGCAGAGGACCTCTTTTTCTCTGCATGGAGTTGGATTTGGTCAACCTAACAGCATGCCTCACAAAGAAACTTGCCGTAGCTGCAGTAATGCCGCTCAGATTGCTTCATATGAGGCCGCTTCAACACTGGCTTCACTGCCGAGTCTCGAGATGGGAGTGGCAGCGTGACAATCACCCCGGCCTGTTGCCAAGCCTTCAGCCTGTGGTCGGACCTGGTGTTTCTATGGGCAGGAGTTTCCCTAAAACATGTGTCCAGGCATGCTGTTGTCTCAACAGCCGTCTTTTTACACAAGGATAACTGAGGGACTCAAACAACTATTAAAAAAGGTTAAAACATTCACTGATGCTCCAGAAGGAAAAAGAGCCAGGGGCAATTTACCTTGAAGATCAAGATAAATTGTACTTAATTTGTATTCCTGGAAACATGTAAATATATTCTGTTGCTTCCAAATGGCAGTACTAAATGAAAAAATTTGATAGTTAAAAAATCATCCTGTATAAAGGTTTTCACCCGGCTCTTAATGCATCGTGTTTCCTTCTGGAGCATCAGTGAATGTTTGAACCTTTTTTAATAGTTGTGTTTGAGTCCCTCAATTGTCCTCAGTGTATGCAAAACATGCTGGAAAACTGAAAAATTTGTAGGACCTGAAGGATTTTTCTGAAGAACATTGTGCAGTTTAACTGCTCAGGACAAACAAGGGACTCAAGAACAACCATCATAAACCCAGGTAACGACACTGTCACAATCTGGTTGCACAAACCGCACAACGCAGGAGATCAAGGGATTAGAACAGTATTTAATAATAAATCCAACAGGGAACTCGGGAGGACAAAACCACAATCAAACATAGAAGACACCGAACAATGAACATAGGAAACACTGAGCTTAAATAACAAGGAGAGCTATAATAGACAGAACAGTTGAATATAATCAATAATCAGACACACTGGGAAACTGGGTCACAGTGAAACAGGGAGAAAACACAATGAAAAATAGGAACCCTGACAGACACACAATATTAAGAATCAAGGGTATGTAAACTTTTGAACTGGGTCATTTTTATAAATTAAATAAACCTATTTTTTCTTGTGGACTTTATACATCTCAAGTAAAATATATTATTCAGGACAGTAGTAAATAAAATATAACATGCATTTATGATCCCTCTTATTTTGTTAAAATCATTATCATTTTCACAGATTCTGCAAAGGGTATGCAAACTTTTGAGCATAACAGTGATATGTGAATAAAAAACATTCATCGATTCATTCAGCAGTGCCAATGTGTGTTTCTCAGAGTCTCAGCATCAGCATGGCTGTGATTAAGTGCACTCACAAGAACACTATTACTTGTGTGATATTGTTTAATAACATGCAATGGTTTTTCGTTTCAGGTTTAAAAATCCTCATATCAGCTGCTGCAATAGCCAGTACTGTAGCCTTGTACCACCGCAGCATGTGTGCCTTTCAAGAAAAACACAAGATGAGCTGCATCTCCACTATCGTCTACTTCCTGTGGAACTTGTTGCTGATCATTCCCCGTGTAACCGCTCTGGCACTCTTTTGCAGTGTATTGCCATGCTACATCATAGCTCACTTCCTGTCTTTGTGGATGCTGCTGGTTTTAGGGGTCTGGAGCCAGAAAACAGATCACATGGAAAGTGCTGGTTGGGAATGGCTCTACAGGGCTACTGTTGGACTGATCTGGTACTTCAGCTGGTTTAAAGTATCAACAGGAAGCATAAAATTAAAGACTGTTCTCTATTATGGTGTTATGGGGTTGGACACAATGATGCTGCTGGGCTTCTGGTGCTGGAAGGTGTTTGAGTATGCAGGCTGTTTGAGCTCCTTAAATCCTTACATAGTGATCCCGACACTACTAGGTTTGTACGTTGCTGGAATTCTATTGAAAATTGTATACTACAGATGGTTTCATCCTAACCGTGATGAACAGAAAATAGCTAAACCCAGTGAACAACAGAAGACAAGACAAGCTGCAGCATTTTATGACATGGAGACAGACTCTCTGGAATCTTCTGAAGATACTGCAGCTCCTCTCACTGGAGTTCTGAAGAGAGGGAGGAACATGGCTGCTAATTTCTACTACTAGTTCTTGGTTCAACTTCGACGCAAGCGGGTCAGACCATCTCAAAGCCAGGAGCGGACCTAGACTTGATGGATCTGTGGTCTTCTTCTGCCTAGATCCCTGTCTGTCTTCCTGGTCCCATCTCAATCGCTGGTCACGGCCAGTCCTCTGGATCCGTCGGCACCACTGGTATTGTCCAGCTCCTCAGCACTGCCCCTGCTGCTTGCTCTGTGCATCTCATCTTCCTTGCCTCAGGCTTCCCCTCCACCAGCTCGGAATGAGGTTGAGTCTCCGGCTGCCAGCAGCTCAGCCTTAGGCTTCTAGGCCATCGATGACGCCCTGGTTCGTCAACCTCTCTGCTCCGTCAGTTCCTCCACTCATCATGGTTCCGCCTAGAAGTGCAGTTAATTGTACTGAATGTGTTTGTAGAGTACTTCTAAATCTTAGTATAAAAGTATATATTTTTAAAATCTGTATACAGTATACTTGTAGATAATATATATAAAAAAGTCCACTTAAGTGTACTTAAAGATTACACTTTCATAACTACACTTCTTAACACACTTAAAGAGGTCCTATTATGCACTTTTTCAAAATCTTGATTTTGTTTTGGGGGTGTACTAGAATAGGATTTCATGCTTGATTGATAAAAAAAACCCATTATTTTTCCCATATTTTACATTATTGCAGCTCCTCTCTTCCCAATCTGTCTCAAACGCCCCATTTAGTTCCTGTTTTGATGAAGCCCCTTCTTCCCAAATATGTTCTGATTAGTTAGCTGGCCAAGTGGATTTTTATTGGCGAGCAGCTTAAAGCGTGTTCCAAAAATGACACGCCCCTTACCATAACCAAAGTCCCTTTAAGATATAAAGGTATATAAATAAAGTTTATATAAAGTCTTTGACCATAACCATAACCGCCAATTTTTAATCTGCTCAGGTGTCAATATTAATGATGGCGTCAATTTTGCCATACTAATTCAAGCACGATTTAGACTCTTAGACTCTTTAGATGATCTCTGATCAGTAGTGTACTTAGAGTGTACTTTATGTAAATTTAGATCATAGAGTTTTGAAGGAATCTTTTGCGATTGCATGAGGTATTATATTGTAATGTGATTACATTGACAGGATTGTGTAATATGTCCAAATGCTGCCTTGCTGCAAACTCTTCATCTCGGCCATCCCCTATAACAACATAGGTCACTTTCTTCCCAAAGCGAGCAATGATGCGTTCAAAGCAGCTCTCTTTTACTGTTAAGAGAGTCATTCAGCGTTACTCTAACAAATGTGAGCTATACTATGTGCTCAGTTTCAGTTTGATAAAAGGACAGTTCACTCAAAATGAACATACTGGCATTATTTATTATTAACCCTCATGGTTGTTCAAAACCATATGACTTTATACACTGGAACACAAGGTGAATTTTCAAAGAATATTGTGACCACTCTTCTATATAATGGTAGTGGATGAAAGCTCCAAAATGAGCTAAGCCTTTATTCCAAGTTCTATATTTTATGTCTTCTGAAGACATCTTATGGTCAACATGACATCTTATATCAACATGACATCTTATGGTCTTCGGTCATGTCTTCTTTCCACAACACATGTTTTCCAGAGATTTCAAAAGGAAGGTTTATTTTCAAAGTTTTGACAGCTGATTGTTTATACGGTTGTATGTGTTTAGTTTACAACTTTTGGAGCTTGACAGCCCCTGGTCACTGTATAGGAAACAGCAGTATGAACATTCTTTATTCTTCAACATTCTCCTTTTGTGTTCTACAAATCTGGACCTTCTGGCTTGGGAATGACATGAGGGTCTGAATTTTAATTTACCTATTTTAGTGGTGCTGTAGATGTTCTCGATGGGAAAGACGTCACCAAGGCCAGAAGCACTTTAGCTAAAGCAGGAACCAGATGAGTGATGGTGACCAGAATATTCATACATCATGCCTCTGTGAATAAACACCAAAACAATTAGCCCATTGTCAGCGTGTTTTAAGATGACAGATCCGCACTGAGAAACCTGTTTAGCGTGTTGCTCTAGCACTTCACACACAGCGTTTAATGCCTAGAAGAGGATCTGATGATTTCCTCTAAATCATGCATGTTCTGAGAACAGAGAGAGATGCAGTAGGGCTGGGTATCAGTACAGATGTCCCGATTCAATTTGAGTCCAATTCACAAGATCTCAATTAATTTATTTTCGATTCTCAATGTGATTATCAAATCGATTCAATTAATATATCTGCCCGGCCAAAAGAAAAGCTGCTGTTTGGATTTAAATAGGTAAATGCTTAAAATTCTATGATTGGATCATTATTGCAGTGATTATTATGTTTCTAGCATGTTATATGTTTGGCGACAGTTCTTCTAACCCTAACTGATGGAGTGTGTAGCTTTTCATTTCTTAAACAATCATGTAGAAAGACACATTATGGCCATATTCCAGGATGACAATGTCAAGATTTATCAGACTCAAATTGTGAAAGAATGGTTGGGAGGGAGCATGAAAAATCATTTTCACACAAGAATTGGCAGCTCTGGGTCCAGACATAAATTCATCGAAAGTCTTTGGGATGTGCAGGAGTCGACTTTACAGAGTGCTTGACTCTTATTATCAATACAAGATCTTGACCAAAAATTGATGCACCTCTTGATGGAAATAAAAGTTGTGATGTTATTTCCATCAGAGGTGCATCATTAAAAGTCTTTAATAAGTCCTCACAGGAGAAACTAGTCCTCACAGGAACACTAACGTAACACACTGACAAAATCAGACAAAGAACTGAAAGACACAGGGAGTATATATAGGGGTGAGTGGGGCACAACCTAACGCAGGGTTAGTTGTAACACACATGGTTTAAAACTTTCCACACATGCCAGCATGACGGAACTTTGTGTATTTACTAGTTGCCTACATAGTTGACTACACAGAGAAAAAATTGCGCCGAAATTAAAAAATCTTTGGAAGATATCACTGAACATTTATTTAACCATAGAAAAAGTAAAAAATGTTTTACTGAAGTTAATTTTTCATCTCTGTTTTTTTTGTGTTTATTTAAAACTAGACAAATCTGATATTATTGTAATCTTATATCTGCTATTTAACAGTTGAGATAGTTCTTTAATGCTGATCTAACCAGCAGAAGACACGAGCCGTGTCAATGTGCCCCTATTATAAATATGCTATTCTATTATTCTATTAAATACTTTTATGAAATGTTCAGAAATGATTAATTATTTAATATAATGTTTTGAACTATGCTGTATAGCTGTGTTTTGCTGTGTTTATTGTCAATTTTTTTGTATTTTTAATGATTAAAAAATGCCATTATTTTATATGAAAAAGTTGATAATTGTATTTTATTGACAAAATATTTTAGTTTGTCTTGTATATTTTTGTATTAGATAAGATAACATTTTAAGCTGTGATGTGGTCATGTTACATTGTGCCCTTCACAGGTTACAATGTACCCGAGCCATGGGGCATGTTGTCACATTTCACTTCCATTCCTTCGGGGTATATCAAGAAAAAATTAAATAAAAATGATGGTGACTTGGTGAATAATGAAATAAAACCACATAAGTACTAGACGTGTGAAATTAATGTGGGGAAAAAAATACTCCCAAGTACCCCAAGTGGATTTACACAAACTGAGAAAGTCAAAAAGTGATAGTTTGTGCCCCGCTCTCCCCTACTAGAACAAATGAGGGAGCTAAATGAGATAATTGATTAACAACAGGTGAACTGAACGAAAACGAAACACAAACTAGGTCACAAGAACAAAAAGCATAATCCTTACACCAATGTGTAAATTGAAAAATGAATATCTTGTATACACTTCAACTGTATCTATGGATGTGACCAAGGTAGATTTCAGTACCTCACATGTACTGGACAATAAAAGAGAGTGTGAAATATACTTTTGACAGATGTAAACATTTACAATGTACAACCTTGCAGTGGTGCATACATTTTCTTCCTCCAATTGAATGAGGATGTCCCCTCCTTCTGATACCACCTGCAACTAGCAAGTAGCTACTTATGTTTCGTAGTTATAACAAACTAAAGGCTACCGCTGAATTAAAAGACTAAAAAGGCAAATTATTTGTATCCTGCATAAAAAATGCATAGTGTTCTGTGCACAAGCTATAGCATGCTGGAACATTAAACCAGTTATTCCACAAATGTCCCACTGTCAGTTCAATCAGACAGCACACATGAGGCTGTCATGAACTTCATTCCAATATTCTTGATTAGATATCAACCAAATATGAGGAACAAGGCAAGACAGAGGAATGTCTTGGTTATGTATGTAACCCTCGTTCCCTGAAGGAAGGGAATGGAGACGTTACATCAGTTACTGACAGAATGGGGGTTCCCAATTCAATCTCGCCCCAACGGCTGTCTTCCTGTGCTGACCAGAGCTCCCTGCCATGAGTCTTTAGCACAAACGAGGAGCTAGGCTCAACACCAATACCAAGGTACACTGAAAAGCACATGAGGGCTTACTGAGAAACTCACCTGAGTAAAAATGCCTGGTGGAGTGTGCCTTAACCCCTAGGGGGCATGGCAGGCCCTGAACCTGATATGCCAGGACAATGGCGTGTCCACTATCCAGTGAGACAACCTCTGCTTGGAGAGAGCCTTCCCTTTCTGCTGCACTCCGTAACAGACAAAGAGCTGGTCTGAGGTCCTGAAACACTGCGTCCGGGTCTACGTAAGCACAAAGGGCGCATACTGGACAGAGCAGTGCCAAGGCTGGGTCTGCCTCCTCAAGGGGCAGTGCTTGCAGGTTCACCACCTGATCCCTGAAAGGAGTGGTGGGAACCTTGGGCACGTATCCAGGCCAGGGTCTCAAGAGTTAGCCGGCCAGAATTCCAGGCACGCTTTGTCAACCAAAAATGCCTGCAGGTCCCCTACCCTCTTGATGGAAGCCAGGGCAATCAAGAGCGCCATTTTCATTGAAAGGAACTTTAACTCATTGGACTGCAAGGGCTCAAAGGGAGCTCTCTGCAGGGCGGATAGCACCACTGCGAGGTCCCAAGAGGGCTTCTGTAGAGGGCGAGGTGGATTTAATCTCCTCGCTCCTCTAAGGAACCTGCTGACCAGGTCATGCTGTCCTACCGTTTTTGAATCCACCAGGTCGTGGTGAGCCGATATAGCGGCCACATAAACCTTCAGGGTGGAGGGAGACAGCCTTTGCTCCAACCCTTCTTGGAGGCGAGGTTCCAGAGGTTCCACTTCAACGCATAGGCCTGTCTTGTGGACAAGGTCCTAGCGAAAGTGATGGTAGGGGCCTGTGGTGGTAGGGTACTCAAACCTGCTGCGTCCCGTCCAGGGCCCACATGTGTAGGTTCCATAGATCAGGACGTGGCTGCCAGAGGGTGCCCCGTCTCTGAGAAAGAGGGATTGACCAGGGAGGGGCTGTCGCAAGGAGTACGAGTTCGGAGAACCAGGTTCAGCCGGGCCAATACAGGGCGACCAAAAGGACCTGCTCCCTGTCCTCCCTGATCTTGCACAGGACCTGTGCGAAAGCTCACTGGGGAAAACGTATACTTGCATAGGCCCCGCGGTCAGCTGTGCCTGCACGATTCAGGTCTCCCGGGATGTGAACGGCACAAAGTGACCTCAGATGCTTCTGGCTCCATAGGAGGAGATGGCGGGCGAGTTGCAACATCCGGCGGGAGCGTAGACCACCTTGTCGGTTGATGTACGCTACTGTCGCCGTGTTGTCTGAACGGACCAGTACGTGTTTGTCCTTGAGCAGGGCTCGAAAGCGGTGCAGGGCAAGACGTACGGACAGCAACTCGAGGCAATTGACATGCCATAGGAGCTGGGGTCCTTTCCAGGAGCCATTGCACATGGCACCCCAGCCCATGGCAGAGGCATCTGTTGATACAACAACATGCCTGGAAACTCGTTCTAAGGGCACTCCGGCCCGTAGAAAAGTGAGGTTCGACCACGGGGTGAAAGTTTGACGGCAGACCCGAGGGACTGGGACCCGGAGGGTGCCCTGTTGCCATGCCCATCTCGGGACTCGATCGCAAAGCACCAGGTCCCTGTGTTCGCAAACCTGGTCTCGAGAGTGAGCTAGTATCAGCCAGTCGTCAATTAGTTCAGGATGCGAACCCCGTGTTGCCTGAGTGGCACAAGGGCTGCTTCAACAACTTTTGTGAAGATGTGAGGAGACAGGGCTAACCTGAATGGGAGAACCGTGTACTGGTATGCCTGCCCCTCAAAGGCAAACCGTAGAAACGGTCTGTGTCGAGGAAGAATGGAGACATGAAAGTACGCGTCCTTCAGGTCAATCGCTGCAAACCAATCCGATGGATGAACACATTCGAAAATGCGTTTGGCTGTCAACATCTTGAATGGAAGCCTGTGCAGGGTTCGGTTCAAGACGCACAGGTCCAGGATTGGTCGTAACCCACCGCTTTTCTTAGGTACAATGAAGTAGGGGCTTTAGAAGCCGGACTTCATCTTGGCGGGAGGGATGATCTCGACCGCACCCTTCACCAGTAGGGTGTCGATCTCCATACGCCTGACAGGAGCATTGCCACCCACCATGGTATAGCGGACTCCCCAAAACCGGGGAGGAGACTGTGCGAACTGAATCGCATAGCCGAGCCTGATTGTGCGAGCGAGCCAGCTGGACAGATTGGGAAGCTCTAGCCAGGCTCCTAGAAACTGAACCAGCGGGGTCATGTGAACCACAGGTGTACCCACGATGGGGCAACGAAGCGGAATGACCGGCCCAGACATGGGAGGCGTGGGAGCGTTCCGAGGTGTGGGCGGGGTCGTATTCCGCGCCCTGACAGAGGAGACCAGGGAACAGGGGTCTCGTCTGACAGGGGTCAGGCAACAGAGGGGGATGAGAGAGGCGAGGCTGTGCGTGCATAAGTTTAATCCTCCCAATTCATAAGTGTAATTCTTAATTAAGTTTAATTAAGTATAATAACCAAACTTCAACAACATAAGGGCAGATCCCTTGAGTGAAGCTGATGACGCTATGAAGTGATGCTCGAGTGATCAAGAATATTCCAATATACAAATAAGCTTGCCTTCGTTTCCTCCGTCCTCATTTTCTTTCCTTGCAGTCTTCCCTCGCATCCTACGGGGTGGAGCTGAGACGTGAGGAAAGGAAGCAAGGAAAGGAAATGAGGATGCACAAATAAGAAATGAGAATGTCTTATTTTTGAATTGTTATAGTCATGTTTCCTGTTTGCCTTGTGCTTCCCTTGTTTGTGTCATGTGATCCTGCCATGTGCTCCCTTTTCATGTGTTCTATGTTGTCATGTTCTGGTTGGTTCATTGTTTGATTGTTCACAGGTGTCCCTTGTCTAGTTATTAGTAGTCTGTGTATTTAGCCCTCATGTTTGCCATGTGTCTTGGTATAGCTTTGTTACCTGTAACCTCTGTTGGTGAGTTTCATGTTTTTTTCACGTCATGTCTAGTAGTGATGGCAAAAGGAGGCTTTCTGAACCAGCCCATTGCTTCACCAAAAGGTTACAATACATGTAAATGACTCGCTGAGTAATAAATCAAATGATAATGTGTTTGTCAGGAGATGATTGGAGAAAATGAAATGATTTCTGTAAATCCAGTGATCAAATGCTTTATGGGTCTCAGTTTTGACTAGTGGCTGGTCTGTGTGTGCAATTCCACAAACCTGAAAGACCTTCTAAGAAAATAAGTTATTATAGCTTCTTTAGTACAACCATTTGGGCAAGTAAAGGTTTTCTTTTCCCGTTTTTAACTTGGAGGGTTAGAGCTACTATTTGGCATTTACCACTTTGACCAATTGTGTGTGAGTTTGGTCACATGCTTAAAGGAGTAGTTCACTTTAAAATGAAAATTAACCCATGATTTACCCGACCTCAAGCCATCCTAGGTGTATATGACTTTCTACTTTCTGATGAGCACAAGTTATAGACACAGAGTTATATTAATAAATATCCTGACACTTCCAAGCTTTATAATGGCAGTGACGGGGTCCATTGAACATGGAAGGCGGTCTGCCAAATATTTTACTTTATAAAGTTCTAAATATGGATATTCTTCTTACAAAACCCCATCGATTCGCTTCAGAAGGCCTTTATTAACCCCCGGAGCCATGTGGAGTATGTTTATTATGGATGGATGTGCTTTTTTGAGCTTCAAACTCAGTGGACCCCATCACTGCCATTATAAAGCTTTGAAGCATCAGGATTGTTTTTTAAGATAACTCTGATTGTGTTCATCAGAAAGAAGAAAGTCATACACACCTGGGAAGGCTTGAGGGTAAGTAAATCATGGGGGGATTTTCTTTTTAAAGTGAACCACTCCTTTAACTGACTATCTCACTTATAACTAATCATTCAAAGTCATGGCATGGGAGGAGTTTATGTGTGGGAGTAAAGTTTACTTTCTCTTTCAGATCTTGTTTCACACAGGAGGTTTTTGTATTTACTTTGTCATGCCGTAAAGGTCTCTCACACTGGACTCAATCATGGAGGAGAGCTTCCCTTTTCATTACTCTTTATTGGAATATCTGTTTACTTTGGTGGGATTGTTTTTTTTCCTGCTGGATATAGCACTTGACATTTGGACTATTGTGTCATTTTATCAGGATAGGGCCTATGTGTATATGGCGGTGATGATCTTTCTGCTGCTGGGCTCTTCAGTATTGTTACAGGTGTTCAGCTGGCTCTGGTACTCTGATTCCCTGGACAAGAAGCTTGAGACTAAGGTGGAGGAATTTGCAAACAGGCATATTCTGATCAAACCACTCCACTTCCTTCAGCTCGGAGTCTACCTCAGGTTGGTGACAGATTTGCTTCTCAATTATATTGTACTTAAGTGTGTTAAACAGTCATGAAAGTGTAGTAACTTTAAGTACACTTAAGTGGCCTCTATCTGCAATTAGTTTAAAAAAATATATATACTTTTAAGATTTGAAGTACAATACAAGTGCACATTCAGTACAACTAAGCACACTTTATTTATAAAATGAACACTTAACGGGATAGTTCACCCAAACTCTCATTATTTACTCACACTTTATATGATATACAGATTTAATTGAGGCTTTTATTCACATAGAAACGCTGATCAACATATACATAAGGCGCATCAAATATGGCAAACAGAGTTTTGTTCTCGCAAACACTTTTCAGCTTCCACAACAATCAGTGAGGTTTTTTTCTTGAGTCATTAGAAATATTGTCATTTGTGTTTTTCAGAACAGCATGAGAGTAAGTAATTTTTGGCTGAACTAACCCTTTAAAAATAAAAAATAAACAGCTATTTCTTAATCCTTATAGAGGGTATGCACGTGACGTCACCACCAGCCAGAGTGACTGCGGTTATGCCCCACTGAGTGGCAAAAAGATCGAGAGCATGCACTGGTTTTCGGCCTGAATACCACGAAAAACACATCTAAAACGGGACAGAGCTTTGAGATTGACTGTAAAAATAGATTTGACAAGAAATCTGAGGTATATTTTTAAAGACTGCCGAAAGATACAGAAAAGAGATACTGCTGCAATTCACAGAAACAACTTGTAACACATTGTTTCCGGAGGAAATAAGGATAGCTCGCTTAGCTGGAGACAGACTTCACGGAGGTGATTGACATTTCACAGCTCGCACTTTATTCCCGGTAAAACTTGTGTAACTGGCCACACCTTATTTCTACTCTTTACAAACTGGACTCCAGGCAGTGAAACATGGATTTGCAGTTATCATTTTGTCAATATGTTGAAATTTTGGGTAAATCATACCTTATGTATTGTATTGTTATACACTCACCTAAAGGATTATTAGGAACACCATACTAATACTGTGTTTGACCCCCTTTCGCCTTCAGAACTGCCTTAATTCTACGTGGCATTGATTCAACAAGGTGCTGAAAGCATTCTTTAGAAATGTTGGCCCATATTGATAGGATAGCATCTTGCAGTTGATGGAGATTTGTGGGATGCACATCCAGGGCACGAAGCTCCCGTTCCACCACATCCCAAAGATGCTCTACTGGGTTGAGATCTGGTGACTGTGGGGGCCATTTTAGTACAGTGAACTCATTGTCATGTTCAAGAAACCAATTTGAAATGATTCAAGCTTTGTGACATGGTGCATTATCCTGCTGGAAGTAGCCATCAGAGGATGGGTACATGGTGGTCATAAAGGGATGGACATGGTCAGAAACAATGCTCAGGTAGGCCGTGGCATTTAAACGATGCCCAATTGGCACTAAGGGGCCTAAAGTGTGCCAAGAAAACATCCCCCACACCATTACACCACCACCACCGGCCTGCACAGTGGTAACAAGGCATGAAGGATCCATGTTCTCATTCTGTTTACGCCAAAGCCTCTTTTTCCTATTTGTAGTGGAGATGAGTGGTACCCTGTGGGGTCTTCTGCTGTTGTAGCCCATCCGCCTCAAGGTTGTGCGTGTTGTGGCTTCACAAATGCTTTGCTGCATACCTCGGTTGTAACGAGTGGTTATTTCAGTCAAAGTTGCTCTTCTATCAGCTTGAATCAGTCGGCCCATTCTCCTCTGACCTCTAGCATCAACAAGGCATTTTCGCCCACAGGACTGCCACATACTGGATGTTTTTCCCTTTTCACACAATTCTTTGTAAACTCTAGAAATGGTTGTGCGTGAAAATCCCAGTAACTGAGCAGATCGTGAAATACTCAGACCGGCCCGTCTGGCACCAACAACCATGCCACGCTCAAAATTGCTTAAATCATCTTTCTTTCCCATTCTGACATTCAGTTTGGAGTTCAGGAGATTGTCTTGACCAGGACCACACCCCTAAATGCATTGAAGCAACTGCCATGTGATTGGTTGATTAGATAATTGCATTAATGAGAAATTGAACAGGTGTTCCTAATAATCCTTTAGGTGAGTGTATATTGTATTAACAACTCCTCAATTAAATATTTGCCATCTTATATTCTGCATAATTGGATGTTTCTAAATAAACACTGACAAAAAAATGTTCCGGCGGGAAAGTGACGTCAATGCATACCCTCTATTGAGAACAATTGTTCCCTTTCAGTCAGTCACGTTCGACATTATGTCAGACGTGAACTGATAAATTGGAATCGTGCCTGAGAGCCAATCACCTTCTAGTGTAAACTAAACGAGCCAATGGACATTGGCATGCGAGATTTGCATTGCGCATTTCGCTAGGGCTGTTCGATTCTGACATTTTTGGAATCGATTCCGATTCTGATTCCTGGTTTATTGAAACTAACTGTCCGAAAGAACCTTTTGCAGAAATTAAACGGACTTCCAATCACTATTAGTGAGCGAGAGACAAATGAATGCTTAACTCTGTAGAACTGAAAAGGGCTCTTAAAGAGGAGTCAATTCCCCTCGATGGAATCGATTCCAAATGTTGGAATCAACTCTCGATTCCCAATGCCTTGGAATCGAGGAATTGATTCTTTTTGGAATCGATTGCCAGCCCTACATTTCGCCCCGTGAAGCAGGCATATAAGGAAGAGTGCATGCAATCGCAAATTCAGCTTTTCACTTCGGAGCCGAGCACTTGTGGTGTTCTGCTACAATCACGTGTTCGAGTGACTCCTACAAGTCGGAAGAAGCTCCATTGCGGTGTTGGTGTGACAGCGCTGCAGCAGTGGTTGCGACTTCAGTGAGTATTTCCTGCTGTTCTAATACAGCCTAAAAGAGCTTATTGCACACTGCAGGCTGCACTGGCCATTTCCCTTGTGTGCTTCAGCACTGAAAGAGCTTATTTCCCTAAAAAAGCAAGCACGGGTGTGACACTGCATCTTTTTATTCCACCTGTGAATTTCTGAATGCAATTGTTCCTGTCCTCATCTGACGGCCACGATTGCTCTCACATGCCTGGGCATAAGCATGCTGAGATGGCATTTGTGGGTGGTTCATGTCATTGCTCCGGTCTGCTCCTGTCTGCACTGATCGATGCCTCGCTGCTTGGTGTTTGCATCTGTTAGGTCTGTACAGCTTTGCTTTTGAATCTCTATTGGATATAATTCCTTGTTGTTTATACTGCTAAATATAACTTACTCAAAAACATATATTGTCTACTACTGCCTATCACATTAAATCTGACATCGCTAGCTTTTAATCCGAATCACTATCACAACGCGTTAGCATTTCACTAGCCTGTTAGCCTGCCATCCGGGTCTCCTGTTTCTTTCTTGCGCGCCTTTTTCGAGTCCATCAAACAACTGTGGTGAGTGGGATTAGTCAGCAAACACGGTAAGCCATGTCATCTTCTCCTGTTATTGTCACTTGCACTGCCTGTTACACGTTCAGTATATCCTTCTCTGTCGGCGAACAGGGCTTCACATGTGATAAATGCAGGGAGATAGTCAGGCTGACAGAGAAGATTTCAGAATTAGAGACACGCATCCAGACTTTATCTGAGAGTAGTGAGAATGTAACAGCTTTAGACACTGATTTGGATGTGACTAGCTTAGTGAACTCTGTACATTGTTCGGTTCCGGCTGTAGAGCCCGTGCAGCAAGGCAACTGGGTGACTGTGAGACGGCATAGTCGCGGATAAAAAAAACACTCTTCCGTTCCGATTAGAACATCAAACAGGTTCTCCCCACTCAGTGACACACCCGCTGAAAATCCTGTTGAAAGTGCCCTAGTTATTGGAGATTCTATTACACGGAACGTGAAAATAGAGACACCAGCCACCATAGTCACATGTTTACCGAGAGCCAGAGCACCTGATATCAAAGCAAATTTAAAAGTGCTGGCTAATGCTAATTGTAAATTCTCTAAGATTATTATTCACGTCGGCACTAATGATGTTCGACTTCGCCAGTTGGAGATCACCAAAATTAACATTAAAGAGGTGTGTGAACTCGCAAGTACAATGGCAGCTAACGTTTTTTTTCTCTGGTCCCCTCCCTGTTCATCAGAGTGATGAGATACTTAGCAGACTATCATCACTCAATGGCTGGTTTTCTAAGTGGTGTCTGCAGAATAACATAGGGTTCATAGACAATTGGAAAAGCTTTTGGGGCAGACCTGACTTGTTAGAAAAAGATGGTATCCATCCCTCCTGGGATGGTGCCGCTCTTCTCTCTAGTAATTTGGCACATAGTCTTAGAGCTAAATCTTGACTAACTGGGGCCCAGGTCAGGAAGCAGACGGACTGGCTTAACCGACCGTCTGCTAGCTGTCTCACATCACAGAAGTCAGATAAATCCCAGCACATAGAGACTCTTTCACCTATATATTATCACATAGAGACTGTGTCTGTTCCCAGAATTAGTAAATACAAAAAACTCTCGAACCCATTTAAGGGGAAAAATTTAATTGATGTTCAACAAATAAAAAAACAGATATAATACAGATGATGAAATGATAAAGCTCGGGTTGATGAATATTCGATCCCTTTCCTCAAAAGTGCTTATTGTTAATGATATGATTACAGATTATAATCTAGATGTGCTGTTTGTCAGAAACCTGGCTAAAACCTGACGATTACATTACTTTAAATGAGTTCAACCCCTAAGACTATTGTTATAAACACGAGCCGCGTCTGAAAGGTAAAGGGGGAGGGGTTGCTGTAATTTATAATAATAACTCCAGTACTACTCAGAAGTCTAGTTTTTCATATATAATTCCTTTGAAGTTTTGGTGCTTTACGTAACGTTATGTAGTGTAAATGATAAATCCTGTTTGACATTTGTGCTGGCTACTGTATACAGGCCGCCAGGGCACCATACAGACTTTATCAAAGAATTTGGTGATTTTCTATCAGAGTTAGTACTGGCTGCAGATAAAGTACTAATTGTTGGTGATTTTAATATCCATGTAGATAATGAAAAATATACGCATTGGGATTGGCATTGGGAAACTCTGTTGGAGTTAGGCAACACGTGTCAGGACCCACTCATCACTGTAATCATACTTTAAATACTGTACTGTCACATGGAATAAATGTTGATGCCGTTGAAATTCTGCAGCAAAGCGATGACATCTCAGATCATTATCTAGTATCATGTATACTTAATGTAGCAAAGGCTGCGAAACCGTCCTGTTGTTTCAAATATGGCAGGACTATCACTGCTGCCACTAAAGACTGCTTTGTAAATAAACTTCCTCATCAGTTCCATCTCCTCAGCATCCCAGATAGCCTAGAGGAACTCAATGTTGCAACAGAAACTATTGACTCTCTCTTTTCCAGCACTTTAGATATAGTTGCTCCTCTGCGCTTAAAGAAGATTAAAGAAAATAGTCCAACGCCGTGGTACATTGAGCACACCCGGGCCCTTAAAACAGCAGCCAGAAAAATGGCGCGCAGCTGGAAGAAAACAAAACGGAAGTTTTTGGGATTTCGTGGAAAGAGAGCATGATTGCGTACAGAAAGGCCTTAAAAACTGCTAGATCTGCTTATTTCTCGACTCTCTTAGAAGAAAACAAACACAACCCTAGGTATTTATTTGATACAGTGGCTAAATTAACAAGAAATAAAGCTTCAACTACTGACGTTTGCAAACAGCACAGCTGTAATGACTTTATGAACTTCTTTACGTGCAAGATTGATAATATTAGGAAGAAAATTATAACTATGCAACCATCTACTACAATATTGCATCAGACAGTGCATTGTAGCGTCACTCAGGAAAAATTTCACTCATTCACTGCTATAGGAGAAGAAGAATTAGCTAAACTCGTTAAATCATCTAAATCACCAACATGTATGCTCAACCCTATAACGACTTAACTACTAAAAGAGATGCTTCCAGAGGTCATAGATCCTCTTCTTAATATCATTAATTCATCCTTGTCATTAGGATATGTACCGAAAACCTTTAAGCTGGCTATTATTAAACCACTTATTAAAAAAACGCAACTTGATCCTACAGAATTAGTAAATTACAGGCCAATCTCAAATCTACCCTTTGTCAAAAATACTAGAAAAGGCAGTGTCTTCACAACTACGCTCCTTTTTAGAAAGAAATGATATCTGTGAGGATTTCCAGTCAGGATTTAGACCACATAATACTACTGAGACTGCTCCCATTAGAGTTACAAATAATTTACTCTTATCATCCGATCGTGGTTGTATATCTCTGTTAGTGTTACTCGATCTTAGCGCTGCATTAGATACTATTGACCACAACATTCTTTTGAATAGACTCGAAAATTATGTTGGCATTAGTGGAATTGCATTGGCATGGTTAAATCATACTTATCTGACCGTTATCAGTTTGTAGCAGTAAATGAAGAGATGTCACACTGATCACAAGTTCAGTATGGAGTACCGCAAGGCTCAGTGCTAGGACCGTTGCTTTTCACCCTGTACATGCTACCACTGGGAGCTATCATTAGGAAGCATGGCGTTAGTTTTTATTGTTATGCTGATGATACTCAGCTCTATATTTCTTCACGCCCTGACGAAACTTACCATTTCACAGGAATGCATAACTGATATAAAAAATTGGATGACTATTAATTTCCTGCAACTTAATTCAGAAAAAAAATTATTTTTAATTATTGGACAAAAAAACTCCACAAGTAGTAACCTAGAATACTGTCTAACACTGCTCTGTCAAGTCCTCGTCGTCAGTTAGGAACCTGGGTGTGCTCTTTGATACCAATCTTTCATTTGGAAGCCATGTTTCTAGCATCTGTAAAACTGCATTCTACCATCTTAAAAATATATCTAAATTACGGCACATGCTTTCAATGCAAAATGCTGAACAGTTAGTTCATGCGTTCATGACCTCAAGGCTAGATTATTGTAAAGCTCTACTGGGTGGTTGCCCTGCTCGCTTAGTAAATAAACTGCATCTGGTCCAAAACGCAGCAGTTTTGTTAATCCACACACTCATTGGCGGACTCGTCGTATCCTTTGAGGATAATGAATGTGCTCAAATATTACATCGAAATGTACCCAATTGATTTGGATTGCTTTTACATGTTGAATAATGGGACAGATAGATTGACAGTAAGCTTTACCAGTGGATAATTAAGCCGATTAATTTTCAACATTGATCCTATATTACTTAGCATTGAAATTTCAACCTCAACCAAAATGATGATTCTGATGGAATTTCAACATTGAATCAATGTCACAATGCTATCTGGGGCAGCTCTTCCCCCAGAGGAGGGACAGACGGATAATCTTTTGCTGAGTCAATTTTCTGTTCCACCGCTGCTGTCATAGCCAGCGGTATTCAAATTCTCAGTAAAAGGAGAATTGTGCTTGGTCGGTGCTGAACTGCCTCACTGAAACTTTTTTTCAGAGGCTCCTGGGGCATATGGCATCTGCAGCCGCAGTAACGCCACTCGGTTTGCTTCATATGAGGCCTTGGCTTCACACTGGCTTCCCGGCCGAGTCCCAAGATGGGTGTGGCAAAATCCCAGTTCAATCACCCCGGCCTGTCACCAAACCTTCAGCGCATGGTCGGACCTTGCATTTCTATGGGCAGAAGTTCCCCTAGAACAAGTGTCCAGGCTATGGATGCCTCCACCACTGGCTGCGTTGCCACGTACAATAGGCATGCAGTCTCTGATGTTTGGACGGGACCCTGACTGCATTGTCACATCAACTGCTTCGAGACGTTAGCAGTATGGCTTGCACTGGGCCACAGCTGGCCCTGGGGGCCTACGCAAGTATGCATTTCCCCCAGTAAGCCTACTTGCACATATACTGTGCAGAGTCAGGGAGAATAAGGAGCAGGTCTTGCTAGTTGCGCCCTACTGGCCCATCCAGACTTGGTTCCCATAACTCATGCTCCTCGCAACAGCCCCTTCCTCGTGCATTCCTCTGAGGAAGGACCTACTATCTCAGAGACGGGGCTCTCTAAGGCAACCACATCCAGACCTCTGGAACCTCCACGTGTGGTCTCCGGGACACTGAGGACTTTGGCGAGAGCACCCTCTATGAGGCACGTCTATGCTTTGAATTAGAACCCAGGGCAAACCCCGCCCTCTGGGGGTGAGAGCTCACACCTCATGACTCATGGCTCATGACTCGTCTCAAGTAACCAGTAAACACCAGCGACCCGCTCTGTGTCTCACTTGTCACTTCCATTCCCCTCCTAGATACCTAGAGACTAGCGAAACCCTGTTGGAGTTCTTCCAGCACCCTGCAGCAGCCAGACGGGGTGGAGGCATCTGACGCCAGGCCTAACACTCGTAAGCACGCCAGTGGTTGACCCCTGTGCTAGACTAGGTGCCCTTTCAGGCGAGATCCCAATTCATCAGTTCACATCTGGCATAGTGTCTCTGTTTCCTCCTTTAGGGAATGGGAGTTACATACGTAACCTATATGTTTGGATGGGAGTT
Source organism: Rhinogobio ventralis (assembly GCA_039654625.1). Classification (NCBI taxonomy): domain Eukaryota; kingdom Metazoa; phylum Chordata; class Actinopteri; order Cypriniformes; family Gobionidae; genus Rhinogobio; species Rhinogobio ventralis. The sequence goes on along the minus strand of CM077209.1, from coordinate 22,591,611 downwards.
AAACAGTTACACATTTAAATAAAACAAGTACTTCGTAATGTAGAACAAAATCCAAACTATTGTAAAGTTTTGTTGCATGAAGTGTTGCTTAAGTAAATGTACCTTGTGGTCACAGGTATGCTGGGGTGATAGAGATTTCCACAACACTTTTTCTTCAAAAAACGAATTGTTTCACAGAGGGTGTGGCTGTGTACCTGAACCATGACCTTCAGATGCTTCGTCTATTTGAGGCATTTTCTGAAAGTGCCCCACAACTCACACTTATGATGTGTGTAATCTTACAGAGAGGAGAGTTGAAGCTTATTACAGGTTTGTCTCAAATCCAGAACACTTCAAATATTTGTTTCTTTCAGATTATACAGTAGTTCTTATGCGGCTCTGAACCACTTAAAGTCACTATAAAAATCTAATTTGACAATTTGTATTTTTAAAATTATATAACTTTCCCTCCCTCTTGCAGCAACATCTCATCTCTTCTCTGATGTGTTTTCTGGCACAAGGGCGGGACAATCTGTTACTCACATGAGATCACAGCAATGGCAAACCAAAATGTCCAATGATCCAATCAGTTCCCGACGGACAAAATCAAGTACTATATTGTTTCTTGTTTGAGAAGCCATTTTTCACTCTGATATGTCACAATAGGGAAGAAAAGGCAGCTGCACCTTCTGTTTAATGCAGACTTTATAGTGATACTTAACCCAAAAAAGAAAATTCTGTCATTTACCCACCCTCAAGTACTTTTTAAAGTTGCATGAAATGGAAATTGTGATATTCTTTTCTTCTCTACTGTGATGCATTGCATATCTGAGTGAAATGACTTCTTAAACAAGAGAAAAAATCTAGGGCGTGACATGATTTTCTCCATTGGGAATTGATTGGATTGTTGGATCATGTAGTTTGCTGATAGCTTCATTCTTATGAATGACAAGTTGTTGTTTTTGATTAAAGATTAAATGCATTAATAAAAAAATAATAATAACGTGCATGTATAAATCATTTACAGAAACCACTGCAATATAAAAAAATCTGAATTGTCAATTTTTATTTAATGGTGACTTTAAATTTGAAGAACTGTGAGGACAAACCTCATTGATTCTTGTGTCAATCATGTTTACCATATTTAATGTGCTCTGTGTCTGTGCGCTGATCAATTATATGTGAATTTAAAAAAAAATACCAAACACTGATTCATTCAACAGTGCCAATGTGTGTTTCTCAGAGTCTCAGCATCAGCATGGCTGTGATTATATGCATCACTCGCATATTCAGACCCTTACAAAAAAGAAGTTTATTCAAGTGTTCTATTAGTATACTTCTTTTAAACTAAAAATAAGAAAGTATACTTGCAGTCAACTTTTTATATACTTCTCAGACTTTTCTGTCAGTAAAAGAGAAGTATACTTTAAGTATATTTCTAAGTATATTTGGCCTATACTTGTACTCAATCTTTTGATCGAGATATACTTAAAAGTATAATTAAGGCTATTAAAGTAGGCTTGTAATTGTGTTTAAACTTTTGATTGAGTAGCCTATTAAATATCCTTTTTTTTGTTTTACATAGTCTTATTAAACTTGCATTGTTTGAAAATATTGATTAGAATATTGATATAAAACAGATATGTTCCTAATTCTGCATATCTGAATTTGTGTAGGCTAGTCCACTGGTAGTGTACATAGGAATTTATTTAAAATCTACTTTACTCTTTCCCCGCCACTGACTGAATTTTCCAGCTATCCCTGTTTTCACTTTTTACTTAGCACCCCCTACTGTATATGACACATCTTCTAGTACATAATCTCTGGATCAAAATACAGGAGAAGTAGCAGCTGAAACAAGTGATAGAAGATTGCCCACGCAAATGTAAAATAACGCGATCGATCATCAAACATTAAACCCATGAAGCGGAAACTACTGTGAAGCTTTGGGGGTGTTGTTGGACTCAATCTACTCCATCTATATTTTGATCATCGTTCCCTTTCGAAAACCGTTCACTCGTATTGCGTCAATAGACGCTTATGGGAAAACTCTTTTTCTCCAAATATTGAAGCCTTTATTTTAAAACGCAGTGCAGCTGCACAGCCAACATAGTGCAGAGCTATAAGCATGCTGATTGGTTGGGCTGCGGGAATTGCATGAACCTATGGTGAGGTGGCGTAACTGCGCAAACCAATATGGGTGCGTCCTGCTGCCAGCGAGCTGAGCCCGTCAAAAATGGGCGGAGCTACTGGCTATGAAAGCAGCCCATTTCACCACAGAAATCAGATTTATTATTCTTCAGCGATGACTCACCTCTTCTCTGATTTCTCCTGCCCTGAAGCCTTCTCGCCGTCAATCGAGCTCAGCAGCGGAATGCAGGGAATCTGCAGAAGCAGTTCAGCGGACGGTGGCTTCCTGTTCAGCGCGCTCTGACTCGGCACCGTCATCTGCTGATTCGCTGCTTTCCTTCGGCCATCCGACGAGTATCCTTTTTAAACAAATACGCCTAAAAAACCTAATTTTCTCTAAAAGAGCAGCGCGCTGTTGTTACAAATTCCGCAATCTAACTGTGGTACATGCAGAGCCCCTCTGCATGCCACTGACGAGCACAGTGAGGATGCCTGAGGATGACCTCCGTCGATGACTCCGCCCCCATCCAAATAGCCCCCATCACAGACCGTTCTTGAGATTTGCGTTAGAAGGGGTGGCTTATCAGTACACAGTCCTGCCATTCGGACCATCACTGGCACCTCGTACATTTACGAAATGCATGGATGTGGCTCTCTTCCCCCTGAGACAGCAGGGAATGCACATTCCGAACTACATCGACAACTGGCTCATTCTGGCCCAGTCGGAGGCCGAGTTACTAACTCACAGATCCTGGCTCCTCAGCCATCTAGAATGCCTTGGGCTCAGGATCAACTTATCCAAGAGTGTACTGTCCCCCAGCCAGCGAATAACATTCCTGGGAACAGTTCTTGACTCGGTCCAAATGAGAGCCTGGCTTGTGCCAGAATGCGCTCTCACCATTCAACAGCTAGCTGCATCATTCAGAGCAGGATCCTACCTCCCCCTCAGAACTTTTCAAAGGGCACTGGGCCTTATGGCCTCTGCATCAGCAGGACTCCAGTTAGGCCTACTGCGTATGTGCCCTCTGCAGTGTTGGCTAAAGCTCTGAGTCCCGGCTCATGCTTGGCTATCTGGCCGCCTTCGTATCAGGGTAAACCACGGCTATATCAAAGCCCAGGCCCCTTAGAAAGACACCAGCTGGTACCAGGCTGGTGTAAACATGGGTCTAGGTCATTTCAACAGACGCCTCCAACCTAGGTTTGGGAGCTCTGTGCAAGGGCAGGCCAACCTTCAGACTCTGGTCAAGCCTGGAGAAACAGCTACATATCAACTGCCTCGTGATGAGAGCGGTCTTCTTAGTCCTAGAAACCTTCCTCCTGAGCCAGGCAGGACACCATGTCTTGGTCCGGACGGACAACATGGCAGTGGTCTCCTACATAAATCGCCAGGGTGGACAGGGTCAGGCAACCTGTACACCATGGCCAAGTGCCTCCTACTATGGGCACAAGCCAACCTGTGCTCGCTAAGAGCAGCGCATGTACCGGGCAAATTGAACCAGAAAGCAGACATGCTGTCTCGAGACAACATTCCTCCCAGGGAATGGTCTCTCCACCCTTAAAAGGTTCAGCTAATCTGGAGCATCTTCGGGAGGGCAGAGGTAGACCTCTTCGCCTCAGAAGACAACTCTCACTGCCCAACATTCTTTTCAAAGAACAGGAATGCACTGGCCCACAAATGGCCCAGCCTTCCCCTTTACGCATTCCCTCTGGTCTCGATGCTCCCGCAGGCCATCAAATGGATCAGGGAGAGCAAGCGTGCAGTCCTCCTAATAGCCCCTCTCTGGCGGACCTAAATATGGTTTCCTGAGTTGATGCAACTGCTCGGAGCAGCTCCTTGGCCGATACCCCTGAGAAAGGACCTTCTCACTCAGGCGAACAGAGTGAGCGTATACAGAACAAACTGGCAACCCCATCCCGACTTGTGGGCCCTCCATGCATGGCCCCTCAGCAGGTACCAAGTGACCTTCCAGAAAGAGTCACTATTGCTGAGGCTAGAACTCCATCCACGAGACGCCTCAACGCCCTTAAATAGTGTTCACCAGCTGGTGCTTGGCTCGAAACCAAGACCCCTATTCATGTGAAGTACCACGGGTACTTTCATTTTTACAAGAGCTATTGGATGCGGGTCGTACACCCTCCACGCTCAAAGTATACGTAGTGGCCATAGCAGCTTTCCATGCTCCCGTGGCCGGCCAATCCTTAGGAAGAAACAACTTAGTCGTACACTTCCTCAAGGGGGCTAGGAGGCTGAACCACCTCATCCCCCCTCTATTCCCTCATGGGACCTATCCACGGTCCTCAGGGCCCTCAGGGGTCACCCAATCAAGCCGCTTCAGTCGGCTGAATTAAGGCTACTTTCGCTCAACTGCACTCTTGCTAGCCCTAGCATCGGTCAAGCCAGTGGGCGACTTACAAGCACTCTCTGTGAATGCTTCCTGCCTTGAGTTTGGGCCTAACGACTCCAAGGTCATCCTCAAGCCAAGACATGGCTATGTACCTAAGTTGCTCTCATCTCCGTTCAGAGCCCAGGTCATTTCACTGTCTGCCCTTCCCTCGTCGAAAGGCAAGAGAGAACAAAACCTACTCTGCCCTGTCAGGGCTCTCAGAGTCTTTGTAGAGCGTTCTGTCCATTTCAGGCAGTCAGAGCAGCTCTTTATATGCTTCGGTGGCCGCACCAAAGGGCATCCGGTCACGAAGCAGTAATTATCACATTGGAAAGTAGACGCTATCTCTTTAGTCTACGCCTCTATGGGCCTTCAATGCCCTATAGGTGTCAGAGCTCATTCCACGAGAGGCATGGCCTCCTCATGGGCCTTGTCCAGTGCCGTACCAATTGATGACATTTGTGCTGCGGCCGGGTGATCTTTGTCGTCCACATTTGTGAGATTTTACAACTTGGAAGTCCCTGCACTACAGGCAGGAGTCCTTTCTGTATAAGTGTATTTGGCCTCTAAGAGCCCAAACCACTAGGTATTCCTCCTGTGGGCTCCGACCCTTGTCCGGGCCCCGTTGGATTTCTGACCAAAGTTCTACTCTAAGCCTCAGGCTTTGCTCCTTAGGCGAGAGTTCAGAGTGAGGTCATCAGCTTAAATAGCACTGCGTGATTGAACTGTAGTACTGATGCAGTCTAGCGACGCAATATTAGTGAACTGTTTTCGAAAGGGAACATACTCGGTTACTCACGTAACCTTGGTTCCCTGAGAATAACGGGAATGAGTATTGCTTAGACGGCCGTGCTATTAAGCTTCACGTCCAGGTCTTGTCGCTTCAGTCGAATTAACCTGATTTCTATGGCGTAATGGGCTACTTTTATAGCCAGTAGCTCTGCCCATTTCGGGCTCAGCTCGCTGGTGACGGGACGCGCCCCTATTGGTTTGCGCAGTTACATCACCTCGCCATAGGTTCATGCAGTTTCCGCAGCCCAACCATTCAGTACACTTATAGCTCTGCACTATGTTGGCTGTGCAGCTGCACTGCGTTTTAAAATAAAGGCTTCAATATTTTGAGAAAAGGAGTTTTCCCATAAGTGTCTTGTGCCCATTATTCTCAGGGAACCGAGGTTACATGAGTAACTGAGTACGTTCTGAATCTGATCAAGGCATAGTCTTTGACAAAATAATATAAAGTATAATGTTATGTTCACTTAAAGAAACCGTACAAGTATACTTGCAATATAAACTACTGAACTAGTAGTTTACTGAGAGTAGCCTACACTTCAAAGTGTACTTTCATAAACATAAGTGTACTACTTGTATTAAAATAGTAAACTACTAGTATACTTATAAGTTCACTTGTAGTACAGATGCAGTACAAATGATAAACCTAGTTGTGCACTTAAATAGTGTATACACTTATAGTACACTTAAACCTATACTTTTATATACTAAAAGTGAGCCAATTTAGTCCCAAGCAGTTTTGAAATATAGTACACTTACAAGTTTACTACTAGTACACATTGATATTAGTATACTTACTACATAAAGTATACTTAAAAATATACTTGAACATTGCTTAAGTATACTTAATAAAATTAACTTGAAGTAGGCTTTACTTTTTGTAAGGGGAAGAACACTATTACTTGTATGATATTGTTTAATAAAATGCAATGTTTTTTTGTTTCAGGTTTAAAAATTCTTACATCAGCTGCTGCAATAGCCAGTACTGTAGCCTTGTACCACCGCTGCATGCGTGCCTTTCTTCCTAAAAAACGCAAGATGAGCTGGATCTCCACTGGCGTCTACTTCCTGTGGAACTTGTTGCTGATCATTCCCCGTGTAACCGCTCTGGCACTCTTTTGCAGTGTATTGCCATGCTACATCATAGCTCACTTCCTGTCTTTGTGGATGCTGCTGGTTTTAGGGGTCTGGAGCCAGAAAACAGATCACATGGAAAGTGCTGGTTGGGAATGGCTCTACAGGGCTACTGTTGGACTGGTCTGGTATTTCAGCTGGTTTAATGTATCAACAGCAAGCATAAAATTAAAGACTGTTCTCTATTATGGTGTCATGGGGTTGGACACAATGATGCTGCTGGGCTTCTGGTGCTGGAAGGTGTTTGAGTATGCAGGCTGTTTGAGCTCCTTAAATCCTTACATGGTGATCCCGACACTACTAGGTTTGTACGTTGTAGGAATTCTTTTGAAAATGATATACTACAGATGGTTTCATCCTAACTTTGATGAACAGAAAATAGCTAAACCCAGTGAACAACAGGAGACAAGACAAGCTGCAGCATTTTATGACATGGAGACAGACTCAATGGAAACTGCAGTAGCTCGTAGGGCTGCAGCTCCTGCTCAACCTGTCACTGGTGTTCTGAAGAGGGGGAGGAACATGGCTGCTAATTTCTACTACTAGTTCTTGGTTTAAAAAATAAGTCCATTAAAGATTACACTTTCATGACTACACTTTCTTAACACACTTAGCTACTGTAACACTTTTAACCAATGTTTTAATAATCTTTTGTCATGCTTTAAACAAATACTTATTTTCATGTGTTGACTAACAAAAAAGACAAAAACAAAAAAAAAGATTTTTACTGCTTGTTCAAATTTATATAATATTCAATTATGTTGGCATTATTAGAACAATTTAAATTACAGTGGGTTACCATTGTGGAGAAGAGTGGGGCATTTGCTTAAGCTGGGGACTAATACAACTAATGTCCTGGCTTTGCTGAAGGAGCTTTTTAATGCTCAATGCTAATGTGTGCTATTGCTAGCTAAAACATTTTCAACTAGCTAGTGCAGTTTTATAATTCAGTTGTGAAACATTAAAATATATGAAATTGAAGTGGATGAATGAATATATGAAATTGAATGCCTGAATCATGTCAGGGAGCCATATAAAATTCACGATGAGACCATTTTTAGTGTTAATCAATATTACATTTAAAGATAATATATTTTAAATGTCCATTTGACAGTACATTTCATCCATATTTCAAAGACAATAATTATAAATTCACATATAAATATGTACTGAAGTTCAGATAACTACATTTAATATAAATTCAAATTATAATACATTTGCAACTAATGCAGTTAAGTGTCCAAAAACATTACTCTGCTCTTTTAAAGTATATTACTTCTGTAATAAGTACTCTTTTTAAAATTAGCTAAAGAGATTCTGAGTCAGAGTAAACAAGCCAAGCAGGTAGGCCAGCCTCAAAGTATTTAATGAGCTTCACTTACACAAAACCATAAACCGTGTAGGTACAGATATTTGCTTCTTCGGTCAGTTTAAATTTGAATATGCCAGAGGTTCTCCTGCTAATCTAAAAGCGTAATTCCAGGGCTAGATCGAGCACTTATTCTCTGGCTAGAAGAGCCATTATATCCCTTGATTGTCTATGCATTAGTAACAAATTCCAAAATCTCAGTCACGTATCTTGAATTAGGTGTAGATAATAGACATTATACAGGGACTAGATCATTGTTTTATTTTTTCTGAAAAATGTAGGACATATGTAACCCCTCCTGTTCAAACTGCCCCTCTCTAAGTGGGACTTGAACCCCGGTCCGCCGGCATGACAATCAGATGGCATGACAATCAGATGCTCTAACAAGGAGGCTAAAGGCAGCAACCTCTAGCATCAGTTGCTAAAGCGTCTCTTGAGATCAGAGGAGTGAGGTTTACTCGCACAGCAACTACTTGCTGGCCTCCGTTACACATAGAAGAAAAAAGCACCAGAAGAGCATTTTTGAGATTCAAGTAAGAATAACAGCATCTGATTGGCTGGGTTATGGAGGAAAATGATTTATGCAGAGATTAAAATCAAAATACCAAACTTAAAGAAAATGACAGATAACAGCATTGGTCTATGAGTCAAAGTTAACACTTCACCAGAAAAACAAACAATACAAACATATGTTTGTCATATTGCATATGTGACCTGTTTGAAGTCGATATAGTCAGCAGAGACCGTTTTGAGAAAAATCGAGTTAAAGTTTTTTGAAGGTTCCAAAACAAAAACACCTAGCAACCATACCTTAAAATCCTTAGTAATAATAAAAAATTGTAATTTTGTGTGGGTTATGCTAATGAAATTCATGCATGTATCGCTGCAGCCCGGAGACCTGCAGGTGGGAGGAGCTTATGCCGCAAGTAGGAGGGATTTCACAAATGTGCAAGTGGGAGGAGCTTATGCCGCAAGTAGGAGGGATTTCATAAATGTGTGCGGAAATCCCCAAGCATCATTGCCGAGGACCGCGGTGAATGAGTATGGCAGGAACTAGCGACAGTAATGAAAATAAACAATTAAATATTATGTTCCTCATCATGGTTTAATTTCTTACTGCTTTGTTATTATTGTGTGTGTCCAATACCACTCACTGTCAATGATGAAGTCACGTCTTTACACCTTTTACCATACTCAAAGTGATGGTGTTTTAAATTCATTAGGCTGTAATGTAGGCCTTACTCAAGCATATTTCTAAATATTAGCTGCATATTCTACAGTATCAAGAAAATGAACATATTAAAATGAGATGCAATTGCACTCAGTGAATGTGTAAATATATGAAAAACATTTGGCTAATGTAAAAAAAAATCAGTTACTATCCATCTTTACTGCATAATTTTTAAAATAGCAGACTAATGTTCTTCTGAACATGTTACACATACAGGTGCTGGTCATATAATTAGAATATTATCAAAAAGTTGATTTATTTCACTAATTCCATTCTAAAAGTGAAACTTGTATATTATATTCATTCATTACACACAGACTGATATATTTCAAAAGTTTTATTTCTTTTAATTTTGATGATTATAACTGACAATTAAGGAAAATCCCAAATTCAGTATCTCATAAAATTAGAATATTGTGAAAAGGTTCACTACTGAAGACACCTGGTGCCACACTCTAATCAGCTAATTAACTCAAAACACCTGCAAAGGCCTTTAAATGGTCTCTCAGTCTAGTTCTGTAGGCTACATGGGGAAGACTGCTGACTTGACAGTTGTCCAAAAGACGACCATTGACACCTTGCACAAGGAAGGCAAGACACAAAAGTTCATTGCAAAAGAGGCTGGCTGTTCACAGAGCTCTGTGTCCAAGCACATTAATAGAGAGGCAAAGGGAAGGAAAAGATGTTGTAGAAAAAAGTGTACAAGCAATAGGGATAACCGCACCCTGGAGAGGATTGTGAAACAAAACCCATTCAAAAATGTGGGGGAGATTCACAAAGAGTGGACTGCAGCTGGAGTCAGTGCTTCAAGAACCACTACGCACAGATGTATGCAAGACATTGGTTTCAGCTGTCGCATTCCTTGTGTCAAGCCACTCTTGAACAACAGACAGCGTCAAAAGCGTCTCACCTGGGCTAAAGACAAAAAGGACTGGACTGCTGCTGAGTGGTCCAAAGTTATGTTCTTTGATGAAAGTAAATTTTACATTTCCTTTGGAAATCAGGGTCCCAGAGTCTGAAGGAAGAGAGGAGAGGCACACAATCCACGTTGCTTGAGGTCCAGTGTAAAGTTTCCACAGTCAGTGATGGTTTGGGGTGCCATGTCATCTGCTGGTGTTGGTCCACTGTGTTTTCTGAGGTCCAAGGTCAACGCAGCCATATACCAGGAAGTTGTAGAGCACTTCATGCTTCCTGCTGCTGACCAACTTTATGGAGATGCAGATTTCATTTTCCAACAGGACTTGGCACCTGCACACAGTGCCAAAGCAACCAGTACCTGGTTTAAGGACCATGGTATCCCTGTTCTTAATTGGCCAGCAAACTCGCCTGACCTTAACCCCATAGAAAATCTATGGGGTATTGTGAAGAGGAAGATGCGATATGCCAGACCCAACAATGCAGAAGAGCTGAAGGCCACTATCAGAGCAACCTGGGCTCTCATAACACCTGAGCAGTGCCACAGACTGATCGACTCCATGCCACAACGCATTGCTGCAGTAATTCAGGCAAAAGGAGCCCCAACTAAGTATTGAGTGCTGTACATGCTCATACTTTTAATGTTCATACTTTTCAGTTGGCCAAGATTTCTAAAAATCCTTTCTTTGTATTGGTCTTAAGTAATATTCTAACTTTCTGAGATACTGAATTTGGGATTTTCCTTAGTTGTCAGTTATAATCATCAAAATTAAAATAAATAAACATTTGAAATATATCATTCTGTGTGTAATGAATGAATATAATATACAAGTTTCACTTTTTGAATGGAATTAGTTAAATTAAATTCTAATTATATGACCAGGACCTGTATATTAAATTGAAATCTCAAGGTGGATAAATAATTTTTTTCAATGAATAAAATCATGTACAAGTCACTCATTCATTTTATTATTTAGTCTTTTTTATTATTTATATGTACACTATTGCAGCTCATTGGAAATGATCTGCATGCAGTGAACACTGCAAAATCCAGGGTGGAATGTTTCCAAATAAATGCCCTGGAGCTCGCCTCGCTTTCCCTTCCCAGCATAACCTGGTGGATACACAAGAAGCACAATAAGCATAGGGTTTATAGTTGACATTTAACATTTACAAACATTAAGAATAATTTCTCAGCTCTGTAGGTCCATGCCATGCAAGTGAATGGTGTCCAGAACTTTTAAACTCCAAGGGATGACATAAGTAAATTAGACTTTATTACTATTTTTAGTATTCCTTTTAAATGCCACAACTAGACTAACAACTAGTTTATTCATCACCAATTTTAACAAAAAGTACCAGGTGTGCAGCATTTGTACTTAAAACAGCACTCCAAACAAGTGGAGATTGAGTACATTCTCCAGAAGAGTTGTTTGTAGTGTGAAAATTTATTTTTCCAACTTGCAACACCTGAGAAAAAAAAAAAAAAAAAAATGTAACATAACATTTAACATTATCAATGTTGTTCTTGTTGTTCAGGACACGGACACTATGCTTTAAAGTGGAACCTGTTCGTTGAATGGTGCTCTTCCTGCCGGGAAGGTGTTCGGTTAGTGACGTGCTTTCTTTCCTGCAAGATGGGCTGGAGCGAAGGCTGTCTCCCTCCACCCTCAAAGTGTACATCGCAGCAATAGCAGCATATCATGATGCAGTTGAAGGTAAGTCTTTGGGGAAGCATGACCTAATCATCAGGTTCCTCAGAGGTGCGAGGAGACTAAATCCTCCTCGTCCAAACTCGGTACCCTCTTGGGACTTAGCTCTGGTGCTCAAGGCACTTCAGAATCCTCCCTTTGAGCTTTTGCAGTCCATAGAGCTAAAAATCCTGTCCATGAAGACAGTTCTCTTGACGGCATTGGCCTCTATTAAGAGGGTAGGGGACCTGCACGCACTTTCGGTCAGCGAATCGTGCCTAGAATTCGGGCCGGCAAACTGTCACGTCATCCTGAGACCCCATACGTGCCCAAGGTTCCCACCACTCCCTTCCGGGACCAGGTGGTGAACCTGCAACCCTAGCTTTGCTCTGTCCCGTCCGCGCTCTCCGCGCCTACATGGACCAAATTCAAAGCTTAAGAACCTCAGAACAGCTCTTCATCTGTTACGGAGGCCAGCAGAAGGGAAAGGCTGTCTCCAAGCAGAGGTTAGCCCACTGGATAGTGGATGCTATCGTCTTGGCCTACCGGTCCCAAGACGTGCCTTGCCCGTTCGGGTTGAGAGCACACTCAACTAGGAGTGTGGCTTCCTCCTGGGCGCTGGCTCAAGGCGCCTCGCTGACAGATATATGTAGAGCTGTGGGCTAGGCAACACCTAACACGTTCGCTAGATTCTATAGCCTCCGTGTAGAGCCGGTATCTTCCCGTGTACTCGCCCCCAGTGGCCAGTAGCGCTAAGTGCCCATTCTAGTGTCGGCTTGCAACGCCACTCCCGCCCCCTGGGCCAAATACGTGCGTCTATTGTCTCCAGTTGTGTTCCACAGAAATGGCTAACCCTGTCGAGCGGCCGTCTGACACCAGGCTTACACCCGTATGCATGTGGAACGTGTGTGTAAGCTGGGTATCCATATGTAGCGGTTCCTATGGCAACCCCATATGTGTATTCCTCCACGGTACCAGCTACCCTTACTCGGCTAGCCCCGTGTCTTTCCCTTGACAGAGCCCGCTCTGTCGTCTCTGGTGGTGTTCTTTCCCCCCTGGGATCAGGTTGGAACCACCCCAGAGACTGCCATATGTTGCACTACCCTGCTAGGTTATACCTTATGTGTAATCTGCCACCATTCCTTCCTTTGAAGGATGTGGCTCCGCAGCGTTCCATCTCCCGAGACTGGCACACTTTCCCAGTGTTATCCAATAGTCACACTGATTGGGTCTTGCAGAAACAGCAGTGACTGACCTTCCCTGCTTGGAGCCCTGACTCCTGCTCCAACTTAGGAGTGCTCCAGCGAGCTCAAGCAGGGCGCTGGAAGGGCCAGCATCCCTGGCGTGTTGGTTAGATCCCCAATTCGTCGGTCAGTTCCGACTGAAAGGGAACATCTCGGTTACGTACCGAAGAATTCCTGCGGAAAATCTCTGGATGTGTGGATGTATTAATGATAAACACTGCAGAACAAGCCCAGATAAACAGAATCCTCCTTCAGCGTACAGAACTCATTCAAGAACAAGTGCAGAAGATCGAGAGCAAACAGCGAGTCGATTCCAGAGAAAAACAACTCACGGTAACACTATTGGCAAACATTAATAATATTGTTTTACGCATGGCTAGGTCATAATTTTGCTGGTTTTGTTAACTGCTGTTTTTTTTTTGCTAACTGTTGGTTTTGCTAACTGTTTGTTTTAATTTATTCTTGAGGTCTAAGGCTATTTGTGATGTGGTTACAGCGGTATTCTGCAATGCTTTTACGGTGGTTAACGTGTTGATGAGGTTTAAAACCAAGCCAGGTGTGGTGATGTTTTATGGAGGTATTCTGCATTGATTTTATGATATGTGGCAAAGCGGTTACAATATTGTTTTTAATCGAGATTGAGCTGTGCTGCTAATACTTTTATGGATCTATTCAGTATTGTTGTTGTTTAGCTGTGAGTTTTTTTTTTTTTTTCGTAATTATTTTTATTTTTGACTTTTTTTTAAAAATTTTGTTTTGTAATAAAGCCTGTTGCTTTTTGCAGAGCTATTTTACATTTTTAACACAAACCCTTTTTTTTATTAACTTTTGTCAAGTAATACAATGTTTTTTCGTAATTGTTAATTTTATTTTTTTATTTTTTTCAGAGCTATTTGTATTGTCAAAAAGTTGTCTGTATTTTAATCTATTTGGTTATTAGTATGTGTAATCAGTGGAGTATGTAGTTAATCAAAATACGTTTTTCAAAATGGCCTGTAAAAGAGTACTATCAGATGATGATGATGATGATTTGCATCGCTGTCAACAGATGTGTTCTGTAAGGGGTCGACATGATGATTTGATGATTATAGCTGAGCAGTTACAAGGTATTATCGACCAACAGATCGAAGCTACGGGGGGTAGTAATCTAAATCTAACAGACAGAATAGAGAATATTATACATGCAAAGAGATCTAATAATGATCAGCTTACCGAAATTCCAAATGATGTTACAACCAGCATACAATTTGGCATTACAAGACCTATTAGAGACTGACATTGGAGAAACCTCACCCCCTAACCTCTGTTAAAGTTTAGAAGAAATGATTCAGATGCATAACCAAAATTTTGAAAACGATCCCAATTTGTCACAATAATAACTCTGCAGAACGTCTCGGTTACGTATGTAACCCTCGTTCCCTGAAGGAAGGGAACGGAGACGTTACGTCAGTTACTGACGGAATGGGGGTTTCGCCTAGAAGCCAATCGCCTTTGAGCTCTACAAAACGAGCCAATGGCATGAAAATGCCATGGGTCTGCGGAATTTGCATGCCGCAACCCCGCCCCACGGCGTGGGTATAAAGGGCGTTGCGTGGCAATCTCGCATTATGTTTACCTGCTGAAGAGCCGAGGCATGAGCGCCGGTGGCCGTCCGCAACTCCTGCATTAATGCAGGGTCAGCATTGCCCTCGTGCATGTCCATGAGCACCTTGGCCTGATAGACCTGTAGGGTGGCCATGGCATGCAGGGCGGGCGCGGCATGGCCCGCAGCTCTGTAGGTCTTCGCCGTCAACGTGGACGTGAATCTACAGGCTTTGGACGGGTGCTTTGGGTCACCGCGCCATGTCGAAGCACTCTGAGGACACAGTTGCATCGCAACAGAGCGCTCAACAGGGGGAACCCCAGTGTACCCTTTCACCGCGCCGCCATCGAGGGCAGTGAAGGCGGAAGTGGTTGCCGAGCGATCGCGAAAAGTCAGGGGAGACTTCCACGATTTCGACACCTCTTCATGCACTTCCGGGAAGAAAGGCACTGGGGGCTGACGGGCGCCTTCGGCACGGGCCGCCCCCAGATACCAATCATCTAGCCGGGAACGCTCGGGACATGGCGGAGGTTTCCACACAAGCCCAATCGTCTCGGCCGCCCGGGCAAGCATGGCTGTAAGTTCCGGATCGGACTCGGGCAATGCTGGGACTCCCGAAGGAGGCAACATAGCCGAATCGTCATCTCCGGAGGAGTCCAGCCCACCTTGTGATGCGGCGATCGACATAGCATCCTCCGCGGGTGCACCAAATGAAACGCAGGGCCCCGAACGGGAAACCCCGGCGCCCTCATCAGGCAACACCACGGGTTGCAGTGTGCAGGAGGGGGGTTTGGCGATCATGACCATCAAACGGAGGTACCAGTCGACCGCACCCAGAAACGGAGCACGGGCGAGCCATCTTTAAAAAGAAGTGCCACGTGCAGCTCTTTTAGAGAGGAGTGAAAAACTCTGCAGAATGCCGAAGCACCCAGGGAGAACGCGCACGCTGTGCTCGATCACTGCACAGATCAGACAGGAAATGCGGAACTCGCTGGAACGTGCCGTAACACCAACACTCTGGAGAGAAACTCGTCTTGAAGAGGAAAGCGCTCAGGCAGTAAACTCGGCTCTGAAGCAGAAACATAATGCGAGATTGCCACGCAACGCCCTTTATACCCACGCCGTGGGGCGGGGTTGCGGCATGCAAATTCCGCAGACCCATGGCATTTTCATGCCATTGGCTCGTTTTGTAGAGCTCAAAGGCGATTGGCTTCTAGGCGAAACCCCCATTCCGTCAGTAACTGACGTAACTCGTAGTGTACTGACTGAAAGGGAACCACTGTTAGATACATCTATGCGTTTAAGTCAGAGTGCTTTTAACACACTTGTGCGTGACGGTGGTTCTATAGGGAATTACACTATTGTATCAAGACCATATTTTAATGGTTTAGAGATACAGAGAGATCTAAATTTGAGGGAAATCACATCTACAGATTTGGCGGCCTACACCATATTTGTCCAAAATGTTTTGTCAGAAATGGTAACATTTCCCAGACAGTTGGGAGGTGAGGGCTCTTTTATCAATATCTAAGAGGGAGTAGCCTTAAATCGGATGTACATGCCATATTGTGTCCTGGTAATAACTATGATGAGAGATATTTTGTAGATCAGTTTGAAGCTGTTGTGCAAAGTAATGATCAGGTGCTGTCAGATGACAACTTGCAATTACATGTGTCTATAGCTAGAAGTAGGACTGGTGGTGCTCGTAGAAAGATAACATGTATAGTTCACGACGATGTTCTTAGGCGAAAAAGAATGCATTCTCCCCAAACAACATTAAAAACAATTTGTGTTTTGCGATTTGTTTGGCACATTTTCTCGACCCACAGGCAGAGTATCATGACTTGGAAGGTAGGGCTAGGATTATCCAGACTGCTGCTGGACTGACATCACAGGAATCTGTAGGATTTAATCAAAGGTTTTGTTGGATCAGATTATGTATGCGACTACTGTTACACAGGGTATTCAAACAGAATGAGCCATGACTGTAAATTTTCATGTTCTGTCTGTAACAGTCAGTGCTTCAAACACAGTAAAAAGACAATACACTGTCCAGACTGTTTGTGATATTGTAAATCCCAATATTGTTTTAATGCACATAAAAAGCCAACAGCTAGTGCATCTGGCAGATCGCCTTGCGATAGAACCAAATACTGCAGTAAATGCAACAGACGTTACCATGTAGCTGCAACAAAAAAGAAAAACGCGACATAAATGCCCAACCGAACGTTGTTTCCATTGTGGTGTTGATGGAGGTCATGGTGGGTCGCATGAATGTTTCATGCAGCCCACCCCTCTCAAAGACATTGATGATCACTACATATTTTATGACTTTGAAACGCGTAGCGATAATGGTAAGCATGTTGCTAATTATGTCTGCGCCATGACGTTCAATGGCGAGAAATTTGAATGGGGTGGTGAAGACTGTGTCAAACAGTTCATTCGCAAGTTTAGACAACCAAAATTTAAAAACTACACATTTGTGGCACACAACAGCGCAGGTTTTGATAATTTCTTAATCCTAGAATACTTTTGCAACGCGGGGGTCAAACTTAATATAGTCATGCAGGGTTGCAGGTTAACATTCATGTATGACGAGACTTCCAAGCAACGTTACATTGACTCATTTTCGTTTCTACCTATGGCACTATCAAAGACACCTGCTGCTTTTAATCTGACAACCTTGAAGAAGGGTTACTTCCCACATCTCTTTAATAGGATTGAGAATCAGTACTATGTAGGTCCCTACCCTTCTAAACATCACTATGGGTATTTGACGATGACAGACAGTGCTAGAGTAAAATTTGATCAGTGGTATGCAACCCTTGAAGGCAAGGTCTTTGACTTTAGGAAAGAGATTGGTTTGTACTGTATGAACGATGTTGTTTTACTGCGTGAAGCATGCATTAAGTACAGAGATGAGTTCATACAATGTACGCAAATGGACCCATTCAGTTTTACGACGTTGGCCTCGGTTTGTATGGGAGTGTTCAAATCTTATTTCGTCACACCTAACACAATAGCCCTCACACACAATAACGCATGCATTCACCAGCACAAGACATTTTCGAATGTTCCGATAGAGTGGCTTGAATATGTGAAAAAGACACGTAATGTAGACATTCACCATGCTCTAAATCATGGTGAAGTGAGGTTTGGAGGATACTTTGTTGATGGGTATTATGAGCAAGGTGGTGTGAGGAAAGCTCTAGATTTCGCAGGCTGTTTTTTTTCATGGACATGACTGTTGTTACAGACCTAACTATGTTAACCCACAGTCCAAAATTCCATTTGGAACCCTATTGAAAATGTTTAATGACAGAGTTGATGTTTTGCGTAATGCCTACAGCCTTGAAGTAAAAGTTATGTGGGAGTGTCACTGCCGGAGTCGTAAACAGACCGATCCAGACACAATCGATTTTATGTCCACTTATACAGCCCCCGAAAGATTGAAACCATGTGATGCTCTCTTTGGAGGTCGCACGAATGCTTACAAGTTGTACCATAAAGTTGCAGAAGGTGAGAAGATATGGTATGTGGACTTCACGAGCCTATATCCGTTCATACAGGCTCGGAAATCCTACCCAACAGGTCATCCTGAAATAATCTACAAGGATTTTCAAAATCTTGAAAATTATTATGGTCTCGTAAAGGCATCTGTGGTCCCACCCCGAAAATTGCTTCACCCCGTTCTCCCTTACAGATGTGCTGGGAAACTCATGTTTCCTCTCTGTCGCACTTGTGCAGAGATGCAAAGCAAAGTCGTGCCATGTACGCACACAGACGAGAAAAGAACAATTTCCGGGACGTGGTCAGCCTTGAATTGTTAAAGGCTATTGAGAAAAATTATGTGGTAGTAAAGATCGATGAGATCTGGCATTTTCCACAGAGATCTGATACGCTGTTTTGTGACTATGTGAAAAAGTTTTTGCAGCTTAAACAACAAGCATCTGGCTATCCCTCTCACGCAGTCACTGAGGATGACAAACAAGCCTACATCGATGCCTGTCACCAAAAAGAGGGGATTAAACTCGATCCTCAAAAGATCTGTCATAACTGAACTCTCTCTGGGGTAGATTCTCCCTTAGGGAGAATATGGCTAGTTGTAAACTTTTGAAAAACCCTGAAGATTTTTCAGATTTCATCTTTGGTTGTCAGTATGAGGTCAAGTATTTTACATTTGTGTCTGACAAAGTTGCGTTGGTACAGTATTGCCATGCAGAAAGGTCCTTTTATGAGGGATGTTAATGTGTTTCTTGGTGCCTTCACAACAGCCCATGCACGGCTCGAGCTGTATAATCTCATGGATAGATTGGGTAATAGACTGATGTATAGTGACACAGATAGTGTCATCTATGTGTCTAGAGATGGTGAGGGAACCCCCTCTTGGCCCATATTTAGGCGACCTCACTGATGAGCTTGGTAATGGTGATTACATTACAGAATTTTGTTCTGGAGGTCCAAAGACTTATGGCTATCGTACTGCAAAGAGTAAAGTTGCTATGAAAGCTAAAGGCATAACCCTTAATGCAGAAAATTCCAAGGTTATCAGATTAGACTCTTTGATTGGTCTTGTTAATGACAGTGCTTTGTGGTGTCATCTGATAGTACTCAACACATCCTGGCTCACACAGACAGTATTGTAAGGAATAAAAAGTTCACACTGCAAAACAAATCAGTTATAAAAAAGTTTAAGGTTGTTTATAACAAGCGACAGCTTCTCCCTGATTACACAACTATTCCTTATGGCTACTGACAATGTTTATGGTTATCGGAGTGTGCACAGCACAGAAGACTTTGATTTCTGATTTCAGCTATTTTAGCTGGGCCTTCCAACTCAGGAACATTTTTTTTTGTAAAAATGTTGTTACAAAATGCAAAAAAGCTGATTTCTAAAAATTTTGAAAATGTTGTGTACATTTACGATTGTTGGCAACCTTTGTATGGCGATTTATTGAAAATGTATGATATTAAATTTCCACAAATTCCACAGAGTCTAAATCACTGTTTCCCAACCCTGGTCCTGGAGGCACACCAACATTACACATTTTCCAAATCTTTATAAACAAACACACCTGAATTAACTCATCAGCTCGTTAGTAGACTTCAAGATGGGGAGATAAAGGGGTTAGATGAGGGAGACATCCAAAATGTGCACTGTTGGTGTGCCTCCAGGAACAGGGTTGGGAAACACTGGTCTAAATGATGACAATTTGTTCCTTCCTACTAAAGATAATTTTTTAATCATTGATGATCTGATGGATCATACATCGTCTAATGTGGAAGTTCAACGTGCGTTTACCCAGTACACACATCACAAATCGATAAGTTTGTTATACATTTTTCAAAACTTGTTTTTTCAAGGTAAATCCAGTAGGACCATTAGCCTCAATACAAATGATCTAATTATTTTTAAAAACCCAAGAGACTATACACAGATTAATGTGTTAGCCAGACAGATGTACCCCCAAAACACAATTTTTTTTAATGGAATGTTTTCAAGATGCTACTAGCATTCCTTTCGGACATCTTTTGATAGACTTTTTAAAGCGAAAACACCAGACCAGTATAGTCTCAGAACAGATCTGCTCTCACAATATCCTGTTGTATACCTTCAGAAAAGAAAACATTGACATCGTTGGAGATTTGGAAATGTCTGCAATACTTTTAAGATTAATAGAAAAAGACAATTAATCAACCAACAAGGTGGTTTTTTACTACCTCTTTTAAGTGTTGCAATTCCGTTCATAACCAGTTTGATTACATCTAAATAAGTGGAAATGGAGTATGCTGAGAAGATGGTTTTTAGTACCACAGCACCAACTGGATAAGCTCAAGACCAGCACCCTCCGCGAGTCTATTCAACAACTTGGATATGACAATTAGAAATATTCTGCACAGGACTGATCTGGAAACGTATGAAAAAGCTAAGATGTATACAGCTGTTTTGCAAAGATTTTTAACACCCACTAGA
This sequence comes from Rhinogobio ventralis, assembly GCA_039654625.1. NCBI lineage: Eukaryota > Metazoa > Chordata > Actinopteri > Cypriniformes > Gobionidae > Rhinogobio > Rhinogobio ventralis. The sequence continues at coordinate 22,571,186 of CM077209.1, read as the reverse complement.
CAAGGAGACAGAGAAAGCAGTACATTAACATTAAGCCTTCCACAGCCTGACAACATTGAAAACGTAAACCCATCGGTGACAGATAGTGTGACTGTCCAGGACACATTAGATAATGTTGCAGATGACATTTTAAAGAATATTCCTCAGAGGAGTGTGAAGAATGCACAATATATTTTAGATAAAATGTCTAAAACTAAAGATATCACATCCTGGACTGATTTGGGTGAGTTTGTGTTTAAAGGTAGAGCAATCCCTGGCTCACACATGTATGATTTAGTTAAAGGTATCACATTACCACACAAGATTGCTGATGATCGGAGACCCCTGGGGTGGAACGAGTTTCTGGAAGCATTTGCTGATTTAAATATACCATACTCGATGGTTCCAAACCACCATGTCAGACATACAATTAACTCTTTCAAAAACAAATCGACACCAGCTAAATCCAAATCATCTAAGCGGATTAAAAAACAGAATGGGGACCCTGTCACCCCATCTTCCCATTCAAAAGTTTTCTTAGTTTTCTTAAGGGTTCTTTTGGTAGATAGTCACATGGTAGTACGCCAAGAAAATGAATATTGCAGGAAACCTTATCCATGATAGACGTAAGTTGTACAGTGTTCATTTTTTTCATATTAATAGTAATCAATCAGGATTTGAAACCCTACAGGAGACTATTAAATAGTAGCATAAATAATCAAGTTTACTGTTCGGGGTACCGGTTGTCTAAAACAAACTTCTAGTCTAATATTTCCACTTTTGATAAGTGATATGTGTTGACCACACTCCTCATGCGGCGTGAGATTGAATGCATAGAGTGTATATCCATGCATGAATTCTTCTCTATCAATAGAGAGAGCCTGATTTTTTTTAGGTGTCTTCCAGAAGATAGTGCTAACTGATAAAATTCTCGCACTGCAGAACCGTTTTCATATTCTGGCTGAAGCGGCTTTGTTGGGTATTGTAATCCGTTAACATAGAGAGCCATAAATTGTCGTATGCACCTACAAATGAATCATTATCCACCATCCCTAGGACTAAAGATTTTGGTAGAGTACCTAAGAATAAGTTTTCTTGATTGCAGACACGTGAACCTGCAGGAATTGAGAAGTTTTTCAGGCACACTCTGTCGATGGGGTATTTGGCAGTGGTTGAGAGCAATGCTTGTGCATGTCCCAGTCTTACAGCTGGTGACAGCCACTTTTTTCACAAATAACGATGCTGCCAGAATTGTTAGTTTATAGGCTGTAGCGTTGCTCCTCATCAGACAAAATTCATCTTTACCTCTAATCATCCGAATTTTAATGTCGACTCCATTAAGCATAAGCTTTTCTTGAAAGAAAATATCACTATGAATTGGTGAGAGCAGTTCGACCACATTACTGGCATTGGTAAACGCTACTCTCTTTGTCAGACCATGCCTTTCTCCCGCAGGATCTGTCACATCCATGTGTCCAGCTGTGTCTTTGTAAAAGAGCCCGGCAGAGAAAAGTGTTTCGAGAGCATCTTTGCCGTAATTGGTAAGACATTCTATTATGCAACGATAAGGATATGTGCTAGAACTCTGTGATATCAGACAGCCCCCCAGTGTCACATCGACTTGTGAAAATATAGTCGCTCCTGGGTAGACCCACGGGGTCTCCGTCTGCAATGTCTGTACCGTCTGCATTAGTGATTTTGAGACGTAAAAACAACAATGTATTGTTCAGATCCACATAATCCTCTCCAGTCCCAGCAATAAAAAATTCCAAAGGTGTTGAGTCCGATATTGCTGATAATGGAGGTATTTCTATATATGTATTTTTTTCAATAGCTGTTCGAGTCAATGGCACTGTAAACAGGTCAAACTTTCTTCCGACATGTTGTGTAGTAATGCCATAATCTAAAAAATTGTTTTAACAGACCTCTTCGAGCTTTTTGATGGAGAGCGTTTTGCTGTCGCCTTACGTTTCCGTTTGCGTTTTACAACTGATGTTTTCTTTGGAACTCGTTTTGTTTTCTTCTTCATCTGACCACCTCCGAACCCCTGGTGGTCTAGATACTCTTTTACGAGACATCACCATTAACCCTGACCCGTCTTGTGTGTTATTGTTAAAAGAATGTGACAATGTTTGACTAACAACATCACTTAGTATGTTTTTGCTGCTGATTTAAGGTGTGGCTTAGCTATGGTAAATCCTCTTTTTAGGAATGGTATGGTCATTCTAAAGACTCGTCGAAAAATTCCACCCAATCCCGATCCATACATAACTCCGCCCCCTGCATACCCAGGGATTCCATTGCCTGCCTGATTTTGGTAATAGGTTACGTAACGCATGGGCTCGGCATTGTGATTGTTGAAATACACCATTTCAGTTTGGTTTATTAAAAAGTACACAGTTTTACAGGTCTAAAGTGTAGTTTAGCACACACTTTGCCGTAACTAAAACGTACGTCTTGATTTTGATCGTCTTTCACTTGTATGCTTATTTGGTGATGCTAGATTTATTAACCGACACGTAATGTGGTTTGTCGTATCTAACACTGACAATCTTATTGTTCTAACCATCTATATGGACACATCTTAGTAGTGGCACGTGATGGTCGCCAACTGATTGATATTCTATTATATCTGTGTATATATACATAGTGTAGAAACCACCATTTATATCGGCTTGATAGGGGGCATACGTCATAGGTTTATGCCCAATACCATGTCCTTCTTTAGTTTGGTCACTAGTTTCTATAGCAACCCCTGGTTTTAAACCCAAAATAATAGCCAACTTCCCATAAAATGTCAGGGACGTTTTCGGATGTCCTTTCAGAAATACCATGTTTTTAACATGATCAAAACCAAAACTTACACCCAATGGTAGGTTTGCGTTGATCTCCCTGATCAAAAAAACAATGTCATCATAATATCCTGACTTTATTCTGTAAAGCACATTTGATATTTTTGGATCATTGTTGATGAATATCTCTATCTCTTTGCCTTCAGCAGGGTGTCCAGTGATGGGGTTCTCAATGTCTCTATCTGTTGCGGTTGTTTCACCATAGTTGAGAATGAATGCTGCATCTTCCTCATTAAATGTGTGCCATGATATTGGATATTCAAATTCGATCAATCCAACTTCCCATTCTCCTTTTAGGTTTATAGTTCTCGATAATCTGGTTGTATAACTAGATATACGATTTTCAGGGTAAACAGATAACGATGCGTTGCAGGGGAGCGTGATATAAAATCCACCCTCTGCCATGTTGGTTTTACACAAATGTTCACAATCTATAGAGCTTATTTGTTTTTATGGTGTCTACACATCGACCAATTATTTTTGATCGACCCATGACGCAAATTTTGCAGGCCATCCGAACCACTGTACGAGTAGAAATGTTTTGCGACCTTTCTTCTTATCTAACATTTTTTCAACTTTAAACGTCTTGTTTTTACTGACAAGTATTTTTTGTAATTCTTCCTCATAAAAGACACCATCGATGACATCGCCATCATAATCACTGAATCTGTAAACAGGTGGATCTCTTGGGATACATGCTGATACAGTGAAAAACTCTTGTGTGTAGTTTTCCTCGTACCCTTTTGCAAAAGGACCTCTTACTTTAGATATTCGGACAACATCGCCAACTTTGTATCTAAACACAGGGTTGCTGCTGCGAGATCTACTATACCCATATAGGTTATGTAACACCACAGATTAGTTTTCTTTGTTCACATCAATTGGTCTCATCTTAATGCTCCTGTGATAGCTAACATTATATCCTCGGGTTATATCTTCTAAGTATATCGATGTAGCGTTTGGAGTTTGTGGATGTTAAATACCTCCACATTCTACCTTTTAAGGTTCTATTAAACCGCTCAACAACAGATGCCTTTAATTCTGTGGCTGTTGTAAAATGTATGATATTGTATTTTTTTTGTCAGTTTTTGAAAATGTTTGTTGAAGAACTCCGTTCCTTTATCCATCTGTATTTTCTCAGGCAGACGTCCCTCTTCTAGAATAGACTCAAACGCTTTAGCAACCTCTAATCCACTCTTGTTTTTCAACTAAACAGATCTATACATGTTAACAGAAAATGGTTGTTGTCATTTTCCTTGGCATATGCTGACATATCAACTAGATCGGCCTGGAACTGCATATCAATTCCATAGACAAAAACCCTATTCCTTTTGTATTTTAGAGGAGCAGTTCTGTGTAATGTATAAGCATCCTCACCAGCGAGCCAGTCTAAAACATGTTTATCAGTTAAACGAATAACTGTTTCTTTTTAAAAAGCATCTTTTAAACGTTTTTTGCCACCTAATGAACCGGGGTTTGAAGGTGTGTAATAGATCTTTTTCAGTTCTTCTTCTGACATATTGTTGCATCAGTATCCACAAAAGAATGACCAAGATGTTTTAAGTGATGGGTTTTTTATTTCTTAATTATTAAAAGAAAAAACATCATACACCATCAAGGTAGTGTAGAAAATGTATACACATCACTATGTTTTTCTCAAGAAGGTAGTCAACCAGTGTTTCAATACTTTCACAAACATCTGTCTGATCATTTCTTGACATTATTACACATAAATCAGTTACATATGTACAAATACACAATATATCTGCATTTCTAATACAGACACCACATTCAGTCATCAGGTCTAAAAATTTTCTGATAGTTACAGAAATTGGTTCACCCACATTAATACACAATCGCATCATATTAGCCCAGTCATTTGATACATTTCTTACATCAAACATTTGTTTCTTGAGATTTGTAAAACGTTTAGCATTAACACCACAACGGTTTACAGTAACGGAAACATTGGCACTGTCATTAACAATCTTATACAACAAGTTGGTCATCTCACATCTAATACGTCGTTTAAGTAGACATTTTGCCAGTCCAGTTGCAAAGCAGGAGTTCCCCATGTTGGTGTCACACTCAGTCAACTCGGACAAAACCTTTCCAGCTGTCCACAGCGTCATAGACAATCTGCTGGCTGTTGGCATCCAGAACTTTTTCTCGGATCTCACAAAGCTTTTCCACAATGTAAAAGCTTTTTCAAAATAGTGCCAACTGACCCCTGAATCCTCTGGGGGTGAATTCTTAAAACACACCGGTTCAATGCTTTAGCCAATATGTGTTTAAGTTCTGGTTTAACCAGATTACGTGACAGTTCCTCAAAGTATGACTCAAAGAAATAGGCACCAGGTTCAAACAGACAGCTGAGTTCTTTCAGCTTTTTGCTGATGAGATGTTCCAGAAGGACCCCAATGGTAGCTTTTATAATCTTGAAACCGTCAGAGCGGATACATCCATCTGGATTGTCAATACCTGCAAAGGCCGCCGCTCCAGCTATTGCTCCGGCGCTGCCATATGGGTTGTGAGAAATGTCAGGTTGTGATATCCTAGATCCATGCAAAATTTATCCAGCCAACTGTTGTCAGATGTCTCGGGTGTGTTACTGTAGCTAAATACTGACATAGTTTCTTGAGACATGTTGAGCGAATGTAGTGAGTGTTCCATTCTGGAAAAACATGGGTGGGGTTAAGAGGTGGGGTTCAGAGCCCCTTTCTGGGTGGAACAACCTCACCTTAACGTAAGTGTAGCGATCATAGTGGTCACACCATCTAAACATTTTTTCAATGCATAAAAAAACGTTGTCGAGCATGCGAATATCTTTCCATTGAAACAAAAATCTCATGTCATAGTGCATGTGATGCTCAGACTCTGGAATAGGCCAAACACATTCATGAAGCTTTGTCTTGTTGTTGCAGCAAAAAATATATACACAGTCATCTGGTAGCTTTTTACTATGATCTCCAACCACACAAAACCTTGTTTCAGGAATCACACTGTTCAAGGGGTCGTTCAAATCTCTCCAGACATAGTTAAAAAATATAAACCAGTCTTTGGCAGGGAAAATCAGACAGGGGTCCTGCAACGTAAAATCATCTCCAAGATCCACAGCATAGAGTTTGATCGTGCGCGACGTCTTGTCAAACACATATCTCCCCAAACGCTTATCAGACATTGAGAAATCCCGTTTCACAAAAGCCACATTTTCATGGAGAAACTTTGTCAGACTAACATTTTGCTTTTTCCTAGGTGCAAAAGTCAACTTTTCATCCATTTCGACAGGTCCTCTTGTTGGCGAAATACACATCACCTTTCTACCAGCAGTCTTTGGAACAGCCATTGTAATCTTCTGAGTTGAATGCCTTCTTGTTTTAATCATCACATTCTACCCCTTTTTATTTAAACAGCATTTACAGCAGGTAGGGTTTGTGGGGGCATGAACCAATCACTTCCTGATATCCCCTACCCCGCGTGAACACAAACAGCCCGGAAACGGAAGGTCATAAAAAGGTGACCGTAATAAAGCAATAAAGCAATTAATCACCTGTCATAAAAGGTCATAAATCTTATTTTGACATTAAGTCCGTAATATTTTCTTCTCCTCTAGAACTGAGGAGCATTTAGGAAAATTCATATATGTGACCCTGGACCACAAAATCAGTCATAAGTTGCACGGGTATATTTGTGGCAATAGCCAACAATACTTTGTATAGGTCACAATTATTGATTTTTCTTTTATGCCATAAAGGATATTAAGTAAAGATCATGTTCCATGAAGATATTTTGTAAATTTCCTACCGTAAATATATATAAAATTATTAGTAGTAGTAATATGCATTACTAAGGACTTCATTTGGACAACTTTAAAGGCAATTTTCTCAATAGATTTTTTTGCACCCTCAGATTCCAGATTTTTAAATAATTGTATCTCCAAATATTGTCCTATCTTAACAAACCAGGTTAAGGTGCGTTTTCTTAGGTGCAGTTCCGAGCAACATTGCAGTCATGACATGAGACGTATGACAATAACAGCAAACATCAGATTACACATCTAATGCGCGTACAATTACTCACAGCACAGTATACACTAACAATATACAATAAATAATATACACAATGTGAGCGCACAATTACTCACAGCACAATATACTTTAAACAATATACACTAAACAATATACTCTAAACAATGTACACTAAACAATATACTCTAAACAATATACACTAAACAATATACTCTAAACAATATACACTAAACTATAATAATATACAATGTACAGTATACAATATTCACAATATAGACATCCATATGTACAATAGAATACGCATATGATAAAATGTAAATCTACAGTAGGTTGTGCTGCGTTGACATTCAGTCCAGTTATGTGTTATGATCCTGATGGATCAAGAGTTTAGAAATCTAATTGCTTGTGGGAAGAAGCTGTTCTGGAGTCGGCTGGTGCGTGTTCTGATACTGCGATACCGCCTGCCTGATGGTAGCAGTGTGAGCAGCCCATGGCTCAGGTGACTAGAGTCTCTGATGATCCTCCGAGTTTTTTTCACACACCGCCTGGCATATATTTCCTGGAGGGAGGGAAGCTCACCTCTGATGATGCAACTGGCAGTGCGCACTACCCTTTGCAGGGCTTTGCGGTTGCAGGCAGTGCTATTGCCGAACCAGGTGGTGATGCAGCCAGTCAGGAGGCTCTCTATGGTGCTGGTGTAGAACCGTGTGAGGATGTGGTGGTTAATTCCATTTCATTCATATTCAGCTTCCAGGTTATGACTGGTTTTGTGGTCCAGGGACACATATACAGTCAAGCCCGAAATTATTCATACCCCAGGCAAATTCTGACTTAAAGTTACTTTTATTCAACCAGCAAGTTTTTTCTTGATTAGAAATGACACAGGCGTCTGAACAAAAAGTGGCATGTCCAAAATTATTCATACTCTTTGCAAACTGTCACAGTCTATGGGAAAATCCAAAGAGCTATACCATTCCAAATAGTCCAAGCTGTTCTAAAGCATCCTAATTACACTGATTCATTGGGAACAGCTGTTTTTAATCAACTCAACAGGTGAAAAACAGAAGCTCTCTGCTGTTGGTTTGTGGACAGTCATGGCTAAGACAAAGGAGCTCACTGAGGACCTGTGACTGCGCATTGTGGCTGCTCACAAGTCAGGAAAGGGCTGTAAGACCATATCAAGTTCCAGTGGCTACAGTGCAAAGTATTATTAAAAAATACAAGACGTTCCGCACTGTGAAAAATCTCAGAGGACGTGGTCGGAAGCCAAAAGTGACACCTGTGCTGGCCAGGAAGATAATGAGAGAGGTAAAAAAGAATCCAAGGATCACCAACAAGGCCATCCTGATGAATCTGGGCTCTGCTGGTGGCAACATCTCAAAGCAGACAGTCCAACGGACACTGCACACTGCTGGGTTCAACGGACCCGAGAGGGCACCACTTCTCCATATAAGGCACACAAAAACCCACTTGGCCTTTGCAAATGCTCATCTGGACAAAGAGGAAGACTTCTGGTCTTCTGATTTATGGTCAGATGAAACAAAAATTTAATTGTTTGTCCACAATGATGTAGCCTTCATTTGGTGTAAAAAAGGAGAAGCCTTCAACCCTGAGAACACCATCCCCACTGTCAAACATGGTGGTGGGAACCTAATGTTTTGTGGGTGTTTTTCAGCCGGTGGACCAGGGAACCTAATCACAGTAAACGGCACCATGAAAAAGGAGCAATACATAAATTCTCAACAACAACATCAGGCAGTCTGCAAAGAAACTTGGCCTTGGGCACCAGTGGACATTTCAGCACGACAATGACCCAAGAATTACGTATTGCGTTGAGAATTTACGCAATACGTAAATTCTCAACAACAACATCAGACAGTCTGCAGAGAAACTTGGCCTTGGGCACCAGTGGACTTTTCAGCACGACAACGACCCAAAACACACAGCAAAAGTGGTGAAGAAATGGTTAGCAGACAAAAACATTAACGTTTTGCAGTGGCCCAGCCAGAGTCCTGACTTAAATCCTATTGAGAATCTGTGGAGGGAGCTAAAGATCAGGGTGATGGCAAGGAGACCCTCCAACCTGAAAGAGTTGGAGCTCCTCGCTAAAGATGAATGGGCAAAAATACCAGTGGAGACATGCAAAAAGCTGGTCAGCAATTATAGCAAGCATTTGATTACTGTATTAGCCAATAAAGGCTTTTATATTGATTATTGAGAAGGGTATGAATAATTTTGGACATGCCACTTTTTGTTCAAATGTAAATAAAAGATGAGTAATAATTTTTTCCACAATGATGCCTCTTGTACATCGTCTTATCTTCAGGGAGACGCCTGTGTCATTTCTAATAAAGAAAAAACTTGCTGGTTGAATAAAAGTAACTTTAAGTCAGAATTTGCCTGGGGTATGAATAATTTCGGGCTATGGTAAACCCTGTAGCTACCATCTGAAAACAGATATCAAACAGGCCATGTCTGTGATCTGTTTAAAGAACTGAAAAACTGCATAATTTCTTGGAGGTGTCTAAAAGCATGTAACCTGCCATCTCATAAGAACCAATATCCTGACCTTGGAAATGAGCGCAAATCAAAATGACTCCAACTTACTTTTCAGCCCTTTAAAAAGAATGCAAAAAAAAGAGAAGGAAGACAGAACTAAGTTCACTCCTAAGTTTCTGTGCTAGTGCAGACTTTTGGTCATGGGTTGTTCCTTTGTTGAATCCAGTTACATTGAAGATGGTAACACTAAATCCTTTTTCCAAGAGAAAGATGCAGTGAGAATCGGAGACAGTGTTTTCCTCCTTTCCGCGCATACGGTGGTGTTTTGTCCCAGTGCAAGGTTCAACCTAGGGGGAGGATAGCTGCCATTGAGGGAGTGGAGGGCTTTTGAGATTCTGTAGTGTCACAGATCTTCTTGAGTTTTTGTCTATGACCGTTAATGTTCCAGACTCTACTTCAGCTGCTCCACGAATGTCATTTGATAAGAATGGGATTGCTGATGGGTGCAAACGGAGAGAGATCCATGTCCTACCTCCAACTCCATCTATAAGAAGTCCAGTTCCAGAGCTTGGTGAAGGAAAATCAGGTCTCCATGAGAAGATATTCGCCAAAATGGCATGTTGTGCTAAACAGTGATAGTGATCACAAATACATGGATCAAATTTGAGAGAATTGACAAATAAAAAGGTATTAAATGTAAATAAATACAACAAAGCAACACTTGTGAACCAGTATGTCAGGCCTATTGAAATGAGAGTCAAAACATGACAAAAGTTTCAAAGCATGACAACACATTCAAAAGTATGTGGTCAGTAAGATTTTGTTTTTGTTTTTTTTGTTTTTAAAAAAAAAAAAAAAAAAAAGAATACTTTAAACTGATCAAAAGCGACAGTAAAGACAGTAAATAAATTCTGTTCTTTTGAACTTTCTATTCATCAAATAATCCTGAAAAAAAGTATCACGGTTTTCACAAAAATATGAAGCAGCACCATGAGATTTTCAACCACGATAGTAAGAATGTGACATGTGACATTAAAGACATGATGTAATGATGCTGAAAATTAAGCTTTGCCTTCACAAGAATAAATTACATTTTTACATATATTCAAATAGAAAACCGTTATTTTAAATTGTAATTATGGTTCCCTTTCGTTCAGTCACTCCGAGTAACGTCAGTGACTGACGAATGGGGGTTTTGCCTAGAAGCCTATCATCTTCGAGATCTTAGAAAACGCCCAATGGCACATTGCCTGCCTGCTGTGCAGTGATCTGCAACAGCTGTGTGTGTGTTTCCCTGGGTGCTTCGGCACTCTGCAGAGCTTTCTCTCACAAAAAGAGCTTGCGCGTGGCACGTCTTTTTAAAGACGGTTCGCCCGTGCACTTCTAGGTGCGGTCGATGTCTGTTGCCATCTGATGGGCGCAATCACTGCTTGACGTGTTTGGGCTTCAGCACGCTCAAGCAGCGTTTGTGGATGAGTCATGTTCTCACTGCGGGAACATGACCATCGCGATGTTACGGTCGAGACTCAATGACCCCCGTAAAGGGAAGAGAGTCCCCTCTGCCACACCCCAATCTACCGTCTCCGAGGAGATGGTAATTTGGCTGGTGGCCAGGGTGACCCTCTCGCACACCGCTACCCGCGAGTGGTCGGACTGAAGCAGCAGGACCGCCTGCGGACACCCCACGTGTTTTGTTCAGAGCTCCAGATGACGACGAGACATCGATCGCCGCATCTCAAGGTGGGCTGGAGTCCTCTGGGGATGAAGATTCGGCTATGCTGCCGCCTTCGGGCGTGTCCACATTGCCCGAGTTGACAGCCATGTCATCTCGGGGAATGATTGGTCTTTGGGTGTGCCGTGTCCTGACAGCTGTCGGGCCCCGCCCCCAATTACTTTTCTCTCCCGGGGTGCATGAGGAGGTCACGCGGTCCTGGAAGTCCCCGTTGTCTTTCCGTGATCGTTCGCAGGCCGTATGGAGGTAGAGTCCCCTCTGCCACACCCCATTATCCTCTCCACGTGATGGGATGTTTGGCTGGTGGCCAGGGTGACCTGAGGGCTGCGGTGTGGCATAAACCCTGATGACTATTCCTCGGGCCACACCCCCTTCTTGCACAGAGTGCTTCAATATGGCATGGTGATCCTAAGCACCCCTCCAAGGCCTGTAGATTCTCGTCTACTTCGGTGGCGAGGTACTACAGAGCTGCGGGGCAGGCCGCCGCCTCTCTGCATGCCATGGCCATCCTTCAGGCCTACCAGGCCCGGATGCTATGTGACATGCACGAGGGTAGAGCTGACCCAGGGCTCAGAAATGAGCTGCGTGCCGCCACCGACCTCGCCCTCCGGGCGATGAAGGTGACCACACGCTCCCTGGGCCAGGTGATGTCCACAGCCGTGGTCCAGGAGAGACGTGGCTTAACCTGAGGCTGAGCGAACCTGGTTCCTCAACGCTCACATGTCCCAGGCTGGCCTCTTCTGCGGCACGTCTGAGAACTTCGCCCAACAGTTCTCGGCCGCCCAGAAGCAGACTGAGGCCATGAAACATGTACTGCCCCGGCGGCCAGCTGCTGCCTCCCTCAGCCGCCGGCTCAGTTGCCTCAGTCTGCTTGCCGCCGAGGGCGCCCTCCTGCGGCTTCACCCCTCCCGCCCGGCCCCAGCAGCAGCCAATGTTCCGGGCCGCGCTGTGGAGGTGGTCGCAGGAAGGCGCCCCTGTCCGCTCCCCAGCCCCGCAGCCCGCCTTACGCCAGGCTAAGCGGCGCTCCTGACGCGGACAGCTCAGGGTTGGGCAGTTCTTTCAAGGAGATGGTAGCAGGGCCACTCCTTCCCCTGGTGGTGGGTCGGCAGCACCCTATATGTAGTAAGAACTAGCACCCATCCCTGAGCACCCAGAGACCGTGCACGGCAGTGTGCGCCGCCCCCGGGCCACGCCACTCTCGTCCCTCTCTGACGCCAGTCTCCTCTCAGAGCAGACCCCAGTGGAACGCACGTCCTTCCCTGGTCTCCTTTGTCAGGACGCGGCTGATGACCGTGCCCCCACACCGGGACGCTACGCCTCCCACGTCTGGGCCGGTCACGCCGCCTCGCTGCCCCACCTGTGGTTCGCATGTCCCCGCTGGTGCAGTTCTTGGGAGCCTGGCTAGAGCTTCCAGGACTGTCCCGCAGGGTCGCGAAGACCATCAGGTTCGGCTATGCGATTCAGTTCACTCAGGCTCCTCCCCGCTTCCGGGGAGTCCGCTATACTATGGTGGGGCCCAATGCCCCAGTCATGCGTGCGGAGGTTGCTACCCTGCTGGCGAAGGGTGCAATTGAGCCTGTCCCTCCAGCCGAAATGAAGTCCGGCTTCTACAGCCCTTACTTCATTGTACCCAAGAAAACCGGTGGGTTTCGACCGATCCTGGACCTGCGCGTCCTGAACCGATCCCTTCACAGGCTTCCGTTCAGGATGTTGACAGCGAAACGCCTTTTCGAATGCGTTTGTCCAGCAGATTGGTTTGCAGCGATTGACCTGAAGGACGTCTACTTCCATATCAGTACGCGGTCCTCCCATTCGGGCTAGCTCTGTCCCCTCGCGTCTTTATGAAGATTGTCGAGGCAGCCCTTGTGCCACTCAGGCAACACGGGGTTCGCATCCTGAACTACCTCAACGAGAGTCACTCTCGAGAGCAGGTGTGCTAACACAGAGACCTAGTGCTCCAGCACTTAGCCCATCTGGGCCTTCGGGTCAACTGGGAGAAGAGCAAACTCTGCCCCGTGCAGAGGATCTCTTTTCTCGGTATGGATATCGACTCGGTCGCCAGGTGCGCGCAGCTTACGAGCGCGCGCAGTCACTGCAGAGCAAGAGTGCGGTTCCACTGAAGCTATTTCAGAGGCTCCTTGGGCAAATGGCATCTGCAGCCGCAGTAACGCCGCTCGGATTGCTTCATATGAGACCGCTTCAGCACTGGCTTCGCGATCGAGTCCCGAGATGGGCATGGCAGTTGGGCACGCTCCGGGTCCCAGTGACTTGGGCCTGCCTGCAGACCCTCACCCCGTGGTCGAACCTCAGCTTTCTACGGACCGGTGTGTCCTTAGAACGAGTTTTCAGGCATATTGTTGTATCAACAGATGCCTCCACCACGGGCTGGGGTGCCATGTGCAATGGACATGCTGCCGCGGGCTCCTGGACAGCTGATTTGGGAACAGTTCGGCGACGCACAGGTAGATCTGTTGCCTCCCACGACTCTTCCCATTGCCGCCTGTTTTATTCCCTGACCGAGGGCCCCCTCGGCACAGATGCTCTGGCGCACAGCTGGCTGCGGGGCCTCCGCAAATATGCGTTCCCTCTAGTGAGCCTTCTCGCACAGGTACTGTCCAAGATCAGGGAGGACAAGGAGCAGGTCCTTTTGGTCGCCCCGTACTGGCCCGGCCGGACCTGGTTCTCCGAACTCGCACTCCTTGCGACAGCCCCTCCCTGGTCCATACCTCTGAGGAAGGACCTCCTTTCTCTGAGACGGGGCACCCTCTGGCACCCTACCACCTCAGGTGGTGGCTACCATCACTTCCGCTAGGGCCTTGTCTACCAGACACGCCTATGCGTTGAAGTGGAACCTCTTCGTCACCTGGTGTTCTTCTCGCCAAGAAGACCCCTGGAAATGCCCGATCGGATCCGTGATCTCATTCCTCCAAGAAGGGTTGGAACGAAGGCTGTCTCATTCCACCCTTAAGTGTCAGTGAAGACAGCACTCCTGATCGCTTTGGCCTCCATCAAGAGGGTAGGGGACCTGCAGGCATTTTCGGTTGACGAAGCGTGCCTGGAATTCGAGCCGGCCTACTCTCACGTGATCCTGAGACCCTGGCCTGAATATGTGCCCAAGGTTCCCACCACTCCGTTCAGGGACCAGGTGGTGACCCTGCAAGCGCTGCCTTTGGAGGAGGCAGACCCAGCCTTGGCACTGCTCTGTCCAGTACGCGCCCTCCGTGCTTACGTGGACAGAACGCAGTGTTTCAGGACCTCAGACCAGTTCTTTGTCTGTTATGGTGGGAAGCTGAAGGGAAAGGCTCTCTCCAAGCAAAGGTTGTCTCACTGGATAGTGTATGCCATTGTCTTGGCTTACCAGACGCAGGGGCGTCCATGCCCCCTTGGGGTCAGGGCACACTCCACCAGGAGTGTGGCCTCCTCTTGGGCTTTAGCGCATGGCGCCTCGCTGACAGACATCTGCAGAGCTGCAGGCTGGACGACACCTAACACATTCGCCAGATTCTATAATCTCCAAGTGGAGCCGGTGTCCTCTCATGTACTCGCCTCTACTAGTGGCCGGTAATGGACTAGGCTCAGATGTCTTCGCTTGCTCGCCATTGCTCTCCACGGACGGGATACGTGCAATATTTTCCTCAGGTAAGGGCAGAGAAAAGGCATCGCCTGTCTCTAACCCCGCTACTAGATCCATTTGCGGATCCTTCTGGAGTCCTTCTGGCCATACAACAACGACATTCACATTATATAATAATCACATTATATCTAAACAAAATGTGGACAAAAATTCACTAAAAGAACATAACAACAGATATGACATCAATACAAAATCAATGCAAATACTGAAACAGTCCTATAAGCCTTCACTGTGTCCCAAATGCGACACGTGAGAAAAAATATATTTATTTTAGGCTACTGTTTTTATTTATGCGGCGTTGTGGCTGGAACAACATACAAAGTATAACAAGTGCAGATTAAGTGCTTTAATGTAAAAAGAATTTAAAGTGAGTTTGAATATCATTTTTTCGTGACCTTTATAGATATCCTTACTGAAACCAACAATGGATAATTCACCTCAGATCTTGAAAATAAATTAAAGGAAACAACTATGTTCAAACTGTAAAGGTGAACAAACAAGTGTATTCTATGACTTAAAAATGGTTTCAGTCATTCAGTATGTATTTTTAATCATGCTAAAATTGTGTACTATTTAGGAATTCGAAATTGTAGGCTACTTATCAATTTCGTTGTTGCGAATGCAGTCAGTGCGCGTGCAGAGAGCCCGCCCACACGCTCTTCTGATTAGCTGTGATTTTTTATTGACTGATCTCGGGTTGAGTCTGGTTTGCCGCTGAAAATCTTGTCGCATCGCGTCTGGTTAGGACACAGTGGTAGACTGTTTAAATTTGCTTTTCAAAGCTGCAACAGAACTAAAGAGCAGCATCACGGTTTATTTCCCCTGCTTGTCTGAATGCCAGGGTATGGCAACTACCACACTCTGCCATACGTAAACGCCACCCCTGATCTTACTGACACCAATCATTTGAACGGTAGTGTACCTCAGTGGTATTTTTTGGAGCTTGACAGCCCCTGGTCACTGTATAGGAAACAGCAGTGTGAACATTCTTCAACATTCTCCTTTTGTGTTCTGCAAATCTGGACCTTCTGGCTTGGGAATGACATGAGGGTCTGAATTTTAATTTACCTATTTTAGTGGTGCTGTAGATGTTCTCGATGGGAAAGATGTCACCAAAGCCATAGAGAAGCACTTTAGCTAAAGCAGGAACCAGATGAGTGATGGTGACCAGAATATTCATACATCTGCCCCTGTGAACAAACACCAAAACAATTAGCCCATTGTCAGCGTGTTTTAAGATGACAGATCCGCACTGAGAAACCTGTTTAGCGTGTTGCTCTAGCACTTCACACACTGCGTTTAATGCCTAGAAGAGGATCTGATGATTTCCTCTAAATCATGCATGTTCTGAGGACAGAGAGAGATGCAGTAGGGCTGGGTATCGGTACAGATGTCCCAATTCAATTTGATTCCAATTGACAAGAATTTCAATTCTATTAGATTCTCAATGTGATTCTCAATTTCGATTAAATGAATATACACTGCCCGGCCAAAAGACAAGTCACTGTTTGGATTTAAATAGGCAAATTTGGATCAGTATAATTAAAATTGGATTAGTTTACTCCTTAGTCCTAAAAGTTTATCAAATTTAGATGTGCCAACTGGGGAAAAAAAAAAGTTTGGTCTGTTCATGTGTGTCACAGTTCTGTTCAGTAAGTTTCATTTTCATGGACATGTTATGGCTTTGTGTGAGGAACAGGCCCAAATTGAAATGTTTTTTTTTTCTTTCTTTTTTTTTTTTACTTCACTCAAGTTGTAGTACTCACATGAAGCACAACTATTGTGGAATCTGATTCGTTGAATGTGATGTAGAATAGAACTTTGTGCACTGACTGATCCTTATTCACCTTGCTTAAACTATTTGTATCTTTTGTACATGTATACAGTTGTAATAAGTTTTATCTATTGAGTTTACAGGGTTTACATAATTCTAATGGACTTTGTCATAATTTGGAATCAATCAATGGGATCAAAGAAGAATCCTCTAAGAATCAATACTACTGTATTAAAAAAAAACTGAAAATGAAACCATCCTATCTTCGATTCTTAATAGGAATGTTCATGCAAAGATGAAAGTTCTGTCATCATTACTCACCCTCATGTCATTCCAATCCTGAATGACTGTTTCTTCTGTGGAACTTAAAAAAGATATTTTTAGAAATACATGTCATTGTAGCTGAATATCATGAACAAAAATCAACACACTACACTTTATAAGTTGAATACGGAAGGCAGTCCGGTGGAAGCTAGATATTTTACTTTATAACGTGTTAAATATGGATAATTTTTTTTACAAAAACCCGATTCTCTTCAAAAGGCCTTTATTAACCCCCCGGAGCCGTATGGATTACTTTTATAATGGATGGATGCACTTTTTTGGTCTTCAAATTATGGGCTGCAATTCACTGTCATTATAATGCTTGGAAGAGCCAGGACATTGTTTAATATAACTCAGATTGTATTCGTCTGAAAGAAGAATATCATATACACCTAGGATGGCTTGAGGGTGAGTAAATTATGGTATCATTTTCATTTTTGGGTGAACTATCCCTTTAAGTAATAAATAATAAAAAAAGAAAAAGAAAAGAAGGAACAGTATTATAGCTTCTTAAGTACAACCATTTGGGCAACTAAAGGTTTTATTTTCCTGTTTACTTTAACTTGAAGGATTAGAGCACCTATTTAGGATTTCTTACTTTGACCAATGGTGTGTGAGTCTGGTCACATGTTTAAGTGACATCCCTCACTATCTCACTCATAACTAATCATTCAAAGGCATGACATGGGAGGGGAAGTTTATGTGTTGGAGTATAGTTTACTTTCTCTTTCAGATTTTTTTAACAGAATATATATGTCCATGCTAAAGGTTTTGAATTTACTTTGTCATGCTGTAAAGGTCTCTCACACTGGTCTCAATCATGGAGGAGAGCTTCCCTTTTCATTACTCTTTATTGGAATACCTGTTTACATGGGTGGGATTGTTTTTTTTCCTGCTGGATATAGGGTTTGACATTTGGACTGTTGTGTCATTTTATCAGGATGGGGACTATGTGTATATGGCGGTGATGATCTTTCTGCTGCTGGGCTCTTCAGTATTGTTACAGGTGTTCAGCTGGCTCTGGTACTCTGATTTCCTGGACAAGAAGCTTGAGACTAATGGGAAGAATAAGTTTGAGACTAATGTGGAGGATAATAAGCTTGAGACTAAAGTGGAAGAGAATAAGCTTGTGACTAAAGTGGAAGAGAATAAGCTTAAGACTAATGTGAAGAATAAGTTTGAGACTAAGGTGGAGAAATTTGCAAACAGGCATAACCTGATCAAACCACTCCACTTCCTTCAGCTCGGATTCTACCTCAGGTTGGTGACAGATTTGAAGATATCACTGTGAAACTTCTCCAGGTTATTATTGGCATAAACATAAGAAAAAATGTATTACAAGTTTTGTGTAAATTAATGTTTTAATATGCAAATGAGGCCTTATATACTTAAATATACACTCATTTGCATATATTTCCAAAAACAAAATCTGGAAAATGGAAAGGACCAGGTTTAAAATTCTTGGTTCTATTTGTTGACATATTAGATGAGAGGGCTTTTATAGAGGGGATTCTGGATATCTTATTTTGTGCTTTAGTAAATTAGAGAATACTGACAATAGCCTTAAAAAAATCAATTTTCGCCATGTTTTTTGGAGTAAAGGGACCTATAACTCAGGACAGGAATGATATATCAACAAATCCCTCTGTAAAAGCATTCAGAATATACACTCACCTAAAGGATTATTAGGAACACCATACTAATACTGTGTTTGACCCCCTTTCGCCTTCAGAACTGCCTTAATTCTACGTGGCATTGATTCAACAAGGTGCTGAAAGCATTCTTTAGAAATGTTGGCCCATATTGATAGGATAGCATCTTGCAGTTGATGGAGATTTGTGGGATGCACATCCAGGGCACGAAGCTCCCATTCCACCACATCCCAAAGATGCTCTATTGGGTTGAGATCTGGTGACTGTGGGGGCCATTTTAGTACAGTGAACTCATTGTCATGTTCAAGAAACCAATTTGAAATGATTCGAGCTTTGTGACTACTGGAAGTAGCCATCAGAGGATGGGTACATGGTGGTCATAAAGGGATGGACATGGTCAGAAACAATGCTCAGGTAGGCCGTGGCATTTAAACGATGCCCAATTGGCACTAAGGGGCCTAAAGTGTGCCAAGAAAACACCCCCACACCATTACACCACCACCACCAGCCTGCACAGTGGTAACAAGGCATGATGGATCCATGTTTTCATTCTGTTTACGGCAAATTCTGACTCTACCATCTGAATGTCTCAACAGAAATCGAGACTCATCAGACCAGGCAACATTTTTCCAGTCTTCAACTGTCCAATTTTGGTGAGCTCGTGCAAATTGTAGCCTCTTTTTCCTATTTATAGTTGAGATGAGTGGTACCCGGGGGGGTCTTCTGCTGTTGTAGCCCATCCGCCTCAAGGTTGTGCGTGTTGTGGCTTCACAAATGCTTTGCTGCATACCTCGGTTGTAACGAGTGGTTATTTCAGTCAAAGTTGCTCTTCTATCAGCTTGAATCAGTTGGCCCATTCTCCTCTGACCTCTAGCATCAACAAGGCATTTTCGCCCACAGGACTGCCGCATACTGGATGTTTTTCCCTTTTCACACCATTCTTTGTAAACTCTAGAAATGGTTGTGCGTGAAAATCCCAGTAACTGAGCAGATTGTGAAATACTCAGACCGGCCCGTCTGGCACCAACAACCATGCCACACTCAAAAATGCTTAAATCACCTTTCTTTCCCATTCTGACATTCAGTTTGGAGTTCAGGAGATTGTCTTGACCAGGACCACACCCCTAAATGCATTGAAGCAACTGCCATGTGATTGGTTGATTAGATAATTGCATTAATGAGAAATTGAACAGGTGTTCCTAATAATCCTTTAGGTGAGTGTAGTTAAGTATAAGACTGGAAAAGTTGGTGCTTGTAGGTGCTACTGAATGAGAATATGAGAGTATGAGAAAAAACGAACTTAACAAACACACATAACAGTCACAAAAACTGCAAATGAACTGTCCCTGTTTGTTTTATATGTCCATCTATAACTAATTGAATCTAATTCGCTGATGGGGTTTCATCATCTAATCTGTTGTTGTTTACTTTCTTTTTATTAGCTCTTGCAAGAGACAACTGTTGCCGTCTTTTCTGTGAACGTTTATGAATATGAGATGATTTCGTCGTTGTCTGCATTTTCTCTCAGGCAGGGAATAATAACAAGGAAGCGGCAGCGTGTATCGCGTGAGAACCAATCACGTAGTCGGAAATTCACATCGACCAATCAGATGTGGTTTTCGGTTGTAGATTCCCGGCAAACTTTTGCGGTTGGTTATTTCTACAAAGGAAATGCCCATATTTGGACAGCGCTGTGTATAAGACTGAAGGCTGATTTATACTTCTGCGTCGGACCTGCGCCGTAGACTCTAAGTCGTGGGCTACACGCCGATTTTCATTTATACTCCTGCGTCGTTGTGCACAGTTACACATGCAGAGGGAGCATGTGTATCCCTGAGGGAGGCGTTATGGCAGACCAATCACAGCGCTTGCGGCCCGTGTAGAATTGACGCGTTGTTACATTTTTGGAGAGGTGCACGTCAGGGAACGTCGTAGGCTATGCGTGCAACACACAGCCTATGACGTAGCTACGCCGTACACTCGTCGCAGAAGTATAAATTGGGCTTGAGAGCTTTACAATGATACCAGGCATGACATGTTTCTGTGAATGGAGATGGCACGGAAGCTCATGTTAAGGCTGATTTATACTTCTGCGTCGGACCTACACCGTAGCCTCTACGCCATGGGCTAAGCATTGATTTTAATTTATACTTCTGCGTCGTTGTCTGCGGCGACGTGTTGTAACATTTTTGGAGAGGTGCACGTCAGGGTACGTCATAGGCTACGCGTGCAACACACAGCCTACGACGTACACTCGACGCAGAAGCATAAATTGGGCTTTAGAATCAAGCGGCAACCTCCCCCAGTTTCTCTTGAAGCTAATACGGAAGTGACTTAAACTGCAATTCATCGATTGACCGTTAGAGACAGGCTCCAGAAGGGAGCAGAATCTCATTGAGCCCCATGTTAAAATGGCCAACTTTACAACAGAAAAACATGTTTACAGCCTGGTACAAATTGTGGTTTTGGTCTATATAGCTAATTTTGCCCTTCATGAGAACTGTGATTTTTTTTTATATAGTTCATTCGTTTACATTATATAAAGCCTTAAAGTTCTGCATAATTAAGGGTGTGGCCACTTTAAGTGACAGGTGGATAGCCATTTATCTGCTGCCTGTTAGTCATCGCGTCACCTCAGCTCCACCCACGTCCCGCCTCTTTGCCCATTTTCTGTTATCCGGGAGTGACATGCGATGACGCACTGCTAAAATGGTAAAGGCCAGCTCGACCCTACTTAACGCTTCAAAACGGCTCTTCAGAATCCTATGGGTGACGTGACGGACACTACATCCATATTTTTTTTACAGTCTATGGTTAGAATGCTAACTTTTGATGATTTCCGGTAGAAATCTAAAGGCTCAAGTTGACAAAATATAATTAAATAACCACCTTAATGTGTAATGTTGACATATTTTTTATTTTGACATGAAAGC
The DNA here is from genome assembly GCA_039654625.1 of Rhinogobio ventralis. NCBI lineage: Eukaryota > Metazoa > Chordata > Actinopteri > Cypriniformes > Gobionidae > Rhinogobio > Rhinogobio ventralis. The sequence continues at coordinate 22,549,779 of CM077209.1, read as the reverse complement.
CAGCAAACTGGCCCAAAATCTCAGAATTGACCACTGCATGAAAAAAAATTGTTTTCACCTGCAATGTCTCGCCTTGAATGCAATTAGTTAAATAAATCTTTGTATGTAATTTCATAATATTTTTTTTATTTGTTTGAAATATGGTTAAAGTTTACTGCTGAACGTTCTGACAAGTTCTGACACTTTAATGTCATTTCTATTGACTATTATATCATATATTTTAATATAATTGTAATTACACATTTGGGTAACACTTTAGAATAATGGTCCATCATTAATAAGCAGGCTAACTATACAAGTAATGCAGGACTCATAAGTAGTAGCTACTACATTAACACTGCAGCTACTACTATTAACTAATATAGAATATATTAACTAATCAGTAAGTAATATAAAATGTAATTACTTAAAATAATTACTTAAAGAGATTATCCTCATTAATAACTATTATAAAGAACATTATTGTGTGTCTGAGACATAATCCATCATAATTGCATAAAGATATATAAGATGTCATAAAGATGCATTTTATGACCATTTGAGAGTAAAAAAAAGACAATTGCTCACATGTTGTTGTTAATCAATTACTGAATGAGATTGGCATCATTAAGAACAATAGGTAGCTATGACAAAATTATAAAGAATTACTAATTAATTACTAATTCTTTAATAATTTGTCATAGCTACCTATTGTTCTTAATGATGCCAATCTCATTCAGTAATTCATTACCTAATAAGGAACTAGTCCTAAATTTGATATTACTTACTGATTAGTTAAACTTTTCCATATTAGTTAATAGAAGCCGAAGTGTAGTACTACTCATTAGTCCTGCATTACTTCCTGCATAGTTACTTATTAATGACGTACCATTATTCTAAAGTGTTACCCACATTTGTAATGAAGTTTCAATTTAGCAATATTTAAAATATATTAACTATGTAATATTGAATAACACACTACAGTTAAAATTATAATCAAGTACAAGGTTTGTTCTCATGTCATTAGAAATATGTGTTTCGAAGAACAGTATGAGTAAATAATGACAGAAAGTCATTTTTGGGCGAACTAACACTTTAAAAATAAACAATAAATCAAAGTTAAACAGAGCTATTTCTTAATCCTTATTGAGAACAATTGATTTGGTCTGGAGTCAAACCGTTTACACATTTAAATAAAACAAGTACTTTGTAATGTAGAACAAAATCCAAACTGTGGCCTCAATGTTGGCTGTTGTAAAGTTTTATTGTATTTAATGTTGCTTAAGTAAATGTAAGTATCTTGTGGTCACAGGTATGCTGGAGTGATGGAGATTTCCACAATGCATTTTCTTCAACAAAGAAAGAAACAGGGTATGGCTGACCCGAACCCTGACTTTCAGATGCTTCGTCTAATTGAGGCATTTTCTGAAAGTGCCCCACAACTCACACTTATGATGTGTGTAATCTTACAGAGAGGAGAGCTGGAGCTTATTACAGGTCTGTCTCAAATCCAGAACACTTCAAATCTTTGTTTCTTTTAGATCATAGTTCTTATGTGTCTCTGAACCACATAAAGTAACTATCACTCTAAAAACATTCTGGGTTATTTGGAAACCCATCGCTGAGTAAATATTGGACAGAACACATGCTGGAATATTTTAACCCAGTATGTTGGGTTTTATACACTAAGCCATTTGCTGGCATATGTTTTGACATAGTGGGTCAAAATTTGATATAATAAAAACTCTAAAATGCACATGAGTACTGGGCCTGGCGTCAGACGCCTCCACCGTGGCTGACTGCCAAAGGCTGCTGGAGGAACTCAACTCAGGGTTTACCTAGTGGGAAACTCACCTGAAGAGCAAGTAGGTGCTTGCATCCCCCTGTTAGAGGGAAATGGTGCTGCAAGCGAGACAGCGAGCCAGCTTTCATTACCTGTTTGTACCCAACAAGTGGGAAAAAAACAGCGGTTGCATTGTTTCTTTCATCCCTGGTCGCGCATTCGTTTGGCAGAAAATGAAACTTCAATGGTCGTGCCTCATCCCACATTGTTCGCTTTGAGTGTAGATCCGGTGTGCTGCATTTGTAAAAGGCTAGCGTTCTAAGCAGACGTTAGCTGCGATGTACATGCAAACAAAAAAGACACCTTTCTTTGGACGTTTTCCTATTTATACAGTAATAATTTGATAGGAATACAATGTATACAACATACAACATTTAATTTTACTCAGGAAGTTTCCCTCAGGAAGTTTTCTTACAGAACACCAAATGACCACAAATGTTTTAACCCATTTGGCACATACCCAAAGTTGGGTTACATTGACCCAGTGCTGGGTAGGTATGTGACTGGGTTCATCATTGACAGTAAAAATGACCCAGCAGCTGAGTTACAGAAAAACTACCCAGCACCTGGGTAAAAATATTAAAAATAACCCAATAACCCAAATTACCCAACATGCTGAACCCAGCATTTGGGTTAAAAAATAACCCAGCATTTTTTTAAATCAAATTTGACAATTTGTATTGTTTTTATAGAATATTGCAGACAGTATTTATTATAAACTATTTATCCATGCAAATTATTATTATTATTTTAAGTTCACTCATAATGTTTAATCATAATAACTTCCCTCCCTCTTGTGGCATCATCTCATTCCTTCTCTGATGATGCGTTGCGTTACTGGCAAAAGGGGGACATCCTGCCACTCACATGAGATCACAGCAATATCAAACCACGATTCAATGATCCAGTCAATTCCCGCCATTTTTTTTTTGTTTGGTTTAAGAAGCCATTTCACTCTGATATATGTCACAACAGGGAAAAAAAGATTATTGTAACTTCCGTTAAATGCAGACGTAGGGTGTGACTTGATTTTGTCCATCGGGAATTGATTTGGATTTTTGGATCATTGTTGTTTGCTGATTGCTTCAGTCTCGTGTGAGTGACAGGTTGTTGTTTTTGATTAAAGATTACGAGGACACATGAATAAAAAGAACCATTATTATTTAATGGTGACTTTAAATTTGAAGAACTAAGAACAAACTTCATTGGTTCTAGTGTATCATGCATATTTACCATATTTGATGTGCTCTATGTCTGTGCACTGATCAATTATATGTGAAAAAAAAACAGTTAATTCCAAAACATTGATTCATTCAGCAGTGCCAATGTGTGTTTTCAGAGTCTCAGCATCAGCATGGCTGTGATTATATGCATCACTCGCATATCAGAAAACAACTATTGTGTGATATTGTTTAACAACATGCTATGATTTTTCGTTTCAGGTTTAAAAATCCTCACATCAGCTGCTGCAATAGCCTTTACCGTAGCCTTGCACCACCGCTGCATGCGTGCCTTTCAAGAAAAACACAAGATGAGCTGGATCTCCACTGGCGTCTACTTCCTGTGGAACTTGTTGCTGAGCATTCCCCGTGTAACCGCTCTGGCACTCTTTTGTAGTGTATTGCCATGCTACATCATAGCTCACTTCCTGTCTTTGTGGATGCTGCTGGTTTTAGGGGTCTGGAGCCAGAAAACAGATCACATGGAAAGTGCTGGTTGGGAATGGCTCTACAGGGCTACTGTTGGACTGATCTGGTACTTCAGCTGGTTTAAAGTATCAACAGGAAGCATACAATTAAAGACTGTTCTCTATTATGGTGTCATGGGGTTGGACACAATGATGCTGCTGGGCTTCTGGTGCTGGAAGGTGTTTGAGTATGCAGGCTGTTTGAGCTCCTTAAATCCTTACATAGTGATCCCGACACTACTAGGTTTGTACGTTTCTGGAATTCTATTGATAATGATATACTACAGATGGTTTCATCCTAACTGTGATGAACAGAAAATACCTAAACCCAGTGAACAACAGAAGACAAGACAAGCTGCAGCACTTAATGACATGGAGGCAGAATCTCTGAAATCTTCTGAAGATACTGCAGCTCCTCTCACTGGAGTTCTGAAGAGAGGGAGGAACATGGCTGCTAATTTCTACTACTAGTTATTAGTTCAACTTTTCTAAGACCCCACCACAATTCTATCATAAATGATTAAATGCAATTAAAGTTTTATTTAGAAAAAAAGTATTTATACACAGAATACCTTGTTTTGTGAAAAAAATAGCTTCTTTTTTTTACTTTCTGAAAAAAAATAAAACATTTCTCATCTCTTTAAAGTGATCTAGTTCTCTATTATCTAAATAGAATGAATAATATAATGACCCATTCCTGCATGCAACATGCGTTTAGCTTTTAAAATGTAGTTGTGTTCAAATCATACACGTTCAATAGAGCAAGACGGGTAAACTGAACGGATTCTGAATGACTATTGGAGATCCAACTACACTATAAACGAAAAAATCTGAAAAGTATGGTACAAACAAACATACAATAAACTGTGGTTGCCAGAACTTAACTGTAAAAAAATGGTATAGCAACATTTTAGGTTTTATGGATTTAACTTACATTTACAGTAAAAAACAAAAAGGCGAATTTCATCTGTTCAGGTATAAATATTAACGATGGCGTCAATTTTGCCATACCAATTCGAGCCTGATTTAGACCCTGAGAATGTTTATGAACAAGTTTATATCAGATCCTTTGCAAGCACGGATTTTACAGGACGCTTCAGAGTAGTAAGTTCCTAAAGATTGGTGAACAGTCTTACAAAAGCAAGAGCCCTAGTTTGTCCTTTATTTACATCATAGCAACAGAAAACTTATAATTGGAACAGTTAAAAGATTAGTTCACTTAAAAATAAACATTTCTTGATAATTTACTCACCCCCATCTCATCCAAATCTTTCTTTCTTCAGTCGAAAAAACATTCCAGGATTTTTCTCCACATAATGGACTTCAATTTCAACCAATGGGTTGAAGGTCCAAATCAATGCAGTTAAATGCTTGAAAAACTCCAAATTTATTTTCAACTGAAGAAAGACAGACATGAACATCTTGGATGAGATGGGGGTGAGTAAATTATCAGGAAATTTTCATTTTGAAGTGAACTAATCACAACAACAAATAATAAAACATACTTGCATGTCATGATCCTTAAACTGATTATACTGACAAAATGGGAATTGCTCCATCTTTTGTGCGCAATAGCTGTTCGGCCGAATAATGTTACCTATGAGATTGTTCTACTAACACTAGCTTAACACACTTAAATGGGTCATATTATGCCCTTTATCAAAGTCTTGATTATGTTTTGGGGTGTACTGGAGTAGGTTTTCATGCTTGTTAAAAAAACAACTAATTTTTCACATATTTTACATTATTGCAGCTACTCTCTTCCCCGTCTGCTACCTATTAGATTGTGATACTAACACTGTATTTATATTGTTTTACGGGTAAGTGTAGGTATAGAAGTTAATAAAGCCTCACACCACATAATTATGGTGCTAGAAGCACAATCTTATAGGTAGCATTTTTTTGCTGTTTAATTGTGCTATACACGGCATTGCACTCTTAAGTTCTATAAGTTTGTCCTCCATAAAATGTGCAGCACAAAGATATAACAACACATTTTAAACAGTTTTCTACGTTTGTCCGCCTTAGGAACACCAAACAAAGGGGTGGAAAAAAAACATCTCTTTGACATGGCAACAACACGCTACTAAAGCAGGTCAACTTTTTCTTCTCTAGTACAACTCAACCAGGTCGCATCCCCTTTCGCCTATTCCGTGGGCGTGGATTATTATTTTAAACGAGTGACATTGCGACTTCACAAGATCCGGAAGAAGGGTGTTGTAGTCCCAACGATTTGTTGTACTTCTCAAAGTGTTTTCTGTTAAAGTGAATATCTCCCTTTGTAGTGGACTTCGAGCTTTGTAACCTTGCAGATCTTTTTTATGCTCAAACAGCCAGATTACACTAATTACACTAGATTAAACTAAAGTTGAAAAAGTGGAAAGCATAATAGGACCTATTTAACACACTGTAAGAACACTTTAAAAAAAGTGCTTTAATAATCTTTTGTCATGCGTTAAAGAACACTTACACTATAACTGCATTTAATATAAATATAAACAACAGAGTACATTGACATTTAATTGCAACTAACATACAATTAAGTGTCCAAAAACATTACACTGCTCTTTTAAAGTATATTACTTCTGTAATAAGTACTCTTTTTAAAATATGCTAAAGAGATTCTGAGTCAGAGTAAACAAGCCAAGCAGGTAGGCCAGCCTCAAAGTATTTAATGAACTTCACTTACACAAAACCATAAACAGTGCAGGTACAGATATTTGCTTCTTCAGCCAGTTTCAATTTGAATATGCCAGAGGTTCTCCTGCTAATCTAAAAGCGTAATTCCAGGGCTAGATCGAGCACTTATTCTCTGGCTAATAGAGCCATTACATCCCTTGATTGTCTATGCATTAGTAACAAATCCCAAAATCTCATGATACAGTCACGTATCTTCAATTGGGTGTATATAATAGACAACATACAGGGACTAGATCATTGTTTTTGTTTTTTTTTCCTGAAAAATGCAGGAAACAAAGTAGGACATAGAAAAAAAGCACCAGAAGAGCATTTTTTGAGATTCAAGTGAAAGAATAACAGCATCTGATTGGCTGGGTTATGGAGGAAAATGATTTATGCAGAGATGAAGTCAGCACACATCAAAAGTACCAAACTTAAAGTAAATGACAGATAACGGCATAGGCCTATGAGTTAACACTTCACCAGAGAAACAAACATATGTTTGTCATATTTCAGTAATTCCCTTTAAGATAATACATTTACTGAATGATTATATTTAAAAAGGCACAATATAAATATGTACAGGAAAATAAACAGACACACACACACACACACACACACACACATCTATGCAAACAAATGAAGAGTACACATTCTTAATTGTCAAAGCTGCTTGAGTAAAAATGCTTTTTCTTCAGGCTCAGTAATGTTCAGTCACAATCTCACAGCGGTTGGGAATATTAGACCCAACCTGCTCGTAAAACCACCTTCAACCAACATTGAAACAATCATTTACCACTGACCAGAAATGTATTGCACACGATCACACAGTTTTTCCCAAACATGTATGAACTAAAGAAAAAGGTCACAGGCTGGGGCCCTGTAGCTTCAAATCCATGGGTAATTTTGGCTTTATGCAAGAGGTAAAATCCCACTCAGCCACATGACTTGCCTCAGGACAAGAATGCAGTTAGTTCACGTGGCTCGTGGCATTAGACATATAACAGCTATATTCCTAATGGGACGTATAATTCCAGGAGTTCAAGTTTCCCTCAAAACAACACCTTTATATGGATTTTAAAGAAATAGCTCACCCAAAAATTCTCATCATTTATTCAAACCAATGTCAAATGTCGATTCAAACTTATATAACATTCTTCAGTGAAACCCAAAATAGGTGTTAAGCTACTCTTTTCCATACAATTAAAAAGGGAGTATGGATTTTGCTACAGCAATCCAAAAGTCTTCTGAAGTCATCAACTGCCACAAATTTAAGAAGCCATTCATTGAAAATCATTCCCTCTGTCATAGCTCTGAAATCTCAATTGCATTTGTGTTCATACAAATACAGCATGTCAAAAAATGCCAAGTTTGAGCCATTGATTCAGTCTCATAACTGAATTAGACTTCAGAGCTACAGCAAAGGGGAAGGCTGTTTGTGTATAACTTAGGCCATTCAGAAAATAAAATAGGTATGTTACTCATCACATAACTTCAATAATTTAACATGCTAGACATTTGACTTCTTTTATCGTTATTTTATGGTGATTTTTGGAGTTCGAAAGCTCCCATTCCCATTTCAATTTTATTGTATGGAAAAGAACAGCGTGAATATTCTCCTAAACATCTCCTTTTGTGCTTCACGACAGAAAGTCGTAATACAGATTTGGAGCAAAAGTAACGTAAAAGGTGACAATTATAATTTTTGGGTGTTTACATCTTTCAAGAAAAAGGGACAAAATTTACAGAAAGAAATTTGTTTTCCATTAGGCACTCTCTAATTTGTAATATTACCCAATTTAAAGCAGAAATTAAGTGTGTATGAAGGGTAAAATGCATGTAGACCCCTGGAACTGTGGAAAATTCATATATAGACACAGCAAAAATTAAATGTGATCTATGCTAAACCCTGTAGGTACCATCTGAAGACAGATATTAAATGGGCCACGTCTGTGATCCGTTTTAAGAACTGCATAATTTCTTGGAGGCATCTAAAAGCATGTAACCTGCCATCTCATAAGAACCAATATTCTGACCTTTGAAATGAGCGCAAATCGAAATGACTACAACTTTCTTTTCAGCCCTTTAAAAAGTTTGAAAAAAAAAAAAAAAATGAAAAAAAAAAAAAAAGTTCACAAGTTTCTGTACTAGTGCAGACTTTTGGTCATGGGTTGTTCCTTTGGTGAATCCAGTTACATTGAAGATGGTAAACATCCTTTTTCCAAGAGAAAGATGCAGTGAGAATGGGAGACAGTGTTTTCCTCCTTTCCGTGCATACGGTGGTGTTTTGTCCCAGTGCAAGGTTCAACCTAGGGGGAGGATAGCTGCCATTGAGGGAGTGGAGGGCTTGTGAGATTGTGTCGTGTCACAGATCTTCTTGAGTTTTTGTCTATGACCGCTAATGTTCCAGACTCTACTTCAGCTGCTCCACGGATGCGATGGATAAGGATGGGTGGATGGGATTGCTGATGGGTGCAAACGAAGAGATCCATGTCTTACCTCCAACTCCATCTATAAGAAGTCCAGTTCCAGAGCTTGGTGAAGGGAAATCAGGTCTCCATGAGAAGAGATTCGCCAAAATGGCATGTTGTGCTAAACAGTGATAGTGCAAACTGATTAGATCACAAATACATAGATCAAATTTAAGAGAATTTCCCAATAAAAATGAAATAAAACGTAAATCAATACAATTAAGCAACACTTGTGAACCAGTATGTCAGGCCTATTGAACTGGGAGTCAAAACATTACTTAATGCACTAGCATTCAAAAGTATGGGGTCAGTAAGATTTTTTTTTTGCTCTTTCAATCAGCACAGATGCATTACATGGATCAAAAGCCACAGTTAAAAGACATTCATGATGTTACAAAAAAATATTATTTCAAATAAATGGTGTTCCTTTGAACTTTCTATTCATCAAAGAATCCTGAAAAAAGTATCGCGGTTTCCACAAAAATATGAAGCAGCACAAATGTTTTCAACCATGATAGTAAGAAATGTTTCCTGAGCATCAAATCAACATATTAGACAAATGATTTCTGAATGGTCACATGACATTGAAGACAAGATGTAATGATGCTGAAAATTAAGCTTTGCTACCACAGGAATAAATTACATTTTTAAATATTACAATTTAAAGTAACTGTTTTCTATTTGAATATAATGTTTCACAATATTACTGTTTTTAATGAATTTTGCAATCAAATAAATGCTGTCTTGGTGAACATAATATACTTTTCAAAAACATCATACTGACTCCAAACGTTTGAAAGGTAGTGTACCTCAGGGTGTACTTCATGTAAATAACTTGGATCATAGAGTTTTGAAAAAAAAAAAAGTTTGAAAACCCATGAACTGCAGTATCATCACTTCATATTGTGATGTGATTACAATGACATAATTATGTAATATATCCAAATGCTGGTATTGTACCTGCTTTGCTGCAAACTCTTCATCACGGCCGTCCCCTATAACAACATAGGTCACTTTCTTCCCAAAGCGAGCAATGATGCGTTCAAAGCAGCTCTCTTTTCCTGTTAAGAGAAGAGTCATTTAGTGTTATTCTAACAAATGTGAGCTATACTTTGTGCAAATTTACCCTTGTGCTCAGTTTCAGTTTGATACCACTGATTTTAAAAGGACAGTTCACTTAATGAACATACTGGCATCATTTATTAACCCTCATGGTTGTTCAAAACCATATGATTTTATACACTGGAACACAAGGTGAATTTTCAAAGACTATTGTGACCACTCTTTTATATAATGGAAGTGGATGAAAGCTCCAAAATGAGCTAAGCCAAGTGCTATATTTTAAGTCTTCCGAAGACATATGACATCTTATGGTCTTCAGTCATGTCTTATTTCCATACCCATGTTTTCCAGATATTTTTTTTTGTCAAATGGAAATATGCGGAAAGGTTTATTTTCAAAGTTTTGACAGTTGTGGTTTAGTTTTTTGGAGCTTGACAGCCCCTGGTCACTGTATAGGAAACAGCAGTGTGAACATTCTTTATTCTTCAGCATTCTCCTTTTGTGTTCTGCAAGTCTGGACCTTCTGGCTTGGGAATGACATGAGGGTCTGAATTGTATTTTTTGTTAAACCAAACCTGTTACCTATTTTAGTGGCGCTGTAGATGTTCTCGATGGGAAAGACGTCACCAAGGCCATAGAGAAGCACTTTAGCTAATGCAGGAACCAGCTGAGTGGTGGTGACCAGAATATTCATACATCTGCCCCTGTGAACAAACACCCCAAAAATTAGACAATTTTCAGCATGTACACTACATTAAAGATCCGCACTGAGAAACCTGTTTAGAGTGTTGCTCTAGCACTTCACACACAGCGTTTAATGCCTAGAAGGGGAATGATTTCCTCTAAATCATGCATGTTCTGAGAACAGAGAGAGATGCAGTAGGGCTGGGTATCGGTACAGATTCAATTTGATTCCAATTCACAAGATCTCAATTCAATTCTCAATGCGATTCTCAATTCGATTCAATATATGTTTGGCAACAGTTCTTCTAACCTTAATTGATGGAGTGTGTAGCTTTTCCTTTCTTAAACAACCAAGACACATAATGGCCATATTCCAGGATGACAATGTCAAGATGCATCAGACTCCAATTGTGAAAGAATGGTTGGGAGGGAGCATGAAGAATCATTTTCACACATGAATTGGCACCTGTACAGACCTTAAATTCAAGTCTTTGGGATGTGCTGGAGTCGACTTTACAGAGTGCTTTGCATTGTCAATACAAGATCTTTATCAAAAATTGACACACCTCTTGATGGAAATAAAAGTTGTGATGTTATTTCCATCAGAGGTGCATCATTTAAAAAAAACAAACAAACAAGCGTTAATTGAAAAATCTTACCCAGCCCTAAGATGCAGGTTGAGTGAGTCGTACCTTGACTGAATGAGCAAGAGAGATTTGAGGGCAGTGCTCCGCCAGGCATCTGTAACGGTCTCGATCTCTGAGCGCAGCCTGAGCAGTAGGTCTCTCTTCATTGGGCTCAGCAGACCTACAAAAACAGCAATATTGACATTAAAATAAATTATATATTATATATGATATGCAGTCATTTAAAAATACTACCAGACTTGGTATATTATAAAAAATATAAGAAATCAAAATTGGATTAGTATACTCCTTAGTCCTAAAAGTTCATGGTGCCGACTAGGGGGAAAAAATGATGGTCTCTGGTTATGTGTCTAAACACTAATGTGTAAATTGAAAAGTGAATATCTTGTATACACTGCAACTGCTTCTACTGATGTGACCAAGGTAGATTTCAGTACCTCACATGTACTGGACAATAAAAGAGAGTGTGAAATATACTTTTGACAGATGTAGACATTTAAAATGTACAGCCGCTTGGCTTGCAGTGGCGCATACAATTTCTCCCCCAATTGAATGAGGATGTCCTCCATTTAATTTAATATAATATGATGATTTGCTGCTCAAGAAACATTTCTTATAATTTTTGTATTATTGTTGAAAACAGTTGTGCTGCATAATATTTTTGTGGAAACCTTGCTAAATTTTTTTTCAGGATTGTTCAATAGCCAGTTCAAAAGAACAACATTTATTTATAATAGTTACAGAATTAAAGTATTCATTTGTTACAGAATTAAAGTATTCATTTCTTTAAAAAAAAAAAAAAAAAAATTGTATTGACCTCAAACTTTTGAATACTAGAACAAAGAAGAGGAAGAAGACAAAATGAACTGAACTGAAAAGACACAGCTAATGCTGCATTCTCATTCCCACCGTGGTGTAAAACACCGCTACGGCTTCAGTGTTCTGTGCACAAGCTATAGCATGCTGGACCATTAAACCAGTTACTCCACAAATGTCCCACTGTCAGTTCAATCAGACAGCACACATGAGGCAGTCATGAACTTCATTCCAATATTCTTGATTAGATATCAACCAAATATGAGGAACAAGGCAAGCCAGAGAACTACTGCTCAACTAAGTAAAGTAACAGCACCACCTTGTGCATGGTATCAACATGCTTAAGGCTTTTTAAGGCATGCACAAATAAAATTAATACTGTATGTGCGTTGTAGGGCAATGTCTACGGTAACATATTAAACCCTAAAATGACATGATGAAATGAAAAACAAAAAGTTTGATAAAATGATAAACCTAGCATTCAGCTTTAAACCAGATTTAAGAAAAGGGACAAGTCAAAATGATAAATTATTGTATTTAAAATATGTGTTTAGATTTTCAGAAATCACATTTGCTTCTTTTCAATCCATCCAACACGGCATGCTTGCTGCATAAAAATATGGGTCGATTTTTGCAGCTGTATGGGCTGAATGAAAATGTTAAATTACTCTCTGACAGTTACTGCCGCTTATGCAGCTGCACTTCTGACATCTTGGATATTTGTATATTTATAAAATGAACGGCATAAACTCATAATTCAACAGTAGATAATTAGCAATAATCAAACGCTTGGCAAAAAGTGAATTTCTGCTGTATTCGTTGACTGCAAACCACAAGCCTGTAGAACGCGCAACGGCGCAATGTATTTACTTTAAACCATGCAGCGATCACATTTAATTAAATAATCACCTTTTGAAGTTTAATAATCACATTAAGCCATATGGTGATTCCCGTTTTTCCATCCCCGAATTTAAGACGCCTTGAAATGATAATTAAGACTTTTCTTATACCATTTAAAGATATTTAAGATAATGATAAAACTGAATTTAAGACTTTTTAAGGACCCGCAGGGACCCGGTCTGTGTGGACATGCAGGGGTGGGGGGTTTAAAATAGAGATACAAGACACACTCTCACCTCCCACATTCCCTTGGAATCCGTTGTAGATCTCTTTGAGACGACGATATCTGAAAGCCAGCTTACGCATCCACTCTACTCCTCCCTGAACCGCTGCGGTGGAACCCGGACCACCGCCCGCACTAGACCCGCTAAAGCCATCGCTAGAGAAGTTGTAGTTGCTAAGCCAGAATGATAAATATTACATGTGTTAATATAGATTAAATCACAAAACTATAAAAAAAAAAGCCTGTGTCATAAATGTAACAGCAATATGCGTGTTTTGAGGATATAAGCAAAACACAATTGAAAAGCAATTTACTGGTGTAAGAAGTTGCTGGAAAGCTCATCACAAAATGACCTCATTACCTCAAATCCTGCCCATTGTCGTCCGAGGCAACGTCGTCAACATGGACTTGATCACATTCCTGTTTTGACAACAGAGGTAAATGTTATTTAAATGAGCCTAACAGACAGCAAACTAAACCTTGTGTTACAGTACACTTACCTCCAGATCATTAAAGAAGAGATGTGTGTCTGCAAGCTCAAAGATCAACTCCTCCATCTGAAGACCTAGATTGAGAACTGTTGCTGGGTCCTGAATAAATAAAACCCATCCCAGAAAACAGCAAGAATGTGTGAAGAGGAAAAAAAACAGAAGATCAAATCAATCTCAATAGCATTTAGAATACAAAAAAAAAAAGAAAAAAAAAGGAAATTTGCTGTACCTTGCCAAACTTCTGTGCAAATGAACCAGTAAGAAGAGAGTGGAAAATGATAATGGTTTCATCCAGATCCCACAAGAAGATACGCTGAGAAAAGAAAATAGTTCTTTGTTATGATTGTTGCACTTGGCTTCAAATTTTTGGCTACTCATATTCTTCAAAATATCTTCTTTTCTGTTCAACAGAAGAAAGAAATTCATACAGGTTTGGATGAGCAATCCCTTTAACGGGTCAGAATGCAATGCAAGTAAAAGTGAACATTTCAGTGCTTTTGCAAGGGGTTTCTATTTGGTTCCTCTTTGGCATACCTTTTTTTTTTAGAGGTTAGAGTATGTCTCTAAAACTATGCAAGTTTCTGCATTACCTCAAGGTCATTGTCTGTGGACTGGGAACCGTCTGGTTTCTTGGCTTTGCCTTTAGCTTTGCTAGAAGGGTTTTTGCGGTTGGGCTCGTCCTGGTCTTGTGCTCCTGTGGGAAGGGCCATCCCAGCAGGCAGAGCCACACCAGTTGGAAGCGTCACACCTGGGGATGCATCTGAAGGAATGCAAAATTATGAACTGCAGTGAGAGCCAGAATAATAAGGGGCATTTACAATGACAACATGATCTAGACCAGGACTGTACAGAGCAACAGGAATTTACTATTAAAACTTAAAAATTACTATTCACATTTTTTTTATATACAAATTATTATATGAATTAATGCATATATTATTTCAACTTTTTTAAAATATAGTAATTTTGACTTTTTAATTTTAAGTATAATAATAATAATAATAATAATAGTTGTATAATATATAATATACACACATAAGACTACCATTCTCAGAGTTTGGGAGTTTTTAATGTTTTTTTTTTAAACATTATCTCAGTCTTTTGTAGCTTTTTTTTTTTATAATTTAAAATAACTGTTTTCTATTTTAATACAATTTTAAAATCTAATTTATTCCTGTGATGGCAACGCTGAATTTTCAACAGTCATTACTCCACTCTTCAGTGTCAGATGATCCTTCAGAAATCATTCTAATATGCTGATTTGCAGCTTTTTTTTTTACTATTATCAGTTAAAAATAGTTTACAGCCGCTTAATATTTTTGTGGAAACTCTTTATTTCAAAACTCAATAATGAAGAGAAAGTTCAAAATAACAGCATTTATTTGAATGGAATCTTTTGTAACATTATAAGTTTCTTTACTGTAATGTAATTCATGATCCATTTAATGTGGCCATGTTGAATAAAAATGTTTTCTTAAAAAAATACTGACACCATTATAAATTATATAAATATTGCTAGCACTGGTATTTAGAAAGTGTTAAATAAGTAAAAAGGTTTACTGCAAATTACAGAGGGAAGATGATAACACACCTGTTGTGTTGGGCAGGTTTGCAGAGGCACTGCCTTCTGTCTTAATGGCTGGATACCCAGGTGCCACTACACCTGCTCCATCTCTATCATTGCTGGGCAGCCCAGCGGACAGGTAACTGGGAGGAGGAACATAGTACTGGGAGAACTGACTCTGGCTAAGAGAGTTGTAATTTGAAAACTCCTAAAAAAATAAAAAGGGGACATCAGAAATGCGACCACTCTTAAGAAACAATCTGCAGCATTCATATAAATTAAAATCCATGTTCATTGTTTGTTCAACAAAAAGCAACCAAAGCAGACTGATTGTTTCAAGCTTTCCTTTCCAAATGTAAAACAACCTACTTTTCTGAACCACAGTCTAATAAGTCTGTCACAATTTACTGGTTGAAATGATAAAGAACTGCTTTTTCTATTTTTGAATCACTTCTTCATTGAAAATTTATATAACACATCATAATCATGATGATTTAGCATTTTTTATGTAAAAACAACTTTGTTCTACACTGTATAATGTCTTAGTCATGATATCTCCACATACCTCAGCTAACTAAATGAGCAGAGCATTTAGTCTACAGACTTACGGAAATTGTTGCTTAAGTGAGACAACCTGTATAATTAAATTGGTCTTCAACTTAGGTCAAATAAAGTGTTCATCTAATCCAAGAAGCACCAACAGCATCCTCATAAGAGTATCTCTGTCCTCTGTCCAGTATTGAGTTTCTTCCTCAACTGCAGATGAACTCACCTGATGTGTGCCAGTGGCTGTGGTCACAGCAGTTCCTGGGGGGATGTTAGTGTACACACTGGATGTAGTGAAACAGGAACCTGAATGGGGATGAAGAATAATTATAGAGGATGTCAAAAAGTCATGCAGTGAACAGCTCAGTCCTACAAATTATTGGCAATCATGATAAATATCACAGAATGAAATGCTGTATGAGCGTTAATGAAAAGGTTTTGGAGGATGGAACTGGACAGGTCTTTGTCCTCAACGGTCCCGTATTGATAAGGCTGTGAGGTGCAGAGCATGTAGAGACACACAGAGAGCAGTAGCAGGCTTGCCTTGGCTGGGGTAGGAGTAGTGGATCTGGTTGGGTTGGGTTGAGGTATAGGCTGAGCTGAAGCTGAGAAACCCCGTCTGGCCAACAGAGGGCGCCTCGGGCAACCGTGACTCTGTCTTTAAGCCCGGCCACATGGAGCCTGAGGCCGTGCATGGATAGATGGCGCGGGAGAGGGCAAAGAGTGGAGGAGGGAAGGGATGCAGAGACGAAAGTGGTGATTAGAGGGAGGTTAAGAACAGGATGTAATGTAGACGTGAACTGATCTGACTGCCAGCGTCCAGTGTGAATGCAGAGTGAGGGTTTAAGTAGAATGAGTTTGGGTGAAGTGTTCTATTTTAAAGCACAGACGGCAACTAGGAGAAGCACAGACCAAATGGTGGCAGTCCGTACGTCTGGCCGGACTGAGGAAAGCCGCTGTATACGGTCGACTGGCCCAGGGAGGGGAAAGCCACTTGACTGGCATATGCAGTGACAGCCGTGCTGAAGAATAAAGGAGGAGAGTTAATTACGTTCAAAAACCCTACTGTACTTAGGGAGGCTGCTATAGACAGTCTGGGTAGACAACATATTTAATTTGACTTAAACAAATGAAGGTGCAGTCCGTTCAATATGTGGTATGAGCTTAGTCAACATGAATTCCAAATTGACACTATTTACTTTCTTAATACACGTTCCCGGTGTTTTGAACGATTCATCTGTGCATGTTATTTTAAAGAGAAAAAAAATAGTTTGCCTTTAAAAACTTTCATTAAAATGTATTTTTATTAATCATAATTTTCATGAGCTGGACTTTTTTTCTTTTAACACAAAATTAGCTTAAAATATCTTAAGACAAGCAAAGAGGGTCAATTATGATCACATATTGATTCCAAATGACATGCTAGACTATTCAGTTCAGGTTTTATTAAACACTGTATTTTTAAAAGATTACGAACCCGTTTTAAAATAACTTTCAGTACTTACTTGCTTCCTTGATAGATCTGCGAGGTATATTCAGTGGCTGTGGTTGTGGTGAGGTCTTTGCACGTCACTGCTGTTAAAAATAGGGATGTTTTGGTACAGCTGCATTATGCTTTAAATTAATGTCTGAGCAAGGCATCATCTCTTGTCCTGATATAGTAAATGGGCCTTACCATTGTGAGTATATGCATTTTCTGTGACACAGCCCTGGGATCTTGATATCGTCTCTTGATTGGACTGTTCTGGACCCCCAGGCACTGCTGGAGACATTGAGGGTGTGGATTATATTTACATGTCAAATACATGTAGGGGCACTACAGTCTTTTGACAATTCTCAACATCTCTCTAAAATAACATAAGCGTTTCAATCAGAGGAAGGAGCCATCAATTCAGTAAAACAATTATAACTGCAAAGTATATTTAGAATGTGTAATATAAGAAGCAAAACAGTAAAAATTATCAAAGTATGTTTTTTACACCTTTTTTATCCGATTATATCATTTTAGAATTTATATGAACCAATATAACAATACATAGTAATAAACAGCAATATTTACATGTATTTTTACTAAATGATTATGCAAAGAAATTAGTATTTTGAACCAATTCAATCGTATGACAGTATGAAAGAACTCATTTGGAAAATTTAATTCTCAGCAAATATTTTGCTCCTGTTGTGTAAATCAGAAATGTGATCTCTGTCCTATCACTCTTATACTTAATGACCAAATAAAAAAGGTGTTAAAATCATTGCAATAGCCACAATGCTGGTAAACAGTTAGGGCTGTCGCAGACTCGTGGTGAAGGAATTGAGTGGCTCAATATCATGATATGTGATATTATCACCATTTAAAAAGAGCGTTATGATGTGGTCATCGGGCACAAAGACTGAGACTCAAAAACAAAACAGGCTTTATTAATAATCCAAACATTCTGAATAAGCACGCAGGAGAATAACACAAACCACATTATGCATAAATGAGAACTGACCAAGAACAACTGAAACACATGGCTATATAACGGGTAGAAAAAAAGAAAAGCAAACTAGACGTATATGAAACGAATACGTAACTATTGCAACAAACGAGACATAATCAGTAACCAATAAAACAAACTAAACAGAGCGGGAAAACAGGAACTAAAGGAAACAGAATAGAATGTCAAGTGTCCACATAACAGAACATAAACCTTACAATAAGTCTATTGGGCTATTGTTATATGTATAATATATACATATTATTTTTCATACAGGTTTGTATTAATTATATGTTACGATCCTCAAATCTGACTGGACGAGAGGCTAAGACTGCTGATATTTCCCAACAGTATCCAGCATAAGCACTGCTTTGCGCGTTCTAGACAGGCTGTCAGTCAGTGCTGGTTATGCCACTAGGTGTTGGCAAGACACTGTCTTTGAGGGAGTCATTAAACTGTTCATTCAACTAATATGTTCAAAAACACGGATTCATTCATTCATTTCATTCATGAAACTTTTAACGCCACTTTACCGGCCTCAATCTGACGCTGGGGTAACACTGAAGCTGATGCTTCACTTCATAGATACCATAAGGCATTGATTCAATGCATTGACCAGCGCTGACACCATTCATGGGAAATACCCTTAAACGTTAAAAGGAAGCTACGACAAAGATCAATCAAGATCCTCTTCGGACATGGCAAACGATTTTTTTTTCACAAACACATGACTTGACCTGAAGACGGACAGACGCAGGTAATCGCACATGCTCGCTTATTCAAACCAAAGGCATAGATTGATGATGCCTTGATTTCGCAGAGTTTTTATTAAGCCGCAGACGACCGCTTCCGCTTATGTGTATGTGGGGTAACGCAGCAGTTTTATCATATTAGATACATTTGACAGGGTTCGTACACCTTTTCAAGCACTTTCAAGGTCATTTTTAAGCTTTTTCCAGCACCTTACACCGCCGTAAATTACATACCAATACAGTCAAAATTATTATTTAGTGTTTTTATCACATTAAAAGAGATAATGCTATAAACAGCCAAAATTGTGTTTCGTAATAGCAGAAGGATCAGATTTTTTGCCTGACTGAAAAAAATTAGATTTTTTTGGGGTGTGAAAACTGAATATAACTTATTCTTAAGCAATATATTCTCATCACTGTTCCATCAGCTATGACATATTTAAATCTAGCATTTCTGTGTATGAGCCCATACAGTAGCCTAGTGAAATACATATGCATATTTTCATGTGATTTGACAGTTTATTTTATTAAATATCAAAAATCTAAAAGGTGTGCATCATACCTGACACCTAGATGAACACCTTAAATTTGGTTTTATGACGAAGTCATTCTATTCAAATGCTATTGAAGTTAGAAGTGTGTATACCAATGTCGTATGTAACTTGTGAGACGGTCCCTAAATTTGCGATTATCGAACATCCAACTTAATGCCAGTCACATCAGATGCGCTATGGTTCTGCTGTGAAAAACAAACTATTCAGTCAGATAGGTATTTGTTGTGAAAGAAATACAGTTACAATTTCAAGCATTTTATCCAAAATTTAAGCACTTTTCAAACCTTGAAAACACAACATCAAAATTTAAGCATTTTCAAAGATTTCAAGCACCCGTATGAACCCTGATTTGAGTGTGTTGAAAGGTATGTTAATGCTACTCTGTGCGCTCGCTTGGTGGCTATTATGAGACACTTGTTGCACACTGCAGTAAGCTAGATCGATATTAGGCATGGTAAAACATGGTACTCGCCGTAAATCAAGCAAACGAGATTTAAACAATAAGACTAACTGTGTTGAGCTATATATATATATAACAATGATTCGTTTTCTGTCGATGAATGGATCCAAACAGTTTCTCACCAGTCTAATAAAACACATGATATATTAAAGCGTCTTTGGTGTTTCCATGGTTTCTACAAAATAAAACCAGAAATCGAGGGTAATGCGGGTATGATGTCATTGATAGGCGACACACAGACACGGTCCGTGTCCTGGTTAAAATTGCTTATTCCTCTGGATTTAAACATTCTTGGAAACATTTAGGATAATGTTAGTACACAAGTCAACAAAAAAAAATATATAACACTGTTCTATAGGGCTGGCTATTGACAAAAATTTCACAATTTGATTCGATTTCATTGCATATTATCAAAATTCTCCTCTCTGGAGTAAATTTTTCTAGCTGACTAACAAGTTTATGGACACAAAAAACATTTTTCTGATGTAAATGTGAAGTTAAATGACATTGTTTACAAGCTGTTTTACTGACGTCTTTCCGCGGTTGAAACACTGATTGGGCGATTCCATGTGACATGATACGGATTTCGGTAAGCTTTACTCTTATCTTTTAACACACTTTCAGATGCTCATTCATGTCTGTTTATTTCACGCTGTAACTGGTATTAAAGGTGGAGGTGATGATCAGTTCATGTGCTGCTTTTCTTGAGCTGAGCCGCGCCAGAGCGATCTCACGCCACAGCGCCAAAAAACTGTATTTATGTTTTTGAATTTCGTAATAAAATGGACGTAATTTGAAATCTGAGACTTTGTTTCATATCAATAGTAACAAAGCACAAAGATTATTGCGAATTATTGGATGGGAGGCGCGCTACAATGCCGTTCATTCATCAACTGAAAACAGGATGACTAATCGATTCTTGGGATTTAAGAAATTGATATCGGTTCGTAATAATGAGAATCGACTAAAATCGAGAAATCGATATTTTTTACCCAGCCCTACTGTTCTACTGGTTTTTGGATATTAATCCAAAAATCTTACATATTGTGCCTTTAACATTCAATACACATGCATTAAGTGTAAAACAAGAAGGGTATAGGCTTATGAAAAAAAGAAAAAACTTGACATTGCGGTTGCTTGCATTTCTCTGTGGTTGGCTTGTCAGTATTGCGGTATTACAATATTCTGGTTATTACAACAGCCCTATAAACAGTCAACAAAATATATTTGATATAATTGCCCTGCCCAACACACACATGCATCTTGTACCACCCTAAAATAAACCAAATATGATGATGAAAGTGAAAGCAATAACCTACTTACGTAAGTGCAAGTGAGCAACAGATGATGGTGGATATGAATTGACTTCTGACTGTGCTGTTGATTTGTCCCGGTTAGGAGAGTCACTGCAGTCATTAGCAACCACACTGCAAATAAAACGACTTTTAGAACCTTGTCCTGTTGTTCTTTTAATGTATAACAACACAACAATGAATAATGAAATGAGCCTCTAAATTGAGGTTTGAAAATTGTCAGCTTCCAGATTTCTCTAGTCCTGTGGCTAAAATACACAATGATTGTAGCCATTCTGATATGAAATATTTTCTGACATGTCTGACATTTTGTTAGATAATGAATTGTGACTGAAGATTGGCACTTATCCAAAAGAATATCATGCTTTTACTCTGACAAGACACTCTTTGTTTTTTCTCTTTCCCCTTGCTTGTTCAAGAGCACAATAGTAATAAGAACAAGACTATGATCTTATATCCAGTTTATTGATCTGAAAATCTGGCATCTTCACATCCTAGCAGTCTAATCCTTAACTACTATGGTAGAGCCTATTTGCAGGCAGGCTACATATAAAAATCTGAAATGCAATGCACCACACCCCATAACGAATATGCATATGAACTTACCGTGAATCACCCTCCTGACTCACTTCTGGATCATGCCGAGCTTTCTTAGTCTATTCAAATCAAAACAACAGAAAAAAAAGAGCATACATTTATTACATCAGGCCTCTCATCAGGTTGATTTACAGTGGTTGATAGCATTTGACATGTGAAGCACTTCATGCAGTGACAGCAGCATCCTGCAGTCTGACACGCTATACTCAATATCAAACTATTAATTAGGGATGTGCGCAACAACTAATTTCATTAACGTTTAAAGGGACATTTTACAGACTGTACTGGACAAACAAAAAAATGGCAATATTTCAATGATGCTTTGGATGAACAATATATAATCAGTGGCTGCAGTGAGCACTTTTGATAGCGCCTCACGAGCTAAGCTTCTTGTACGTCTTCTCACAGACTCAGAACTCCAACTGCAGAATAACACACTGCAGAAACGCAGAACCATACATCACAAGAGGACAGCAGTGCCAGGCCAGCAGCACGGCAGCGGCACGGCACGTTCACAATATCAGACAGCTTGTGATTCCGTCCGCTGAAGAGGTGCTTTTCTATGGTGAGGAACTTCTATGTCAGTCTCACCTCACACTTTGAGAACCACACGTTAGCCATTAAAGATATATTTATTCAAATCAACTGAATCAATAGGCAGCGCAAGACCAATAAGTTCAAACCTAATAGCCAATTTTGAACAGATTTCTTCAAATAAATGTTTGTCCACATAGGTCAGCACGTTAAGGTATTGTTGTTCGTTACCAAGGCAGCCACTTCCGTGTCCAGATTTAAACACGCTTCTAGTATATGAAAAGTATCTGTACACATGACGGGCAGCAAATACAATATTTACATTTATTTTTAACTAAAAACGTTAAAGCTTGTAAAAATAGATTTTCAAATGATAATGCAAAGAAATTAGTGTTTTGAACCAATTCAGTCATATGCAGGAAAGAACTGCAGTGTACTCACAGGTAGCTCAGGCACCTCTTGCGACTCGTCCATGGCTGTGAAAGAGGACGTCTTCACCGTCCGCCCTAGTAAATCTGCGCCGTCAGTCTCTGCAGTTGCCGCTGCTTCTGCTTTGGCCAAGGCCCTGAGTGAAAGACATAAGCCAACACCGTGAGACATCTTTATATATATGCTCTCCACCTCACTGGGGTTAATCCTTGTCAGTTGTGTGTGTGCGCGATCATGGGAAAGTCAGGGGGAAAAGTGGGGCTTGCGGGGCCTAATCTCAGTCACCCTCGTGGCAGGTGAGCTCGGCACCGGCACGTGAGGCGCCCCCACAAAAGCACCAGATGTTTCCCCCGTACCCTCCCACTCTCCAGCGCACATGCCTGGATTATATGGCCGCCTCTCCTTACATGTATACTAACCTACGTTTGGTGAAAACTAGGAAGCTTGTATTCTTTCCTGATTATATCAAAAAGGCATTAGGTGTTTCTGCACAAGCTGTCACATCCAAAGGGTGGACGAGGATAAGATCTAACCTAATTTTATTCGCCTCATGCCTTCTTTAAACTGCATTTATATAATTGGAATATGAAGCAGGAAAGGGAGAAAGCAGGTCAGACTCTCACTTACACTTGAGCCAATTTAGCAGACGCTTGCTAAAGCTTCATTCATGTAAATATGAGACTACAATGTTTAGTAAAACACGTGAAGCCCTGAGCAATGCTTATGCAATGTCCAGCCTGATGTCCCAGGAACGTGATGTGTAAATGGAAAATGTGGAAAGAGCAAGTGAACCAAAAAACTAAAACTTTTATAAAAAGTTTATAAAATGTATAACTAAAAAATACATTTTGACATTTGGTCAGCTTACACAGACCATCTATAAAGGGATTGTTCACCCTAATTTTTTTATTCTGTCATCCTTTACTCACCCTCATGTCACTCCAAACCTGCTTATGACCAAAATATTCTGTTGTTGCTCTTACAATAAAAGTCAATGTCCAAAACAACATTGGACCATTGACTGTCACAGTACAGACAAAAAAAACAAAAAACAAACAAACATTCTTTTATGTTCTACAGAGGAAAAGTCATACATGTTTGGAATGGCATAAGGGGGAATTGGTTTCAATTAATTGACAATTACATTTCAATGACATTTTATTATTTTTTTCATGATTAAATGTTTTAATTATTGTTGTTATATTAGTGCAAATAGAGGAAAACTTGTAAATATTCTTCCACGTGTAAATTTGGTTAGAAAAGTGTGAAAAAACATTTAAAAAACGCTTATTTGTACCTACATTTAACTCTATCATACTTGTATTAAGCATTTGATTTGAATTGGCAATAATTACTATTTGATCAAAAATCTTTAATAAAATTTTATGTAATTGGCATCATACACAATGAATATTGTTGGCGCGATAACGAGTGCACAACACACATGCACGCGTGTTCACGAGAGTACCGCGACACATGCGTGTTGTGTTGACGTGTGTTGGAGATGAATGTGTTTTAAATAAAGTGACAATTTATGTTTTTTTTTGCGCAAGCAAAGCATAAAATTGAGGTTAAACCACTTGGATTACTTTAATGATGTCTTTTTACTACTTTTCTGGGGCTTGTAAGTGGTAGT
The DNA here is from genome assembly GCA_039654625.1 of Rhinogobio ventralis. Taxonomy (NCBI): domain Eukaryota; kingdom Metazoa; phylum Chordata; class Actinopteri; order Cypriniformes; family Gobionidae; genus Rhinogobio; species Rhinogobio ventralis. The sequence continues at coordinate 22,525,435 of CM077209.1, read as the reverse complement.
TGCATAGACTGTCAATGGAGGGACAAAAAGCTCTCAGATTTCAATAAAAAAAGATCTTCATTTGTGTGAAGATGAATGAATGTCTTATGGGTTTGGAAAGACATGAGGGTGTGCAATTAATGACAGAATTCTCATTTTTGGGTGACCTTATCCTTTAAAATTGTAATAAAGTTTTCAATAAAACTCTAAATACAAATACATACATTTAATTTCAGCTTCAGGCTCCTAGTTTTCAATACATCTCAGTCAATGTTTACATAAACAATTACTTATGCATGTATAAAATGCAGACACAGAAGTCAACTTAATTGAAATAGTTTGCTATCTACAGTTAATTCAGTAAATAATCAATTAATTTAACAAGTTCAATCATTACAAGGCATAACATGATTGAATTAAAATATAAAGAATGTAATTACACTACCTTTTGGGATCAGTAAAATTTGTGTCCTGTTTTTGAAAGAAGTCTATTATGCACCCCAGGACTGCATTTATTTGATAAAAAAACAGAAAAAATTTGTATATTTAAAATGTCATATATATATATATATATATATGTAATTTATTCCTGCGATGAGTTATTCCTTAATTGTCAGCAGTGATTAGTCCACTCTTCAGTGTCACATGATCCCTGTAATATTATAAATAGCTTTTCATCTTTACTGAACAAAAGTAACAAAAAAAAAATCTTACTGACATTAAATTTAAAACATACCATTTTTAAAATTGTGTAACTTCATCTGCATTTAGAAATGACAAAAAGAGTATTTTTTAATCTTACGTTTTTATGCATTTTACTTATATAAAAAAAAATTTTGTTTGTTTTTAAAACATCTAGGCTATATCAGATATACATATATATGTCAGCTCAGCTAGAATCATTAGACTGCAGGAGCTAGTGGAGCTGTACGGCATAACATTGTGCTGACAGTACACGGTACAGCATAAACCTATCAAACAAAACACAATAGCAGGAGGATCACAATGGCAGAAGGCTTAAGTAATGTAAAGACATGCTCAACATACACTCAAGGCCGGCTGTCCAGTGAAGGTGAATATCTCACATCTTATTCTCTCTAGTAATTCGTTACAAAGACAAGGTTTTGCTCCCATGACGCCGAAAAGTGCTGCCTAGGTAGGAAGATCAATAGTATTTGAGACACAGCCAATGTTTCTCTCCAAAACTGTGGCTAGTTCACCGGAGATGTCCAACATACCACACACATTAAATCTGTGATCATGTTCGGAAACACACATATCCCTGCTGGCGCACATAATATAAGAGGAGAAACATAAACTGTTTTCCATTGGTCGCTGTGTTCATGTAGCGTTTAGCAGTTTGAGCAGTTAGCCAACGTGTTTAATTTAGCTCGCGGCTCACTGACCTTACCATTTCACACTAAACCGCTCATTAAAGCACTCAAATTCACAGTGCATGACACACAAATGGGAAAGAAACTCTTACCATCTCACCAAGTGCTACTTTCGAGGAAACTTTATGTTTCCTTGAACTGAAATTCCCTCGGTGGGGCGCCGTGTGTTGTTAGGGACAACTATTTGGCAGGAAGTCGCTATAATTCCCAACGCGCATGCGCATAAACGACAAGCGCTCCTTCGAATTACAAAACGGTAAACCCTTGCAAAAATGTGATGCCTCTTGAGGTAAGCATAACTAATTATTAAACTACCACAGAGATAAGGGTTTAGTCTTTACTTTGTAAGCTATCCCAGAAAATCATATTTAAAATGTAGTTTAATTAAACAAAAAAAGAAACGAAATGACAGAAAGATCCGGAAAACTAAGTTTGATGTGTTTGTGTGTGTTCATTTATCTATCCCGGTGGGGACTTAAACTTAAATGCACACTGAATCGTGGTAAAAAGCTTATAAATTATACAGAATGTTTTGTTTTTTTGAAAATGTAAAAATGCAGAAAGTTTTGTGTGATGGGTAGGTTTAGGGGTAGGGTTAGTGTAAGGGGATATAATATACAGTTTGTACAGTATAAAAATCATTACATCTATGGAGAGTCGGAGTCCCCAAAAAGAGTAAACCATACGTGTGTGTGTGTATATATATATATATATATATATATATATATATATATATATATATATATATATATATTATAACAAACTTGGCAAGTGTTGTGGAGAAAATTCATCTTTCTCTTGCAAATGAAGCTCAAGAGGCAGAGTTCCAGAAGTCAAAATTGGGACAAAGCTTTATTGGACAAAGCAACAAAGCCGAGATACCTGCAGAACATCTGAATTTGTCTCACTTGCAACTCACACTTTTATACAGTTTTAAGAAATTTCAGTTCATATAAAATGCTTAAGGATATCAATTTTGATGCACTGGTTTTCCCACGGTACCAGAGGAACTCCAGACATTTCCGGTAGCCTGGAGCGCTATAAGGGGTGCTCCTGTGTTGCCATTGGTACCTCATCTGGTGGTGCTCATTTGTTGGACCAGGCAGCGGGTTTTTAAACCACCAATTGAGTCTGCTCTTGCTGCTGAGCACTGAGGTGTTTGTTGATTCTTTCCTTTTCAGTCTATGGCCATCATACAACACTCAAAATTGATCTAGCCCAAAATAGACTCAGGCAACAAATGATATTTGTCATGCAAAAGAAATAAAAAATTCAAACATCTTTCTTACCGTCCCCTTAAAGCCGGTTGGATTAACTTGTAACACGAGCAATGACCTGCTTCTGACCCTCATTGTCCCCTTACTTTTACATATCTTGATTAATATAATAAATGACTTAAGGAAAGGGTATACGCCAAAATAACAAACGTAACACCCTCTAACTTCCTGCCTACACTACCCAAAGTCTAAAATACTAACTAATTATAGAAGAAAAGAAAAATGCAATGAGTATACTGACTCCCTTACTGTCCAAAGAATACAATACATTTTAAAATAAAGATTAAAAGTAAAAGGCACCTGGGCACACCTTTCCTACTGCTTTTTGCTTGAGGGGTTTTATTCAATCTTGTCCAGTTCATCCAGTCCAGGACCCATTGGATATTGGTGGATCAATTCCAGATCTCCTCACAGATACATTGATCATCTGTTTGGCAGCTGTATTGGCCATCATTGATCTAAGAAAAGGCGAAACACAACAGCACAAAAACAACAACTGCTACGGCTATAATTATTCCCACTTTTGTAAGCAATTTACCCCGTGATCCAAATATTTTGTCAAAGGTCACAATATGCTTATCTCCTACATTTTCAGTGACTTTTTCCCTTATTATTCAGTTTGTTCATTGCCTTGGTGAATAATCCATCAGGAGCTGTATTATTTGGAACATGAGTACAACAGTTAGCTTAAAATATTACACAACACATTCTTTCTCCACGAATATCCAATTTAATGTTTGTCTGTTTTTCTATGACATTTTGCTTATGGGTCCCCAACTGTTCTCCTAAGGCTATCAATGTGTATTCAGTGTGGTTAATGAACTTCTGTCAATCACAATAAATGTAATTCATCATTTTTATCACAAATTATCTATATATACAAATCCTCAAAGCCTGATTTTACTTCATCTCTATCCTTAAATTCGTTTAGTATTCTCCTTGGTTGACCAATCAAATCTATACACACATTTTCTGACAATGTTTTGGACACAAATGTTTCATTTGGCAAAAATAATCATCAAAATCATCTATCATCTAATCACTTCCAATGGTCAAAAAATCCATGCGCATTGGAAATTAAAATAGTAAGAAGTGTTGTTAGTGTAATCATTTGTCTTTTTATATCTTATTTGTCCATCAATCTAAAGTTGAGGTGTTTTGCAATGCCTTCTAATTGACTTATCGATATAGCCTTAATTTTATGTTCAAATCTAAATATCAAGATGCGAATACCATCAATTCTAAATTAGTAACACAACTCTGACAAAAACTACTGAATGTAGGCAATGTGGTATTCCCCATGCAACAGTGTCTAAATATTTAAAATAATACAGCTGGCTGATATCAGTTGCCATATGGTAAACACTATTGTCTTAAACCCCAAATTGTTCAATATCTAATAGATCAAATGATCTGGTATGTCTGGACATGCTGCAGTTTCAATTTCTCATATCTAATTCGTCAATCTTTTAATCTGATTTCTCTTCATAATCTTTTTTCTTTTTGTTGTTTATGAGCTGCTCTTTTAAATGGCTGGAGATCTCAGCATAATCTCGAATTCATGGCTAACAATATTATCATCACGTAATCTCTGGTAATGATAGCATTTGTGATATCACAAGTTTGTTATTTTGGAATTACTACTTTAGATCTAGCCCTAAAAAAATAAACTATTGACCAAGATTGAGTGACCAGCACCATAGCTTTATCATCCACATTTTTGTTGTTTAACACATTATGTCCCTCCTTTTTTTTCCCTGATAGAGTGCTCAGTATCATAAAAGCTTATCAGCTCTATCTTGAAAGCAGAGCCCAAAAGAGTCTCAGTCTCTCCCTCAGTGTCTCTCTCTCTCTCTCTTAATTGTTGAGTCACGCAAACACTCAACTTCCCTTCCTTTTTTTTTTTAAAGCTTATGGCTGAACTGATGTCTATTAAAAAGAAAAAAAAGAGAGTGTTAGCTTAAAAGAATACAGAGAACTGCTGTTGGGCCACTGACTAATCAAAATGCCATTAATATGGCCAATCAATAAAATTTGAAGCTGTCTCTATAGTGATCATTGAAAATTAGGAAAGGATGAAGTTCTTCTGCTTGGATCAGTGATCAGTTTAACTGGTTGGGCTGCTGTTTGAGTGTTTTCCTCCTCATCTGATGCATTTGGTCTGTCAGTCTTTGATAGCATTATGGCGTCATGGTGTGACATAGTAGTTTGACTCTGAATGCTGTTGTCTCTCTGCCTCACCTCAGTCTGGCTTTTGAACGAGCCACGGAGGAGGCAATTTTGCATGCTGACAGCATGTTGTCTTGTTCATTTCTGCATTAATTCAGTCTTTGTCCATACCATAACTTCCTCTGTCAGGGGGAATGAAAGGTCATCGACCAATGCCTCTTCTTTTCTCTGCAGCCATGTCCTTGTGTTTCTTGCTCTCATTTGTTGCACAGTCCAGATGCCTTCATTTAGTGTGTCAACAAAAGTCATCTGGTGTCATCTGGAAATTGAACACTCAGAGATCCGCATCAAATTTATCCTTTTTAAATTCTGCCATCATCTCTTTCAATTGTCCCTTAATTTCAGAAATATCATCTGGTTTATAACAGCAGTATTCTAATAAAGCATGTTCTTCTTTGCAGAAAAGATCAAGCATCAGAATGCAGAAAACAGTAGCATTTCAGTCTAAGTTGCCTTATCTTCACCCAATCTTGCTCATTTAACACAATGCACAAGTTAATTTATTTAACACAATCCAAAAATCTCAGAATCTCTGCAATGGATAAAATTTTCAAACTGTCTCCCAGGGATAACGAATGTCATATAGCAGGTCAGTGTATAATACAGTCACAGTACTCACATCGAATATATTTCTCTCTCTATATATACACTCACCTAAAGGATTATTCGGAACACCATACTAATACTGTGTTTGACCCCCTTTCGCCTTCAGAACTGCCTTAATTCTACGTGGCATTGATTCAACAAGGTGCTGAAAGCATTCTTTAGAAATGTTGGCCCATATTGATAGGATAGCATCTTGCAGTTGATGGAGATTTGTGGGATGCACATCCAGGGCACGAAGCTCCCGTTCCACCACATCCCAAAGATGCTCTATTGGGTTGAGATCTGGTGACTGTGGGGGCCATTTTAGTACAGTGAACTCATTGTCATGTTCAAGAAACCAATTTGAAATGATTCGATCTTTGTGACATGGTGCATTATCCTGCTGGAAGTAGCCATCAGAGGATGGGTACATGGTGGTCATAAAGGGATGGACATGGTCAGAAACAATGCTCAGGTAGGCCGTGGCATTTAAACGATGCCCAATTGGCACTAAGGGGCCTAAAGTGTGCCAAGAAAACATCCCCCACACCATTACACCACCACCACCAGCCTGCACAGTGGTAACAAGGCATGATGGATCCATGTTCTCATTCTGTTTACGCCAAATTCTGACTCTACCATCTGAATGTCTCAACAGAAATCGAAACTCATCAGACCAGGCAACATTTTTCCAGTCTTCAACTGTCCAATTTTGGTGAGCTCGTGCAAATTGTAGCCTCTTTTTCCTATTTGTAGTGGAGATGAGTGGTACCTGGTGGGGTCTTCTGCTGTTGTAGCCCATCCGCCTCAAGGTTGTGCGTGTTGTGGCTTCACAAATGCTTTGCTGCATACCTCGGTTGTAACGAGTGGTTATTTCAGTCAAAGTTGCTCTTCTATCAGCTTGAATCAGTCGGCCCATTCTCCTCTGACCTCTAGCATCAACAAGGCATTTTCGCCCACAGGACTGCCGCATACTGGATGTTTTTCCCTTTTCACACCATTCTTTGTAAACTCTAGAAATGGTTGTGCGTGAAAATCCCAGTAACTGAGCAGATTGTGAAATACTCAGACCGGCCCGTCTGGCACCAACAACCATGCCACGCTCAAAATTGCTTAAATCACCTTTCTTTCCCATTCTGACATTCAGTTTGGAGTTCAGGAGATTGTCTTGACCAGGACCACACCCCTAAATGCATTGAAGCAACTGCCATGTGATTGGTTGATTAGGTAATTGCATTAATGAGAAATTGAACAGGTGTTCCTAATAATCCTTTAGGTGAGTGTATAATATACTCTCTCTTTATATCAGATATATATTTTTCTTCAATCCTACATCTGTACTTGTTTTTCCACTTGTCTTAGTACTTCAGCTGTTTTCAAATAAACATGTTTCCTGTCGATTGGAAAATGAGAGGATTGTCTATGGCTTTCCATTTACTTTTCCTGCTAGTTTCATCATTTGTCCTAAATATTTTGAGTGGCATCCTCTACTTGCATACAAAGTGACAAGTGGAATTGAATTTGGAATTTGAAACCATTTTTCACTTAAATGTCCTTTTTCAGCCTACATTGCTGCCCCTTGTGGGCCTATTATTATGTATTATTAACAAGACTTCCTGCCCTTTTTGTGTCATTTAGCCTCTTCTTTTCGAGTTCTGGGTCCCTACCTAAATCATATATAATTATACAACACTGTGTGAAGAAATTCAATTTTGAAAAAACTGTGGACACTGACACCCATACACTGGCTCAACAAATGACCTCCAAACAGCCATGCCCATGCAAGAAGAATCAGCCCAAGATCCTCACCCACAATCAAAAACGTATATTCACCAAACATCTCCAACTGTGTCAATCCATCAAGCCAAAGTGAAAAATCTGTGTTGGCCGAACAAGTCCCAAACACAAAAAACTATATATGCGGCTGAGGAAAACCATTGGTATGGAGAATTCAAATGCGGATGCGCAAGAGAGTGCGCAGATTCGAACCAGCTGGTGTTGAAGACAGAAACAAACATTCCCAAGAGAATACTGATATTCATTTTTGCAAGTTCCAAGATGCCATGGTAAGCACTGAGCACTGAAACCACTCTCCAAAGTCCTGCCCCAGGACCGGTGCAAGTTCATGCAACCATTGGCTCCATGATCGTGTCCTCCCTGCCACTACACTGCCACCTGATGGTAGCCAACAGTCTCACTTTCCTCATGTACATGTCCAAAACTCCAACATATCCAAAGTTAAATTTACTTCCTGTTTCCTGAGATACCTTCATCTGATCGGTTTTTGAAGGCAGCATAGATTTATCCTTCGCTGCCTTTGATATCCCACAATTCTGTGCTTTCCATTCTGACAGTTGAGCTAAAAAATAAGATGGCTCCTCAGTTTGTGTGTAAATGTAAGTTTTTGACCATTGTTTTCCACTTTTGATGTCCTTTCTAGCCCCTTTCTAGTGATATTTTGTAGTAGATCACTAAACTGTTACACTGCATAAGTTTTCGGATGCAGCCAGTGCCGCCAGACTGCTTTCACGGATTCAGCCATTCCATCAGTGACAGACCCCCTGTAACTCCTCATCCTCATCTGCAGTATGCAAACCACTGCAGAAAAAGTCCTGGATCATCCTGTAAAGACAAAAAAATGATTAGCATCAAGTTAAGTCATTCTAGTGCCTTTCACCATGCTGTGATACCTGTGCTGTTTCTTTGAATCTCTTCAATAAATACCTGGGAATGTTCTTCCTGTTCTTTGTTTTTCAACAACGTTGACAACTACAGCCCGCATACATCCATCCATCCATCCACCATACCATTAAACAAATGACAAAGCAAAATCTGCATCGACTGACACAAGTCTCATCCTCATTATACAATTACTTCTGTCACTGTGATGCAGGGGCACTTTATTATTAGTAATGTTAGTTTTTATTTGCAGGATTTTATGCAGTGCCTTTTTTTTTTTGAAAGTTTTCTTTACCTAGACATCCTGTTATGCAGAAGACTTCTTGGATGTATTTACTTAATTAAAATAGGGTATTTTCACCAAATATCCTGAGTTGGAAATTGATCAGTCAACAAAGTGATGATAAAATGTCAACCTTGTTATCTGCTTTCTGTATTTTGCTTGATGTATTTGTTTTTCATGCATATATAAATTCATGCTACAATTTAAAATATTTAATTGGACCGACAACAGTTTGGTAAACTTTTTTTTTTTCTGTTGGCTCAACATATGATTTACTATTGAGCCCAGGTTAACAGACTGTTGCCATGATTGAAAAAATTAAATTATCAGAAAATCAATTTTGCCAATTGAAGTCACTAGATGTTTTTGAGTTAAAGAGGTCTTCCTTTTTTTCTTCTTCTTTTTTCTTTTTTTTTCTTCCTTTTTTACATTGAATGAAATTCAGTCTTTGGTATACATGGCTCATGGAGTTGCTCTTTTATGTACTTTCCTCATTTGTTAATTGTTTTCTCTTTTCCCTAAATCTCCTAACCAATATACTAGGGCTGGGACGATACACCTCTCCTGATTTGATCCTATCACAATACTTGGGTGCCGATTCGATATTGCAATGTATTGTATTTTTTTCCAGCACTAGAGCATAAGGAAAAGTTGAATCATACACTTACAGATTGTAGCTACATCATGTATAAGATTACTCATATTTACAAAAACAATTCATCACATCTTTCTGAGTTTTATTTCAGAAGCAGCATACATTACAGTACTACGTTCTCTTGAATAAATGATTAAATGACAAACACATTTTATAACAGTCATTTGTCGCCACCTAGTGGTGAAACAATGTAATCGATACAGTCGTTATTTGTAGCGCCGTTTTCAAAAGGTGATAACTATTTTGATCACTGCCATAGACATCAGTGTTTATATTTGAACTATAAACTTTTACCAGTACTTCTATGATAATTTGTAGGACTGGGAGAGAAAATTGATTCACCTACTGGCGCGATTTTTTAGTTTTATTTACGATTTTCAAATCTTTTTTTTATTTATTTTTTTTATTCCATAATCGATATTAATTCAAATCTAAAAATTTGATTGATTTATTTTAGGCCTTGCTTATATCCGAGGTGGACAAGTTACACACTTTTCTTTTAATCTTCACTTTTCGGCGAAATGTGTCGTTATCTATGCGTGTCACGTGACATAATATCCCTTTCAAGCGGATGTGAGACTACCCAGTGCTTCTGAGAAAGCAAAATGCACCACAGAGTCAATTGTGTTTTGCACACATGGATTTATTTGTGGCGGTCTGCCACAATATCAACATTGACGGCTAAAAATTATATTTAAACCGTTCCGAAAGCGGTTCTGATTGGATGTGTGGGAGGAGCCTTGTATCCTTAAATCCTTAACGTCGTTCCAAACCCTTAAGATCTTCGTTCATCTTCGGAACACAAATTAAGATATTTTTGATGAAATCCGAGAGCTTTCTGGCCCCACATAGACAGCAACACAATGGCCACTTCCCCCTCCAAGCCCCTCCTTCCTCTCGCGCACAAGATTTCTCAGGTGGCCCCTCCTCTCTCTGTCGGAGGCAGCCCATCTTTTCTGCCTCTCTCTCTCTCTCTCTCTCTCTCATATCACAGTCACCGTTTACTTTTGCTATAGGAGAGAGAAACAAGTGTTATTTACTAGTTTCTCTTTATCAATGAATATAATTCAAACATCCCTGATCTGTACATTTGACTCACAATTCAGCCATGAGAAAAACAGATTCATACTCTACTCGCATACACAAGTCATCTGGTCAATGTTTATTTCTACTTGTAGGCAGACAAAAAAGGTACAAAGGTAAAAGGGTTTTTCTTATTAACAGCTGTGTTTCTCTGTTTAGATCACAGTGTCAGCAATTTGGATAATGTCCAAACAGGCAGCAAAGCCAATTTTTGGGTATGTTTTTTGTTCTGGGGGTGATTTTTCTGATTTCTTTTACATCCCCCTTTTTTATTCAATATTTTTTTTGTTTTTACAATTTTTATGTTTACAATCTTTTTAAATGTTTATGTTTACAATTACAGTTTTTCATGCCACAGAATCCATAAAGCAGTCACTAAAACATTTGTTCAACACACTTAATTGCATACAACACAGTCAGCACAGTTGAGTACTCTTACACCTCTCTGCTGGTGTCGCACTCTTCTCGTGTGCGAGTACTCTTTTACCTCTCTGCTGGTGTCGCACTCTTCTCGTGTGTGAGTACTCTTACACCTCTCTGCTGGTGTCGCACTCTTCTCGTGTGCGAGTACTCTTTTACCTCTCTGCTGGTGTCGCACTCTTCTCGTGTGTGAGTACTCTTACACCTCTCTGCTGGTGTCGCACTCTTCTCGTGTGTGAGTACTCTTACACCTCTCTGCTGGTGTCGCACTCTTCTCGTGTGCGAGTACTCTTTTACCTCTCTGCTGGTGTCGCACTCTTCTCGTGTGTGAGTACTCTTACACCTCTCTGCTGGTGTCGCACTCTTCTCGTGTGTGAGTACTCTTACACCTTGACGGTGATTAACCAGGCTGCTTATAAGAAGCTTGAGAGTTGACAAGAGTAGGAAATATGAAGTGTTGGGACAAAAGGCTGGGAGCGTGATCTCTCCGTTCCTGGAAGCTTGGTTACCCTGTTGGCTCTCTCTCGTCCTCTCCAGTTCAAGGCTTGATGTTGTTGTCTTGTGATTTTTGTCATTTTATCTTTAAATGTAGTTATGTCTTTCTTCTTGATTAAATACTTATTATTTTTGCAAATCATGGCCTCTCCCTTTCATGTTGCTTCTCCTCAAAGCAAGGGGTTGTAACATATGGGGGCTCGGCCGTGATTGGCCTGAGATTGGCTCAGGGGTTTGTAGGAATTTGGATAATTCTTTAATTAGAATTATGATTTAGATAATTCTTTAATTAGAATTATGATTTAGATAATTCTTTAATTAGAATTATGATTTGGATGATTCTTTAATTAGAATTAGAATTTGGGATAATTTGTTGAGTAAGAGTATTGGTTTGGTAATTGGATTAGTATTAGGAGAAAATAAGTTTTGGGGGAGTGTCATACAAAAAGGATTTTTTTTTTGGTTTGGATTAGTGGTCTTGGACTGGAGAGAGAGAGACAACTAGCCGACAGTCGCACTTAAACTGTGCGGTTTAGACTGCATAAGCCATGAGAAACCCCGTGTTAGGCTGAAGAAGCGTTCAGCGTGTTATTTTAGTTTGTTGTTTTTGGTGCGTTGAACGCGGGTAGACTGGTTAGCAGTTGAGCTGCATGTGGGCGTACTGAAGACTAGGGTTGAGGATAATTAGTTGCTCAATTATTAGTTAGATGCGGGGTGGCTTTACAAAGAGTTCTGGCAGTGGAAGTGTGACCAGTTGGTTCGGGTGAGTATAACTTTATTTGTTTAAACGTTCTGGTAGTTATAGCTGGAAAAAAAAGCCGAAATGGATTTGTTACAGGATTTTTTGGGGGCTCCTATGAAGGAAAAACTAGGAGGTCTTTCAAATGAACAAAGTAACAAAGTAGCTGAACATTTTGATTTTGAATTAGCTGTAACAAAGAGTTCCAAAACCAAATTTATTCGGGACGCGGTAGAGGAACAAATAAAAGAGAGATTGATTTTAACTTCAGAGACCCAGTCTGAAGAGGTGATACCTGAAGGTACTTCGACACCTCATGCGTTATTAGCACATGTTGGATTAACATTCGAGCAACAGTTAGAACTCCTTAGTATACAAAACAAAGAATGTGAATTGGATAGACAACTTGAATTACAGAAATTAAAAATAACAATTAAAAAATTAAAAAAACGAAAAAACGCTGGTGATACATTCTATAAAAAGCAAAATGGTAGCGGAAATGTAGTAAAAAATTAGAACAAAGCAGAGTATGCTAGAAAAGTCGATCTAGATTCAACCTGTAGGTATTGTTTGGAAAAAGGTCATTGGAAAAAGGAATGCCCTGTATTACGAAATAAATTTAAATCCGGGGTTCCAAAAGCTGTTGGTCTGGTGTCAACTACGGCATTGAGTTTGAAATCAGATATAGGAGTAGTAGAGATGTACGGAAGGGATGATGGTGATTCTTTGCAAGCAGGTTACAAACCGTTCATAACTCTGGGGACTGTGTCTTTTGGCGATTTGACGAAAGTACCTATTAAGATATTACGAGACAAGGGGTCATCTGAATCTTTCTTATTGGATTCTAAACTGCTGTTTTCTTCTAAATCGAATACGGGTAAAAGTGTTCTAATTCAAGGAATAGGATTAGAGACATTTTCGGCTCCCCTGCACCGAATTCAGTTAGATTCTGAGGTGGTGAAAGGAGAGGTAGAAATTGCCTTGAGATCAAGGTTGCCTATTGACGGTATGGATTTGATTTTGGGAAACATTTTGGCCGGGAGTAAAGTATGGGGTACGGAGGTGTTTCGCAGGGTAGAATCAGATCAGTGTGTTCAAGAATTGCCTGAAGTTTTTAGTTCCTGCGCTGTAACCCGAGCGATGAGCAAGAATAAATGTAGGGAGGAGGAAGAAGACCAAGAGAAAATTAATTTTGATCTTTCCCAGAATTTGTCTTGGCTTTCTCCATCGATTTCTCTGCAGGATTTGATTGTAGAGCAAAAAAATGATCTGCAAATGAAACCCTTGTTTGAATCGGTTAAAACGGAATCGGAGATGCAAAGTTTGGCTAGCGGATATTTCATACAGAACGGATTATTACTTCGTAAATGGACGCCGTGTTATGATAAAATTCTGGCCGACCCACCGTTTCAAATAGTGATACCGGAGGGATTGTGGGCGGTAGTTTTGAAAGCTGCTCACGGTGATATAGCTGGTCACTTTGGAGTGAAGAAAACCTATCACAGCGTGGTGCGTTATTTCTTTTGGCCTCGATTAAAGGGAGACGTGGTTGCTTTTATAAAAACTTGCCATGTCTGTCAATTGGTTGGAAAGCCAAACGAGGTGATAGCTCCTGCTCCGTTGTATCCTATTCCGGTGGTGAAAAATCCTTTTGAGCATCTAACGATTGATTGTGTGGGGCCATTACCTCTTTCTAAAACTGGTTCAATTTATATATTGACTGTGATGTGTCAAACTACGCGATACCCGGCTGCGTATCCATTGCGAAATATTACTACGAAGTCTATAGTAAAGGCTTTGACTCAATTTATTTCCATATTTGGAATTCCTCGTGTTATTCAGTCTGACGGGGATAAACTTCATGTCTCGCATGTTTGCACAAATTTTGAAACAGTTGCGTGTAGATCATCAGAAAAGTAGTGCTTATCATCCGGAGAGTCAGGGGGCCCTCGAGCGCTTTCATCAAACGCTGAAGCAGTTGTTAAGAACGTACTGTACTGAATTGATGAAAGATTGGGAGGAGGGATTACCTTGGTTGTTGCTTGTGCTCGCGAGGTCATTCAGGAAAGTTTGGGGTTCAAACCGCTCGTGCTTTTGCGTGATGATTTGTGGGAAGCTGAACCACCTGTAAATCTTTTGGATTATGTAAATGGGTTCCGATTAAGGTTGTACTGTGCCGGTGCCTTAGCTCATGAGAATTTAGGTAGGGCACAATCGAAAATGAAAACCTGGTTTGATCATAGGGCAGAAAGAAGGGAATTCCATCCGGGAGATCAGGTCTTGGTGTTATTTCCAATGACTGGTTCCTCTTTCTCAGCGAGATTTTCTGGACCTTATACTGTGCTTGAGAAATTGTCAGAGCAAAACTATATGATTTCTACTCCTGATAGAAAGAAGAAGGCTCAGCTGTGCCATGTAAATCTATTGAAGCCTTATGTGGTTCGTGAAATCGGATTTCATGGCGCTAGCAGAGATGATGAAATTAAGCCTGTTGCGATTGTGGCAGGGGGTGGAAGTGTTTTTTGTTAGATGGGGTTGAGAAGGATATTTTTGAGGAATATTTAATTCAACCTAGACTCTGCAATTCTGAGCAGTTAAACCAACTGGAGAGTATGTTTGGGTATTTATCTCCAGATAAGGACGAGGAATTAAGACAGCTGATTACAGAGTTTCGAGTGCTTTTTTCTGATATTCCTTTCTGCACTGATATGATTCAGGATGATATTGACGTCGGTGATTCAAAACCTATTCGGCAACGATTTTATCGAGTGTCTCCTGAAAAACAACATCTTTTGGAATTAGAGGTTAAGTATCTTTTGGAAAATGGACTGATTATAGAAGATTAAATGCTGTAACGAAGTTCGTTACGAAGATTGATTTACTTAAGGGATATTATCAAGTGCCCCTAACATCTCGTGCTCAGGAGGTATGTGCTTTCACTACATTGTCAGGATTATATACTTATAAACGCAGGAGTTTCGGTCTTCGAAACGCTCCCGCTACATTCCAGCATTTGATGAATTCGGTAATCTCGGGGCTGGAGGGATGTGCTGTTTATCTCTACGATGTGGTAGTGTATAGTCAGACATGGGAAGAACATCTTCGTCAGTTAGGGGAGTTATTTACTCGTTTGGTAAATTGACGGTAAATTTAGCTAAATGTGAATTCGCACGTGCCACTGTAGTATATCTGGGAAATGTGGTAGGGCAGGGTAAAGTGTGTCCTATTCGGGCAAAAGTCCAGGCTATTGATAATTTCCCAGCTCCTTCTACCAAGAAAGAGTTAATGAGGTTCCTAGGAATGATTGGGTACTATAGTAAGTTCTGTGAAAATTTCTCAACAGTGGTTGCTCCTTTAACGGGTTTGTTAAAAGGCAAGCAGAAATACGAATGGTCCTCACGTTGTCAAAGTGCTTTTGATAATGCCAAATTGGTGCTGAGTTCTGCTCCCGTGTTAACGGCACCTCGTTGGGACCGTCTTTTTTATTTAAAGGTGGACGTGAGTGGGTTGGGTGCAGGAGCTGCGCTTTTGCAGAAGGATGACAATGGCATTGATCGACCTATTAGCTTCTTTTCTAAGAAGTTTAATTTGTGTCAAAGGAATTATTCAACCATAGAAAAGGAGTTGTTGGCATTAATTTTGGCTTTACAACATTTCGATGTGTATGTGGGGGGAGGTTTTGGGCCGGTGGTAGTATTTACAGACCACAATCCTCTTACCTTCTTACAGTCTTTGCATAGTCCAAATCAACGACTTATTCGCTGGGCTTTATTTTTGCAGTCCTATAGCTTGGATATTCGTCACATTAGAGGGGTAGATAATGTGGTGGCGGATACCCTGTCACAAGCTCTATTGCATGAGTAATTTATTACAACATTGTTGGTCATTGTCTCCAGTTCTTTCGCCTCATTTCTGTATGTTCCCAAGGCGCCTGGGGGTATAGAGAGGTGGAGGTGAATGAGGGGTAGGTGGTGAAGGTGAGAGGGTAAGTGTAACCAATAATTTGATTTCCAAGTCTGGTCATATCATGTGATAGCTTGCATGTGTCTGTTTTGTGTACTATGTTAACAGAGTACCTTTATCTAGGGCCTCTGTTCTTAGGAGGGAGGTGTGACGACTCACGGGGTGTAATATTTTATTTTGTCCAGCAGGGGTCTCTGGGGTAATGTTGTTTGTGTTCTCAGGTTGAGCGCTGTGACACAGGTGTGAAGAATTGACGGTGATTAACCAGGCTGCTTATAAGAAGCTTGAGAGTTGACAAGAGTGGGAAATATGAAGTGTTGGGACAAAAGGCTGGGAGCGTGATCTCGCCGTTCCTGGAAGCTTGGTTACCCTGTTGGCTCTCGTCCTCTCCAGTTCAAGGCTTGATGTTGTTGTCTTGTGATTTTTGTCATTTTATCTTTAAATGTAGTTATGTCCTTCTTCTTGATTAAATACTTATTATTTTTGCAGATTTGACTATGTGTATGGCCTCTCCCTTTCATATTGCTTCTCCTCGAGTCAAGGGGTTGTAACAGTACTCTTACACCTCTCTGCTGGTGTCGCACTCTTCTCGTGTGTGAGTACTCTTAAAGCACTCTTTACCTAGTAAAGCCACCCTTATCTCCTATCAAGGGGCTCTTTACTTCCCTTGGCTTTTTCCATGCCAGACTATTTCTACACTACGCAAGCACATCTTTTGAAATCTGGAACTCCTTTTTCTCTATTCTACCACACATTTTTCTAGATTCGATTTGGTGGAGCCCTTTCTCCGATCACCGTCACAGGTTTGACTCAGCAGACCACGCAAACATTTTAAAATTAATAAGCAAAATTTGCTCTTACCTCATAGGCACGCATTTGTTTGTGTGATCTGCCAAGCCCCACCAGCCACGGCTCTCGACGATGTCGGCCTCGGCCTGCTCCTGTCTGGCTTGGCAATTTTATGTTGTGGAGAAAAGTCATCTCTTTCTTGCAAATGAAGCTCAAGAGGCAGAGTTCCAGAAGTCAAAATAAGATGGAGAATAAGATGGAGAATCAACACGTAAGATACACAGGAGTGAACAGCCTTAGTAACACAGGCAAGATGAGACTTATTTCTGTGTCTGAAATCACCCCCTATACCCTCATTCACTATTTCCCTAAATTATTCTACTAATATTGTTCACTTGAGGGAGTGAATGGAAACGAATGAGTGAATTCGGACACCAAGTGTACTGGAAGGGCTGCCTTGCATAGTTTGTGCTTGCTGTTTAATAATTATTTGAAACTTAGCAAACTGGAAGAAATAAGATTTATCTTGAACTCTTTCATGGAAACTAGCATGTATAAACCTTAATTAAACAATTTAATAATCAAAAAAAAAATGTATACCTGTATAATATTACGCTGTAGCTACATTGGCCCAGCGGTTTGAAAAATGGATGGATGATTCAGCTGTGAGCACCATTCGCTGCATGACTCACAGTGCATTATGGGTATTCTCTAGCTGTTACGTTACATCGGTTGTACACTTGTTATTGTGGTGCATTATGGGATTGAATGAGTGCACTTGATAGCGTCCACTATGGTTTCGGACAACCACTACAAATGGCTGTCCTCTCAAATAGTGCCCTATTTAAGGGATAGGGGCAATTTCGGACACAGCCAAAGAGTGAGTGCTGAGTATGCAGTCCTTGATTGGCAGGTTAACAATGTCCAGGTGTGTGTAATCAGAATGCCGGGGAGAGTGAAGCTGTTTCTCAATATTACTTGCATAGCCCCAGTTCTCTGATAACAATAGTAAGGCATCTCACCATGGGAACTTGTGCCACTGTCCCTCCTATATTGGTTAGTGAACCTGCTGAACTGACCCTTAAAATGTTTGAAATGGGACCATCTACAATTAACAACTTTCTTCGTTTTCCCCAGGGGAGGAAGAAAAGTGTTGAACTCCAAGTGGGGTGGAGCTGCTCTCTGCCCCCTGAGGCAAACAAGTCTCGTTCTTAGGTAGCCCTCTTCTTTTCCCTCTCTGCCCCTTGGCCCACCTGCTGAGAGGGCCAGTCGATGGAAAGTTTGGTCGCGGCACTGCATCACACTTCTATAAGGTCTAATTCCACAGCAGGGGTGGGTGCGGAGGGTCTCCTCCACACTGGTTACTAGGTGGATCATCATCTTCCCCCGCTATACCTGAGGGCATCACCAAAGGTCGCTTTATCGCACTTTATCCTGCCCACTGACTTAAGCAGTCAAAAGCTGCATTAAGATCAAGAAGCACTAAAACAGCACAAAAGTGAGGAATAAGTACACTAAGACATGTATGGATTAATTTTTAAATATTTATTTTGCATTCAAATAGATCATTCTCCAATATTTCATCATTCTAAGAATTTAATACTCTGATCATTAGAGGTAAAATAACATGTAAATAAATATACATGGAAAAATATAAAACAATATATGAATAACTTCCAAAAATGGAAGAAAATAAACTTTATCAATATTGCCATGTTTGTAGTTATCTAAACAACGTATAGCGCATTACTGGTCCAATGATATGAAATATATTACAATTAAAATAGGGATGCATTTCATGAGGGCATCCAAACCCCTCTTCTTCATTAAGTCGATGCCACTCAATCGTCCCAACAACGTCTTGCATGACAAATTGAAGACAAATCTCTATCAAGTCACCATTTCTATTGCACAGCATTTCATGTCCCTGTCCAACCCAGAACGATGCAGACAGGAATGATAGACACGCGTGGAAATGCATCACAACATACATAAATTAGTTGAACAGGCACAATTTGAAAAAAAAAAAAAGACAGTTCCTTTTGGGCTAGTATATATAACTTCTATACATGACGCAAATGGTTTTAATACAATCTAATCGATATGCTGTGTTTTCGGTAGACAGCAATTGCTTCTGATAATGATGATAAATGGATGTTTAAGACATACATCCATATCAGTAAATGTATGTTAAAAGAATGTGATGTACGACTAGTAAAATTGCCTTCCCAAGAAACACAGTGTCCGGCATATTTTGTAAAAGTGCTGGCATTGGAGAAAAAAAGGAAAGAAAGTACTTGTAAGACAAAATATTCATTTTTTGAGGAACACAGGATGTCTTCTACTCATTCAGACAAATAATCACAGCTAAAAGCCTTGTGGCTTAGTAATCTAAACTAATTTCCCTTCTAATATAAATCTAGGACCTGAAGAATAAAGCCAAACCACACTAACATAATGCAGTATGATAAATATTGCAGTTATTAAATTAACATTTGTCAATATAAAGAAGACAATAAATGTACTCATTAAAAATGTATTGATATTTGAGTCGTACAGCCTGTGTATCCTCTTGTACTGATAGGGGTAGATGTATATCATTCCCCTTTTCGAACCATCCATATATTTTGTACATTTCTTGATCCTTAACCTCCACTGTGCAATGACGCATGAAAAATACAATTAAATAAAACATCATCCAAAGACATTTTGATCAAATGTAAAAGATCACAGAAGGCATTTCACCCAGTAGCTGGTGCCATCATCTCCGGCAAGCCACAGTCAATATGCCTGTCCCCCGCCCATCAGTTAAACTCTCAGGCACATCTAAGCTCGCTCTCTAGGAGCTCAGCTCCTCTCTGCAACCATTGGCACACATTGCATCTTTTCTGGAAGTTGTTACTGTAGCTTGTCCTATAACGTCCCACGTTCCTCCTGGGCATGTCCGGGTTGTATCAGTGTCCCTTTGTGCTGCCAGGTCGTACATGCAAATAAACTGGAAGAGCTAAGTGTCCCACCCTGTGGTCCTTCTTCTGTCTCGATGCTGGAATGGACACTCTGGATGGTATCACGGAGGCTGTTACTGGAAGGCAAGGTCAGCCGGAGGACCATAAGAAAAACCTGGGAACGCTCCAGCCGCCTCCCGCACGCTGCTGGTCATGTGCAGGTTATCAGTGTTGCATAGAGAGGTCGACACAGGTAAGTGTGTGAACTCTGGGTCAAAGTGCCGAAGGTCAGTGGGACCACTCTGCAGATTCAAAAGAGACAATTTATTACATATATATATATATATATATATATAGAGAGAGAGAGAGAAACAAGGATTTATGGTAAACATACCATACCATACTATACTTAAATATACTTTAAGGCAAGACACTACAGGCAAAACTATTGTTTTTTAAGAGTTTGGGCTACTTTGCTTCCATAACACGTAGACTGATAGAAAGAAAAGTGTTTGTTGTTATACTTTATGTATTTGCATCTGTATATTTTCAAAAAATAAATAACTTTAAAGGCCTTTTTCTCAAAATGAGTTTTTTTTTTTTTTTTTTTACCAGAAATCTCCACTTTAGTAGCACTTACATACACCAAACATGGTGAAAATATGTTTGGTTTTTTTCCTTTATGGAGTGATAAAAAGATATTTACAAAATCCCCTCTGTAAAAACCTTTAATATGTCAACCAAATAAAACAATAATTTTGAATTTTAATTAATTTTTCAATTCATTTTGGATTTTTTCCCAATGTTTAGATTTTTTGTTCTGGAAATGTATGCAAATAAGTGCATTTTAATTAGCTTTAAAATTAGTTTAAAATTAAATTACATTTACTCTATTCACCTGTGGTGTCTTGCCTTGTATGTCATTTATTTAAATATATTTATAATTACACATTTGTAATGATGAAGTAATTATGAAGCTATTTAGTTTATTTAGAATATATTAACTTTAAATGTAATATTGAATAACACACCACAGTTAAAATGATTTAACCTAAGTATCAAGTACTTTGCCTAAGTATGTTACTCAACACATCAAAATAAGTGTACTTCTTTAAAGCACAACAAAAGATTATTAAAACATAATGATTTAAAATGTACTAAAAAGTTTAGTATTAGCATTATTACAAATTATTACTATGCAGGTAAAGAGTTAACTTACCACTGAAGGAATGAAAGGAGGCGTGATCTTTTTGGCCATGAGGTCGTCCCAGTTGATGGGAGAAAAGAAGCTGTGAAACTTCAGCTCCAGCTACAAATAAACAAAAGTTTGTATAAGAATCACAAATCTCAGGAAAATAAACCATTTGCGAGTAGCACCGGTGTGTTGTTACACTTACAAAATCATCTTTGGACCCCAGTCTCTTGGTACGGTCCTTGTGCAGCAAACCCTCCAGCAGGTCCCGGCCAGAGTTGGACACATTAGGCTTCAGGACTAGGGGCTTGTGAAGGATGTTGTTGTACATCTCAGCTGTGTTGCGACTGTAGAATGGAGGCTAGAAAAACAGAGCGAAAGATTAATTGTTTGCCAAATTTATCCTTTGCTACAGCCGATCTAGTCATTCTTCAGGCAAAAGACTTGATAGGTCTTCTCACCAGTCCGTAGAGCATCTCAAACAGTACTGATCCCAGGCACCACCAGTCTACTGTACGATCATAAGCCTGTTTCTGGAGCACCTCAGGTGCCAAGTACTGCGGGGGAAAAAAAAGAAAGAAATGAAAACACTGTTTAAATCAGAATTTCTTGTCAAATATAGACAAACTATCTTGTATTCACCTGTTGAAAAGTACACTTTAGGATACTTTAAAAAAGAGCACTTATTAAAAAAATTTACTTTAAAAGAATACACTTAAGTGTGAACTGAATGTAATGTTTTCAGACACGGAATGTTAACTGAAATTAAATGGAAACGTATATACAGTATGGTTAATGTGTACTGCTGCATGTACTTACAAGCATTTATGGTAAACTAAAATATACTTAAATGTCATTTCTATTGAAACTTGTTTGTGATGAAGTTGCAATTTAGTATGTTTAAAATATATTCACTTTGAAGGTAATACTAAATAACACTACAGTTAACATTATAATCAAGTACTTTGCATGTGCTTTAGTATGTTAGTCAACAAATCAAAATGAGTGTACTTTAAAGCATGACATGTACTTTAATGTAAAACTTTTAGTTTTGACTTTTTAAAAGTGTACTCAAGTGTGTTAAACAGTCATGAAAGTGTGCTCTCTTTAAGTAGCCTACACAAGTGTCCCTTTATTTCATTATTATATTATCTGCAAGAACAGTTTTTTTTTTAAAATATTCTTTTTAAGATTTAAAGTAAATACAAGTGCATATTCAATACAATTAAGCACACTTCTTTTTCACAAGGTATAGTCTTTGATGAATGACTTACCTCAGGAGTTCCACAGAACGTTGTGGTTGTTCCATTGGGTTCCAGTCCCTCTTTGCACAGACCGAAATCTGTCAGCACAATGTGGCCCTGACAGTCCAAGAGGATGTTCTCTGGCTTTAAGTCTCTGTGAAAATTGACAGGAAAAGGTAAGACCCCATGGTCACCATTATAATGAACAGAATCAAGTACTCCACTAGGAGGCACTGTAGGCTTTCACATACCTGTAAACAATGTGCAGTGAGTGTAGGTAACCGAGTGCACTAGCTATTTCAGCAGCATAAAACCTTGCCCTGGGCTCCAGAAACACCCTCTCACGCTGGAGGTGGTAGAACAGCTGCAGGAGAAAAACATACCAAGAGTTCATGAATTTAGTCGTCTCTTTTGAGCTGAGGTGTGGCCTCTTTCGGGCTATGAATGCATTGTTTACTAACCTCGCCTCCATTGACGTAGTCTAGCACGAAGTAGAGTTTGTCTGTGGTTTGGAAAGAGTAGTGCAGCCCCACCAGGAATGGATGTTTGATATTTTTCATTAATACACTCCTTTCTGCCATGATATGCTTTTGCTGAAAAACATTTTGAGTGTCATTGTTATTATGATTGTGGCGAAGTGCTTTCACATCTATGAGAACATTGCATTAGGTCTTACCTCTTTCTTTTTCAGAATGATTTTCTTCTGTAGCACCTTGACAGCATAGTATTGTTCACTTTCCTTGTGCCGTGCAAGCAATACCTGTGGAATAAGACGCCGTTAGCATTCTCAGTTAAGAATATGACATAAATGTGTACATATATCGACTGTATGAAAAAAGTTTGTGCCCACCTTTCCAAAGCTCCCCTTCCCAATGATCTTCAAGTAGTCAAAATCTGAAGGTTTGATCCTGTTAAGGAAATTAAATAACATCAGTAATGCAAGTGGCCTGACTGACTGAAATCCAATTAACCAAACAAAAGATTGAGAACGGAAGAAGGGAAGAGTAACTACGTACTGAGTTTCTTCAGCCAAAGAGCTCCTGGGATTGGTCAAACACAGGTGATTCTCTTCCAGCTCCTCATTCTGGTTTTCATCAATTTTTAAGAATGAACCAACCTCATCACTAGAGAAAAGAGATTAAAAAAATGGTAGGAATTTTATTTTATTTATCAAATAGTTAACTTTGTTCAAAACCCAGTTTGTAAAAAAAAATATATATATATATATATATATATTCAATGATACTGAAATCTATGGGGCCAAATGTAAGTGTAATTATTTAAATTAATATATTATTATTTATTTATTATCATCATCATATTAAAACAGTCTAACTAAATTAAAATGATTAAAAAAACAAACTGAAAACATGTATTTTTTCCCTTCATTACTTTTTTTTTTTACTTCACTTAAAACTTCTGGAAACACAAAATTAATTTTACCTATATTGGCAGCTTCTCTTAATAATATGTTATACTTATAATATTATATTATAGTTACAATCCTATATTATATAGAGGGCCTTCAAATATTGTGTTGGGCAGTGGGGGGCCTTTGAGTCAAAAAGGTTAAGAACCACTGCTTTAAATGAATTATTACTTGTATTTCATGTAATGCCTTTGCACACAGATAGATGGAAGTGTTGTTGAAGTTCATGAGGGGCTGTTTCTGGTGTGTAGGAGAATTCAAAAAATTTCAGACTTTTTGAACTGAGAAGATAACTGCTGTTGGTGCAAGAATATTAGATGACATAAATATAGATCAACTAATATTTTATTGAAACCATTTGGACAACCCCAGCATCCTCCAGCATGAATGAATATTGAGGAGCATATGGAGGGTAGAGATGCGGTGAGAAATTTTCCGCTGGTCCGACCTGAATGACTCTAAGACCAAATGGGCCGCACTTAATTGAATCAGGTCCTTATCCTCATCTAGGGGACATTAGGGATTTTCTCAAAGGTGCTTAGTATTGCAGCCAAGCGGCGACCAGGACAGCTGCTTTTCATGGAGCACTATTTTGGTGCTTGGCTTTATCTTGCCGGTACAGATTAACCTACACAATTAGCAGAATGTACAGCTAAAGTCCGATGATGGGATTACATGCTCTAGTACAGTCACCTCAAAGAAGTCTTATATATAAATACACTACAGGTTACAGTGTTGCCTTGGTGAATGAATGCTGGAAATTTCCTGAACCACTTTCTGGCTGCTTTTGAAACACAGAAATCCTCTATGCTTTTATTTGTTCATTAACCTATGTCTTTTTTTTTTCCCGGTACAAAAATCTACATGTAATAGTAAAAGCAGCATCATGCTTTTTTTTTTTTAATTCCCACACTTATATAATTAAATATTGTGATACTTACTGTTGACAAATGGGAGGGTTGGAGACAAGCCTCTGGATGAAGTCGTTTAAGCCCATCTTCCTTTCTTTGATAAAAGCTGAAATGAAAAATAACCATTTACGTCAGAAGGAAATCCACAACTGACGTCACTAGCACGCTGCATTTGAACTGAATGAAGTGCCATAGGCTATGTGAAGGGAAACCCTTACTAATCTTAAAGGTTATCAGTAAAATAATCATTTGCACTTCAGGTCTATGCCAGAAATCATGTTTTATACATGCCGTGATTCAGAATCCGTGTGAATGTGGTTTAATGTCAAGAACGGTGTCAGTGTTACACAACAGACCGCACTGCTCACTGTATGTACAGTACAAATATCAAGAACGATACTTCATAATTTCCTTCATTCTCGTGAAACACCGACCACATATTTTAATTAAGCAATGTAAAAACAATTAAACCCGAAGAAAAAATACAACGCAACATATTTTTTTTTAATTAAAAATGCGACTAGCGTATTAATAATAATAAGACCTAATTAAAATAGACTGTACAAACACAAAAACGGCCATCACACCTCTTTTTTCCCCTCCCATTTGTTTAATTACATTTTGACATTATTACATCCTTTTCCCTAAAGCATAACCAAATAAGCAAATCCTATTATAGACATCAGAATAACTCAAAATCCGTTGAGAGACGTACCGGTGAGAACTGACACGATCCCCCTCATCTTGCAGTATGTCAAGTCACATCCAGCCTGAGTAACTGCCATCACTATTATTTTCTAAGTATAAATCCACAGAATGAATGTATTCCTTTAGAAGTCTTTTATTGCAACGCGCTGATCTCCCAGCAGTAAACCGTTTGACGAAGCGCACTATGGTTTTGATGCCAGGCTGTTGGGTGGTCAGCGCTACTGTCTTTCCCCGCCAGTGCTGGACTGGTATTTTTATACGGAACACGTGGTTGTGGAGGCGAAGCTCTGACATCACTTTAGTAACCGAGGAGACTTGCAAAATGTGACGTCACGGGATCCCACGAATCTCTGTTTCACCGGTAGGGGGCGATGCGAGGGGACTCAGGGAGGCGGAAGCGTTTCCATTCAAGTGGGCCAGATTACACGCTCGGGCTCTTTCTATCAATTGAAAATTTCTACACAACTGGTTCACCATCTCATCATATAGTATAACAGATTAACCCATAATCCTTATCAGTAATGATGAAGAAGAACGTGAAGCAGTGAAAAGTGAGAAATGAAATGCACGAGATTAAGGACTCTCTCTGTTAATGGAAGACATTCCTGTGCTGAACAAATGTGCTAAAATATTCTCCCTATTACTAGCATTACTGATAATGACGCACATCATTAATCTGTTAAAGCCTATGTTCGAACAGATTCTCATCTGTGAACAAGCCACCATGTTCAAGCCGTCCGATCAGGTGAGTAGCTGCGCCATCAAGGTTTACGTAAACCGATCCTCTGAGCCACATTTATTTTTCAGCCTGTTCTCCAAATGTGGTCCACTGACCTTGTTGTAAATTATATAAGTGTGGCATAACACAATGCCATCCTGGATCTTATAGTACAGGATTTGTCAGGTTATACATAAAGGGGGACAATAACTGGGACAAGGGGGTCCCACTAAAGTACAATCCAGGAATTTTGTGCGGGGGTCCCCCAGGGGGTCACAAGAGAGTATAAGGAGGTGTGCAGAAAAGTGTATGTTTAAAGTGAAAATGTATGTGTGTTTGTGTGTGTCTGTGTGTGTATATATATATATATATATATATATATATATATATATATATATATATATATATATACAGTACTGTGCAAAAGTCTTAGGCACGTTGGTATTTTCACACGAAAAATGTTTTTAAGCCAGTTATTTATATCTTTTACTGTAGTGTGTCAGTAGGAAATATCAGTTTACAAGTGAGATTTTTTTTTTTTTATGCACAAGAAGTCTAATAGCAGCCAGTATGATCTGATCTCACCATCATCATGTTCTGTGATTCTCTGAGTTCTGTGATTCATGTCTGTGATTACATGAAGAAACAGAAAAAACTGAGACAGACTAAATCCAGAAAAACTAAGGCAACGTCTCCCAGACACTTGAGGAAACCTACCTGCAAAACTACCGTACTGTGAAAAGTTTAGGCACTTGTCAGAATGCTTTAAAGTGAGAATGCTGTCAAAAATAATAACATAAATAGCTTTTATTTATGAATTAAATTCTATTAACTAAATCAAATCGATATTTGGGGTGACCACCCTTTGCGTTTAAAACGGCTTTTGTCACCTGCATCTATTCCTACACTTATTCATGTAGTTTTGCAGGAAGGTTTCTTAAAGTGTCTTGGAGACGTTGCCACAGTTCTTCTGGATTTAGTCCATCTCAGTTTTTTATGTCTCTTTATGTAATCACAAACAGACTCAATGAAGATGAGATCAGATCTCCATGTGCAGCATAGAGACTATCGTCAGACTCTTTATGCATACAAAAATCTCACTGGATTATTAAAATTAATGGCAATTAATTTATAAAAGTAAACTGATATTTCCTACTGACACACTACAGCAAAAGATGTAAATAACTGGCTTAAACCCACTTTTTGTGTACTAGCGAGCCTAAGACTTTTGCACAGTACTGTATATATATATACAGGGAGTGCAGAATTATTAGGCAAGTTGTATTTTTGAGGATTAATTTTATTATTGAACAACAACCATGTTCTCAATGAACACAAAAAACTCATTAATATCAAAGCTGAATATTTTTGTATCAATATTTTAAGTAGTTTTTAGTTTTAGCTATTTTAGGGGGATATCTGTGTGTGCAGGTGACTATTACTGTGCATAATTATTAGGCAACTTAACAAAAAACAAATTTATACCCATTTCAATTATTTATTTTTACCAGTGAAACCAATATAACATCTCAACATTCACAAATATACATTTCTGACATTCAAAAACCAAACAAAAACAAATCAGTGACCAATATAGCCACCTTTCTTTGCAAGGACACTCAAAAGCCTGCCATCCATGGATTCTGTCAGTGTTTTGATCTGTTCACCATCAACATTGCGTGCAGCAGCAACCACAGCCTCCCAGACACTGTTCAGAGAGGTGTACTGTTTTCCCTCCTTGTAAATCGCACATTTGATGATGGACCACAGGTTCTCAATGGGGTTCAGATCAGGTGAACAAGGAGGCCATATCATTAGATTTTCTTCTTTTATACCCTTTCTTGCCAGCCACGCTGTGGAGTACTTGGACGCGTGTGATGGAGCATTGTCCTGCATGAAAATCATGTTTTTCTTGAAGGATGCAGACTTCTTCCTGTACCACTGCCTGAAGAAGGTGTCTTCCAGAAACTGGCAGTAGGACTGGGAGTTGAGCTTGACTCCATCCTCAACCCGAAAAGGCCCCACAAGCTCATCTTTGATGATACCAGCCCAAACCAGTACTCCACCTCCACCTTGCTGGCGTCTGAGTCGGACTGGAGCTCTCTGCCCTTTACCAATCCAGCCACGGGCCCATCCATCTGGCCCATCAAGACTCACTCTCATTTCATCAGTCCATAAAACCTTAGAAAAATCAGTCTTGAGATATTTCTTGGCCCAGTCTTGACGTTTCAGCTTGTGTGTCTTGTTCAGTGGTGGTCGACTTTCTGCCTTTCTTACCTTGGCCATGTCTCTGAGTATTGCACACCTTGTGCTTTTGGGCACTCCAGTGATGTTGCAGCTCTGAAATATGGCCAAACTGGTGGCAAGTGGCATCTTGGCAGCTGCACGCTTGACTTTTCTCAGTTCACGGGCAGTTATTTTGCGCCTTGGTTTTTCCACACGCTTCTTGCGACCCTGTTGACTATTTTGAATGAAACGCTTGATTGTT
Organism: Rhinogobio ventralis; assembly: GCA_039654625.1. NCBI lineage: Eukaryota > Metazoa > Chordata > Actinopteri > Cypriniformes > Gobionidae > Rhinogobio > Rhinogobio ventralis. The sequence goes on along the minus strand of CM077209.1, from coordinate 22,497,230 downwards.
CGATGATCACGCTTCAGAAGCTTGGCTATTTTAAGACTGCTGCATCCCTCTGCAATATATCTCACTATTTTTGACTTTTCTGAGCCTGTCAAGTCCTTCTTTTGACCCATTTTGCCAAAGGAAAGGAAGTTGCCTAATAATTATGCACACCTGATATAGGGTGTTGATGTCATTAGACCACACCCCTTCTCATTACAGAGATGCACATCACCTAATATGCTTAATTGGTAGTAGGCTTTCCAGCCTATACAGCTTGGAGTAAGACAACATGCATAACGAGGATGATGTGGTCAAAATACTAATTTGCCTAATAATTCTGCACTCCCTGTATATATATATATATATATAAACTCAGGTCAGAACATAAGACTGTTCTGACTCGGTGTGCTGTATCTTTTTTAACTGATCCAACTTATGATTTTCATTAAACGGACGATCAAATCTACAAAAAGTCCCATAGACATTCTTTGAGGGGGTCAAGACTATTGTACAGTAAAACTTATAGAGTATTTATAGCTGTCTATCATTAGCAAAGCTTAATGACTACCCTAGGACAACATGCTAAAACATGCTAGTAAATGCTAATTCATGCTAGCAACGTGATAATTAATGCAAGTAGCATGTTAAAACATGCTAGCAACATGACAAATCATGCTAGCAACATGCTAATTTATGTTAGCAACATGCCAATCATGCTAGTAAATTGCTAATTCATGATAGCTAATTTGATGCTAGTTAGAATGTTAACATGCTAATTCATGCTAGCAACCCATTAACACACACACACATACATGCATACAAAAAATGTATTTTTATATTTTCCATTTTCTTCCTAGTTTAATGTTTTAATCATTTTGTTGGGAGATTTTGTAAACTAAATGAAAATGAGAAATGTTGCTTTGGCAACTGGCTGAAATAAAGTAAGTTTAAGTTTTTCAAGTAATGGGATCTTTATATGGTTTTAGTTTTGGGTAACAATAATAACCCTGGTGCATATGATTTGCATTTACACTTCGATAGAACCATTTAGGACTTCTTCTGGGATGTATAACCTGTTCTATCTGTAAATCCGGTCTACACATTATGCAGCTGGTATCCTTGTATTTTACACAAAGAGGATGGGTTCTTTTTGAGAGCTTTAAAATCGCCTGTAGATGAGGGGCCTTGCCAAGCTCTGTTTACACGAGCAGGATCGGGTGGCATGACATTACCTGGCTTAAGAGTTACATGCTTTGTATCCAACCAAACATATCTTTCAGATCGCAGTTAGGCGGAACCATAGAGGGAAATTCAGCTGGAGCTGTAGGTTTCAAATAACAAAAAAATTGAGAAGTTCTTCGGTGGAAGGTCACCTAGTTCAGTGGAATACTGGATAGTGCTTATCAGGACCCACTGCATTTCAGATGTAAGATTTTAAGATTGATGTGTATTCATGGCAATCCAAAGTTGACTCAATTAAATATATTATTATGTTGGCTTCACAAAGCCAGCATGCTGATCTACTATTTAAGCTTCTTCTTCTTCTTCTTCTTCTCTGAGACTAATTTCCTCCTAGAAATTTCAAGCTAGAACCACCAAACTTGGCTCAGACCTTCAGACTGTTCTGACTCTGTGTGCTGTATCTTTTTAAACTGATCCAACTTACGATTTTCGTTCAAAACTATGAAAAGTCCCATAGACTTTTTCATTGAGGGTGTCATAAACTTAGACTTAGGATGATTTTACACTTGGTTCGATTGCCTGGACCGAACCCAAGTTTGATTTCTCCCCCCTCCCCCTGCCCCCGCTGAAATGTGTTCATGTTATATTATTTGGGTCCGAACCGGGGTGCGTTTGCGTCATCAAAGCAGCAGCTTTTTACCCGGTTGCTTAGTAACGACAGCGAGCTTGAAGGCAGCAAAATGCATAGTGTTGCTCACCTCACTTTTATATTTTAGTTTTTTGAACCGTTGGTTTTGTTTCCAAAGCTTTCGTACGTAATGGCACTTGCGTCTATCTGCCGCGAATGTACTGCAAATGCAATAAAGAACGCTGAAGACAAGCAGAAATGAGATCTACAGCTCTCTGCTTGCAGTATGTCAGTCACGCTCGCCAGGAAAATGAGTGAAACACACACAAACAAATTTTTTATCAAATTGTACGTCATTAGTAGCGGTTCACTTTTGCGAACCGTACCGGAGTTCACATGAACCGTACCCCAGACCACCCTTTTTAAGCGGAAGACAGTGTGCACATCCTCCAAACGAACCGAACTCTGACATCAATCAAACCCGGGTGCGCACCAAAACTGCTAGTGTGAAAGCACCCTTAGCGTCTAAGAGTATTTAAGCTGTCTATCATTAGCAAAGCTTAATGACTATCCTAGGACAACATGCTAAAACATACTAGCAACATTCTAAATCATACTAGCAATGTGCTAATTCACATAGGTATGTATACATAAATGCCTCATTCGATCGCTCCAGGCACGTCAACACGCCGCCATTTTGGAACGGCCAACACACGTTAACACTTCTGATGCTGTCATCACTCAGGGTTCCACTGCATTTCAGATGCGGAGATCAACGTAATAACTCATGCTAGCAACATGCTAATTAATGCTAGTAACATGCCAATCATTATAGTAACATGCTAATGCATGATAGCGACAAGCTAATTCATGTTAGCTACAATGCCAAGTCACACTAGCAACATGTTAGTTCATGCTAGCAGCATGGTAAATCATGCTAGCAACATGTTAATTCATGCTAACAACATGCTAAAACATGCCAGCTATGTGTTAAATAATGCTAACCACATGCTAATCCATGCTAACAAAATGCTAAAACATTCTGTCAACATGTTAATTCATGCTAGCAACATCCTAAAATATGCTAGCAACATGGTAATTCATGTTAGCAACGTGTTAGAACATGTTAATTCATGTTAGCAACGTGTTAGAACATGTTAATTCATGTTAGCAATGTCTTTCTTTCTCTTTCCACTTCACTAAATTTAAAGCTTATAAAGCTTATAAAACTTTACTTTACTTTCTAGTTTAATATAATATATGTAATATATTCTGTCTGTTTTATATACATATTTATTTATATTTTATATACTCAACATTTCTTACTCTTCATTAAAAACAGAAAAAAAATACTGATGGCTGAAATTGCTAAAAGAGAAATTTTCATTTGAATATGTTGTTTGTATTATTTGTTTGTTTATGCTAACACTATAGAGAGACAGAGGCACAAAAGTATTATCCACCCTTTGCTCAGGTATATATCTAGTGGTTCAGCTTTATAACCTTTTCTCTTTTTTTCTTGCCTCTTCCTTCCCCCACTAACCTGCCCATATGTCCACATAACCATGTTACTGTAACAGTATCTCATATACCAAGCACACAGGTGGCAAAGTCTTTCCGCTGCTCACCGAAGGTCCTTTGAATGAGTCATTCTGTCACAGTTGTCAGAGATCCAATTATTACTATTTATTTCCTGTTACTATACTTGCCACGTTACCGTGGAGACGCAGGTCTGGGCTGCTCGACTGAGAGTGTGCATTTGCATAACAGGCCGAGTGTCATTCGGTCAGATACCGTCTGCCACACTCTGGTGGGCAGGAAGTGAATCATATGACTTCTGCACCTCCTCTCACTGCTCAGGGCCGATTGCCTTTCTGGCTTGCACCAACCTCATGCCCACACACTCATGTAAATTAGATCCATTTCTCTCTAGCTGCTGTTAGCCTAGTCGGACCCATGGTCTTGATGTTTGATGTCTTGACTGCCCACCTTTCATTTTTCTCTCTCTCTTCTCATCCTTAATATGCCTCATCATGTAATGTATTTGTGTTATATAGAGCTCAATAGGAGTTGTGTAATGTGCATTGAGGCTTCTGCAGGTGGGCGTTCTTCCACTGTTATTGCTAGTAAATGTTGATTACAGGGCAGACATGATTTAGAAAACTAGTTACGCGAATATAAAAGCAAACATTATTAGGCCTGTACCATTGGTGGAGCACTTCATTGCCATTTTGGGGTGAAACCTGCATTAAGACAGTCCATAAATTGAATAAAGCATCAAATAGTTGCAAAGAGGAAATCATTTACAATAAAGTTCAATACATTAGTTAATGCATTATGTATTATAAACTAACAACACTAAACTTTTATTTTACCGCATTTAGCAGTTAATGTTAGTTTATAAATATATTGTTGATTGTTAATTAATGTTCATCCTTTAATAATGTAAATGTATACAAATTGAAATATTATAGGCCTACATGCATTAGTACTATATATATATATATATATATATATATATATATATATATATATATATATACAGTTGTGGACAGAATTATTGGCCCCCTTGGTAAATATGAACAAAGAAGCCTGTAAAAATAGATCTGCATTGTTAATCCTTTTTATCTTTTATTTAAAAAATTCACAAAAATCTAACCTTTCATTGAAGTAAAAGAATTGAAAATGTGGGGGAAATCTCTTTATGAAATAAATATTTGTAAATCTCCAAATCTCCAGTCATAGCTGGACAATTTCACGTCACCCTGGTGTGCTAAAAAAATGTCAAAATGAATGGAAATATACTTCAGAGATATTATACTCATAAAAAATTCTAGGGGTGCCAATAATTATGGCCATCGTGTTTTGGAGAAAAGCATTTATTTCATAATGTGATTTACCTCCCACTTTCAATTATTTTACTTCAATGAAAGGTTAGATTTTTGTGAATTTTTGGAATGAAAGATCTAAAGGATAAACAATGCAGATTTATTTTTAAGCCATCTTTGATCATATTTACCAAGGGGGCTAATAATTCTGACCTCAACTGTAATATTGCATAACAACCAACTGAACCTTATTGTAAAGTGTTACAGGGGAAATCTATTGAAAATGTCCTGACATAGTTACTTAGAAATAGAAATATAATGACATATTTATTTATATAGATTAAGCAATTTGTTTATAACATCAGATAACATCATTAATATCATTATCACAAAGCCCATAGTCTTCTTTGTTAACCATTGACACTGCTATAAGCATTTACAGAATTCCCACAGAAGGTCTGCTGAAATCTCTGAAAAATTTGAGTGTTTGTGACATCACAATGCCTCAGTTTGGGGTTTTCACGCTACAGTGTTTCCCCTAAAAGATCACTTCTCAAACATATGATGTGTGTGAGATAACTACTGTTGTTTCTCTTTCTGACTGATAAGAATTGAAGTTAACATGAAACAGCATCCACAACCAATTTTATATCAGGTGTCCTTTACTATGCACTTACATCAAAAAATAATTACAAAACAATTTTGCTGCTATTGATGTGGTATACCGGTATAGGTTTGATGGTTTAAGGTTAAGGGAAGGCTCAATTTTGTAATTATAGATGTAATTATAGAAATTAATAATTACAGCTGTAATTACATGCAGGTATTTTTCAAGTACAATGTAAAAACATGTATGTACATAATAAGTGCAATGTATCAAATTATTAATTTAAATGTTAGGACATAGTTAAATATAAAGACCTTATTTTCACATGTGATGTAAACGCCTGTTTCTAAATGAAACAAGTAAAAAGTTGAACATAAGTAGACATAATTAAACTTCTTCTTTTATAATGTGCAAATCATGCAAAATTAAGCCATATATGTGTATTTAGTATGTGTTAAAGGCTTATGTATCAGGTTGAATGTAAAAGTAAAACAGAGCATCCTGCTCAGTCATGTGACAGATGAAACAAACACAAAGCCAAAGAGATCAAAGCCTAGACAACTAAATCAGACTAAAGTGGATTATGTCTGTTGTGATGGATGAATGAATGGATGGACTGGCAGAGCTGATCTAATGAACACAATATGTGTCATGATAATGATTTTATCTGTAATATTGGCTTTCTGTTTGCAAAAGGTCTTAAAATATTTACAAAAAGTGAGGCAAAAGAAGGAACTATATAGTTCCTATATAAATATATTGATCCTTTTTATAAAGGCGGTGCAAATGTCATATTTGAGAAACTGTTATTTAACCTGGCATGAAAAGTATATACCAATGACTTCTGCCTCCCTTAAAGTATGCATGAAATCAAAATGTACTTTGTTAGCATCCATTACTAGTCTTGTGGTGAACAATTGATCTGTGGTGAACTAAGTTAATCTTTTTGTCTTCGTAAGTTTTAGTCCAAATCTAAAAATGTGCTTGCCCTCTTGAATAGTGTTTCTAAATTATTTCAGTTTGACAGCTTGGGCAGAACATCCTTTAACCAAACACCTCAGTCTGAGGTGAGATATGGGTAAGGTTAGGGACAGGTTTGGTGGTATGGTTTAAGGGTGGGTTAAAAGGGAAGTGAAGGGTAACAGCAGTACAACAGTGTAATTACAGTGTAATTATAGATGTAATTACATGCAGGTAATCTTAATAATACAAGTATAGTGTAAAAACTTGTATGTATACATATTAGATTTCAAATTCATATTTTCTTCAAAATTAATCAGTCTTTCTTTCTGTGATACAGTTTCATGCATTTTCATAATCTCGTCATAATGCAGAGGGAGTGATGTGTAGATTTGTGTGTTATGTTAGTAATTTTAATGACTAAAATTTCTAGATTAAATTTCCAACCCATTTTGGGTTACATCAACACAGCAGTGTAGTAATTTTTAACCCATAATTGGGTAAAAAATGACAACCCATCATGCTGGGTCAAACATCTAACCCAACTAGCTGGGTTGCCAAAATAAGCCAAATTGGATTGTTTTTTAACCCAGCATTTTTTAGAGTGTAATAAGTGTTTTTTTGTCAAATGATTAATTTAAATGTTAGTACATTTAGACACCTAATAATAAAGTTTTTTTTAAGACCATTACCCACTCTTATTGACCCTTGTAAATAAATTGACTAAAAGAGTGTGATATTTTGATGTATTCATATGTTTGACATCACAAAGATGCAGTTTAGAATAACACATTTCTGCAGCTCAGTTTCAATAAATGGTCATTTTGAACCAAAATGGAAGGTTTTCGGTTCTGAAATTTACTGTTTAGAGTACATCAATCTCTTTTCCTCAAATCATCAATTCAAAAAATACATTTCATCTTGATAAATCTCATAAAATTGGAGATTTAGATGTAACATTTCACATAGTTAAACAGGACAGAGCAGTACTCTGTAAAGTAAAATGGTAACTCCTTATTGTAACACTTTACAATAAGGTCCCATTACTTAACATTAACAATGCGTTTACGTAACACCTTGTTACAGTATTTATTCATCTTTTTTAAGGTTAGTTATTAGACATACAACTGAAATACAAAATACTGTACATTGTTAGTTCATGTTAGCTTAGGTCCATAAAATAATATTAACAGATATCCTACAGATTTTAACAATGTATTGTATATGTTGAAATTAACATTAACCAAGATTAATAAATGCTTTAGAAGTATTTTCCATTGTTAGTTCATGTTAACTAATGTAGTTACAAAATGAAACCTTATTGTGAAGTGTTAAAGACCTGTAAAATTCACAAACTTTTGTGGTGTTACTGGTTAGTTTTTAGTTGAAAAACTTCCTACCTATGAATGATTTCTTCCCGGTCTTCATGGTCATTTAACAGCGTATCTCTCAGTCCAAAGTTGATCCTTCTTCTTTATTGTGCTTTGACAGAAATCCTTTTAAAAGCTGATTTTAATGTCGTATCCTCAGCAGTTCATCATTTTGCAACATTTTGCATGTGAACATGTATGTGTGTGCGGGTGTGTGTAGGTGTGTGTCTAAATCTCTCTAGTGCTGCAGTATTGTTAGAGGCGGTCTCATCCCTTCCATTTTAAAGATCAGCAAATTATTGGCCTCATCACTCTTCACTTTGTATCTCTTCACCTCTCTCTTTGCTCTTTCCTTGTCTTTCTCATAGTTCAGTGATAACTGAAACCAGAAACTAGTGACGTGCCTCCCAGCTCCCTTGTTCTTGAGTCTTGCAAACAAAACAAAGCGACAGGTGTCGGATAGCAGCTCGTCTCACGAGTGTCCTGGTACCGCCCTAGGAAAACCAGTTTCCAGGTTACAGCAGTCACTAGGGCAATACCTGCACCATCTTCTACACTCGTTTAATTGTGCCATAATGACTTCCCAGGTCCATTGCTACGCTCTGGGAATATCTTACAGAAATAAAACTAAACCCAACAGAGCATCTTTGGGATGTGGTGGAACGGGAGCTTCGTGCCCTGGATGTGCATCCCACAAATCTCCATCAACTGCAAGATGCTATCCTATCAATATGGGCCAACATTTCTAAAGAATGCTTTCAGCACCTTGTTGAATCAATGCCACGTAGAATTAAGGCAGTTCTGAAGGCGAAAGGGGGTCAAACACAGTATTAGTATGGTGTTCCTAATAATCCTTTAGGTGAGTGTATAACATATTACATAGCCAAAAACCTGTAATGTCCTAACGACATCAAATGGTTTCAATTTCATTCAGCTTTATTCAAAACACATGCAAATTCAACAAAGCTAAATGCTGTAGTGCTTGAAGATTTCCTTTCATTGTGTAAAGGTTACCTAAAGGTTTCTTCATTAAATCATGACGATCCAGAGATTTTTAAAGAGACAATCAAAATTTTATTACTGATTTCCTTCCCAGTGCACATTCATCTCCACTGTAGAATAGTTTTATGTTAATGGCCTTTTGGGTAATAGAGACCACCTCAGTAGCGTTCGTAAATGGCATCTGCTAGGCTGTTCTTTCTAATCGGCTGGCTTAATGACACACAGGAAGTTTAATGAAACCATTATATCCTTATTATTGCCTAGCCCTTTAGAACACCTCAATATTTATGTCTTCGTGCATTCTGCAGACCAATTCAGTTAGCCTGGAATCAAACGAAGGACACAAAAGCAATTTCAGCAATAGCTTTCTTATCAAACTGTTGCAAGAGATTAAACGCAACTATAAATCAGGATTTTGTTCATTGTTCATAATGTTCTTATTCAGCTTTTAGTTCCTCAGGGTGCATCACTGTATTTATTGACTTTCTTATGATCACTGTGGTTATTATTAGTGCCAAATCTATTATAAGATTCCTGTGTATTCTTTATATTCTGACATTTAAATTGAGGGCAGATGTGCAGAACTGGTTGTCAAACCGAGTGGATTTTCCACCTTTTATTGACATCTTCATATCTTAAAGTGACATTGTGTTTTTCAGCCACACTGTAGATAATTAGAGCATTCTCCCATGATGCTTTTAGCAAAGGAACTGAAAGTGTTGGTAGTTTTCATCAAGCATTGGCAGTCATTTGCCACATTACTTAGAACTTCCTGTTTAACTAAATTTAGCTTAATGTGATAATTCCATGTGTGACTGGAACATTTTCGGTCACTTTCCAAATGACTTCTCTCTCTCATTCTCTCTCTCTCTCTCTCTCTCTCTCTCTCTCTCTCTCTCTCTACTAACTAACTAACAAAATAAATAAATAAATAATTGTTGTTGTTGAAAACATTATGTTGGCTTGACAAATACTGATCTACTATTTAAGCTTCTTATTCTTCTGAGACTAAATTTAAACAGTATCCCCTCCTAGAGATTTCAAGCTATACAACCACCAAACTGGGTTTGGTGGTTGTATAGCTCAGACCTCAGACCTTCAGACTGTTCTGACTTGGTGTGCTGTATCTTTTCAAACTGATCCAACTTACAATTTTCGTTAAACGGACGATCAAACTAAAAAGTCCCACAGACTTTCATTGAGGGTGTCAAAACCTTTGTACAATAAGAATTATATGGCCCTATCATACACCCGGCGCAATGCGACGACAGCTGCATTATGCAAGTGTTTTTTGCTAGTTTCAGCCTGACGCAATTATCATTTTCACGTCCAGCACCATGTTGTTTAAATAGCAAATGCACTCGTGCCCATCTGTTCGACCATGGTCGTGCTGGTCTGAAAACGAGGTGTGCTCAGGTGCATTGTTGGCGCATTACTATTTTGATGCAACTGAAAACGACTGAGCCATTGAACAACAAAAACCTGGTCTTAAGTCACTAGCGCAGAATTTTTTGTGCTATTTAAAGGGCACGTTAACAATATGCGCCTATAGGTGGGTGCAAAACACGCCTACACTCTGCTTATTACACATGGGACGCGCAGCAGCACACAAACATTTTTAAATATTAAAAATAAAAGGATTTCTCTCTGGAGAAGCGCTCAGTCTTTCCACTTGCAAATTCTGCCATGTAAATAGCGAATCTGCCATGGTGCAAGCGCAACTGGCTTTTAAAGGGAATGGGAGACGAGACTCTGATTGGTTTAATGCACGTTATGCCCAAAACACACCCATGACACATGTCCTCCAACCAATACGCCTATATAGATTGTTTGTCACTTCCCTGAAATACAACCCATAGGAGCGTTTACTAAAGTTGTGCCCCTATTGACAACAGGACACTTTCATTTTAATTCATGAAATACGACCCATGGGAGCGTTTTCTAAAGTTGTGCCCCTATCGACAACAGGACACTTTCATTTTAATGCATTGTTCCCTTTCATCTGCGTCATATTTCAGGTTTTGCATAGCTCAATTGGTAGAGCATTGCAATATACAACAACATGTAATCATGTGATCATGCAATCGTGGGTTCGATCCCAGGGAACGCATGTGCTCATAAAGTGTATATGCACTATAAATCACTGGGTAGGTTTAGGGGTGTTAATAAAAAAATATTTTTGCTAAATGGAAATATGACAAATGGTGGTAAAAAGTCCACACATTGCATTTAAATGAACACGCATTTTGATTGGTAACGACAGTCATACATCATTTCATGACGTCAGATGTAACACGACACTGTCATTATTTTTACGCCAGCTAGAGGGCGCATGCCTTCAAAATGCAAATAAAGGTCGTAATAAGGTGCTTGAAAAACAACCTATAGAGTTGTTTTTTTTGGAGGACAGTTTGTAAGAGACTAGGTACAACCCTTTTGGACCATGCACCTGGTGCGGCGAACGTTTTTTCTTTTGTTAAACTATCAAAAGTGGATTCAGACACGCCCTTAGTGCACCTGCGCCATGCGCTTCAAACCAAACGCTCAGATCCTTAAAATGGGGCCTAGCAAAGCTTAATGATTATCCTAGGACAACATGCTAATTCATGTTAGCAGTATGTTAAAACATGTTAATTCATGTCAGCAACATGCTAATTCATGCTAGTAATGTGCTAAAACATGCTAGCAAGTTGCTAGCAACATGCTAGTTCATGCTAACAATATCTTTCTCTTTCCACTTCACTAAGTTTAAAACTTATAAAACTTTTGTTAAGCCACCATCAAAGTTTGTCCCAACGAACTTTACTCATCTTTTATTAATATTATTAATATACATTTTATTACTATATTAAGCTACACTGAATAAAAATATTAACCTAAGTAATCTGCTTCAAATGGTATATCATAAATTATTACACCGTGTCTACACAATTGACGAGTCGCGTTGTGCCAAAGCTGTCTTCACTGGACGCGACAAAGCGACGGTTGCAAATCCATTTGTCCTTCTTATGAGAGCTTGGGGTATGCTACGTCATAAATAGAACGAGGCATCAGTTTACTGTCAGGGATTTGTCGTGACGCGTCGCATCCAGTGTAGACAACATTACTGATACTGAATGGGTATTGTCTTTTGTTGCGTCGCATCGCGCCGTTCACGTTCGTTGTAGACACAGTGTTAGATTTTTTAAATATCATAAGTCAAAAATATAATATTATTTGTGAAAAATTGTATGGTAACACTTTACAATAAGGTTTAATTTAAGGTTTAATGTTATTTTAAGGTTTAAGGTTTTTAAGGTTTAATTTCATTAAGTAGGCCATTTTTTAATCTTAGACAATGCTAATTTCAAGACTTATTAATACATTTTTAAAATCACAAGTTGTGTTTGTTAACATAGTTAATGCAATGTAAACTAACATGGACAAACAACGAATAATGTTTTACGAACAAAGATTAGTAAATGTTTTAAAAATATATTGCTCAATGTTATGTTGTCTGATGCTATACCTTATTGTAAACTGTTCACTGAATCAACCTAAATACATTACACCAAAAAAGCTAAATCTAAAAGTTAGATCAGATACAGTAGAAATAGCTCCTTAAGCTAACAATCATTACAGTGTATGATATTTATACTAATACTGTTTATACCATGATTAAATGGTTACATTATACATAATATAAATGTACGTTTCTATGCTATTCTCATCCAGATACGTTAAGATAAGTCTAATCGCTTAGAAAAGTAACAGCACACCTCTTCAGTAAGCCACAGCATTACTGGAGCGTCTGCAGTACAATACATGACATGTTACACAACAAAGTTTAATACTTAGGTAGGAGTTGGTTCGAAATCCCTGAGTAATGAAAATAAAGAGGTCAGCCATGTCCTGGGATTGTGAAACCTACAGTGAAGATGTTTGTTACATCATGGTATTACAAAGAGCAAACAGCTAGAAATAAAAACAAGCATTTTTTTTTAACACATTAAAAATAAAATTTTATTGTAACTGATTGAAATGTTATTCATATTTTCAGACTCTGTTATTATCATGTGAAAGGAAATGATTTGCGGAAGAGAACGGGAATGTTGTGTGCTATGGAATGTTAACATTTGCAATAATCCGTGACTGGGGCTGATAACGAGCCAGCTGGAGTTTCTTGTAAACCCAAGAGAGTCAATTCAGTTTTTTTGTGGTTTTTTTATCAAAGTTCAAACAAGAGCAACTACTTTCAGTTCCTTCTGAATCATTGATACTGTACTGAGACCTGCTGATATGTACTGAGAGGGAAGGAAGCAAAAAGGGATGGAAAAACACACTTCATCTATAAACAAATATCCTTCTGACTCACTAAACATCTTAACTTTGATATGTAACTCATCTCGCACTGTTTGTGAAAAATAAATGAATGCACTTAATTGTACTGAATGTGCTTTGACATGCACAAATCTTAAAAGTATATTTAAAAAAACTGTACATATTAATGAAATAAATGGCCACTTAAGTGTATAAGCGTACCCATTACTGTTTCTTAACACAAGTAGTTATAAGCAAAAAATGCCTTTTATAACAATGTCAAACTAAATGCTTTACTTTTAAGTACAGTTTATGTCATTATGTTTTAATACTATTTTGCCATACTTTAAAGAAGTACACTTATTTTGATGTGTTGACTAACATACTAAAGTGCTTGTAAAGTACTTTATTATAATTTTAACTGTGGTGTGTTATTCGATATTACATATAAACACACTAAATTGCAGCATGATTATTATAAATGTGTAATTACAAATATTTTACAAGTTTCAAAAGAAATTACATTAAAGGGATAGTTCACCCAAAAACAAAAATTAGCCCATGATTTACTCACCCTCAAGTCATCCTATCTGTATATGACATTCTTCTTTCAGACAAATACAATCAGAGTTATATAAAAAATGTCCTGGCTAATCCAAGAATTATAATGGCAGTGAATGGCAGCCCAAAATTTGAAGCCCAAAAAACTGCTTCAATCCATTATAAAAGTAATCCATACGGCTCCGTGGTTTAATAAAGGCCTTCTGAAGTGAATCGATGGGTTTGTGTAAGAAAAATATCCATATATCCTTCTATGAAATGCGTAACTGGAGCGACGATGACATCGGAAGCGTAAGCATTTTGAACTGTGAGAGGCGTTATACTTTCTTTGTAAGTTGAATACGGAAGGCAGTCTAGCAGAAGCTAGATATTTTACTTTATAAAGTTTTAAATGTGGATATTTTTCTTACACAAATGCATCGATTCAATTCAAAAGACCTTTATTAACCTCCTGGAGCCGTATGGATTCCTTTCATAATGGATGGATTCACTTTTTTGGGCTTTAAATTCTGGGCTGCCATTCACTGCAATTATAAAGCTTGGAAAAGCCAGGACATATTTTAAAGTGCCCCTATTATAGATTTTTAAAAATTACCTTTCATGTAGTGTGTAATAGTTCTAAATGAATGAAAATATCCTGCAAAGTTTTAAATCTGAAAGTGCAGTGCATATAAAGTTATTGTCTCTCAAAAGTAAGAGTCAACTCTGAGTCAATTAAATGAATAGTTTTCGAAGCCGTTTTGTTGTGACGTCAAGACGAAACATTAGCATATTGCCCGTCCACTTGTGTTTCATATTGTGTAGGTCTCTGGCTAACCGGCTAACTCACGTTATTACTGTCTTACTGAAATACTACTGTAAATCAGCTGTGTGCTGCAGTATTACCTAAAACTGTGTCTATTAATGCAGATTGTCTGTCATTCTTACTACTTTGAGTAAAGATAAAGGATGGAGCAATCGCTGAGCTTTAGGAAGCCTCCAGACGGAGCTGGAGTTCAGTTATGGTAATGGCTGTTTGTTTCCGAAATACACGATGTACACGGTAGACCAATCACAACAGACTGGACTGTCTGACCAATCAGAGCAGAGTCGGCTCGCTGAAAGGAGGGATTTAGAGAGACTGATTCATCCATTGAGTTGTGTAAGAATTATTGAACATTGTGGTGATGTGCAATGTATATTATGAGAAAATGAAAGTGTTTTTTGACCTTTGATGCATGTAAACCTGTTGTTGGACACCTCCAAAACTAAATTAGGAAACTTTAAAATAGCATAATAGGGGCACTTTAATATAACTCTGATTTTATTCGTCTGAAAAAAGAATGTCATATACACCTAGGATGGCTTGAGGGTGAGTAAACTGGGATAATTTTCATTTTTGGGTGAACTATCCCTTTAAAGTATATTTTGCTCGTAATTACATTCAGCAGTACACTTTAACCATTTCAAAGACAAAATAAGTAATTATAAAATTACATATAAAGATTTATTTAAGTCCTAGGTGTGTTAAAAGGCACTCTAAAGTTCAGCTAATTGCATTTAATATAAATTTAAACTATACTTTATTAATTGCAAACATTAATTGCAAGTGTCTATATATAATATATCCTAAAGTATACTTCTTTTTATAAATGATCCAAGCCATATCTAGGGACCTACCATAAATGCCTAGTAACCACCAACGACCCATACCACCCACAACCCATTATTAGCATAATGGCGTTGAGTTTTGCACTGGTAAGCACCACTCACATTTTTCTCAGAAAATCCAGTTGCACTTGCTTGAACTGTGAACTCATGAATAAAAAGTAAAACGATGTGAGTACTACACTTCAGTAAACAGCATAATGATTCAGTGTGATAATTAATTCTAATCATTCAGTGCTATAGGAGCTGTTTGAGGATTGCTCACTCATGCTTATTCACGATGAAGTGTGGGGAGCAGAGGAGAAGAGAGACAAAGATGACATTTTAAACCGGCACACTGTCTAATACGCTCTTTAAATAGCCTTTGACCGTCTCTGAGTTTGTACTGATGAGACTTATAGACAGGATTGATTGGACTTATGGACAGGCACTTAAATCACACTTCCCTTTTTAGCACATTAAGCAGCATAGAACAGCTAACATCAACAACTCATTCACTTTTAATAGTCAATTCAATTCGACTTAAGTGTGTTTTATGAAATTGAGTTAGCAAACTTAAATTGGCATTACAGCTCCTTCATGACCTCACACTGACCCAGATCTCACTGCAGAATTGTGCCAGAAATAGCCTCACACTTTTTCCTGCATGTCACTAAGATGAGCTGTACCCTTTGAGAATAATCTAAGTTAACACACAGTGGGAGATCTATTATGTGATGTCCTTAGAGGCCCTGAGCCTAAGACAGATGTTAATTAAACAATATATGGCTGCTTGACATAAGCAATGCAATATTGGCTGCGATTATAAAGATTATGTATATAAGGAAAACTTTTCTGGAACTAATAAAGTGCAAAGTCTAATTTATGCTGCTTTAATAACTATTAAAATATATAAAATAGAGCACATGGCATTTACTAATTTTACCAGAGGTCTTTTAGATTACATATGCATACTAAATTAGTAATTAAGGAAAAACAATTTTGAATTTGCATTGCAGAAATATAATCTTAAAAGCTATTGCATCGTTCATACCCCATACACTGTGAATGGGTTGTTAAAATATAGCATTTTTTCCATATTAAATCAATTTCCAATGCAATTCAAATTGTTGTAGGGACCATTGAAAAAACTTTTGGGGCTATATTAGTCAGGGCCTATAGTCACACCATTTAGTATACTGTATTTGATACAATTTGCATTTGTAGCATAGTTGTCTGCACGTGTTTCAGGTCTTATGAATCTTTCCGCTCTGGACATTGTTGAGTTCCAAGAAAGACTCGCCATTCATTCCAGATTAGGATGAAGGATTATTATAAGTCCATGTGAGAGGCATGTGCTAGACTTCATGACACGGGAAAGGTTAAGTCTATATTCTCTCTCTCTCACTCTCTCTCTCTCCCCCTATATATATATATATATATATATAAAAAGCATTTTAGTACTATTAGTAGTATTTATTATTTTTTATATTTTCTTCTTTAACTTTTGTATTGTTCAAGTTTTAGTAATTTTGTTGTGCGTTTTTGTAATTTTGATTAGGTTTTCCTGTGCACTGCCTGTACTCGTTTTATTACGTCTGTCTCAACATCTCGACCAAGGCTAAATTGTCTGGGGATGGTCCTCGAGGGAGTTTAATTGAATATGTCGAATGGGTGTTGGAGCTATGCAGTAATGCAGAGCTTACTGTCTTCATCGCAGCGGAGGAAAATGCCAACCTCACTCTGAACCCAGAGCCCAGCTCGCCATCAGCCACACCCCCCACGGACCCTGACCCAGAGCCGAACCCTGCCGAGCATTCATGTTATGTTGCTAATAGTAGACAACAAGCACTGCGAGGACGCACCTTCCCGGCATACTGTAACAGTCATGTTCAATTTAGTTTTGTTTTCCTTGTGCCTGTTACCTGAGTTCTTGTTCTTTGTTTGTTTCCATGGTTTCTAATTAGTTTAACACCTGTTCCTGGTTCTGTGAATTGTGATTCACTGTGTATTTAAGCCCTTAGTTAGGGTTAGTAGTATCCAGTATTCTGTTATTCCTGCATTTTGCTCTTCTTTGGATTTAACTACACAGTATGTGATACTGTGGAAGAAATTCATTTTTAGTAGGCCTCGGCTGTGTACCAGAAAATCAAGGTCTGTTGCCCATCAAAAGATGGAAAACATGGGAAAGTTGTGTTTGTTGTATGGGGAACAGGTGTGAAGCGCTTAGAAACTGTCATATAAGGGTTATATGAGGACTTTCAAAAAAATCAGAAAGCTGGGGATTTTCCACAAATAAATTTAAAACGTGCAGAGGATGATATCTAATTGTGGCGAGACTATGAGGTGGAGCTAAAAAGAAAAAAAACATAGAAAGACGCTAATTGGATAAAGGGTGATAAGAATAAGGTATAAGAAACTAAGTTGTAACATAGCTAAGTCAGATGAACAGCTGCATCTCACTTTGTTGTTCTGGCAATAAAGTTATACTTCCTGAGACCTGGAACTTCGACTCTGAGAGATTTCTTCTTTGCTGAATTGAAAGGATATTTTGGACTTAGATTGTGCCACGACAATACTAGCCCTAACCTAACAGTCTACTAATACTCCAATGAAAGTCAGTTGACATAGTTGCAAAGCTACTTATAGTTAGAGTGTCTAAAGTGGACCATTGAAATAAAGTGTAACCCTTTTTTATATTGAATATGAAATGCCTTTCTGAAAATCTGCCATCATTGTAATAACCTATTTAGATTAAGTAGCTCTCAGAATTTATGTTAACTTAAAAAGAGTTCAGGATTATATATTAATATATTAACTTCATTTCATGTTTCATATGAGAAATGTACGTCATCGTCATCACACACTTGTTGTCTACTATTAGCAACATCACATGAATGCTCATCACATGAAAACTCATAAGACAAATAACATACATGAAATACCTTCAACCACCCAGGGTTATTCTAGTCAACTAAATATTAAAACCACGTAAAAAACATTTTTGTTATGTGAAATAAAATAAACACTAAGTGAAATAAAATAAAATAGAAAGCTTATTTTATATCAGCTAGTTAACAAAACAACATCTATCTTTTAACTTGATGTAGTAAAATAACTCAAACTAAAATTATAATAAGGAAAACTATTTAGACATTAAAAAATTTATACAAATGACAACACAACAAAATTACTAAAAAAAATAAATAATGTTTATTGATACAAGAACCATTTTTTTTTACTGTGTATTATAACTTTAAAAACAATTATTTACAGTTAAAGAGTGCTTTTATTTGGCAGGCAGGTTTGCAAGACCTTTTTCTGGGTACCTTTAAAATTTGACATTTAAAAATCCTGATGATGTATTCTGTGATCCTGACATGATGGAAACTTCCGTCTCCGAGAAGCGGTGACAGCTTAGCACAATGGCATTCAGATTAATGCTTTAATGTGTGTCTGAAGAAGGACACTGGGTTTAGCGCTGTGCACAATGTAAAGGATGACCTGACATTAAAATAGCCCATGCCCACATGTTACTCATGCGTCAGCAGTTCTCAGAAATCCAATACATTTTCAGACTGTCCTGATTAATAAAACGTAATGCCTACATCATTGCATCACAGTGTTCAAACAGTCTGTAGAGGGGCTGCTGCTTTAACCCCCATGAAAAATCCCAAATATCTTCTTAATATTGGTAGTCTTGGCATTGATCATTGGCATTGGTCACTGTCAGTAGATGCAATTATGCCATCCTGAATTGGCTTTGGGGTGGTTAGGAAGGCTCTAATGTAAAGCACTATGCAGTGTAATGGTTATGACACTGTGGTCTAGCGGTTATACAACAGTTCTTCAGCTATATGTGCTCATGTAGTGAATGGGATTATGGCTTTAAGGAGGGTTAGTGAAGGAGAGAGCTGTGTCATACTGACGCTAGTGTCAGTGGGTGAAACACTGCCGGCCTTCATCATATTTGCATGCAGTCACTGGAACTGGTGTGTTGGCTGCAGGTCAGATTGCAAACAGGTCACTTGCTTGGTGTTACATCACAGAGTAAAGGACACCCTCAAGTCATTATGCAGTTAATTCAATTGATAAGGTTTGATTTTAAAGTTTGTGATGCTGGTGTTGGGGTGGCCAACAAGGGAAAATGGTTGCATAATGTGCAGGCAGCCTTGTCTTTTATTAAAGTAATGACAGAAATGAGGTACTCAGGAGGGATTTTCTGTCCACATAGTCAGCTCACAACTTTTTTAATATTCCAGCAGGGTGTACAGTATGTGTGGTTTTTGTAGGGGAGGCACTACAGGTGAATGGGCTATTTTCCTCTTTAATTTATTAATCAAAATAAAACTTTAAGTTATATAAAAAGGAAAATACACATAACTTTATTTTGTATTGTTACTTTAAATATTTGAACTGTTAAAATGAGGACATTATAATAATCTTATTTTATATATATATATACACTCACCTAAAGGATTATTAGGAACACCTGTTCAATTTCTAATTAATGCAATTATCTAATCAACCAATCACATGGCAGTTGCTTCAATGCATTTAGGGGTGTGGTCCTGGTCAAGACAATCTCCTGAACTTCAAACTGAATGTCAGAATGGGAAAGAAAGGTGATATAAGCAATTTTGAGCGTGGCATGGTTGTTGGTGCCAGATCTGAGTATTTCACAATCTGCTCAGTTACTAGGATTTTCACGCACAACCATTTCTAGAGTTTACAAAGAATGGTGTGAAAAGGGAAAAACATCCAGTATGCGGCAGTCCTGTGGGCGAAAATGCCTTGTTGATGCTAGAGGTCAGAGGAGAATGGGCCGACTGATTCAAGCTGATAGAAGAGCAACTTTGACTGAAATAACCACTCGTTACAACCGAGGTATGCAGCAAAGCATTTGTGAAGCCACAACACGCACAACCTTGAGGCAGATGGGCTACAACAGCAGAAGACCCCACTGGGTACCACTCATCTCCACTACAAATAGGAAAAAGAGGCTACAATTTGCACGAGCTCACCAAAATTGGACAGTTGAAGACTGGAAAAAGGTTGCCTGGTCTGATGAGTCTCGATTTCTGTTGAGACATTCAGATGGTAGAGTCAGAATTTGGCGTAAACAGAATGAGAACATGGATCCATCATGCCTTGTTACCACTGTGCAGGCTGGTGGTGGTGGTGTAATGGTGTGGGGGATGTTTTCTTGGCACACTTTAGGCCCCTTAGTGCCAATTGGGCATCGTTTAAATGCCACGGCCTACCTGAGCATTGTTTCTGACCATGTCCATCCCTTTATTACCACCATGTACCCATCCTCTGATGGCTACTTCCAGCAGGATAATGCACCATGTCACAAAGCTCGAATCATTTCAAATTGGTTTCTTGAACATGACAATGAGTTCACTGTACTAAAATGGCCCCCACAGTCACCAGATCTCAACCCAATAGAGCATCTTTGGGATGTGGTGGAACGGGAGCTTCATTCCCTGGATGTGCATCCCACAAATCTCCATCAACTGCAAGATGCTATCCTATCAATATGGGCCAACATTTCTAAAGAATGCTTTCAGCACCTTGTTGAAACAATGCCACGTAGAATTAAGGCAGTTCTGAAGGCGAAAGGGGGTCAAACACAGTATTAGTATGGTGTTCCTAATAATCCTTTAGGTGAGTGTATATATATATATATATATATATATATATATATATATATATATATATATAGTGATAGACCACACAGAACATGTTCTTCCTTTTTTTCTTTTGAGTGCTTAGGAATTGACAGACTGAGGGTGCAAAAAAATCTTTAAAAACCAGTGTGACTTATGACTGGTTTTGTGGTCCAGGGACACACATTTTCTTTTAAAAAGATAGTATCCTTGAAATGCTGTAACAATTTTAATAATTCTGTTGGCTATTATTTTGATGACTTCTTTTTATTATAAAATATAAAAAAGGATATGATTAGTTATTACGACAGAATTAGTAATATTACACATATTTTGTTGTTATGTAGTTTTTGTTGATTAAATCTGCCTTTCTGGTGATTTTTTTCACATGGTTGTCACCTTCCCCAGCTTTGCTTTCTTTGGCAACAACACAAATGCTCCATTGAGCAGGAGCAGGAGGACCTACTAAATCAAGCATATCATTGAGGGAGGCGACATTTAATGATTCCAATTACAATCTGTGGCTCTACAGTCTGCCTCAATGCACTCTGGGGAAATGAGCCATCTCTCTTACTTGGCAAGCAGCGGGTCAGTAAATTATGTTGAGAACACACTGCACACAACCCCAGCGTGTTTTGACTTTTCCCTCAGCTCTTGAGCTTTCATCAAAGATGAACTAAAGAAAGAAAAAGGTTGTGACTCTCTCGGGTGCTTTGTCGACAGGGAGGGCTCTATTTTGGAGAGCTTACGCTGACCCTTCATGCACCTCACCCCTCAAAACAATTGTGAACATGTGGAATCTGACAAAGAGAGAGAGAATGTGAACAGCATAATCTCACTCGGATAGTTGAGGGGATCTGGTTTGGACAGGCGGGTCTGATTTTAATCTACCGAAGCATGTGCAAACAAAGCATGCTGTTATGCAGTCCCAAAACTGAATATAATAAAACTGTGATGATATAGTAATACTAAGAAATGAGATGAGTTGCATAAGGCTCATTTCATAGTCTGACTCATAGTTGGAGACAAGAGAAAGTTCAGATTAAAGAGATCCTTTGCAAAAAAAAATAAAAACTTAATTGTATTGAATATGCACTTGTAGTGTATACTAAAAGTATTTTTTTTAACAAACTAGGTAACTAACACTTAATTTTACAGTGTCCTTGTTATACGTTACATGTTACTATAGTAATAACATATTATGCATAATCACATGCAACTAACCCTAAACCAAACACTCATCCTAACCTTATAGTAAGTACATTAAAGTAATTGATTCATATTACTTAGAACTTCAATGTATAATTACACTGTAACAAACTGTACAGTGTATTAGTATATAATATAATATTTAAGTGTACTTAAAGAGAGCACACATTCATGAATATATTTCTTGACACACTAAAGTAAATCTGTAATTTGTATTGTCAAATTAAAAGTTTTACTTTAATATACACTCACCTAAAGGATTATTAGGAACACCATACTAATACTGTGTTTGACCCCCTTTCGCCTTCAGAACTGCCTTAATTCTACGTGGCATTGATTCAACAAGGTGCTGAAAGCATTCTTTAGAAATGTTGGCCCATATTGATAGGATAGCATCTTGCAGTTGATGGAGATTTGTGGGATGCACATCCAGGGCACGAAGCTCCCGTTCCACCACATCCCAAAGATGCTCTATTGGGTTGAGATCTGGTGACTGTGGGGGCCATTTTAGTACAGTGAACTCATTGTCATGTTCAAGAAACCAATTTGAAATGATTCGAGCTTTGTGACATGGTGCATTATCCTGCTGGAAGTAGCCATCAGAGGATGGGTACATGGTGGTCATAAAGGGATGGACATGGTCAGAAACAATGCTCAGGTAGGCCGTGGCATTTAAACGATGCCCAATTGGCACTAAGGGGCCTAAAGTGTGCCAAGAAAACATCCCCCACACCATTACACCACCACCACCAGCCTGCACAGTGGTAACAAGGCATGATGGATCCATGTTCTCATTCTGTTTACGCCAAATTCTGACTCTACCATCTGAATGTCTCAACAGAAATTGAGACTCATCAGACCAGGCAACATTTTTTCAGTCTTCAACTGTCCAATTTTGGTGAGCTCGTGCAAATTGTAGCCTCTTTTTCCTATTTGTATTGGAGATGAGTGGTACCCGGTGGGGTCTTCTGCTGTTGTAGCCCATCCGCCTCAAGGTTGTGCGTGTTGTGGCTTCACAAATGCTTTGCTGCATACCTCGGTTGTAGCGAGTGGTTATTTCAGTCAAAGTTGCTCTTCTATCAGCTTGAATCAGTCGGCCCATTCTCCTCTGACCTCTAGCATCAACAAGGCATTTTCGCCCACAGGACTGCCGCATACTGGATGTTTTTCCCTTTTCACACCATTCTTTGTAAACTCTAGAAATGGTTGTACGTGAAAATCCCAGTAACTGAGCAGATTGTGAAATACTCAGACCGGCCCGTCTGGCACCAACAACCATGCCACGCTCAAAATTGCTTAAATCACCTTTCTTTCCCATTCTGACATTCAGTTTGGAGTTCAGGAGATTGTCTTGACCAGGACCACACCCCTAAATGCATTGAAGCAACTGCCATGTGATTGGTTGATTAGATAATTGCATTAATGAGAAATTGAACAGGTGTTTCTAATAATCCTTTAGGTGAGTGTACATCTTAAATATTGTTTTAAAAATCTTTTGTCGTGCTAATTTTAAATGTGTTCACTAACATGCAAAGTACTTGATTTTAAACTAGTGTGTTATTCGATATTATATTTAAAGTAATATGTGACCCTGGACCACAAAACCAGTCATAAGTCGCACAGGTATATTTGTGGCAATAGCCAACAATACATTGTACAGGTCAAAATTATCTATTTTCATTTTATGCCAAAAATCATTAGGATATTAAGTAAAGATCATGTTCCATGAAGATATTTAGTAAAATGTCCTACCATAAATATATAAAAAATGTATTATTATTAGTAATATGCGTTACTAAGGACTTCATTTGGACAACTTTAAAGGTGATTTTCTCAATATTTCGATTTTTTTGCACCATCAGATTCCAGATTTTCAATAGTTGTATCTCGGCCAAATATTGTCCTATCCTAACAAACCAAATGGAAAGCTTATTTATTCAGCTTTCAGATGATGTATAACTCTCAATTTCAAAAAATTTACCCTTATGACTGGTTTTGTGGTCCAGGGTCACATATTTACATTTTTATGTACTAAAGTGCAACTTCATTATTACAAATATGTAATTTCAAATATGTAAATACACAACATACAAGTTTCAATAGAAATTACATTAAAGTAAATGAAAATGCTTACATTCAGTCAGTACATTCGGCAGTACTATCGTACACTTTAACTGTATTTCAAAGACAATAAAAGTAATTATGAAATTATATATAAAGTTGCACTTAAGTCCCACTTAGGTGGGTCAGAAAAAGTAATTGTGTTTAATCTAAATTTAAAATATAATACGTTTTAATTTAATTGCAGTGTACAGTTGCGTGACCAAAAACGTCACATGCAGTTCACACTTAAGTATATTCTTTTAAAAATATTAGTTCTATAATAAGTTATAAAGAGTTATGCTGAAATGTATTTCTTTTTCACAAGAGATAGTTAACCTAAAAAAATTCTGTCATCATCTTGAGGTATGTTTTATGCTCCTGAATAAAACATCAAACAAATACTGAACTATGTTTAGAAAATGAAAGGGACAAAAGAAAGGGGCTGTTCTGGAACTTTCTGACAAAGAAAAGTGGAGAGCATCTCTTCATTATTTACGAAGAGAACGCTGCATTCCGATACCTGAGCCGAAAGAAAGATATCTCCAGGGGTATCACTGTTTCTGTACCTCCCTCGGCCTCCTCTTGTCTTCTCACAAATAATTGCTACCATAGTGAGGTCGAGTTCCACGTTCATGTGAAATATGCAGCTGTAGTATCCCAGCGGAGAAAGAATGTACTGTACACGTCGCAAACTGACGTCACAGTATAACATCACATGTAAACATCACGTGGCCACAACCCTGGGGGTTTAAAAGGAAACGCACATACAGTCATATGCGCACTAACTGAAATGGACCTTTGATGCTTTTATGAAAACATTTTCCGTTTAAACTCCAGACCTTGACATCCCAGTGCCTGAGGAGCAGTGGATTAATTAGCAGTATAAATTCACTTCGTCACAGTAACTCTCATGTGCTTACAATCTCGTTATGTTCCATCTGAACACTAAATGGAGACTCCCTTTGAGACTTTCAGGACACTTAGAGGAACTCTTTAGGAGACTTGTTTTCTACACTATAAAGTACATATAGGCTGCATTTACATTACGTGGTTCAAGTGACCCAATTCAGATTTTTTCCTCCTATGTGGCACAGATCAGATATGGCCCACGAATGTTTATGCAATAAAAAAGCACATGGATTCCGATATTCTCAGATAGGTTTTAGGCCAAATTAATATGTGGAAATCAATCTGATATGAATTGGATACGTGCATTTGCGTCTGCCATGTAAGCGGACAGATCGGATGTTCCCCTGTCAATGCAACACTGAGTGACGTAGCGAATGACGAATCCACGATCACATGACTCTTTTCAATGGCGGAGGACAAAGACCCAATGTTTTGCTGACCTTGAAAGATGGTCCATTGCAAATTGTGCCATTTTTACTTCCTTTTCGGCCTAAGCTTTTCCAGGTCAGTACGTCTACCTTGGGTTGTTTCTGGCCATTTTCAGAAGAATATGTAAGCTGGTTATCAAAAGAAATCGGTCCCATTTTATATAAGGGTAGGGTTAGGTGTAAGGGAAGTATCAACAGTGTAATTATAAATGTAACTACAGAAATGAATTACAGATGTAATTACATGCAGGTAATTTTTACAATATAAGTACGTATGTACAGAATAAGTGCATTGTATCAAATTATTAATTTAAATATTAATACATAGTAGTTAATGGCACCTAATATAAAGTATATATATATATTATATATATATTCAACAAATCTGAATTGTGCATTAAGTCTTGCAGTGTAAATTAGAGATCTGTGTCCAAAGTTCTTTATAGTGCACACTATGTGATAAAAAGAAGCCATATGAAAACAAATGAGTAAAAATTGTATTAATAACACTATTATAAAGCACATTACCATACTATATGACCAACACAAACATTTTAAATACCAAAAGTAGAGTAGCAAAACAGCCTATTCATTATAGATGCGTGCAGGCCTGGCAAAGTATTAGTCACATTCCTCACTTCCCCACACAATCTTGGCTGGCACAAAAAAAATGATAACAATGTTATTGAATAGTGTGATGAATATAAAGACCTATCCAGCTTGTATGTGAGTATCACTGTAGCATGCTGAGAAATTATGTTGTAGTGTTGCATAAGCAAGAAAATCTGCTCTGTGACGTAACATTGTTTTATGTCTATTCTCTCAAATATTCAACACACACCACCGACATACTAACTAGATTTTCTGAAGAAAATGTCAGTGATGTTTGCCTGTGCAAAACTCACTACTGGAATGTTGGAGTTGTTCTGACATCCAGGTTTGCTATAATATTCAATATGCTAGGTAATTGCTAGGCCTTTGCTTAGGTGTTTGAGTTCTTTGTAGGATGTTGCCATGTGGTTTCTAAAGTATTTTGAGTAATCAATAGGGCACGTGTGTCAAACCCCGTTCTGACAGGGCCAATACTGCAGAGTGTAGCTCCACCCACCTCCAAAACAAAGGCCTGGAAGTTTCTTGTAATCCTAAATATCTTGATTAGTTGGATCATGTCTGTTTAATTTTAGTGCTAAACTCTGCAGGTCAGTGACCCTCCAGGAACTGAGTTTGATAGCCCTGCCCTAGGGCATTGATAGGTGGTGGCTAGGGTGCTCTAGGTGGTTGCTAGGCAGTTGCTAAGGTAATCTTTCTTGTTGCCAGGGCACTGCTACAAGGTTGTTAAGGTATTTGTGATGGTTTCTAGGACTTTCTTGGCTGTTATGCCGTTTCTATGCAGTTTTTAAGATGTTCTGAGTGACCATTAGGGTGTTGATAAATGGTTGCTAGGGCATTGCCAGGCAGTTGCTAAGGTGTTTTTTATTGTTGCCAGGGCACTGTTTTGTGGTTGCTAAGGTGTTTGAGATGGTCTCTCAGTAGTTATGCCATTTCCATGCAGTTTATTTGGCTGCACGATTCTGGATAAATTGAGAATCACAATTTTTTTTTGTTTCAAATAGAGTTCACGATTCTCCCATAATTCTGAACAGACAACTAAACAAAATAATAGGGTCTGACAAAATGTGGATTTCTGTCTATTTAAAAATGTTTAATTAATCTGAATGAATTATTTAAAAAAATCATATTAAATGAATGATTCAATGACTCACTCATAAATATTTTACTTGTTTCATTACTGGATGAATCAGAGTTTGTGTACAGAATCTCTTGAGTGAATAATTCAATGACAAATACATTTTTAGCAGTCACTTGTAATGATGTAATTAATACAATATTTATTTGAAGTGGCAAATTGCTTTCAAAATGAATGATCATTACGACGACGTCGAGCCCCATACAATGGGAAAGACAATGTTAGCAGGATTTTTGGGAGGTCGTAGTACTAGTGACCAGACATTTGTGAAGAGGCCACATGTGAAATGTTATGCAAGATTATTGACACCATCAGCGGAAACAGCCGATTAGTCACGTGGGTTTAATATTCGCTATAGAGGGTACGCACGTGATGTCACCGTCAGCTGGAGCGACTGCGGTTATGCCCCACTGAGTGGCAAAAAGACTGAGAGGCAGTATTGGTATACAGCGTGAATGCCGCGAAAAACCCACAAAACAAGGCCCGGCGCCAGAGGGGGGGTCGGGGTAGGTTTGGCCACAGACCCCATGGACATCCCTGTGCCCCCCTCCGGACCAAGGGGGACAGACTTGATAATAGCGAGTAATTTTTTCACTAAACCACTGCCACCTGCTGCTGCTGTTTCTGCTATTGATTGCTTTTAGAGGGAAAAGCTGCCCATAACTGCTGGTCTGGGGTCTGTTTTCTTCGTAATAACCGCATATTATTAGTGAAAAAGAGTAGGCAAAAGATCCAGTGCGTATCTGTCTTTGTGCTCATCAAATGAATCAATTCCCAACGTGTTTTCCCTTCGGTGAGTAATGTAGCCAATCACAGACATGTTTTATGATTTCTAAAACGCAATGGCCAATCACAGGTGTTGAAGTTAGAATCCACTCACCGCTCGAGTTGTTGTCCAGCGGGGTTTGGGTCTATGTGTGATGGTTCATTAGTCTGACGGTTGTCGCCATTAAAGACGTGTTAACCAGCTCCTCGTGTCTGTAATTCATTGTGTTTTATCCAAACACTGGCGCAGTGCTAAGAGTTCTGCACGCGCGCTAATCCTCTCTCAAATGTGGATATTATGTAAATAAGAGATTAATTGTGTCGTCAGCTTCACTGATTAATATAACGGGACTGTGTGAGATTGCGTTCATTGAATGCGTGACAGCTTTCAGTGATTATAAAGGAAACGCTGCGCGCTGTCTAGGTGATATAAAAAAAAATTAATAGGCCTATAATATATTCAGAATTTGAATAAAACTTTTGTTTTCCATTCTTGACAAGCGGCCACAAGCTTCAATATATAGACCCATATCCGCATATACATGCAGGATTCACTCTCGAAACTGATGACTGACAGTGATTTTTCCACACATATTTCATAACTGGTGCATGCAGTTTTTGTTTTTGTAGCTATGCAAATGCTTGATTTTGCTAGTCAAATCCTGTTTCCATTTAAGAGTAAATTGAATTTGTCCTGTATTTCTTTTTACAAGCTAGTGGAATTCAGAAGAGAATTTGACCTATTTTGTACATTAACTGAATGAATCACTTTGAGTATTCAAGTGAGATGATAAAAGTACTTGTGATGTGAGAACATTCTTTGCGTAACAGAAAACGTTCTAATGTAGGAGCTCATGAGGTCACTTCATCGTTTGGTGGATGTTATCTAATAACTGACATGACACTATTTTCAGCTTGAACCATGTTGCATTACATGCCTTTAGGAAGAAAAGAGAGAAAGGGGTTAGATAAATGGGACTGTCCATTTTAAAACAGATTTTTTAGCTTTGGAATTTTCCTGATTGATTATATTAATAAGCCCAGAATATAAATAACCCTTGTACCAGACCGACTTTAACCTCATTCCCAAAGCTGTCTTTATTTATCAGAATGGTACGCTGACTGACAGTTCAGCTGTTTTGAACAGGGTTGCTGACGTGAAACTTTTGTGATTGTCGTCATGGCAAATATGTGCATTGATTGCTGTTAGTCAGCTCCCCACTGGACATGATGTTCACATACAGCTGCAATCAATAGGGAATTGTGTGCAAATGTGCCACCCAACCACACACACACATGCACACTCATTCACCATGAATAGAGCTTTTATTTATAGGCCTCCAGATTGGGGTGATGCTGTAGCTACGGAGATGGCATCACAGCGCTCCAGCCGCCCCTGTCACACGGGACCATTCTCATGGGGCTGATGTGGATGTGAACCATCTGAACTCATTGCCATGGAGAAGAAGCACTTGACCTTGAATCATGGAAAATCACAGCTGAATTACCCAGAATCTCACTGAGAAAAAAGATAGAGGATAGAGATAACAGAGCTTTAACAGAATAACAAAGAGATGGTACCCAGGTGGTAAAAGGCACAGCTGGGTTTATGAGGGTGCCCAGCTAGGGATCAATAATATTATAAATGTTGCCAGTGCAGACAATGTTCCTAGAGCACCACTCACCTTTATTTTATTACAGTGAAGATTACAAGTGATGATTCAATAACAACAACAACATTAGTTGGATATATGTTTTCATTTATTTTTTTAGCCCCTGCAAACATTGTGTGGAAAGCATTGTGTCCAAAGAAAACACTGGAAAATAGTGAAAACATTTTATTTAAAAAAAAAATTCATACACTTAAATTTACATTTAAATTAAAATTAAATTAAAGTCCCCCTTGTAGTCAATCATTTTATCCATTAAAACGCATCTTTGATCACCAAAACAACATATTTAAAAAAAAAAAAAATCCTGTGAAAAAATAATGTATGCCTTAAAATAGCTTGAATGTAACTCTACACCCTTGCCTCATTTAGTATACGTGGATGCATGAATATGCAAATGATCCCCGCCTCCACTCACTCAAACCAGCTCAGAGACCCACTCTGTCAACTTTACTGTAGTAAATGCTGCACAGTGAAAATACTGGTTTCATTCAGCCATAACTGATTCAGAAGAAGTGGGAGAGTGAATTATACAGGCTCGTATACAAGTCGATGTATTAGAATGGTAATGCGTTTTATGTTTTGCTCTCTACAACGTCGGACACATAACATAATTAATATGATTAGACTTTGGCTTGACTACGTTGTCAAACAGCTAATAATGTGACGCTAATGTTACACAAACCATGTGCCCGTTCTCCATCTTAGAGTCAGACAGCTGCCTTCTGAAAATCAGCATCCTTAGAAACGCTTTGAACAACTTAGAACATCAATGTAGAAAGGCACAAAATTACCCGAAACAATTTGTCCCAGGAACTTTTCCCCCCCAGATCTTTTGCTGTCTGCATTTCCATCACGCTCTAAAGTACCGTGAAGATTAGTCCGGTGGTGAAGGACTGCACGCGACTTTCCAGTTCCCGCTGGATTTTGTCCTCCGCATAGAAGCTTAATAAAGCCTGAACCTTGTTGTCGGTCAAACAGTCATATTTTTTAAACTCCATTGTTAATTCGAATAGCAAATAACTCTTATACTGCACGCACCGCAACAGACTTTTGAAAAATGGTGGTTGAAATAAAATGCTGCATGGAGTCAACCAATCAAAATGCTGCGTGAACTCAATCAGCATGTTCAGCGCCCAAGTCCCACCCCCGAAAGTTCCGGAACTTTGAAAAAGTACTACCTGACGAATAGGGACTTTTTGAGGGGGAAATTTTTACCCGAGACTTCATTTAGACCCTGGTCCCTGCGGTTGAAACACACAGAGTACCACCCCAAAGTCCCTAGTTCCTGGGGAAAGTACCTACTGTGGAAACACGGCTATAATTTATCATAACATCGTAATATACCTCATATACATAATTCACCTGCTACATTGCTAAATGTACCCAGAAAATGGTTATTTTAAACTGTAATAATGTTTAACAATATTACTGTTTCACTGTATTTTTGATCAAATAAATGCAGTGTTGGTGAGCATAAGAGACGTCTTTCAAAATTATATTCTGGTCTCTAGATATGGCTCAGAACAGCCTGTACAATTTGATGCATAATTCATGTATTATGGGTTTGATCCCTATGCACAAGTAAATGTTTTAGTGATGTTTGGCCTAATAAGCACCAGTGATGTTTTAGTAGTAATAGCATTGGTATTAGAAAAAGAGATCTCAAGTTGTGACACTAACACCCTAAATCCACACATGGCCACCAACCCTGAAAATAGGCCACAGTAAATCTCTTCAATCAGGAGCTTAAATGAATGATTTCACCTCTGGGCTCAATCTTTGAGCTTACATGTTATATCACCAATGGCTTGATCTTGTTCAGCAAATTGAAGGATTTTTTTTTACTGTGTCATTTATCCTAGAAAATGTTCCTCTAAAAGGAAAGAGTCAGATTAGTGTAATACATTTTTCTTCCTTGTAATTCATGATCTTGTCCTCACAAGATAATTTATATAATGCATAAGTGGTTTTGGAATTAAAATTGCAAGTAAGAGGATCTCATCATTTATCTGTCAATGTGCAGATTTATTTTTGAATAGAATGATGATGTCTTTTCATCATTTTAAAAGATTATTAAATAAAAGGTGAACAAAAGTATAGGCTAGAGTTAGAGATCTTAAAAGAGACCTCTTAACTCTTAACTTCTATGCAGTTATATTGTCAATATATAACCAGACTGAGAGGCAGAGATGAGTGAATCCAAACTTTTTGCAGGAAGACAGTAAGGTCAGTAATCGCACAGTTAAAATGTTCAAAGGTGATGATGATCATTTTCTGGTTACCAGGTATAATGGCTGAGTCCAGGTGCAGATGGAGAGGAGTGTGGGGAAGAGCACACACCACTGAAGGAGCACAGTAGGTAACATGTGAGTATTTAATCCAAACAGAGATTGCTGGAGTATTACTGGAGATATAGTTTAAGGAAATATATAGCTTGAGTTCAAGAGGGAGATCGATGGAGACTTACAGACCAAACCACCAAGGTAAGTAAAGTCAAGTCAAGTCAACTTTATTTATAAAGCGCTTTTTACAATGCAGATTGTTTCAAAGCAGCTTCACAGTGTTAAACAGGAAAATAATGCAACCGAATTTGATTCGGCTGTATAGCCGCTCTGGAGAAAACGTGATGTCATCTAGCTCATTTCAATTATCATATATATTCAAGTAATGTAGTTAACATAGTTAATTTAGTTTAGTAATTAAATTTATTTGGATATTTATTTGAAAATTTTGTGTACCCAAATGAGCAAGCCAAGCCAAAGGCGACAGTGGCAAGGAACTAAAACTCCATCAGGTGGCATAATGGAGAAAAATAAACCTTGGGAGAAACCAGGCTCGGTCGGGGTGCCAGTTCTCCTCTGGCAACAGTGTATTTATTTTGGCAGCCTTACAGGTCAGAAGTAATATTAGATCGGAATATTCGAAAGATCGGAGGCATCACGCCGGAGACGGGTTTATTGAGGATGACGTGTCGATTAAACAATTATTAAATAGGAATATTCGAAATATCGGAGTCATCACGCCGGAGATGGATCCATTGAGGATGCCATGTCGATGAGCAATTTCAGAGGGTAGACTAATTGACACGGTCTCTGCAGACACTTCAGGGATGAGTTGGTCATGTCCAGGCGCAGGTCCACCATCTGATCTGGATACGGCCCGGATCCGGCTGACTGCGGTAAACCTCGGGATAAACGGAGAGACTAACATTAGCGTAGATGCCATTCTTCTTATGATGTAACGAGTACATCAGGTGTTATGGGTAGTGTTTCCGGATTCCGGCTGACCTAGTTAATGCAGCCTAACAATCATTTAATTGATTTGAATAAAATATAAATTAAAAATGTTTTATGTGTATGCCATAGTAAAGAGATGTGTTTTTAGTATAGATTTAAACTGACAGAGTGTGTCTGCTTCC
Organism: Rhinogobio ventralis; assembly: GCA_039654625.1. NCBI lineage: Eukaryota > Metazoa > Chordata > Actinopteri > Cypriniformes > Gobionidae > Rhinogobio > Rhinogobio ventralis. The sequence goes on along the minus strand of CM077209.1, from coordinate 22,464,264 downwards.
CGAACAATGCTAGGAAGGCTGTTCCAGAGTTTAGGTGCTAAATAGGAAAAGGATCTACTGCCTGCAGTTGATTTTGATATTCTAGGTATTATCAACTAGCCAGAGTTTTGAGACCGCAATAGACATGATGGAGTATAATGCGTTAAGAGCTCGCTCAAGTACTGGGGAGCTAAACCATTTAGTGCTTTGTAAGTAATTAGCAAGATTTTAAAATGTATGCGATGTTTAATAGGGGGCCAGTGCAGTGTTGACAGAACCGGGCTAATATGGTCATACTTCCTGGTTCTAGTAAGAACTCGAGCTGCTGCATTTTGGACCAGCTGCAGTTTATTTATTAAGCGAGCAGTGCAACCACCCAGTAGAGCATTACAATAATCTAGCCTTGAGGTCATGAACGCATGAACTAACTGTTCAGCATTTTGCATTAAAATGCCGTAATTTAGATATATTTTTAAGATGGTAGAATGCAGTTTTACAGATGCTAGAAATGTGGCTTTCAAATGAAAGATTGGTATCAAAGAGCACACCCAGGTTCCTAACTGACGACGAGGACTTGACAGAGCAGCCATCAAGTGTTAGACAGTATTCTAGGTTACTACATGTGGAGTTTTTTTGTCCAATAATTAATTTTTTTTTCCAATTTTTTCTGAATTAAGTTGCAGGAATCAGCTATGTCAAATCCTGTTATATCAGCTATGCATTCCGTTAATCTTATGAATTTGGTAAGTAAAGCAGGTAAGGAGTCTGTATCTATTAGCGAAAAGCCAAACTGAAAGGTGTGTGCTCTTATACAGGTCTGAGTGCGGTGCTAATGAGACAGGTGCAGGTAATTAGTATTCGAGTGAGGGGGAGCGCTGATGTTTGGTGACTTAGGCCACATCCACATGAAGCCAGAGCTTTCCCTATCCAATCTTTTTTCCCCTCGTCTCAAGAAATATCTGCATATACACGAAACCACTGAAACCGACTCAAAACGATGTAGTATACATGCCAGGCCAGTCAACTGGTCAGGTCTTTTAACTTGGGCAAGAAAGTAATCATTCATCCCCATGAAATCAATCAAAATAAAAAATGTTGGCTTTTAGTATAAATATATTAGCCTTATTATAAGTTTGTGTGCTCAAAAACAATGACATTAGAAGATATAAGCATTCAAAACTTACACTTCCGCCAATATGGATCAATGATTTTGATGACATCACTCTGCACTTCAGCTTCTCATCAGATTTTCTGTCCAATCAAATGCTCTCTAGAATCTAAAGCATCCCACCCCTACACTATAAATAGATGCTGAAGCTGCGGCTGAAATCGGACACTTGTTCACACATTTACTTTTTTCTACATGGTAAATGGCACATAGTGCTTTCTTAAGTCTGGTTTCACGTTAGTGTCAGGCGAACCGCCACAGTGCGCGCACAGTCTGCTCCGGTCCAGAGACACGATAGCTCAGAGCGGATCATATGCGTCTGTGCATACCAGAAAACATATCGGACCCATTCATATGCGATCTGTGCACACCAGAAAACATATCGGACCCATTTGAATTCTACTCAGAATGCTATTTTGTAATATGGAGGAAATTAGGAGGAGAAATGGTTAGAGATTAGGAGGAAACTGCGGCTTTACAGAGCTCAACGGCTCTGGCCAAGCTGTGATATAAACCAAATGCTATTGGCTATTTTTAAAAAGGGGAGGAGCTGTTCGATATGTCCCATCCTATCTTCCTATTTCAGTGGAAATTACAGCAACCTTCTCCGCCAGTTCGACGTACGTCGGACATCACCGACGAATTGGGATCACTTCAGGGAGCCCCTATCAGCTTCGAGATATAGAGAACCGACCAATGACTATTGGCGTGCGAGATTTGCATCTCGCGCTCTGCCCCGCAGCGCGGGTATAAAGCGGAAGCGAATGCAGCGCACTGTTGTCATTCACTTCGGAGCCGAACGGCGTTGATGAAGAGCGAGACTGTCTGTTTATTCAGCAAAGAGACTTTACAGAGAACAAGAGGAAGTCTTGTGCTGGCAAGACGGCACAAACAGCGCGACCACAAAATCACCGCTGCTTTTTCAAAACAAACTACTGTTCTCACAGCAACTGAAGGTTTGTGAGGGCGTTTGTTTGTTGTGAGTGCACACACAGGCTGCACTTATCTCCTGTGTGTTGCCGCGGTCTTTCCCTGGGTGCTTCAGCACTTCTTAAAAGAGCGTTTCCTCACAAAAAGAGCAACACGGGTGTGACACTGCGTCTTTTTCAAGATGTCATTCCACCCGTGCGTTTATGGATGCGGTCGTTCCCTGTCACCAGCTGACGGTCACAATCGTTGTATAACTCGTCCGGGCATTCAGCACGCTGAGGCAGCTTTTGTGGATAGTTCATGTCTCCCACTATCTCGGCACTTAGGTCCCCCTACCCATACCTTGATCTAGTGCTATTCCTAGGAATAGACCTACTTCGACGGATGGCCGGGGTGACCTGAGGATTACGTTCAGGGCAAACCCGCCGAGCCAGCCTCCGCAGGCCCCTGATCCCTCACAAGCACCGCAGCCGGTAGAGCTTCCAGAGGAAATTGCTGGCCCCTCCCATGGGCATCCGGTGGTGACCTTTGGGGCTCCAGCAGACGAACAGATGTCGATCGCTGCATCGAAGGGGGAGTTCCGGTCCTCGGAGGATGAAGATTTGGCTGTACTGCCTCCCTCTGGGAGAGTGGCAACGGTCGAGTCGGACCCCGAGTTGACGGCTATGCTTTCCCGGGTCGCCGAAAAGGACGGGTTTGAGTGGAACCCTCCACCATGTCCCGAACCTTCTAGGTTGGATGACTGGTTTCTCGGGGCAGGTCGCACTGGTTCTCAGAGTACCGTCCCGGTGCCTTTCTTCCCGGAGGTGCATGAGGAGCTCACCAGGTCGTGGACGACACCATTTAGTGCCAGAAACAGACCTAGTGGCTCCTCTCTCCTCACTACCCTTGACGGCGGGCAAGCCAAGGGGTACGTGGGAATCCCGCCAGTGGAGCGGGCCGTCGCGATGCAACTGTGTCCGGCGACCGCCTCCAACTGGCTCAGTGACCCGCATCTATTCCAGTCTGACTGCGAAGGCTTACAGGTCTTGTGGCCAGGCTGCGTCCGCCCTGCATGCCATGGCATTGCTCCAGGTGCACCAGGCCCAGGCACTTATGGACATGCACGAGGGTAGGCCTGACCCAGAGCTCCTCCGGGAGCTCCGGACGGCTCCGGACCTCACCCTCAGGGCAACGAAAGTCACCGCCCGTTCCCTTGGCCAGGCGATGTCCACCTTAGTGGTCCAGGAACGGCATCTCTGGCTCAACCTGGCCGACATGAGGGAGACCGACAAATATCGGTTCCTGGAGCTGGCCGTGGGAAGGACGTCCAGCCTGCTCAGGCCGCTGCCAAGCCAGGTGGCAAGCGCCGTCGTAAGAGACCCTGAGACGGGCCACCCAGAGATGGAGGAGACTGCTCTTCAGGAGATGGCTGCAGCACCACTCCTTCCCCCGGAGGAGGGCCGGGGGAGAATCTTTTGTTCTCAATTGGTTTTTGTTCCGCCGCTGGCCCCAGCACCAGCGGTACCCAAATTGTCAAAGAAAGAGCAGTTTCCAAAATCTCTGGGTGCCAAGAGAGCGCGCTTGGCGGTGTTCGACGCTCCCATGCCTTGTCACCCTCAGGCGCCTCTCCAATTGCCAGCAGGGGGTGCCGGCTGTGGGGACGCACACAATCGGCCTTCACACACTTGCACACCCCCTCAGCGGAAGCAGGTAAGTGTTGCATAGCACACTCAGACCCCACTTCGGGCCGCTACCATGCCGTCCAAGTCGGGTCCCTGCATGCCGCTTTGCTGCCCCACTGCGGGTACGTCTGTTGTGCCGATGGTCCCGCTTGTACGGTCGCTGGGAGCCTGGCTAGCGCTCCCCAGCCCGTCTCGCTGGCTCATCCGTACCATCAGACTCGGCTATGCGAGTCCGTTCGCCCGGCGTCCCCCCAAGTTCAGGGGCGTTCACTTCACCTCTGTGTCGAAGGAAAATGCCCCTGTGCTTCAGGCGGAGATCGCAGTCCTACTGGCGAAGGACACGACAGAGCTGGTCCCTCCAGCCGATATGAAGACCGGCTTCTACAGCCTGTACTTCATTGTACCCAAGAAAGGCTGCGGGTTACGGCCGATCTTGGATCTGCGGTTCTTGAACGAGGAGCAAGTCCTGTTGGTTGCTCCGTATTGGCTGAACCGGACTTGGTTCCCGGAACTAGTGCTTCCCGCGACAGCACCTCCTTGGCCCATTCCTCTGAGGAAGGACCTCCTGACTCAGAGACGGGACACCCTATGGCACCCGCGTCCGGACCTCTGGAAACTCCATGTCTGGTCCCTGGACGGGACGCGGAGGTTCTAGGTGGCCTACCTCTACGAGGCGCCTCTATGCGTTGAAGTGGAACCTGTTCGTCGACTGGTGTTCTTCTCGCCGAGAAGACCCCCGGAGATGTTCGATCAGTTCTGTGCTTTCCTTCCTACAAGATGGGTTGGAGTGAAGGCTGTCTCCCTCCACCCTCAAAGTTTATGTTGCCGCTATCGCCGCTAATCAGCCCTAGCTTTTCTCTGTCCCGTCCACGCTTTGTGGACTTACGTGGACAGAACGCAAAGCTTCAGGACCTCAGAGCAGCTCTTGGTCTGTTATGGAGGCCAGCAGAAGGGAATGGCTGTCTCCAAGCAGAGGATGGCCCACTGGATAGTGGATGCCATCGTCTTGGCGTATGAAACCCAAGACATGCCCTGCCCGCTCGTGTTAAGAGCCCACTCCACTAGGGGTGTAGCTTCTTCCTGGGCGTTGGCTCGTGGCGCCTCGCTGACAGATATTTGTAGAGCTGCGGACTGGGCGACACCTAACACGTTCGCTAGATTTTATAGCCTCCGTGTAGAGCCGGTATCTTCCTGTGTGCTCACTTCCCATAATCAGTAACACCGAAGTGCCCGTTCTAAGTGTCGGCTTGCTGCGCCATTCCCTTCCCTTTGGAACAGATATGTGCGCTTATATGCTCCAGTCGAGTTCCCCAGAAAACGGCGAACCCTGTTGAGTCCTCCGCAACCCGCAGCAGTTGGATGTGGCGGAGCCAGTTCTGCATTGGTGGAACTTGTGTTAGGCTGGGTTCCATATGTTAGGCCCCACGGCGGTCCCATATGTGTATTCTTCCAGGGTACGGCTCCTTACGCCGAGCCCGTGTCTTTCCCTCGGCAGAGCTCTCTGCCATCTGAGTCAGGTGTTGTTCCCCGCCTGCTTGGCCGGGACCACCCCTGGGACTTCCGTATGTTGCACTGCCCACGGCCAGTCCATACGTGTATTCTCCACATGGTAACTCCCTCCGGGCATGATGTGGCTTCCGCAGCGTCCCTCCGGGCACGCTTTCCCAGCGTTATCCAATAGTCTGCTGAGTGGGTCTTGCGGAACAGCAGTGTGACTCTCCCTGCGTGAATTTCCCCCGCCCGGAACAGACGGGGTCTGAGGGTCTCTCGCTGGGCGCTGGAAGTGGTAGTAACTGTGGCGTTTTCCAAAGGGATCCCAATTCGTCGGTGACGTCCGACATACATTGAACGTGACCAACTGAAAGGGAACGTCTCGGTTACGTATGGTAACCCTCGTTCCCTGAAGGAGGAACGGAGACGTACGTCCTGTCGCCACAGTTGCTGTACCATCACTGCATGTCGAGTCATTAGTTCGGCTCCTCAGTGAAAAACAACATTCGCTTTCGCTTTATACCCGCGTTGCGGGGCGGAGCGCGAGATGCAAATCATTGGCCGGTTCTCTATATCTCAAAGCTGATAGGGGCTCCCTGAAGTGATCCCAATTCGTCGGTGACGTCCGACGTACGTCTCCGTTCCCTCCTTCAGGGAACGAGGGTTACCATACGTAACCGAGACGTTTTCTGGTTTTGGTTCCTAGAAGCAACATTTTTTTTTTAATAAAAAATCTAAATAATTTTTTAGCAATCATTTCTGAAGTCAAGGTATAGGCATTCAAATATTTCATCTTTATTGGCAATTGCAGTGACTTCTGTTTTTGAAGGAAGTTACATCACATTCAGTTGTTAATTTCATCAATATAAATACAAGTTGTTGTAGCTATACAATCAAGCATCGTTCACATTGTTAATAAAAAATTAGCTTGCAAAGTATTTTCCATGTGTATTTCATGCTTTTGACATTATCTCACTGTAGTCACGTTTGTGTGTGTGTGTGAGAGAGAGAGAGTTTGCGTCTGTTTTATGTACGTTTCATAAGTCTGACAGTCTGTCTCATAAGTCCTTCATTAGAGCTTAGCTGTGTGCATGGAGAGGCAGACACTACAGCTAGAACAGTCTGTCCCAACTCTGTCCAGTTCACTGGGCTTTCATGCCAGATTATCCCTACACACTATCAGCATAAATACAGTTTCACATTACAGTGATGTACAAATTTATAGCACATGCTGTCAAGTATTCTGGCATCACTTTCATGCAATGAATTACTGAGTGAGTGCAAATGCATTATCCATAGCCACATGCGGTTTGCTAATTACAAACACTTCTTAAAGGGATCGTTTCTTCAAAATGGAAAGTTCTTGGTCTTCTTTTATCACTTACCCTCTTATCGTTCCAAACCCATCTAATATTTTCCTTTTTCTGTGAGACACAAAAAGAGATATATGTTTTTTTTAACTATGTTCAATTTGTTATTTTCCATACTGCAAGCATACAGTAGTCAAGGGCTACCGAGCTCCAAAATGGACAAGAAAAGTAATCCCTACAAATAGTGCACCATATCCCAAGTCTTTGTTTGATAATTTAGGTAGTTAATTTTTGAAAATATTGCTGTAACTCTTACTGTATATCCCTTGTGAAAAATAATTGTGCTTGAATGTATTAAATGTGCACTTATAGTGCACTTCAAAGCTTAAAGGTATACATCATTTAAAAACTATACTTACAGATAATATAATATTAATTAAAAGGCAAATTAAGTGTACTTTAAAGAGTACACTTTCATGGCAATGTTTAACACACTTACAAGTAAGTACACTGTAATGTCAAAAGTTTTACAAATGGGTTTAATAATCTTTGGTCATGCTTTAAAGAAGTACACTTAATTTAATGTGTTGACTAACATACTAAAGCACATGATAATCATACTTAATTATAATTTTAGCTCTGTAAGTGTTATTCAATATTAATTTTTTTGTTAAATGTAATACTAAATTGCAACTTCATCATTACAAATACACTATATTGACAAAAGTATTGGGACACCCCTCCAAATCGTTGAATTCAGGTGTTCCAATCACTTCCATGGCCACAGGTGTATAAAATCAAGCACCTTAAGAGTTCCTTTCACTGGAACTAAGGGGCCAAGCCCAACCCCTGAAAAACAACCCCACACCATAATCCCCCCTCTACCAAATGTTACAACTGGCACAATGCAGTCAGGCAAGTACTGTTCTCCTGGCAACCGCCAAACTCAGACTCAGAAGCGTGATTCGTCACTCCAGAGAACACGTCTCCACTGCTCTAGAGTCCAGTGGCGGCGTGCTTTACACCACTGCATCCAACGCTTTGCATTGCACTTGGTGATGTAAAGCTTGGGTGCAGCTGCTCGGCCATGGAAACCCATTCCATGAAGCTCTCTACGTACTGTTCTTGAGCTAATCTGAAGGCCACATGAAGTTTGGAGGTCTGTAGCTATTGACTTTGCAGAAAGATGGCGACTTCTGCGCACTGTGCGCCTCAGCATGCACTGACCCCGCTCTGTGGTTTTATGTGGCCTACCACTTCGTGGCTGAGTTGCTGTTGTTCCCAATTGCTTCCACTTTGTTATAATATCACTAACAGTTGACCGTGGAATATTTAGTAGTGAAATTTCACAAATGGACTTATGGCAACCTATCACGTTACCACGCTTGAATTCACTGAGCTCCTGAGAGCGACCCATTCCTTCACAAATGTTTGTAGAAGCAGTCTGCATGCTTGCGTGATTTTATACACCTTTGCCCATGGAAATGATTGGAAGACCTGAATTCAATGATTTGGAGGGGTGTCCCAATACTTTTGGCAATATAGTGTATTTTAAGTCTCTAAAAACCTTTCCTTTATAATGTGGTTAATGTTGGAACTGTTGACACTTATAGCTTCCAAATTCCCTTTAAAGAACTGGATTTGTAAGGGTGTCTAGAGATCCTCCTCAGGGTTTCACCAGTGTGGCAGTCTGAAAAATCCCAAATGATGACGTATCTTCTCATTTTTACAGTGTATTTACATCATTCAATTTAATTGTATAGAAAACAGCAGCGTAACATTGTGCAAGATGATAGTATTTAAATTGTTTTATGTATCATTTGCATATATTTTTTAAGTGAAGTGCTTAGCAGAAATATGATCAAAAAAATAGGATCAGAGAAACTCCACAGTTCCTGGGTGAGCCTTATTGAGACTAAACCTGCAACTAACCCATGTGTTTACGTATCAGACCCTGAGTCAAGACCAGAATGAGCTGGAATTGATGTTTACGCAATCCCTACCGTAACTACAGAAAGACCGGCATTATAACCCTCCTTGCCCACACAACCCTCTTTTTAGAAGCACAAACAAGTTTTCAGACGAGCAGTGAACTCTGCCTCCAGGCAGTGGGAACATTACAGGCATGTGTGAAATGTCTCCTCTGTGTAAGCAAGCAGGGTGGATTTGCAGACTTCTGACCCCTTTGCTCGGACATGATCTTTTTCCCATCAGGCTCGGCCAGCATGTGCAGGTGTGTTTAAGCTCCCCTTGAGACTGTGAGATTAATGTGTTGTGCCAAAGTGTTGTTGGCATTATGTGCTGTGTGTTGTTGCTGTTCTAAACACTATATGATTGCTAAACATTACATCACCCTCAGTTTTGTGAGTATCTGTTGAAATGTATCTCAGTACCTCTGTCCTGAATGATTACAAATTAATGTTTGTATAAGTTGTTGAAGAAGAAAGAAATGTGAAAACTTAGCAAATTCACAGTCACCAATAATAATAAAAGTGAAATAAACATTTCATTTGGGTTTGAAGTTTAGAAGATAAATGAGAGAGGACTAGACAGGAGGCAGGGGGAATGGTATAATAATGGTACAAGTCAGTTTTTGAGTAGGATGGTTGTGGTAGGCTGACACCACTGTTCCACCTCCACAACACAGACCCCATCGTCCTCTCTATCTCTCCCTCCACCTCATCATCTGTTCATCACAACTCTCCCTGAATCATCTGTCACATCACTCCTCCACACCCTATGGCCTCAACTCTCCCTTAGAGCTGCTAGAACATTCACTGGTGTGTGATGGACGATTCTCATCTCTTTAACATTTATCAACACTGTACAAAATGTTTGTCAGGGAACTTAAAAATGTGCTTTATTTCATACCAATTATGTCAACTGATTTTATTTGAAACTGTTTAAGGGTCAAAATAGCTAGAAAGTCTAAAAGGGAACGATCACCCCTAAAAAAGAAAAAAGACCCCTTCTTACTCTTACAGTATGTCTTTTAAAACTTTTAACTCACTCTTTCAGTATGTCATTCTAACCTCATATGACTGTCTTTTGAGGAACACAAAATGAGATTTGCAGAATGTTCTGGCTGCTCTTGTCCATACAATGAAAGTGAATGTGGACTAGGATTGTCAAACTGGAATACATCAATCAAAGAATATACCCCCCCCCCCAGAAAAGGCGCATCCCGGTGCCATGCAAGTTCCAACTGAGGAGGGAGGGTGGGGGCTCTGGAGGGGGACGTGGAACAGGAGATAGAGAAAAACAGTCCATGGGGGAGAAGAGGGAGGGAGGAGCCAGTGGGGAGCCAGGAGCAGGAAAGTGAGATGGATATCCAGAGTCCAGCCAGGACGAGGGAGGGAGGAGCCGTGGTGGAGACTTGGCTGACGACACCCTGGGGACAGCTGATGGAGATGGAGCCACTGGAGATGGAGACCCAGGTGCAGCTAAGGAAAGCCCACACGACATAACTGGCACTGGAGATCGAGGTGGAGCCGTGGTGATGAGCGTCCGAGGTGGAATCAGGGAGCCTGAGGACTGAGGCAGAGCTGGTGGGACTGAGGACAAAGGTGAAGCCGAAGAAGGTGTACGCAGGACGACGTTTGACCAAGGTGGAGTTGGCGGAACGAGGTGTGGCCATCAGGACGATGGCTCCTGGTGGAGCTGAGAGAAGGAGGAGTCAAGGCAGAGCTGATAGGTCAACAGGTTGCGGTGGAGTGATGGGTTTGTAGGCTGGAAGCAGAGCCAGGGGAACCTCCTTACTGGGAGTAGCTGGAGAACTGAAGTTCCGAGGCAGTTCCTCACAAAAAGGTGTTGGAGATGCAGAGGGGATGAAGGGACACAGCGGAGGCAGGGCTGAGGAACTGGCTGAGTTTAGGAATGGGAATTCGGAGAGGGAGGCTGGGAGGGGGTCAACTTAGAAATGACAACAGAACATAACCCTGACAGTAGTTAAGCAGAAATGTTATAATATTTCTGTTTAATAATTTATATAATTCATTATTGTTAATGTCTTAAAATGCAACAATAATTTATAAACAAATGACAAATAATACAGTTTAATATTTCTAGCACACAGTTGAATAACTACAATATATGGACAAAAGTATTGGGACACCTGACCATTAAACCAACAGGGACTGTAATGACATCACATTTTAAATGACATTGCGTAAATGACAACAGACATTAATATGGAGTTGGTCCCCCCTTTACAGCTATAACAGCTTTCACTCTTCTGGGAAGGCTTTCCACAATTTTTTGGAGTGTTTCTGTTGGGATTTTTCCCTTTCATCCAGTAAAGCATTTGTGAGCTGAGGCACTGATGTTGAATGAGAAGGCCTGTGTCACAATCTCCATCCCAAAGGTATTCGATGAAGTTGAGGTCAGGGCTCTGTGCGGGCCAGTCAAGTGCTTCCAAACTCATCCAACCATGTCTTTATAGGCTTTGTTTTGTGCACTTGGGCACAGTCATGCTGGAATAGAAAGGGGCCTTCCCCAAACTGTTCCCATAAAATTGGAAGTATAGCATTGTCCAAAATGTCTTGGAATGCTATACACATTAAGATTTCCCTTCACTGGAAGTAAGGGGCCCAGCCCAACCCCTGAAAAACAGCCCTATACCATCTTCCCTCCTCCACCAAACTTTACAGTTGGCACAATGCAGTCAGGCAGGTAACATTCTCCTGGCATCTGCCAAACCCAGACTCGTCCATCAGAATGCCAAACTGAGAAGTGTGATTTATCACTCCACAGAACGTTTCCACTGCTCCAGAATCCAGTGCTTTACACCACTCCATCCGAAGGTTAGTATTGTAGTTGGTGATGTGAGGCTTGCAGCTGCTCGACAATGGAAACCCATTCCATGAAGCTCCCGCCACACAGTTTTTTGTACTGACATTAATAACAATGGAAGCTTGAAATTCAACTTTCAGACACCATGCAACTTTTATAAACCATGTGCTTCAACGCTCTGTGACTTTACATGGTCTTCCACATTGTGGCTGAGTTGCTGCTGTTCTTAAACGCTTCCACTTTCCAATAAAACCACTTCCAGTTGACTGTGGAATATCTCGGAGGGATGAAATTTCACGAACTGACTTATTGCAAAAGGTGACATCCTATCTCAGTACCACGTTTTAACTGACTGAGCTGTTCAGAATGACCCTTTTAACAAATGTTTGTTAATGCAGAATGCATGGCTAGGTGCTTGATTTTATACACCTGTGGCAATGGGTCTGATTGAAACACCTGAATTAAGAAATTAAGAGGTGTGCCCAGATACTTTTATCTATATACGCTGCATCTGAGTAGGTACTACATTTGAGTTTGAATTTACTTTTCGACTGTTAAAAAGGTATGTTCTAATATGGGTAGAATGAATGAAATTTGGACGTACCATATTCACTATGTTGTTACTGTCACGTGACTTACCAGCATCAGTTGCGTCACTTTACTTCCATTCATAAATCCTCTCCTGTGGCCACATGGGATAGTAAAGTGCGCACTTCAAAATCTTGGCGGTAGTAGTAGGTCATCCAGGGATTTTTTCGCAATACTATATATTCTGACATATCTTTTGGCGTACTGATTTTTGCTTACTATAGTAAATTTCGTACATTCAAATATGGCAGATCAAGGCCTGTTTTTGTTGTTTTGAGGATTTTGTAGCTAAAATGTCCAACAGAGGTTGTTATTTACTTGACAGTTTACAAGGAGCTACAGCAGTCTGCAAACATTTCACTCTGCCCAGCGTTTAGAGACAAGTTCACTTTAGGTTCACCAGAATATCAGTTGGTTTGTGTTATATAACATGGGAGGTCCATGTCAGTTATCGCATTATCCTATATGAAGACCAATAACAGATGTATCTTCCTGTTTACTTGTCATAGAGCTTCCCATGGGCAGATCAAAATATGTTGTCATTACTATGCTGCAAAAAAATAGTAATGACACACTTGAGGTTGAGAATTGTGTGATTTTGTCTCTATTTCCCAACACAATGTTTAAAACAAGTTAAGCTCATGATGCTGTCAATTACCATAAAAAAATAATTACTTAACTTGAACCTAGACCACTCACTTGATTTACCTGATATGATCATACTTTATACCTTCAACCCTTAAAGCATTTGTTTAGTGTGGATGACTACATAAGAACCTAAGAAGTTTCCTAAGTGTGCCTAATTGTACTGAATGTGCACTTGTAGTACACAGTACTTCAAATCTAAAAAGTATATTTTTAGAAAGCTGTACTTGCAGATAATATTAATAAAGTGTACACATTTTTTTGACGAGATTATTAACTTGTTTAAAATGGGTAAAAGTGATAACAGCAGGTTAAATAATGTTAATGATTTGTTGACATTTCTTTTTTTTGTTCTTGTATTTGCTCTGTGATTTCTTGCATGGTCATCATTGTTCTTTTTTTGTCTGTTTCCTATAAAACCTAATTTATCTTCCCAGCCCTCACATTCTGGAATGTCCATGTTCATTTGCAGAGCTGTTTTTTTCCTTGGACACCTACACTTTTGCCACAGCCCAAGGATTCCTCAGATAAGGAACAATACAGAGTTTGTACAGCATGTCCTGACCCTGGCTGTCCATGTGAGGACAGGAGGAGGTATTTTCCTCACAGAGGAAATTAGTTTTTCTTATCTGTTTTTCTTGATTAGGAGCTGCTGGATTGGGCCACGCTCATGACACAAACTGTGATTTTTCTACTTAAACATTAATAGAGATATAGGTCAATTTGACGCTTCAAAAAGTAAAAAAATCAAGTAAAAAAAAGTTATGAATTGAGCAGTTTAGTAAAAATTTTCTAAAGAGACTCGATTGATCATCGAACATAAACAGAAGCCCATCCGAACCTGCTTGACACATGAGCACAAACTTCTTGCGGAAGCTCAAATGTGCTGCGTAACACACGAGAATGAACTGCTGCATAACACACGAGAATGAACCTCATTGGTTCTTGCGGAAGCTCAAACGTGCTGCGTAACACATGAGAATGAACCTCATTGGTTCTTGCGGAAGCTCAAACGTGCTGCGTATAACACATGAGAATGAACCTCATTGGTTCTTGCGGAAGCTCAAACGTGCTGCGTAACACAAAAGAATGAACCTCATTGGTTCTTGCAGAACCTCAAATGTGCTGCATAACACATGAGAATGAACCTCATTGGTTCTTGCAGAACCTCAAACGTGCTGCGTAACACACAAGAATGAACCTCATTGGTTCTTGCGGAAGCTCAAACGTGCTGCGTAACACACGAGAATGAACCTCATTGGTTCTTGAGGAAGCTCAAACGTGCTGCGTAACACATGAGAATGAACCTCATTGGTTCTTGCAGAAGCTCAAACGTGCTGCGTAACACACAAGAATGAACCTCATTGGTTCTTGCAGAACCTCAAAAGTGCTGCGTAACACACGAGAATGAACCTCATTGGTTCTTGCAGAACCTCAAACGTGCTGCGTAACACAAAAGAATGAACCTCATTGGTTCTTGCGGAAGATCAAACGTGCTGTGTAACACATGAGAATGAATCTCATTGGTTCTTGCGGAAGCTCAAACGTGCTGCGTAACACACAAGAATGAACCTCATTGGTTCTTGCAGAACCTCAAAAGTGCTGCGTAACACATGAGAATGAACCTCATTGGTTCTTGCAGAACCTCAAACGTGCTGCGTAACACAAAAGAATGAACCTCATTGGTTCTTGCGGAAGATCAAACGTGCTGTGTAACACATGAGAATGAATCTCATTGGTTCTTGCGGAAGCTCAAGCGTGCTGCGTAACATGAGAATGAACCTCATTGGTTCTTGCTAAAGCTCAAACGTCCTGTGTAACACACGAGAATGAACCGCTGCGTAACACATGAGAATGAACCTCATTGGTTCTTGCGGAAGCTCAAACGTGCTGCATAACAAATGAGAATGAACCACTGCGTAATACATGATAACTAACCTCATTGGTTCTTGCAGAACCTCAAATGTGCTGCGTAACACAAGAATGAACCTCATTGTTTCTCGCACGTCAAGCGAACATGCTTGAGCTTCTGTTTATCACAACTGATGTGTGAGTTGATAAATGTTTATATGTGAATAAAAGCTTAAATTCAATCTGTTCATCATATAAAGTCATTGTTTTTCGTCAGAAAATTTGGGACTAAACCGTTCAATTCATATGTGTTAGCTTTATGATCTCTTTATGAACTTTTTGAAGCATCAAAGTGTCCGTTCCGTAGCTGTCAGTGGAGAGACAGAAAGCTCTCAGATTTCATGGTGGGAAGTGAAAGTCCTGTTTGATTGGGTTACTTGATTGAAACATGTTATTTCAAAATGAAAACATCAAGTTAAGTCAAGGAGTAATTGTTTCAAGTCAATTACATTTGAACCAGAAACCTGATATAATGGTGTTTAATCAAGATGAATTACTTAAATAAAGTGAACAGCATCATAAAATAATTTTTTTGAGTGCACCCAACTGAAACTGTCTTGCTGTTGGTCACTGAATACACTACATCACTGGAACTTATTATACAGGCACATAGTTTGTCCTTCCATTTCTATGCTGATGATCTGCAAGTTACTCTGGAAATGTAATTAAATTACTGATTACTCCTTTTAAAAGTAATCGTGTTACTGTTCTGATTACTTTATTACAAAAGTAATTAGTTACATTACTAGTTACGTTACTAGCCCCCATCCACCCACCCCCTCAAAAAACAGAATATAATAACCTCTTTAGCCTGCTGCATTAAATTTAGATCTGCTCATGTTGCATCATACTTTTTATGCGTTTTACAGCGCTGCGCACTATATCCAGTCATACACTACTGTGTTGAGTTTATGAATGCTAACTGCCAATCAGAGGCATTAAGATTAGTAATCGCTGAAACACCGGAGTTTTGTTTAGTGCGCGCACTCTCTTGAATACTCTCATCATCAACTGATAAACATAAACAGATTTGGTGATTGTGCTCTTGAGAGCATCGGAACTAATATAAATAGGTTTTTCAAAGCAAAGACAGAGCTTTTCGTCTTCCCTGCCACTCACAATTTAACCATCCAGCTAGGTTCATCAACAATAAAATCAGAAATCTTGGGGTAATCATTGATGACCAGCTGACCTTCAAAGACCACATTGCAACGACAGCACGATCATGCAGGTTTGCACAACATCAGGAAGATCAGGCCCTTCCTAACTCAGCATGCTGCACAACTTCTTGTCTTGGCCCCTTGTCATTTCTAGGCTAGACTATTGCAATGCAATGCACAAGTATTAAAGCACACTTGCTTTTAACAAGGATTGCTCTGCTTCAGATTGCCTGATAGTACAAAAAGAAAGCTAACAGTCACAAACAGTTCAGCTATAAGCTGTGACGTCAAAGACAGCAGACTGAAAGGTCCATCACACTCTTCACAAGAGCCCTCCAAGAATTATATTAAATATTTTTTATATTAAAATAAAATAAAAAATATGTTTAAGACTTATTGCATGCTAACCAGCAAAACATTGACCCCTTTGGAAACCACTTTGCATAATCCAGTCTATTATCTAATGAAATTCAACTCTAAATTTTTTTTCTAGTTAAATATTCTGGTTTACATAGAAATTATGTCACATTACAAAAGTAAAATGGTTGGTGAATGACGCTTCATTACAATTTAAAGCATGCTTTCGATGCGTCACAGTTCTCTCCTCGCAGGCATTGTGCATGTCTGTGCAGAAAAAGGCCCCAGGCAGGTATTGTTGCTTTAATGCTTTTTAAAGGCGGTTTTACACACAATAGCCTTTTCATGCCCTGCATGAAGATAAAAATACTGTGAGGATGTTTAAAATACCACTTATTTTTTCTGCTCACATTCCACTCAGCTAATTACATTGATGCTCATTCAAACTCTCTTTAAAAATAGCCCGTTGACGTTCAACTGACGTAACAGACAACTTTCATTCTCTCTGCCCATCTGTCATTAATACCAGGGCTTTAAATGATAAAAGAGGACACTTGTAAAGGGAGTGTTTGTTTTCATTCTTAAGGCTACAGCATGTCATTTTAAAGGCTCTGTGTTACATAAATACAATGTTGTTAGCACAGATACTTTCTCTTAAGTGCATATAAAGATCAAGACATTGTTTTGGAGCAGCCTTGCTAAAAGTAATGTCCCTTTTTCCCAGGCTTTCTACAATAAGGCTGCCTGTGGTGCAAAGCACGATAAAACCCTCCTCGATGTTGTTGAAACTTAATCTGCTCTCCAAGCCAAGTTGAATCAGAAACAAGCTCAGACATTGCAACCGCAGAGTGACCCCCTCCTGTGTGCAACAGTCTCACATGACAGAAGGAAAAGGAGGTTTGACCATGTTCACAAGCATGTTGAACAAAGTATTTGTGTAGCAGCATGCTGTTCAGACACAGCTGATATGGCCAGCCAGGCCTCTGTCGGAAAATCTCAGACCTTTTGAAGAATGTGTGACTGTCTTTTATGAAGTGCCACAGTCAGCATGAATCTCTGGCTTTGATGAGCCGTGGTAAATTTAGACATTTATAGATAACTCAGCTTTCAGATTTGAGCAGTGAGCCCTACCCAAGCCCTGCTGCTGTCATGTTATTGGAAATAAGTCAACTTGGTTTACTAGCAACCCAATTAACCCAATTTAGTTTTTAAATAAAAACTCAAGGATAAAAAAAAATGTCACTGTGTCATTTAATTCCTTAAAGCTCACACACAATAAGACCAGTAACATGGTTTAAGAAAAGTCAATAGGGACATTTCCGATTCAATGTTGTTCTTTTTTTTTTTTTGCTGTTCCAAACCTGTATGCATTTCTTTCTTTTGTGGAACACACACAAACACACTTTTTAGTTCCCATTGACTTTCATTGTATTATTTGTCCATACAATGGAAGCCAATGGGACCCAAAACTGTTACCAACATTCTTTAAAATATCTTTTTGTGTGCGTGTGTGCTCCACAGAAGAAAGAAAGTCAAACAGATTTGTAGTTTGGGTGAGCTATTGCTTTAATATCAGTTCACCCACTAGTTCATCAGTTTAACACTCACGCAGCAGTTTTAAACATCAAGACTGTCGCACATTATGCAGATCAGTTCTCTAATACGTATATGTATATCTTTTCTCTCAAAGTTATCTCTGTTACACCTCTCACCAGAAAGTTGTCCAGTCCTATATCCAGAGGTCCCCCTTTCTTAATCCTGCAAACACTATCACATTTCACACGCACAATTTTAGGATCTGCACTGAAACACTCAAACAGCTCAATAAGATAACACTTCAGATTACTGTCAAAAATGGAATGGAAAATTACAAGCATCTACAAGCCGCTATATGCATCTGTAATACAAATTATGATTCTATGTTTACACATTTATGGTAGGCCTATACTCAAACCCCAACAACTTTATTATATGTACGGATGCAAAGTTCAGAAAATCCTGTTACCCTATGCATTTTTTGAGCATTACCTTTCCTGCACTCATGGTCATGTGAGATTCTTCTCAGCACATTCCTGTGCTATTAACTATACAGACTGTAAAGAGTCACATGAGCTCTCTTATCCTAATATTCACAGGAAGGGCCTTATGTAATCATGCAGAATAGTACAAAACTCTTGAGCGTACTTCAGAATAGAGTTTTTGAGTCTCCAGACACAGTCATGTGCCACAGGAATGTTTGAATCTGTAGGTAAACCCTGTTATAAAGGAACAAAGCTCAATAGTTGAATAGTAATCTCTTCTGCTGCCCCTTAAGTTAATGCACATGTAGACTCATCCTTTAACACATTCAGTAATGGGTTCCCATAAACTGCACATTGCACATGATATGACCCAATGCTCTATATTAAGTCAGATGGGGATGATGTATTCATCTGCTGAGGATATATTGCATGCTTCTTTCATGTGTTTATTTGCATATTTTGTTCAGTTAATGGATCATTTAGTGTAAAAAAGAAGGCAGAAAACCATGACTGTTTTTTATCTAGTGTCTTTTTATATATGTTTTTTGTATCCATTGGAGTTCAAAAGACAACTGAAAGTATGTCTTTTGTGTGTCCGTGTGTGTATAATAAGGGTTAATATTAGCCTAAGTAAAAAAATGTCTATTTTTTTGCATTAAATATTAATGGTAATTATTTTGCATAATCATTTATTCATTCATTTAATATTTATAAATAAATAATGCATTTAATATCCCCCTTTTCACTCGAGTTGCATGAACAAAGCCTGATGATCATGTTGATGCGTAGAGAATGAAGCATTGTGCCTCAATGGAAGGAAGAACATCTGACCATCTGTACAAAGGAGTTTTGTACAAATTTTCTTATTTGTTTAGTTACATAAAAACAGTGAAACATAAATGGTCAGTTTATGCATCAAGACCACTCAATGAAGTGCATGCGATGGATTACAGTTTTCAGTTTTCTCTAAATGGCTTGTTTTTGGCCTGTTTTGGGAGTGTTTGATGAACCTTTAATACGCAGTAGCGTTTACCAACATGTAGTGTGCGGGTTTATATTACAGAGGGCTGTGCTTTGGCATTTGCTGTGTCAGTCAGTGGTGTCTGTGTGATATTTAAACCAGGTAAGTGTGCATGTGAGATGTAGCTGGCAGTTGGCCGTGACTGCATTCCTCTACAGCAGCAGGAGATTTTCCACCGGACTTCGAAGCACTCTCACACACACCCACACATTTTGGTCAGAATACATACACACAGCATAGAAATACAGTCTGGTTTAAAGAATATAAAGAATCACAATACTCCGCACTTAAATGACTCCCACCCAAGACATACAGTCAAACCAAAATGTATTCAGACACCTTCAACATTTTCTCACATTATCACAGTTTATTCGCTATAGTTGATATAGCGGTAATAAAATATGACAAGAACTCAAGAGTTAAACTGTATCAGAACAAATTCATCTTGATAATGTCAGATAACTTTAATAGAAAGGTATGTCATGGATTACAATCAACCAATCAGCTGTTAAATTTAAGTACACAATTAGATAATATCAATTTAGGTCAACCAATTACCAAGCAATGCTTAATTTTGTTCATTCTTTGGTGTAAAAGGTCGCATTAGCAATTAAAGAAAAAACACTTAAGCAAAACATGGTCAAAGTGTCTGAATAGTTTTGGTTCTAAATTTTTATCAGTTTTACTGGTAGTCCACTGTATGAAGAATTTTTGGGTATAATATGTCACAGTTTACTTTATTTTGCTATCCTCACTTACATAAATGAACTATAGTGTCCTGCTAGCCTGACGTCGTCATACTAATTTTCTAGTCAGAATATGAGTCTGATACTGCTCCATTGGGCTGTGATTATGGGGCATTTCAACCGAACCAGGAAAGAAAATGCCTCTGCACTCAACTGGATAGACCTACAACCAATCAGAGCAACGGAGTAAGTGACGTATGTTGAGCAACGCAGAGTTGTCAACAGAACTCAACTGCACGCACGCTGGAAGTAGAAGAAGAAGATGAGTGTAAACGATCTTTGCCGGTGTTGTAAAAATTATTTAAGGATACACGGAGTACTTACCAACACGATCATCATTTTTGAGAGAAATAGTAAAGGTGAATGCATATATTTATTAAACAAAATCAACCCAAGCGCTCTTCGGTGACGTGGATTACTACGTTACTGTTGATCATCTGTCCATCATCGTATAAAGCCCGCCCTGACAATGTTGTGGGCGGGGCTAAATTCGGCTGGCATTCAGGGTAGTGTCCTGCACCCACTAGTAAAAAATTATATCTGGTGTCTGAATAATTTTTGGTTTGACTGTATGCAAAAAAAAAAAACAGAACAAGGCCTGCTGGTTGAAACTCTTGGTTATGGTAAGGAGCATGACATTTTCGAAACACGCTCAAAGAAAACATACTAACAAAAATATTACATTACAATAAAATTGAATTAAGATGATCATTTTTAAGTACAAATGTATTTTGGGTTGCTGTACATTAACATTTATGCACACAAATGTCCTCTACACTCATATTTACTCATATACACTCTATATCCTTTTAGACCTCCATCTGGACAGTAAAACAGATAGATAAAGTGGCTGCGGAATTACAAATTCTCCGTAAATGGGATTACACAAGCTTATTCCCTCTTCGTTGAGAATCTTCATTCAGAAAAACAGAAATTACAATACAAAAACACCAAAAGCTAAAGAAATAGTTTAGATCTATTATACTTTAGTGTTAAGCGGGCATTATCACAATGTGAATACACTTTCACATGTCTTCAAGCAATGAATAAAGTGACAGAAGGGTATGAATGAACAACAGACAGGAGATCACATGATAGATGCTTTTCCTGAATGAACAGACTGCAGGTATAGGGAGATTCAATGGATATAGATAGGAATGTGTCCCATAAGACAGATCGACCACCTAACATACGCAACCAACATCTGGACGCCACATGATGACACATAAAGAAGATTAAATCTCTGACACATTCTAGGAAACATTATCAGTATTGTACATAAATCAGTTTTGTTCATCTTATTTTGATCAGTTTACAACCTTTTAAAGATTCTTTGTCCTATTATTATTATCATTATTATGTTTATTATATATTATTATATTTATATTCTTTATAACACTTGAAACAGCTCTAAATTTTTATCCTTATGGTGAAAACTTTGCATGAATGAAGGATAGGTTTATTAACTGCACTTTACATAATGTTAGGATGGTTGGAATATATGGTTGCCTAGCAACTAGAGGTTAAATTTGCAATATTCAAAACATCAGCCCAGCCACCCCATTTGAGAAAGACACTTACATTTCTCATGAGTGCCTGTCCTCACAGAGAACACATTTTAAGGCCTAAAGGACTTGTTCTGTTTATAGTTTACAGAATTGAAATACATTTTAGTATTTTTCAAGTCCATATTGTCCTTTTTTATGATACCTCCCAAAACTCTCTATACTGTATTCTTCTAATTGCTGTTAGCTATATTTCATTAGACGTAGTGACTATATATTTCATTATAAGAACTAATTTTAGTGCAAAAATGTCAATTGGCAAAAGCAAATAATACTTCATTGCTATTATGACACTCAGTGTTTGTATTTACTCTGCTAAAATAGATGTCTCACTGGGGGAGCAATATGCGGACGTGCATTAGGAGAACCGGCCTGTTGATCCATTATAATTCTCTTCCATTTTTAATACTAATAATAGCTTTGTCACCCGTGGAGTGGTCTTTAGACAGCTGGTGTTGTGAATGCTCCTCACTGCTTGTTTTTAATGGCATGTGCTGTTTCCAAAGTTCATTCTTGACACAACAGGTCAGTCTTTTCCCTTGGTGGTTCAAAGCTGTTTCTGTGTGAACCTGTCAGTTGGAGAGCCCTTGTTCAATCCTGTTGAAACCTGAAATCAGTGCTGTTATGAGGTGGAAGAATCAGATGTTCACAGTCTACTACATTCTCTTGTCATCTCTATGAGGACTGCTATCTTAAGTTCATTCATTGATCTTAGGTTCATTCACTGGGATCAGATAGTTTTATAGAGCCAGACTCTATAATAAGGTTTAGCCTATGTTGTAGCTTAACTCTTTCCCCACCAGCGTTTTTGAAAAAAGTTGCCAGCCACTGCCAGCATTTTTGATCATTTCCACAAAAGTTTCATGGCCCCCAGAATATTTTGTTGTATGAATATCTGAATATGCAATATATTCTAACTCCATGCATTCCTTTTTTTTTTTTTTAATCAACAATTTCATTAAAAAAAGCAACATTGAGCAAAAAGCTAAGAAAATCGAGTTTGTGCCCAAGACTATATCTGGATCGGATTCAGAACGATGATCAAAACATAGATGGAGTAAATTGAGTCCATTAACACCCCCAAAGCTTCACAGTCCTACCACGGACTGGACTGGACTGGACTGGACTGGACTGGACTGGACTGGACTGGACTGGACTGGACTGGACTGGGAGAAAGACTCACCAACACGCAGGTTACATAGAACAATACTCGACAAGGACTGTGACAAACATGAGGGTTTAAATACACAATAACTAATGACAAGACGAGACACACCTGTGAACAATGATTAACCAATAAACCAATGAGCACATGACAACAGAACACAAGACAAAGGAGCACATGGCAGGATCACATGACAAGACCAGGAAATGCATGGCAAGACATGACAGTGAACATGGCAAACTTGAACACATGAAACATAACCAAAACACCCTGTGACATCGTCTGATGCATATTGCACATCAGAAAATCAGAAAACCACTTTCGCAAACTGAAAATTGAAAGCTAGAATCACACTGCATGACAGTTATACAACTTTCAGTAGTTACAAAGGTTATCAACCCAGGTGCTTTGGAAAATGATGCTTGTGGCAAAATATGCTGCTTTTAAACTTTTTAAGTGAAACGTCCAGTGAGTGGTGCTAAAAGTGCGTTCAGTTTTATTCTAAACAGATTAATGCGAATCTGGCAATGTTTATTACATTGGTTTTTAGTTGTCATTGGTTCCATGTCTCGCAGCAGTTCTGAAATTTAATGTCTGATGGGTGGTAGCTGCTCAATCGAAAATAACGACACATACACTAAACCTAGCCGATAGTGTTAACAAAAGCAAACCATGCCATTTTAGCTTGCTTCTTCACGGGACTCGTACTTGAGCAGTATTGTGCAAGGTGAGCTACCGAGCAAGTTTACTGCGTGAGAAAAGCAATATGGAGCTGGTTATGTGATTCAGATATCTAAATGTATTATTTTCCAAACATGTGCTATGGTAAAAGTATTTTGAGGTCTTAACATTGTGCAAGGAATAATAAGAAAGAATTATTCACTTAATGTGACATGCTTACTGATTACCAATTATTTGCCTTTGTGATCTCTGCCTTTGAAATTCTGACAGTATCAGAGTCCTGCAGCATGACTGCTCTTATGACAGCTAACTAATCGAGAAACAACAAGAGCACAGAAATTGATGGTGTGTGTGTGAGACAGAGATAGACTATCATATATATTAAATGCAATATCAATTATTATATAGCGTTCCTTTTTTCAAGCCACAACTCAATACACATACTCTAATGCTCTTTTTATCCAGGCAAATATTACCAAAAATGCCTTTTACTATCCCTGGCTGATGAAGTGATCTTCCCAACCAGTTCCTTTCAAGAAACATCATAATATACACCCCTGTTCCTTCCTTTGACCACTGCAGACCAATAAATAATGTAAATGTTAAAATCAATGATTTCTGATCAGAAAAATAAAAAATATCTGAATCGTTTCTTATATGGCAATTTTCAAGCAGGTCCTGATTATGTGTCCCCCTCTACTGACAAGCTTTGTTTTGTTCAAAAATGTCCATCTGTACAGCAGGTTGGTTAGTAATTATAATCTGTCTGTTCCAGACAACGACCCCTGCTGTACTTGCTGTAGATGTGTCTGTGTATGAAGGGATTGGGCGAATGGAACTAGCAGGCAAATGTAACGTCCCCTATTCTGGTTACCATAGTTACCGGTGGCTCACCTTCTGTCTGATGTGGAAGGTTCCAACAAATGGATTTAGTGGCTGTGACTCGATCCCCACTTAACCTGAATCTCCTTTGTACTCTTGCGCAGAAGGTCGGAAGTCAATTGTGTCTCTGGACTCATTTCTGACAACTTAGAAGCCATTCACAAAGCATGTATTCTTTCATTCAAAAACAGTGAGTCTTGAGATGCATTTTTAAAAGGTCTTTAAAGGAGCTATTTCTAACATAATCTGGCATCTTAAAAATTAGCACTCCATTAGATGTTAAAAAAGAAAAGGAAAAAAATATGACCAAATTTATTATAATGAAATGTCCCTTTTCTTGAAAATTGCTATTTACATGATGTTATTATAAAAAATGAATGGCACTGAACTTCCTCCACCAGGGTGCTAAGAAAACAAGAATATTCTTAATTAGCGTAAACACAGGAGTGACGTGGGCGAACTTAGAAACGTCTCAGGTTACTGGTGTAACCTATGTTCTCTGAATAGGGAACAAGACGCTGTGTAGCTATGACGCAATGGGAACGCCCTCTGGGTGTGCCGATTGTCTGAAGCCCTTATAGAGTCACGGCAATTCATTGGCTGATGGCGCGGGCGCCGCCCCGACACTCTTACGTCGTCATATTATACTTGCACGCGTGCCATTCCGCTCCTCAGATTTCTCTGCCGAACAGGGAGGCCTGTCGGCAGCGCGAGGAGCTTGGCAGCGAATGCAGCATCTCGTTCCCTATTCAGAGAACATAGGTTACACCAGTAACCTGAGACATTCTCTTTCATAGGTTCACTCAACGCTGCGTAGCTATGACGCAATGGGAATGATATCTGGCTCAAAGAATACCAGATAACAAACATGGCCGGATCAAGCGGATAGAACATGCGAACCCAGAGCCATGTCGAGATCCAAGCTATAGAATCTGACAAAAGTGTACCAACGGGGAGGACCAACCTGCCGCTACACAAATGTCCTCCAGAAGAGCCCCTCTAGTGCTTGAGAGGAAGCCACACTTCTGGTAGAATGTGCCGAATGCTGAGAGGTGAAGGTAGACCACGCACCTCATATGCCAGCAAAATAGCCTCTGTCACCCAATGGGAAATTCTCTGTTTCGATGCGTCAAGCCTGCGGCGGCCGACATCGAAACATACCAAGAGCTGATTTGATTTTCTCCAACCACCAGAACGATCTACATAAAACTTTAACACTCGGACAGGGCAGAGCAAATGAAGCTTTTCATCCTCTTCAGAGGTGAAAGGAGGGGGGTGGAAAGAGTGAAGGGTGATAACTTGAGAACGAAACGATGTGGACAGAACTTTGGACATATATCCTGGCCTGGGTCTTAGGGTTACCTTGACCAGACCAGGAGTGAAATACATACATGCCTTGTTAACAGAGAGAGCTTGTAGGTCGCCCACTCGCTTCAAAGAGGTTAAGGCCAACAAAAGGGCAACCTTGAGAGTCAGAATCCGCTCTGGAGCTGACTCCAAGGGCTCAGAGGGAGCCTCCATTAGCCCCTCCAGGACAACTGAAAGGTCCCAAGAGGGAATACCAGGGGAGCGTGCTGGTCTCAGGCACCTAACCCCTCGCATAAAAGACGAGACTAACCTATGTTTGCCCAGGGGAGCTCAGAGAGAACCAGAGCTGGCACTGGGACGACTCTTTCGAGGCAAAGAGGTCCACCTCTGGTCTGCCAAACACTTCCCAAATCTGGGATACTGTTTGAGGGTTCAACATCCATTCCCCCGACCTGAGCTTCTGCCTCGACAGAAAATCTGCTGCGAGGTTTCAAGATTCCGGGTACATGGACTGCTCTTAGGGACAGGAGTTTGTCCTGAGCCCACATGAGGAGACGGTGCGCATGCCTGTCCAGGGTGCGCGACCGTGAGCCCCCTTGGCGATTCACATGAGACACCACCGCCATGTTGTCCGTCCTGACGATAACGTGGTGTCCCCTGAGAGAGGGGACAAAAGTGCCAAAGGGCCAGGGAGACAGCTCTCAGCTCTAGGCAGTTTATGTGCCAAGAGAGAACCTCCCCCTCCCAGACTCCGCATGCTGGTCTGCCCTCGAATACCGCGCCCCAGCCTGTAGATCAGGCGCCTAAGAGCTTCATCCACCAGAGGAAGGGCCTCATATGAAGCAGCCCCAGGAGAAGCACCGGGGAAGCTGCAGCCATGAGGCCCAGGAGCCTGCGACAGGTACCCACAGAAACATGATGGCCGAGCCTGAAGCTGGCCAAACATGAAACGAGACTGGAAATCCAGGCAGGGGCCAGACGGGCCTGCATCAGAACGGAATCCAGATGAACTCCTAAGAAGGTGGTCTGCTGAGATGGGGTGAGAACACTCTTGTCGGTGTTCACTCTTAAACCAAGAGACTGAATGTACTGAAGAGCAATGTCTCTGTGACAAGTCACCAACTCCCTGGAGTGGGCCAGGATGAGCCAATCGTCCAGGTAATTGAGTATACGGATGCCCTGGAGCCTCAATGGGGCCAGAGCAGCACCCATACACTTTGTGAAAGTCCTCGGCACCAGGGTGGGGTTGGGGGGGGGGGGGTTGCGACAAAACTGAAGAGTGTAAACGGACTGAACTGTGCGGAGGATCCAAGGTGATACCCCTGGCAGACATTTCCACTCGTGGAAAAATGTGACAGAGGAAGCTGAGATAGGTGTCAAGCTGATCCTTGAGGGGAGGCGTGGTCAATCGTGAAGGAGAACGCTTGGCGTCCTGATGCGGAGTGGGAGATGTCACAGTCTGAGTGGAAAAAGTAGGTTCTACCGACTCCTGGAGAAAACCAAATGTGTCTTCGTCTAAGTGAGCGGCGGATAGCAGGCCAATCGGATGTGAGGGGAGAAAGCAAGACGCGTCTCCTTCCTTCAGCACCGTAAGAGGTGTGGGTCGATCCAGCTCTGCACTTCGAAACACGCTGGGCGGCGAAAGTGACAGGGCTGGATAAGGAGAGCTGGCAAGAGGTGGGCAGAAACGCTTGTGCAGTCTGACCCAACCTCGAACGTAAGGTGGAGCTCTCCTTTTTCTGCCCTGAGAGTCAGGAGCGACTTGAAGGAGCCGAAGCGGAGGGTTTGCTGGGCCGCTTCGGATCAATGCGCCTATGAGGTCGTTGGCGAGGAAATGGGTGACCGCGAGCTCCCCTGATTGTGGTGGGTGGGGGATGACCCTTTCCTAAAAGAGGGACGCTCTCTGGACTGAGAGGGGGAAGGGTTGGAAGAGTCCCTAGCCCTCCTAGGCATAAACTGCTTGAAAGCAGCTGACTGGGACTTGGCAGCTCGAAATTTCTCAACCACTGTGTTGACCGCCTCCCCAAACAGTCCAGACTGAGAGACTGGGGCATCCAGTAGGAAGACCTTCTCCTTATCACGGATTTCCGTGAGATTGAGCCACAGGTGGCGCTCTGCCGCCACCGCGCCCGCCATGGAACGTCCTATGGCACGAGCAGTGTGTTTTGTGGCTCTTAAGGCCAAATCCGTGGCCTTTCGCAGCTCTTTGACCACTTCCGGTGTCAAGCCGCCGCCCTCGTCCATTTCCTTCAGAACATCTGCCTGGTAAACTTGGAGGATGGCCATAGTATGAAGGGCCATGCCTGCCTGACCGGCTGCAGTGTAGGACTTCCCGATAAGGGCGGAAGTGGTCCTACACGGTTTGGTGGGAAGGAGAGGGCGAGACTTCCATGAAGGAGCCGAGGAAGGAGAAAGGTGAGTGGCCAGCGTGTCTTCAACCGCAGGGATGGCGGAATGCACTATGCAGATTGTTGAAAAAGGGCAGCTTTCTCCGCGCTGGCCTAGAAATAGGACCACTTAGAAACCTCTCGTCGAGTTTAGATGATTGAGACTCACGGGGCTTGTCCGGCCAATCGATAGCGAGCTTCTCATTAGCGCGCAGAAGGACGCGCTTCCTGGCCGCTAGGCGGGAAAGCGTCACCGATTAAAGCAGGCCTGAAATCCTCGGAGTCCGACGCTGCAGTGAAAATGACATCATCTAGCCCGAAAGAAACTGACTCGTGCGCTTCCGGCCTAGGACATAAGTAGTCGTGTGAAAACTCGACCGGCAAAACCCTGCGCATGTGCTCGGGAGAGGGAGGGAGAGAAAGCGCGAGGCCCGTCTGCTTGCACTCCACATCCTCGAGCTCTACATCCGAACCCCAGGTCGCGGATCCGAGGGAGGCCTCTGCAGCCTCGGGAGCGCGACGGGGGAAAACAGATGACTCCTTCTCAAACACTGCAAGCCTAGAGCGGAGGGTTTTGAGAAAGAGATTATTGCAGAATTTGCTCTTAGAAGAGCCCTGAACCGCCTCACGCGCATGTGACAACCCC
This sequence comes from Rhinogobio ventralis, assembly GCA_039654625.1. Taxonomy (NCBI): domain Eukaryota; kingdom Metazoa; phylum Chordata; class Actinopteri; order Cypriniformes; family Gobionidae; genus Rhinogobio; species Rhinogobio ventralis. The sequence continues at coordinate 22,435,848 of CM077209.1, read as the reverse complement.
AAGCATTTAACACACTTACTGTGAGGGTCGTCACTCGCAATAAAGCGAGTGCACGGCGGCAGGCAGCGACGAAACTCCATGACCCTTCACTGCAAGGAGAACAAAGTTCCACTATCCGCAGTCGCTGAAGTGCTGGTGACAAAAGTTGTATGAATTCCAATATATTTGGGCCATAAAAAGCGAAATCGAAGGGCTAGAAATGACCGCTTCGTGAAGGCAGAGAAATCTGAGGAGCGAATGGCGCGCGCGCGCCAGTATAATATGATGACGTAAGAGCGTCGGGGCGGCGCCTGCGCCATCAGCCAATGAATTGGCGTGATTCTATAAGGGCTTCAGACAATCGGCACACCCAGAGAGCGTTCCCATTGCGTCATAGCTACGCAGCGTTGAGTGAACCTATGAAAGTACAGCAGGATCCAAATGCAGATATAAAACACCACCAAGTAACTCGGAAGCTAGGAACATAAGGAACAAAACTAAGCACACCAACAATATATCCAAAAATGGACTGTGGCAGACTGTGTTAAGTGACAACAGCTTTCCAAAGTACTCCTAAGCCCATATGGCTATATTTAACACAGTAGCATGCTGGTTTCTCATGCAATGCAATGCCATCTGAGGGCTCAAAGGTCACACACATTCAGCAGAGGTTTCCTGCCTTGCCCTACACAGACTGAGATTTCTCTGGATTCCCTGAATCTTTTCACAATGTTATGTACACTCACCTAAAGGATTATTAGGAACACCTGTTCAATTTCTCATTAATGCAATTATCTAATCAACCAATCACATGGCAGTTGCTTCAATGCATTTAGGGGTGTGGTCCTGGTCAAGACAATCTCCTGAACTCCAAACTAAATGTCAGAATGGGAAAGAAAGGTGATTTAAGCAATTTTGAGCGTGGCATGGTTGTTGGTGCCAGACGGGCCGGTCTGAGTATTTCACAATCTGCTCAGTTACTGGGATTTTCACGCACAACCATTTCTAGAGTTTACAAAGAATGGTGTGAAAAGGGAAAAACATCCAGTATGCGGCAGTCCTGTGGGCGAAAATGCCTTGTTGATGCTAGAGGTCAGAGGAGAATGGGCCGACTGATTCAAGCTGATAGAAGAGCAACTTTGACTGAAATAACCACTTGTTACAACCGAGGTATGCAGCAAAGCATTTGTGAAGCCACAACACGCACAACCTTGAGGCGGATGGGCTACAACAGCAGAAGACCCCACCGGGTACCACTCATCTCCACTACAAATAGGAAAAAGAGGCTACAATTTGCACGAGCTCACCAAAATTGGACAGTTGAAGACTGGAAAAATGTTGCCTGGTCTGATGAGTTTTGATTTCTGTTGAGACATTCAGATGGTAGAGTCAGAATTTGGCGTAAACAGAATGAGAACATGGATCCATCATGCCTTGTTACCACTGTGCAGGCTGGTGGTGGTGGTGTAATGGTGTGGGGGATGTTTTCTTGGCACACTTTAGGCCCCTTAGTGCCAATTGGGCATCGTTTAAATGCCACGGCCTACCTGAGCATTGTTTCTGACCATGTCCATCCCTTTATGACCACCATGTACCCATCCTCTGATGGCTACTTCCAGCAGGATAATGCACCATGTCACAAAGCTCGAATCATTTCAAATTGGTTTCTTGAACATGACAATGAGTTCAATGTACTAAAATGGCCCCCACAGTCACCAGATCTCAACCCAATAGAGCATCTTTGGGATGTGGTGGAACGGGAGCTTCGTGCCCTGGATGTGCATCCCACAAATCTCCATCAACTGCAAGATGCTATCCTATCAATATGGGCCAACATTTCTAAAGAATGCTTTCAGCACCTTGTTGAATCAATGCCACGTAGAATTAAGGCAGCTCTGAAGGCGAAAGGGGGTCAAACACAGTATTAGTATGGTGTTCCTAATAATCCTTTAGGTAAGTGTATATGGCGGATGGTAAAAGATACAAATTCTATGCAATATTGCATTGGGAAATGTGATTTAACTGTTTGACAATTCTCTCATGAAATTTGGGTGGTGAGCCATGACCCATCTTTGCTTGCAAAACTTCACATACTTCACAAAATCCAGCATTTAGTTGATCCTGGTAAGCGCTCATTGTCACAGTTGTAAACACAATGGCGTTCTTCTTCCACAAGGGAGTTTGGCGTCACGGCATTTGTTTCCAGGCGGACTGTTAAAAAAATGCAACACACACACGTCTCACGGACATCCTGTAGAATTCAACCATCAGATGACGACTTTGAAACTCCTTAAGTGTTTCCAGATAAGTGAGCCATATGCATCAGACGTTCAGCCAACGGTCCGTGGGCGTGACATCTGAGGCTAGGGGAATCCAGCAAATCGGGAAGAAGGTCAGAACCAAAACATAGGGGACAAGCAAGCACACTCAGAAATGCAGTGTAACACATACAAGACTTCGCAATGAGTGACTAAATAAACAGGGCTTATATAGGCAGAGTTAACCAGGGTAATGACACACAGGTGGAAGCAATCAAACAATAATGAGTCCAGGCAATGGGTTATAGGAAGTGTAGTTCATGATGGGTGATTGGGTGTTATGGGGAGTGTAGTTCAAGTGTAGTTCAACATGTCACCAGAGAAGAGAAGAGATGATGCTGCAAGAAGGAGGGACATTTATTTTGATTAAAGATTACAGGGACACATAAATTAAATTTATATATTTAATATATATATTTAATTTATGTGTCCCTGTAATCTACCCTTGTTAACTTGCAGCATCATCTTGTTACATGTATGCCCTGTCTTATGTGTTTTGATTTAGTCTCTGTTACTTTGTTTTCCCCAGTTTGATTAATCGGTTATGTCTTTCACCTGTGCCTCGTCCTTCACCTGCTCCTCGTTATACTCATTTGCTCTGTGTATATAAGCCCTCAGTTTGCCCTCAGTGTTTGTCGGTTCTCGTTCATGTTTTACGTGTTCCTGAGTTTGTTATTAAAGTTCCTGCTACCTGTTCTCCTTCGTCTCCGTGCGCTTCTCTCCCACACGTAATTGTAACAGAAGAACCGACCAAAACAGTTGTTTTTTGCAGCGTTTTTTTTTTCTCTGTTTTGTTTGAGTTTTCCCCGTTTCCCCATGGCCCTTCCCGAAGTTCAGCTTCTCTGCCTGGAGCAGGGAGACCGTCCGCTGGAGGCACACACTCGGGACTTCCTACAGCTCGCGTGCCTTACCTGTTTCCCGGACCGCTCGCTCTGTGTTTTCTACTACACCGGCCTGAGCGAGCGGACGAAGGAACGCGTTCCAGCGGACGGTCCAAAGGAAGATTTTGCCGCATTCGTGGAGTGGGTACTGGTAAATAACCACTCGCCATGTACCATCGACCCCGCTGAGGAGGACAGCGTTACCAGTCCCACTCCACCACTGCCAGAGACCAGACAACCTCCACCAGCGAGTGATGCAACGGAGGATTTGCACGAGCCCACCGTGGGGACCGGACACCCACGAGAGACGAGCCCGTACCAAGGACAAGGACGGAGTGTGTCATCGCCTCGGAGCCCGAACCACCAACAAGGTCTGACCAGGTGCGTGAGCCGACAACGCCGTATATCGCAGAGGGAGTTATTGTGGAGTTCGAGGGCTGGGAGGAAAGCCCCGCCCCCAACACCGCCGCTGTGGTTGTATTGCAGGAAGTCACTGGCAACTATATTGAAGAACTTGGGAGTGTTTTTGAGGTAGACTTGATAGACTTTTTTGGAGAGGTTTTTCCTGTGGCCCCTGTCTCTCCAGCGACCCCTGTTTCTCTAGTGTCTCCTGCCTCTGAATTCCCACCCAGCCTCCCTCTCCCACCTCCTCTGTCGGTCTATTCCTCAGTCCTCCCTTCGCTGCTGTCCTTCCGCCCCTCTGCTCCGCCCACACGTGGTGTGGACACGCCTAGTGTCTTCAGGCCACCAGCTCTGTCCCGCACTGAGGTTACCCTGTCTCCGCCTCCAGCCTCTGTGCCCCCTGCTTCGCCTCAGCCCATCGACACTTCGGTGCCCCCTTGGCTCCTCCCTCCCTCGGCTCCACCGGAAACCAGTGGTCATACGGCTTCTCCGGGCTCCCTCGTCTCTCCGGCTCTGCCTTGGTCAGTCGTCAACCTGCCTTCACCTGCGGCTTCGTCTGGCTCCGCCTTCCCTTCAGCTCCGCCTTTGTCCTCGGTCCCACCGGTTCAGCCGCTGCCCTCTGGTTCCCCGGATTTACCTCGGGTGCTCGTCGCTGCGGTGCCACCTCGGTCTCCAGGACCTTCTGCCTCGCGGGGGCTCATCGGCTCATCGGCTCTATCAGTGGCCCTTTCTCCGTTGGTCGTCCCCAGGGTGTCATCTACCTCCCAGTCGACTCCTCCATGGCTCCTCCCACCATCGACTCCGCCCTGGGGCCTCGTCCTGGCTGGTTTCTGGCACACCATCTGGCTCCCGCTCCTGGCTTCCCTCTGGCTCCTCCCTTTCCACATCTTCCCTTGGACTCTGTTTACTTCCCCAGACTATCTGTTTCCTTTTGCTCCGCGCCCTCCTCCTAAGCCCCCACCCTCCCTCCTCAGTTGTTCTTGTTTACGGCGCGAGGACGCGCCTTTCCGGGAGGGGGCGATATGTTACATGTATGCCCTGTCTTATGTGTTTTGATTTAGTCTCTGTTACTTTGTTTTCCCCAGTTTGATTAATCGGTTATGTCTTTCACCTGTGCCTCGTCCTTCACCTGCTCCTCGTTATCCTCATTTGCTCTGTGTATATAAGCCCTCAGTTTGCCCTCAGTGTTTGTCGGTTCTCGTTCATGTTTTACGTGTTCCTGAGTTTGTTATTAAAGTTCCTGCTACCTGTTCTCCTTCGTCTCCGTGCGCTTCTCTCCCACACGTAATTGTAACACATCTCTTCTCTTCTCTTCATCATATATATATACACTCACCTAAAGGATTATTAGGAATACCATACTAATACTGTGTTTGACCCCCTTTCGCCTTCAGAACTGCCTTAATTCTACGTGGCATTGATTCAACAAGGTGCTGAAAGCATTCTTTAGAAATGTTGGCCCATATTGATAGGATAGCATCTTGCAGTTGATGGAGATTTGTGGGATGCACATCCAGGGCACGAAGCTCCCTTTCCACCACATCCCAAAGATGCTCTATTGGGTTGAGATCTGGTGACTGTGGGGGCCATTTTAGTACAGTGAACTCATTGTTATGTTCAAGAAACCAATTTGAAATGATTGGAGCTTTGTGACATGGTGCATTATCCTGCTGGAAGTAGCCATCAGAGGATGGGTACATGGTGGTCATAAAGGGATGGACATGGTCAGAAACAATGCTCAGGTAGGCCGTGGCATTTAAACGATGCCCAATTGGCACTAAGGGGCCTAAAGTGTGCCAAGAAAACATCCCCCACACCATTACACCACCACCACCAGCCTGCACAGTGGTAACAAGGCATGATGGATCCATGTTCTCATTCTGTTTACGCCAAATTCTGACTCTACCATCTGAATGCCTCAACAGAAATCGAGACTCATCAGACCAGGCAACATTTTTCCAGTCTTCAACTGTCCAATTTTGGTGAGCTTGTGCAAATTGTAGCCTCTTTTTCCTATTTGTAGTGGAGATGAGTGGTACCCGGTGGGGTCTTCTGCTGTTGTAGCCCATCCGCCTCAAGGTTGTGCGTGTTGTGGCTTCACAAATGCTTTGCTGCATACCTCGGTTGTAACGAGTGGTTATTTCAGTCAAAGTTGCTCTTCTATCAGCTTGAATCAGTCGGCCCATTCTCCTCTGACCTCTAGCATCAACAAGGCATTTTCACCCACAGGACTGCCGCATACTGGATGTTTTTCCCTTTTCACACCATTCTTTGTAAACTCTAGAAATGGTTGTGCGTGAAAATCCCAGTAACTGAGCAGATTGTGAAATACTCAGATCGGCCCGTCTGGCACCAACAACCATGCCACGCTCAAAATTGCTTAAATCACCTTTCTTTCTCATTCTGACATTCAGTTTGGAGTTCAGGAGATTGTCTTGACCAGGACCACACCCCTAAATGCATTGAAGCAACTGCCATGTGATTGGTTGATTAGATAATTGCATTAATGAGAAATTGAACAGGTGTTCCTAATAATCCTTTAGGTGAGTGTATATATATATATATATATATATATATATATGATACATATGGATAAATAATTTATAATAAATTCCATAAAATATTCCATAAAAAATAAGAATTGTCATTTTGGAACTCATGGTGACTTTAAAATACTAGTTGTGCATTTGAATCAGAAAACAAGCAACAGGTCATGTGTAGCTAGTGTTAAAAAGTCATACACTTCACTGAAATGTATCCAGTCAGCTCTTTGAAGTAAGAAGGTTTGCAGCAGGGTGTCTACGACAAGCTCACGCGATGGACTCCTGGTGTTTGTCTGCGCACAGGCTGCCGGACAGAAAGCAATTGTAGCAGCTAGGGCCGTGCTTCCATTGCTATGCTTAATTATAACTTCTTCCACCGTGCATTAATTTTGATGCAGATGTGAGGAGACAGACTGGCAGGGGACTTCACAGAGGCCTGATACAGTTTGTACCGAACAGATACCACCAGACAGCCAACAGAAGAGAAGTAAGTAAGTTTAAGTAAGCAACTAGCAGATTTTTTTTTTGTACTCGTGCATTTTAATTGCTCTTAACTTGAAATATTTAAGTAAGCTAACTGAAAACTCATTCATTTCACTTAAAATTGTCAAAATCGACATTATTTACTTTGTTAGCACACATTACAGGTCTTAGGGTGAACAATTAATCCATGCAAGTTAATACACAGAATTTTTTTTTTGCTGTGGTAATCTTTAATCAAAATCTGAAAAGTAACTTCCGGTCTGGAATGGCGTTCCCTTTCCGATGACAGCAGTTTGACGGCTTGGGTCCCAACTGTTAGTCAACTTTATTTATATAGTGCTTTTTACAATGCAGATAGTTTCAAAGCAGCTTCACAGTGTTAAACAGGAAAATAATGCAACAGAATGATTCGGCTGTACAGCCGCTCTGGAGAAAACGGTGATGTCATCCAGCTCATTTCAATTATCATATATATTTAAGTAATGTAGTTGACATAGTTAATTTAGTTTAGTAATTAAATTTATTTGGATATTTATTTTAATAGATTTTAAAATGTATGCGATGTTTAATAGGGAGCCAGTGCAGTGTTGACAGAACTGGGCTAATATGGTCATACTTCCTAGTTCTAGTAAGAACTCGAGCTGCTGCGTTTTGGACCAGCTGCAGTTTATTTATTAAGCGAGCAGGGCAACCACCCAGTAGAGCATTACAATAATCTAGCCTTGAGGTCATGAACGCATGAACTAACTGTTTAGCATTTTGCATTAAAAGCATATGCCGTAATTTAGATATATTTTTAAGATGGTAGAATGCAGTTTTGCAGATGCTAGAAACGTGGCTTTCAAATGCAAGATTGGTATCAAAGAGCACACCCAGGTTCCTAACTGACGACGAGTTAGTCTGCTACGAGCGAGAGATGGAGAGGAGGAGTTCTGTGAATTTAAATATGTTTAGTAGTGGAAACTTGGATAGCTTTAACTAGCTAATCAATAAATGCTAACTTACTAATTGGCAACAATGCTTTGAAAGCATTATCAGAGCATAGCGATTGTTGAATGAGTACTGCAGAACATTCAACATACCTGTTCTCAAATTAAGCTCATGCTCCACTTGTCACTATGATGGTAAACCCCCAAAAAACCCAACATAACAGAAACTCTTCTAAATTAGCATAGCTAAACATTAAATACTACTAAATCTCCATCTTAACATTAATCTTGCACAAAACATTATATAACTCTTAATTTTAGCATTTACTCTTCCTTTCAAGTGCCATGGCAAAGCATGCTGGGAAATAGAAATCCCAGCCCGGTTTCAGTTCAATTTAGGTTTGTCTAAATTAAAAGAAATAAGTTCATAAAACCTAAAACAATGAAACAATTCAGATTACGTAAAGTGTGTCAGTTTCGTGAACTCAAAAGAAAAAGAAAGTTCTACATACTCATAAAACTTAAGTTAATTGAACTAATATGTTTAATTTAAGTTTACCCTACTCAAACCAATTAATTATTTTGAGCATTATAGGGTTTAATGAAAAAATGGATCTGTACAAAACTGCCTCTTCTCTCTTTTTTCTCTCTTTTACATATTGATAAAGGGCTTTAAACTAACTAAACTAGTAAACATAAAAGCACAACCTCCTGCTACTTTCATAAGAGATTTTGTATTATATAATGAATCATAAGAAGCCTGAGGTGAATATTAAGAGCAAGAGTTATTATAACTGCAGAAGACTCCTGTTCTGAGCTTTCATCAATGATATGATGACAGCAAATAGAGTCATACTTCATTAACTCTCACAACATTCTGTCCTGAGGAGAAATACTGCAAGAATGTTCGGCAGTCAGTGGGGATTTCAACAACCCCTTCCTTTAAAGCACCAATGGACAGAACATTCTGATCTGTCTAGCCCAGACATGTCCACGTGAAAAAGAAGTGTGCTTAATTGTATTGAATGTGTAATTGTATTGAATCGTCTTGGAGTATAACCTAAATAAGAATTTTCACTGGAAAATATCATCTGAACAAGTAACATGTCTGCCACTTTTGGGAACAAAACAAATTAATATTATTGTTATACTTTGTTCTCAAATTGTTAATGTTAACAGCATTAGCATTGCGTGACTACGTGTATTTAGTGTGTATTAGCGTAACCTGTAGATTCCGTACAGTCTAATCTTTTGCTTTTGACCATGGGTGAATCTCCAGTTGTCACTGATGATGTCATTTGGGCCTTTCTGGATTACAATCCGCCATCAAAATGATAAGTTTAATTACTCCAGCTGCTGTGAGAAAAGGCTATAAATGATCCGCCTAAGAACATGCGATCCGCTCCTCACATGCTATAGCCTACTAGCCGGACTCCTTCTTCATGTATACAGATGTGCAGGGGCGCCACTAGCAATTTTGGGCCCTATGAAAGAATATCCCTTACGAAAATGAAACATGGTTTTATTATAGTAAAAGTGTAGTAACCCCCTACTGCACCAAACATACAAGCCAACCTAGCTATCCAAAATCTAATACTGACCTATTACGCAAGCTTGTTCATTCCATTCAGCGCTGCTCGCTCAGCCCAGAATGCCCTTTGTGACGACTGGTTCGAAAATATGTGAAATAAGTAGGGATGCCCCGACTAAAGTTTTTTCTATACTCGACTAGTAGTTGTTCATTTAAGCCATTAGTCGACTAAGCATTTTTATTAATTTAATTACATAAATATATATACTGGAGAGAATTCTAAACCATAGCCTAATGAGTGCTTGTGTAATATATTACCCTATTCCGCACTCAAGCACACTCATAAAGCTTGCCACAAATAACCGGCAAAAGTAATGATTATGAATGTGTCAAAAATAGCAAGGAGACATTTTAATTGTTTATTAATAAACAAAGTTTTCTGTGTTGGCTGACGATGATGACTCACCATCTACGCAGTAGTGGACGCGCCAAGAGAGAAATGCACATTTCATACATTTCATTACATAATCAGAGAGTAGCCTTTTTCTTTTCGTTTTGAATTGTTTCTTTTAAAAGTAGACAATTCAAGCAACATATTTCTCATGTCTGTGAGACACGCTCCAGTTTACAAGCAATGCAATTAATCGCGCCGGCGCCTCCATGTCTTGATTAGTATATTGTCTACTGTATTTGCTTATTATTTAAATCCATGCAATTGGTTGATGAAACATTGATTAAAATTAAGATACAATTTATACAAAACGAAATTCACTTTAAAGAAAGGCTTTCTACAAACCATAACTTAATGAAGTGGTCAAAATCATGTCTGACCCACTCCATGTCTTCTGACATATTGCGCATCTTATGATGTGTCCTATCTTACTCTTGCTGTGTACTTTTCATAATCAACATAGATGAAAAAAATAACATAATATTTAAACATAAATATGAAACTAAATAAATTTTCTTAATGGCTACAACAAGTATAGTAGGCTACAGTACAGAGAAATTTCACGTCGGAGCGGATTTGGGCGAACGTAGTTTTACTGGTGAGCGTGAGCGGTTCATGAGTGGAGCATTTTGCCGGAAATGCAGAAATAAGCCATAATTTTGTTTTATTTGTAACTCTTTGGTAGGTTATACATTTATAATTTCTATTACATTACTACTAGGCCTACTAATAAAACTGATCTCTGGGGGCCCCAAAAGTGCGTGGGCCCTTAGAATCATCCTAACTTTCCCCCCCTTAGCGGCGCCCCTGCAGATGTGACGTAATGATGCAAAGACGCATGAATTTCCCACGGAAATCCACCATACCACTCAAATTAAAAAACATTATTACAAGCTTACCGTTGTGAATCGGGCTAAGGTAAGGAGATAGTTTTGAATACTGGCTTTTTGTGTACTTACTAAAAAATATATTTTGGATCATTTTTAACCAAAAAAAGTTACGGGCTGCAGCTTTAAATACATGACATGCATGTTTAAATAGAAATAACAAAGTATATTCTATAGTATATTGAAGTTGTTCACAACTATGATTATGAAGTTACATATAAGGTATTTAAGCTCTAATTAAGTGGGTCAAAAAAAGCAATCTAAGTTCAGTTTATTTAATAATATAGGCCTACATTTAAACTACATTTTCAATTGCAAGTAACATATAATTAAGTGCCCAAAACATTACATTCAGTTTGCACTTAAGTATATAAATAATCTTTTAAAGGGGGGGTATAATGCTATTTCATGCATTCTGAGTTTTTTACACTGTTAAAGAGTTGGATTCCCATGCTAAACATGGCCAAAGTTTCCAAAAATAAGTTGTACTTTTGATGGAGTATTTCTGTGCCAAAAATACTCCTTCCGGTTTCTCACAAAACGTGTTTTTTTTCGAGTATGGACCTATGTGACGTCAACAAGGGCGGAATTTCCTTGCACGGGCACTTCTCCCGGAAGGGCAAGCGAACACATCAACCAGAGCGAGAGAGCAAAAGCACGCCCATCAACGCGCTGCGCTGTACAGGTCATAGGACTTCACGAAATCAACAATGTCACCAAAGAACTGTGTTTTTGGTTGTCAGGGCAAGACAACCCTGTTCAGCTTCCCAAAGAACCCAGCGTTAAGGGGACAGTGGATGGGGTTTGTTTTTCCGGAGCAGCAACAGAGTTGCGCAAGTGTTTTTGTTTGTTCCCTGCATTTCGGCAAATATTGTTTTATAAACAAGGCCCAGTTCAACTCCGGATTTGCAGATTGTCTAATGCTGAAAGATGGAGCAGTCTGAACGATAAAGGTTTACGGTCATGCATTGGAACCGCAGGCGGTGAGTAAAACTGCTTTAAATGTGTGTTGTTGGCTATCGGCCAAGTAAACAACATGAACGTGACTCTTTAGCTCCGCCCACACGATACGCCTCCAGCCACTCGGTTTTATTCAGAAAGACTCAGTACAACGTATAGGTCTTTTATAAATATGCTAAAACTAAAGACTTTTCGGAGATATGAAGGATGCAATACTACTCTATAGGTACTCAAGATTGACATGAGATTGACAGAAACTGTGTGTGATACCCCCCCTTTATAGACTGGGTAAACCCAGCCTGATCTGCCAGCGATTTGATTTCACCCTGCAGCTCAGGCTGGAAACCTGTACATTAATTTATCCTGCTTCTGTTACACATTTGCGGGAACCAATCACAGACTGGCTTATCCACCTGGCGCGCTATTGGCGGGTTTAACACAATGATGGATAGAGAAGCGATGGATCGATGCCAGTTGATCACGCCTCTTGTGGTCTGATTGGTTGAAGGACTATCCAATTGCGTACAGAGTCATTTGAATTATGCTCGTTGATCACGCCTCTTGTGCAGTAGAAAATACATAGCAGACTCCCCAGACCAATGTTCAATCTTATAATTCTGGTGGTTTATAGGTATAGGTTTAATTAGGCTATTTAAAGGTTGATTCCTTTCAAAAAGTGTAAATCTGACCAACATTGACACAGAGACATTGCCTAAACCAATGGCAGGAATTTGGGGTAGGACAATCTTTTTTTACTGACCAATGAAAGATGGCGAAATCTTTCGGAAGTTACATAAAGATACTTTAAAATGTATTTAAATGACAAAAATCTGCCTCATAATATGCAGAACTAATACATTACTATAAGGCTATGTTCTTGAATGATCAAAGAATGACCTAGCACTGTCCATTTAACCTCCATGTCATGTCTGAGAACCCCAGATGGTCAGTTCACCCTGGCAGCGCACACATGATGTGTCATGGTACACTGTGTTATGTGATAATTCCATTATACGGGGATAGGGCCACCACAAATAACCTGGATTTATCCAGTCAGCTGACCTACAGATAGGGAGGAGGCTGGAGGGAAGACTATGAGCCTGAAAAAGATACGGATGGATGAATGGAGTGATGACGCTAAGGAGTGGAAATATGCTGGCTTTAAAAAGATGGAAGGAAGGAAGTATTAGGCCACTGATACTGTCACACTTCAGCAGAACATCCAGCAGCCATGGCGCTACATAAGACCTGAGTCATCAGGCCACTAGCAGAAGGACTGGAGTGGGCATTACTGTGTGACTAACAAGCCGGGGAGATGACACTGCAACTCCTTCATGACGCCATTTATTCCATCCAGTGATCACCTTTAGTAGAAAATATTAACACAGGCAAACCAAACACTGTTCATGCATTAACTGCAGGACAAATCATCACAGCCTAAATGAAATGTTGCTCAGAAATTGGGCTTTCACAGTTCAGGAGACTAAATGAAGTTCTCAGTTATATTTCATTGAAGTGCAATTTCAGATTTTTCTTCTAAAATTCCTTAGAAGAAATAAAAGGACACATTCATTGACCTATAGAGTAAGAAAGTAGAGCTCAGATAACATTGCAGAGTTCAATGAGAAATGTTGAATGAATTGCAGGCTTCTCTATCTTGGTAAATCTGAGTATAGACATTGTAGATATCTGTAGAAGAGATGTGGGGTTACTGGTCTCAGTTTTCAGGAGAAAAATCTGTGAAGCTTGAGGGCTTAATTGAAGTGCACTTAATTGTATTGAATGTGCATTTGTAGTGTACTTCAAATCTTAAAGGATTAGTTCACTTTAAAATGAAAATTACCCCACGATTTACTCACCCTCAAGCCATGTATATGACTTTCTTCTTTCTGATGAACACAATCGGAGTTACATTAATAAATATCCTGACGCTTCCACGCTTTATAATGGCAATGAACGAGTCCACACGTCTCGGGGGGGTTTATAAGGCCTTCTGAAGTGGATCGATATTCAACTTACGAAAAAAGCTTAACTGGCGCGACATATGACGTCAGACGTAGTGAAATCGCTTTGAACTGAGAGGCATTACACTTTCATCGTAAGTTGAATACGGAAGTCGGTCTGGTGGAAGCTAGATATTTTACTTTATAAAGTTTTAAATTTGTATATTTTTCTTACACAAACCCATTGGGGCCTTGTGGTGTACGTTTATTATGGATGGATGTGCTTTTTTGAGCTTTAAATATAAGATTATAAAGCTTGGAAGCGTCAGGATATTTATTAATATAACTCTGTTTGTGTTCATCAGAAAGAAGAAAGTCATATACACCTATGTCTTGAGGGTGAGTAAATCATGGGGTAATTTTAATTTTAAAATGAACTAATCCTTAATAAAGTAAATGGAAAAACTGACTGTTTCAAAAGTTTTACTTTAAATCATATTTTAAATGTTTTATTAATCTTTTTTCCTGCTTTAAAGAAGTGCACTTATTTTAATGTGTTGACTTATATGCTGAAGCACATGTAAAGTAACTCTAGCATGTTATTCAATATTACATTTAAAATGAATATATTTTAAATGTAATAAAGTGCAACAAATATATACATATATATATATATATATATATATATATATATATATATATATATATATATATACATGACATACAAGCCTCAAAAGAAATTATATTAAAGTATATTGTAGTTCACCATAAATGCTTGTAAGTACATTCAGCTGTATACTTTAACCATATTTCAAAGACATTATAAGGAATACATACACTTAAGTGGTTCAAAAAAGCTCTCTAAAGTTCAGCTAATTGCATTTAATATAAATCTAAACTATATGATATTTTTATTTAATTGCAGTGAACATGCAATCAAGTGTCTATTAAATTACATTTAGTTCACACTAAAGAATATTCTTTTAAAGTGTATTATTTCTGCAACAAGTACTTTTTAAAAGCATGCTAAAGTGAACCTTTATTTCTACAGGTGTAGTACTTTTCTACAGGTGTAATTTCTGTCATCATTTCATGTCATCCCACACCTGTATGAATTTATTCTGTGAAAAATATAAAAGAAGATATTTTCAAATGTCTGTGTTTTTAGTTTATACAAGGAAAGTCTGTGATGGTTTTGTCCATTGTATTGACAACACCAGTATAAGCATATATATATATATATATATATATATATATATATATATTTTTTTTTTTTTTTTTTTTTTTTTCTCTTGTGTTCTAAGCCCTACAGAGTTTGAGTAAATGATGACATAATTTTCATTTTGGGTGGACACAGCACACAGAACACAGCACCAAAAAAAAAAAAAAAATTTTAAACCTAAAGCTGTGAAAGACTGTGTAAAACGAACCACACCATGCTATGAGACCTGTGTTGTTGTTTTGGCCTCATTTAATCTAATATACTGATAAGGTCAGATGACTGGAATTTTATGAACCCTGATTAAACCGTTGATCTGAGTGTTTCAAAATCTTCCCAATGTTCTCCTGTTACACAGGCAGCTGTGTACACTACTATCACTTGATCATCCCTCCCTGCGCTGGAGTCTGCGGTCTCTCAGGGTATTCAGTGGAAAATTTACATTCAGGTCAATGTGTCCCAGGTGTTATATTGAATCAAATTGAAAGCTTGAAAGCTTATTCAAACAAAGTTGTGTACAAGTTGGGCCACAAATGTTCAACTGTAGATGTATCAATGTATTTAATGCTATTTCCCTGAATGTTCTGTACAGTCTTGTTTCATTTTCACTGTGTGATGTAGCAGTATTTTTTCTACACAATGCACTGTAATTCTGTGAGAGTCCTTCTATGAATCACCTTCGCCTAAATCAGTGTGTATATGTGCCCTCTTGCCCTTCATGCTGCTTAACACAGTGTTCCTCCCTCATCTTCAGCTGATGACAGGTTGCAAAACTCACACAAAGGCATCATTCACTGCTCTGCTTACGTAAATCCACGCTAAAGCAACTGCATTTATTCTCAGGGGTAAACACGACATTCTCTGAGGCTATGAATCTCAGTGTAAACAGTCTCATTCTGAACCAGAGTACCGGTTGTGCATCATATAACCTGCAGAATTAAACCATTTGGCTCTAAGAAACTGACGTCTGACCCTCAGGGCAAGTGCTGCTGTCAGCGTTCTGTTTGTAATGTGCGTCACTGTGCTGCATTACGGCATTGTTAAACAGTGCACTTTACCCAGAATTCCTTTAGAGAGATTACTCTTAATGGCTGGCAGAGGGAGACAGCTGTCATCTGGCCAGACAGGTCTTATCCAAGAACTATTTGAGTGTTTTTTTCTTTTTCTTTTTGTCTATAACTGACTCATAAAGAAGTCTGCTTCTCAACTGGTGGGTTGTGACATAAAAATGCATCCCAGGGGCCTCATTTATAAAACGTGCGTACACACAGATTTGATCTTGGAGTGTGTGTACATTAAAATCCACACCAACATGGAAAAGCGCTTAGAGCCACTTCTAAGCAGACGTACACACTTTTCCTTGTGGTAGAGAGTCGGAGTACTGCAGGTGTTTGGAAATCTAAGCAATTCTTGCCACTCGCTATTCTCAAGTAAAGGATTTTGGATGCTGGTGCTCTTTTATATACTAATGACATTAAATAGGTGGCGTTTACAAGGCAGAGATCTGAAACCATTCAGCTGCGCATATTTTTTTAGATAATTTGCGATTTATAAATTTCACATCTGGAAGAGAGGCGTACGTTCGTT
This sequence comes from Rhinogobio ventralis, assembly GCA_039654625.1. NCBI lineage: Eukaryota > Metazoa > Chordata > Actinopteri > Cypriniformes > Gobionidae > Rhinogobio > Rhinogobio ventralis. The sequence continues at coordinate 22,419,735 of CM077209.1, read as the reverse complement.
CTCTGAATCACACGTACGCACATCGATCATAAGATCAAATGACGGTTTCTAAGTAACATTTTATAAATTAAGTCCCAGGTCTGTTTTGATAAGGTCAAGTGAGGTCAAGGATAGCAGAGGGACAAACAAGGCTAAATGCAAATTTAAAAAAAAAATTCATTACCATGTAACTTTTTTAAAATTCTATTTTAATTTGACACCAGAGTGCTGGTAGAACATATTGACTAACTTTACTGACTGACGAAATTATTGTGGAGGGGGTTTTTTTTTTGTGCATAACAGAAAATATATATTTTAAAAATGCATCACAATAAACATTAATGTCCTTCGAAGTTGCCTTTATTTATAGTAAGCAAACTAAATATTAGTTACTAAACAAAAAAAAAAATGTTTTATCTTAAGGGAAAATTCTACTTTCATATTATTAATTAAGTCTGTTTATGGTGAAAATAAGTTGTAAAAAGCCACAACAATTATTATATTGGCCTACATTAAGTAATATGTTGGCTTAGTATGTTTTTTTTAATTGTACATATGTTTATATTTTTAAAGGTTTTATTATGTATGTATGTATGTCAAGAGTCAGGTTCTTGCTAGCCAATAGGCTGGTACAGTAAATGACACCTTTAATGTTATGCATTTAAAATGGTCTGTTTTCATATTCAACTTACTGTATATGTTTGTATGTACAGTTTGCACATTGTTATGCCTATACAAAAATAAATCAGCTTTGATATTAAAGATATTAAAATCTGTTTATTTTGTTTGGGTTGCCAATTAATGCTCAATGTAAAATCTGGATCCTGAAGCAAAACCAGTTGAAAACTAATGTAATGACTTCATATATCATAGACCATCACAACAACTTTGGACCACAATGTTGTGGAAAAACAGCTGGCACATACATTTTTTGGCCACATTTTTTCCCCCCAAACATTAATAATGAGATTTAGCTTTTATTCTCCTAAATAATGCCAAGCAGACCTGACACCAAAGCGATTAAATGAGGACTAAAAAGTGAAAGTCTGTAAGCAGTACAGTGGAGTTAGTTGGTCCATCTGCACAAGAGTCTCATTTCATGACACAACACTGATTTCTGTTTCTTGGCTCAGTGTGCCATCCCATTTTAGCTGTGTTGGCACAGAGCTGTGTGGCTCTCTGTGTTGTCTGATTAAAGCCCCATGTGTCAAACTGAAACTCTTCCTCATGTTTCAGATTCAAAATCACTGGATCATTGTGGTGCTGTCATTAACACAAGCAAATAAAGGGTACATTTTAATGCATTTGTAGAATGACTGGACAAACAGCACAGTCAGAAGACACAGATTTCTCCTGGCCACCTTCTCTAGTATGGGCAATGGTGGGGTTGACCAGCAGGAATATTGACCCAACAGCTTTGGTTTCATGTCTTTATTAAGATTTAAAACATCTCCAGCTCTCCTGTCAAATCAGCAATCAGAACTAAACACACTCGCTCAATTGTACAGCATATGGAAATTAAAGCATAATGAACTAAGTCAAACTTACTGTGCAAATTAAGTCATGTTAAAAATGGTCAATGAAAAGTGTATGCCACATTATTAAATTATCTCAGAGTAAAAGGTTTATATAACAGAATTTAAATAATATTTCGTCCTTTCCTCTGTGCTCTTCAGTGCTCCAGTTGATGACAGTAACGCACCAAAAACTTGGGCCGCCATTGTATTAATTGTCTCAAAAATAATGTGCAGTGCATAAAATCTTAAAATAAGCATGAAACGGAAGTTACAATGGTCATTTATTCTTTTAACAATTCTATTATTATGATGTACATCCAAGCGAAACTGCTTCACGAACAAGAAAAAAATGCAGAGCTGGGCCTGAATGTGTCCATCGGCAACAATCAGAAAATAAGGCCTATCTTTTTTTTATGCAAAATATATATATTTTATATATTTGGGGTGAAATGTGGCTTGGACATCTCAGCTAACTTCGTGAGACTGTAGAGTTATTGAGATCAGGCTCTTGAGCATGACACTAAACCCCTATCTCCCACAGGGTCTACGGCATTGTAATTCCAGTTAGTGTGTAATAATAATAAGCTTTTTTATTTTTAAAAAAATGTAAGTGCTATATTACAAATAACTATCATGCAGTGACTGAAATTCTGAACTTATTTAACAAATAAAGGTATTGGTTTACTGTGTTATGAGACGTCAGCATGATTCATAGCATTATGCTGCCCTCTAGTGTTAGAGATGGAAACAGCACGATTTTCCATCATACTATTTTCAAATTTATGTTTGTAATGTTGTCTTTAGGAACAGTTCTAGCAAAAGATCAAAACATGTTATCGTTTTTAATCGACAACACTGGAAACTGCATCAAATGAGAGCACTGTGTGAATATTACCTACTGTAGTTTATTTAAGAAATCTTAAACTAAGCTACTCTGCATTTTTTCAAAAGAAATGATCTAAGATATGAATGCTACTCAACTGTAACTTCATGAAATCATTCAAATTCTGGATTCCAAGGAATAAACTAAAGCTGACAATATGATTAACTGAATTGTCATTGCAGAGCTGAACAGAGAGCAGCTGATAGCCTATACAATTTGATATCTGTCTGGACTAGATGGAGCCAGATTATCATTCTATAAAAATACCTATGTGTAAGCAAAAATGACTATAATTTGGTAGGTTAATTTGTTAATTATTAGTAACTAAAAATAACCATTTTAATAAATTATTTATGAAACCTACTTTACAGCATATGAAAATGAAAGCATAATGAACTTCAGAAAAAAATGAGGAAATCAAACAGTGTAAAAATGGTCCAGGACCATGAAAAGAGTAACAGGTTTATATAACAAAATTTAAATGCGTTACTAAAATTGTATCCTTTCTTGGGGGCTCTTCACTGCTCCAGTTGGTGGCAGTAACGCACCAAAAACATGCCAGTGGGCCGCCATTAAACCTCAGAAGAAGAAGAGACGACCGACCAACTGATGTGATTTCCGAATCTTTCTTTCTTTAGCTTGAGGACCATCGTAAGAGCAGCAGCTTCTTTGTCGTCTCTTTTAAGGTGAGGATTGGGTATCAGAACATAATTATAACAACAGATTGTTTATTGTTTTTCGTAATATACTTTTTGATATGTAAAATATAATGCAGTTGACGTACATTATTGTAGAGACTGGTTTTATGCATGTTTGTAAGTATGTAACGTTAATTAAGTTAACTATTTTTGTTCGCTAGTAACTGTAACATTTTAGATTGTAGTAGCAGTTGTTTTATTTATCTTTTTCTTAACTTAACTGGGTGGTTTTAAATACGTTTGGACAGTTATGCTGCCTTCACGTGCTATCGGAAATTTCCTACTTCCCATTTATGAAGTCGTGATTACGAGCTCATCTCGTTCAAATTTTGACTTGAGAGGGCGTTCATGTCCAATTTATTAACTAGGAAACTAGTATTTACGATCATTCCGGTAGCACGCGAAGGCAGCATTAAAACACGTGGTCACGGGTCCACGTGTTGATACGAGTTCATATGTTTATTCGTCTAAATCTATTTCAACGTGTGTACACTTATATGCATTTTAGAAGTAGGTATGCTTTTTTTTTTTTTTTTTTTTATAAAATACAAATTAAATTTTAAGCAATTTAGGTTGGTAATTAACGTGAAGCCATTTAGATGGAAATGTGGAGCGTTGTCGTGCAGGCTGATCAGCGAGGTTGAGTCTGAACTTGTGACTCTGTCCTTTCCTGTATGTCTGCTAGATGGACATGGGGTGGTTTGAGGCCGTGCTGTTTACCCCATACAGCATGGTTATAGAAACCCCAGACAAGCTATGTTTTCAGCATGTGCTTGAGGGTCTCAACCTGCATAATGTCATCTTTTTTGTTAAATGTACTGAAATGATCTTTCCCTTGCAGCATTATGGCATTTCCTTGAAGTCTAAATATGTATTGGCCATGAGTTTGACGCCACCTAAGAGATGTGTTTCTGTCACTGCTGCTGCAAGAAGTAAGTTTTGGCAACACATAATTCAGACATATTCAGGGTTCCCACTCGTCCTGGAAAACCTGGAAAATTGATGACAAATTTTCCAGTCCATTTTCCAAATTGGGGAGAATGTCCTGGAAAGTCTTGTCCTAGAAAACAAGCTTCCATAGTCATAATGTATGATTAAGAGCTCATATTAAAAAACGTTTTTATAGTTGAGTCATGGCAATAAACTATCCCCTTTAAGGACTTGGAGAGCAATATTTGGCATGATCCTTGTCTTTTATTCCTGTTGTAGTAAAATAAAAAATGTCCTGGAAAATGATCGCTGAAGAAGAGTGGGAATCCTGATATTTCAATGCAACAGTTTATACTGTTTTAGTACGTTCTCTGCAAAAGAGTCATTGCAGGCTTGTCAGCGAGGTTGAGTCATTGTGACTCTTGCCTTTCCTGTGAAGTCTGCTAGAGAGATTTGAGGTGGTTTGAGGCCTGCTGTGGTGCCCTTCCCAGCATGGTTATATAATCTTCAAACATTTAAACTAGTTGTCTATAATCTTATGATGAGAAATAATCTTGCTTCATGTAAATATTCGTATTTCTTTTACAGGGAGAAGCCCCTGCTTTGCTGAGGTGTTGATCTCATTGAGTAAGGCAAGATTAATGACAGTAGTGAATATAACATACTGGATTGCCGTTTAACATTGTTTTTTTGTTGAATGTATTGTTGCAGGGCTCTAGACTCATTCTTCCTAGTGGTCACTCTGATTGGTTCCACCGATTTACAATTTGGTCGCACCCTTTTTTTTTAAAATATTAATCATAATGACCTTGATGAATCGTTCTCTTGATTTCTATGTGCTGGTTTTGCATTGATGTAAAGGTTGACCTGACTAAAAGCTTGATATTTGCAAAATATGTCTCTGGACATTACTTCCAACAAGCATACATTTTAAAAAAACATTACTAAAATATTATCACACATAACATGTATAACAAAAGTATTACCATGCCCTTCACGTGACACATTGCAGCCACAAGCGCTGTATGGCAGCTTTTATTTCGTTGTTTTTACTTTATTCAAAATATTCTCACACTTGCTGGCTATGTCATCATCTACCTGATGTTCCGATTATCAAATACATGCAAGTCAACGTGTTTTGATGAAAAAAATATAATGGTGTTAGTTGATCTATAATGCGTGATGGGCGTCGCCATGTTAGTTTGTGCTGCAGTTCAGAGAATCGGATCTGTCAGATTTACAACATGTAAATTCATCCACTTCTACTGAAATGCATGAAAGTGGCCGGTAAAGTGGGAGAAAAAGGGTAAACTTTATAGTTACTTACACAATGTGTATCTGATATGAATATCACATCGTTAATGGGTTGTTATTGCCGCTTCCATAGACATCACTGTATTTTATAAATAAATGATAAATGTATTGTTTTGCTAGTACTTGTGTATTTAAATGTGTCTCTGGCTCAGCGCCAGCCAAAACGCAAAAGCATTGTGCACTCTCACTGTGACGGTGAGGAAATTGACAACACTGGTAATACGGGGGCTTTTAAATCGCTAATTCTTAACCGAAACTAATGCGCACGACCACTCGGGCATTCATAACAGAGCGGAGCAAAGTTGAGCTTCCATAGGAATTAACTGAAAACGCACCAGTGGACACGCACCTTGAATGACAGTGTGGCCACGCGCATTTTTACTTTCGGTTTAGAATTGGCGCCAGTTCGGGGGCGGGTTGCTTGAATGGTGGGTTCATTAGCCTATTATTCTTAATGGAAAAACACAACAACAAAAAAACAGTACAATGACAAACTCGCTTATATAGGCGCTTTTACATTTCGCATTGAAACCAAATCTTCCACGATCATCTTATCAGCGCCTCACTCTCGAATGAAATCTGACTCCTGCTGCGTTTGTGCTGCGACTCTCATTCGGCTCACGCTTTAAGCAGACACATTCAGTTTTTAATTGTAGTGTCTGAACTAAATTATTTTATTACTATAAAAAGTGATGTAACCGGCAACACCGACTATCGCAGCAAGCCTTGCACCAATGTGACCGTGTGAAATTTTAACTTGCACATTTATTTAAAAAAATGATTGCATTTGTGACCATTTTGGTTGCAGTCTAGAGCCCTGTGGTGGGTCAAATATTGAGATGTTATATTCCAGAGGATTTTGATTGGATAAACTGTTTTGATGAAGAAAATAGTCAACTAAATAAAGAGGCTTTTTTTTAAAAAGCAACCGTTGTTGGTTCTGTGTTTTTGTTTGGTCACATCAGAATAGTCAGACATATAGTGGCATGTATAACTGGTTGACCGTATAATGTAAGTATCCACATAAGTAAATAATTGGAAGTTAAGTATTAATTTAGTTTTTGTTTATTACTTGTAATCAACTGGAAGCAAATTTACAGATTGATTAAAGATTACCATGACAAACAATTTCTGTGTTCACTTGCATGGGTTAATTGTTCAGCACAAGATTATAGTAATGTGCACTAAAAAAAGTAAATGGTCAATTTTGATTTCATGGTGACTTTAAAGAGCTTACCTGTGGCGAGTACCACATTGAGTTCTTTTTCGGGGCTTGCGTTTAATGTTCTAAGGCAATTGTACAGACCCCAAATTGTATTAGCTTTACCACACTTGTGTCAATCTATAAAGACTCACGCAGATGGTAAAAATGAGAGCTTGCTATTTGCAATCTATCTAAAATACTATTAAAGCGTTCTTTTTCTCTAAATTTCTCATTTATGGTCATGAATATGCATACAAAGTTTCAACTTGCTGATGTTTTGTGAAATTTGCGCACAATTTTTATGCATTGATCCACTTGACCATGTTCAAAAGCAACTGTACAGACCCAAAATTAAAGCACTTTTTGGTTTTGTTGGTTTACTACTATGTGAAGGTAAAAAAGGAGCTTTTCCACACAATACTGGTTAAAATTAGCAAAACATTTATTTTTATCCTCAAGCTATTTAACTTTTTTTTTTTCTTATTTATAGTCATAAACATGCATACAAAGTTTCAACACAGATGCATTGTGAAAGATGCATACAGAATTATTCAATTTGATGTAGCTATTCAAAAGCAACTGTAAAGACCCAAAATAAAAAAAATTCTTTTCTGTATATCAGAGCTCTTCAACTCTAGTGCTGAAGCACCAGTGTCTTGCTGAGTTTAACAACTTTTTATTTTCCAAGTCTGTGAAAACAACTGTACCTGTTAACTGTCAGTCCCACTTTTGAGCATCGATATTAAAATTACTTAAAGCCTGAATACTTCGGGGCACAGACTTAAGTTTGGTATCTTTTTTTAAAGAGGACACTTCACAGATTCCTGTAGAAGTAAAAAAAAAAAATACTCATGACGTATAGAGTGGTATGACATCACCTTGTTGGCCGAGTTAGCATTTTAGCACTTCTGGTTCCATCGTCCCAAAGTCAATGTTTTTTTTTATTTTTATGGGATTTTGTTTAACCCTTTCATGCATGGTGGTCACTACAGTGGACAGTTATTCAAAAAGCATTTTCTTGCATATGCATGGGTTTTGTCCATTTACAGTGGACCCTTGTGAATCATCCTTTACATTGCCATCAAGTGGCAAATTATTGTATGTAAAAAAAATTAAAAAAAAAAACTTCCCCCTCCAACCTAAAATAGCTATTAGCTAGTCAGAAATGCCAAGTTGCTCCAGAATATCCATCCATTCCTTCTATCCTAGGAGACTCTTGCAGGTAAAAAAAAATGTTGTAGCATCAAGCAATATCTAATGAGTCATATCACAGTTACATTTTCCAAGTATTGATTTTAGTTTGGGAGGAAATTCTGATTAATCATCTGTCCACTATAGTGGACATCATGCATCAATAGCTATATTTTTAGCTACAATTCATACTATTACTGTGACTATTGTTTTTGAAAATACTTAATCTGCAGGAACCTTTTCTGACTGTAAATGTATTTGTTATTAGAATGTAATTTTCATTAATGTCAAAAAAGTAATGTGATTATGTAGTGTATGTGACTTGTAATGCATTACTTGTTAGATCAGAAAGTAATCTGATTTCATTGCACGGTACTTGTAATGTATTACTTTACTCGTAACATAAAGTAATCTGATTACAAAATGCACGGTACTTGTAATGCATTACTCTTGATCAAAAGGTAATCTGATTACTTGTAATGCATTACTTTACTTGTAACATCAAAACATAATCTACATGCGTTACCCCCAACACTGCTCTTTTTAAATGAGATTGAAAACACCTGATTGCTAGGTTTTTTCAGAGGAGCGCTATGGTAGAAATGTGTCCATCTTGAACATAATCAGAATGATCAACTAATAAGGGTAAATCGACATACTCTGGTACACTGGAGGGAGCATCTGAGTTGGGTTTCCTCAGATCTCATCAGATCTCTGATGGAATCATGTCCAACCTTCTACCCGTGAAAGTGCACTGGAACGGCAGTCAAACCCGTGACTTCCCACCCGTAAACTCGTACTAGATCAATGTACTCCCAGTTACGCGCTCTGACGTCACATATCCTGCGAAACAACAATGGCAGCCCCTACGGATGCAGTGTTTATGAAAGTCGTACATTAAAAACCAAATTGTTTATCAAAATAAGGTATTGCTCTAACGTTATTTATCTGCAAATGTAATGCATTATCAGCAGCTTTTCTAGCATTAGCTATTTTTCAGTCCATTGAGTGCAAGAATAAATTAATACCAAATACATTTCCAAATATACAAATAACGTAAAATAAAAGGTATAACAGCTTCTCTTGCCTTGTGCGCCTTTTTCCTCCTCCTTTAGCAAGGAGTAAGCACCTTTGGCAATAGAAATTAATGTAAATGAGCAAAAGCCCCGTACGGTCCGCCATGCTTTGTTTACATCTAGCTACCACAATTGCTTGTGCTCAGGCAGTTTGCCGTGACTTTGCCTGGAACGCTACAAAGTCGTGAGTCATGGTTTGAAGTTGTAACTTATGGGCTCAAAAACCTGCCTGGAACGCAGCATCAATTTCAGATTACACGCATATGAGTTTGTCTCCATGGGTGTAATGCAGCTGGTGGTCAGTCTAGTTCGATTCACAAACAAATTACTATTTTGAAAGGTTAGTGAATCAAATCGCACAGAGTTGCCTGTATAGATAACTATGGCGGTGAAAGTGTAGTCCGACTCCTATGATTCGATAATTACTTGTTGAAAAAGATGAATTGACTGACTAAATTGAAATGGTCGTCTGCATCGCAGGATCCTCAGGATTTAACCGACAAACTTTTTTCAGGTGGCTGAGTTCCTTAATTCTAGTAGTGGCCTGCTTGTGACAAAATGAACTCGGGCCGAAGGTAAATACACACCGCCACACCGAGTATGAACCTGACACCAGTACAACTGCGTTCAGCCGATGCTAGCCCATACATAAAAGGCCGTCAGTCAGATGTGTTATGCACAGTTGGCACAGATCTGGCCCATCATCATCTCACCGATGCCAACAGTGGCGCATTTCAGCCAGAATCGGCCCAACTGTGCCTGCTCTCTGGGGCTTGCTGTCCACTCTAGTGGACATCTGAAAATCTCTTTGAAAAATATGTGTAAAAAAATTACATTTCAAATCTTGTTTTTCATGCCCTAAGAGCAATAAAAACACATAGGGAAAAAATCCTGACTGAGGTTATAATTCATGCATGAAAGGGTTAAATGGCTGAAATAAGGTTTGTGGTGAACACAAGCTCAAGACACTTTAACATTTTATTCTACGACATAAGATACATCAGTGGCTACCCCACTCGTGATTTTACGTGTCTTGAAAAAGGCGGTTGCTAACAAGTGGCTAAATGGGACTAACGTTACAGAGGCTGTCGGGGACATTAAACGTAATCACGCCGAAAAGGTAAGCTCAGTCTGCTTTTACAGCCTCATTATGCTCATAATTGTGCTCTTATAAACTAGTCTAACGCAAACTGTTATATCTCAGATACCAAGGGAAAACTCAAAAGAGAAATACAGTTTCTAGATGATCTCTTTTATTTAGGACACATCTCCATAGCCAACCACAGGAACGTGCCCACTGCGCATTCTTGCCTTTTACAGTGCAACAGCCCAACACCACAATGCGCCACTGCCCCCTACTGGACAACCCCAATACCACCATTAATATACAACATTTACCCGCACACTTAACTCAGAAGAAATCTTTCCCCCAACAACCAATTCTTCTGGAAAAATTGTACAGGGATTTTTAAATATGCTGGTGGTTTCCTCTCTCTTAGTGAACGCCGTAGACATCCAGAAGGTGCACTATCAGACTCTTGTCTACCTGCATTTTGAGTGATTTCAGACATTACTTGAGCACTAGGTGAATCTTGCAACTGAGTTCTTGGCGGACTCTCAGGCTTCCTGCTGTCGACAGTTGGATTCACTTCACGACGTGATTCTGCCTCTATGATATCAGCATCACTGGCCACCACCTCAGTATCATAATGTTGAGCACCCACAGCAGCTTGAAAGTCTTTAGTCTCTTTTTGTTCTCGACTGAATAATTGATCCACATGACGTCGCACTACTTGAGAACTTGCTATGGCTATTCTATAGGATACAGGTCCTGTGATGTCCTGAATTACTCCCTGCACCCATTTTGGTCCGTGCCCAAAGTTCCTATTATACACAGTGTCTCCTACTTCAAAATTGCAGGATCTGACATGTCGGCCATGGTGCTCTTTTTGAACTTCTTGTTTGGCTTCTATTTTTCTGGTGAAGTCAGGGTGCATTTTGTCTAAGGTGCATCGCAATTTCCTCCCCATCATCATTTCTGCTGGTGACAGTCCCGTTGTAGACTGGGGTGTAATATGATAATTAAACAATGCTCTATGCAACCTGGTCTCAATAGTATGCCCAGAAGTTCTTTTCATGAGTTCCTTAAAAGTTTGCACCGCCCGCTCAGCCAGACCGTTTGATGAGGGATGATACGGTGCAGAGGTGACATGCGTTATTCCATTCCTAGACATAAATTCTTTGCTTGCTTCACTTACAAAATACGGAGCATTATCAGACACCATCATTTCAGGAATGCCATGTGTACTAAAACTATTTCTGAGGCACTCAAGAGTGGTAGCAGAATTTACAGCATATGCATCAATCCACTTAGAATGAGCGTCAACTAAGATCAAAAACATCTTCCAGCATAGTCCATATGCACTCTTCTCCAGGGCTGTCGTGGCCACTCCCACGGATGAAGTGGTGCACCCACAGGGGCTTTTCTCTGTTCTTGACACACCGTGAAATCTTTTACTCTTTCCTCAATATCAGCATCTAAGTTTGGCCACCACAGGTAACTCCTGGCCAGGCCTTTCATCCTTGACATACCTGGGTGAGATTGATGCAGCTGGTCCAGCAACCCCGAACGTCCTTGCTCTGGAATGACGATGCGGGCTCCCCACAGCACACACCCTTCCTGGACACTAAGCTCTTGCTGTCTCTGTTTATAAGGTGCAAATTCAGTTGTATTACTATGATCAGGCCAACCTTTAAGCACATGCTCACGCACTCTAGAGAGAACAGGATCTCGGGTAGTCCAGTGTCTGATTTGCCCTGATGTCGTCAAAGGACTAACAACAGTGTCCAACATCAAGACAGGCTCCTCCCATTCTTTCTCAGGAATCTCAGGAACCGGGAGACGACTGAGGGCATCAGCATTTCCATTGTCCTTGCCTGCTCTGTAAGCAATGACATACTCGTATACCCCCAACATCACTGCCCATCGCATAATTCTTTGAGAAGCCATTTGTGGCACAGCTTTCAGTTCATTCAGTAAACTGAGTAAAGGTTTATGGTCTGTACAAAACACAAATTTACAAATTTTTTCACCCCGAACACTACAGCTAAACCCTCTTTTTCTAGCTGCGAGTAGTTTTTTTCTGCTACTGAAAGTGTTCGTGATACAAACCCGATGGGTCTCTCAGTTCCATCTGCCATCCGATGGGCCAACACGGCTCCCACACCGTACGCTAAAGCGTCACAGGAAAGCACTAATTCTTTGTTTTCATCATAGTGGATTAACACCCTGTTAGACTGCAGTAACTCTTTCGATTTTTTTAAAGGCTTTTTCTTGTTCCTCTTTCCAACACCAGGGGACATCCTTCTTCAAAAGTTTGTGCAATGGAGCCAGCAGTGTTGAGAGGTTTGGCAGGAACCGGTTATAGAAATTCAACAATCCTAAATATGCATTCAGCTCTGTTACTGTTGTTGGTCTTGGTGCATCCTGTACTGCTTGGACTTTTTCGGGAACTGGATGAATACCAGTGGCATCCACTTTGTGTCCCAGAAAAATTACTTCCTTCTCCAAGAATTTACACTTTGCTCTTTTCAACCGCAAACCATACTCATTCAATCGTGTCAACACTTGATCCAGTGTCCTCAGATGCTCCTGATCATCTCGTCCTGTCAGCAAGATATCATCCAGATACACCGTTACCTTTGGAATGTCTTTCAGGACCCCTTCCATTGTCCTCTGAAAGATTGCTGGACTGGAACTAACTCCAAAAGGTAATCAGGTGTACGTGAACAATCCTTTATATGTATTCACTGTCACATACTGCTTTGACGTTTCATCTAACAGAATCTGTTGATATGCATGACTCATGTCTATCTTGATGTATTTTTCTCCTCCAGCTAAAACTGCAAACATATCCTCCATTCGGGGAATGGGATACTGCTCCAATGATGACTCTCTGTTAATGGTTACTCTGTAGTCTCCACAAAGTCTCACTGACCCATCTGGCTTTAACACAGGCACAACAGGTGCTGCCCACTCTGAGAATTTCACAGGCTCAATGATTTGGTCTTTAATCAGGCGATCAAGTTCAGCTTCAATTTTCTCTCTCATAGCAAAAGGTAGTGACCTTGCTTTAAAAAAATGAGGCTTTGCATCCCTGGGTACATGAAGCTTAGCAGTAGCTCCTTTTAATGTTCCTAGTTCTTCTTTGAAAACTATTTAATGCGTTCTTAACACGTCCTGCAACAACTCTGAACTAATTTTACTCACATTTTCCCAGCAGAATTTCAGTTCTGTGAGCCATGATCGTCCTAATAAATTAGGCCCAGATCCTGCCACCACCACTGCTGTGAGTTCTTTGGTAAGCCCTTTGTGCTTGACTTTAACTTTGGTGGTACCCAGAACGTTCACTGAATGTCCTGTGTATGTTTTTAAACTGAGAGTGCTTGTTTTCAGTTCAGGCAGTTTGTTTTTAGCTTCCATTTTGCCATACTCTAACTGTGATAACACAGTCACACTGCATCCTGTATCGATCTCAAACTTCACAGGACATTCATTTACCAACAGGATCTGTGTGATAGGGGGTACATGGGGCTGTGGAGTTTCTATACTATACATTGTGAAAACTCCTCTTTAGGCTGATCTCCCTCCTTCTCCTCTTGAAGGTAATTTGCCCTCTTTGATTGTTTTCCTCTCCCCCATGTCCCAGCTTTCCTGCCTTCACACTAGTGAAGTCACACTAGTCAACACTAGTTTCTTGTTGTTTCATTCTACATACTCTTTGCATATGTCCAATTTTACCACAATGATAACACTTTTCTTTAGCAAACTTACAGTCTTTCGGCCCATGGTTACTTCCCCCACATCGATAGCACATTCCTGTATCCATCTTGAAGACAGTGGAGCTCAGTCGATTTCCTTTGTCTTTGTGCAAATCAGCCATATCCTTATTAGCAGCTTCAATAGCTTTTTTAGTGCAGTCTCAAACGTCAGTCCATCCTCAGCCAGCAATCTCCGTTGTATGCTGTCATCATTAACACCACACACTAATCTGTCTCTCAGCATAAGCGTGTCTCCAAAATTACAATCTTGAGCCAGCTTCCTCAGTTCAGCCACATATTCGACCTATGCTTTCATCAGAGTGTCTGTGACATGAATTAAACTTCCATCTTTGCACTATTTCACTAGGCTTCGGATTAAAGTGATTTTTCCTCATAACTCTTTGATCCTGGTTTCTCAGGACACAACAAATTCCTCATCAGTGTGTACGTCTGTGCTCCAACACTGCTCAACAATATGGCTCGTTTTTTCTCTGGCAGTTCAACATCATTTGCAATGAAGAATATTTCGCAATACTCTTCCCATGACTGTGACTTGTTATCAAATGGTGCCACGGATCCCACCAGCCATCATTCGGTTCAGTCAGCACTTCAGGTTGTAGTTATTAACTTTGCTTAGCTCACCCAGTCGGCGTCCTGGTTTTCTTTTTTAGATCTCAGGAAACAACTGCTCCACAGTTTTGACTTTCATCCTCGTCGCCATATGTTATATCTCAGATACCAAGGGAAAACTCAGAAAGAAATACAGTTTCTAGATGGTCTCTTTTATTTTGGACACATCTCCATAGCCAACCATACACCCACAGGTATTCTCTGCCTTTTACAGCGCTACAGCTCAACACCACAATGCGCCACCACCCCCTACTGGACAACCCCAATACCACCATTAATATACAACACAAACTTTCTTGGAAAATGTTTTGAGATAAAAAACTAAAAGAGTTGTTGGAAGCTTAATGATGGTGACGTTGAAATCATGGGACCGTGGTGTAGTCCGTTTAATAGTCTACATTTAGCTTTTTACTTCTGGTGACTTAATTTAAGGTTTCAAAATGTATACAAATTGTGTTTATCTGTGATAATTATCTTGATGGACAAAACGTGTAAGTAGCCTATCATAAACTTTTGTTGATCACAGAGCTTGTTTTTTGCGATAGCAAGTGTATGGGAAAATCCCATTTGGAGCAGACGTTACGTCCTTTGCAGCTGCGCTTGCATAGTGGCTGCAGAAAAATAGCGGAACAAGTGGAGGAAAATGAGTAAAATCCACAGAATAAGAGAAAAATGTTTTGTTGTGCCTTTGTCGGAATCAGAAAAAATATGGTCTTTTTATTTTTGTAGAATTCTGTTGTTGAAGACAGCCTTTGAAACTAAACGCAGACGTTCAGAGACTGGGCTGATGAAACCTGAAATGATTAGTCTACTATTAAAGCATGAATTTGATGTAAACAATATACATAATATTCACATATGCAGATCATAGGGGACATACACACATAGCAGTTACAGCATGAAATAATATTTAAACCTGTAACATTTTACATAACTTTTAAACCTATAACATTTTTATCTCACAAATCTTGACTCTTTTTCTTGCATTTGTGTGTTTACATCTCCCAGTTCGGACTTTATAACTCGCAATTGTGAGTTTATATCACAGAGGAAAAAAGACTGAATAACGAGTATATCTCACAATTCTGTTTATCCTTCTAAGAATTGTGAGATATAAACTCAGATTTGCGAGAGGGAAAAAAGGGTCAGAATTTTGAGATTTAAACTCGAAATGAACTTTTTTTAGTCTTCCGTGGCTTTCACAGATTGCTACTGCAGAACTGTCATTTTCTGCAACCAGGTAGGCTCCGCCCACAAAAAACGTCATCGAGGGAAACAGTGAGATGCTAACTGCTGGTTGGCCTACAACGTGACGTCATAGCTGCTGCACCCATAGATATTTATGGCTGCACCACTCTATTATAATTATTAAACTATACATTTGTGAGAGTGAGCTGGGTATTTTCATCTATTTTTCGAAATGTTAAAAAAACTACTTTATTTAAATGTAAGAGGAATTGAGAAAAATGTCCATCTTACTGAAACAGTCAGAGATCATTTAAGGAGTTAATCTAAAATCTATTTTTAAGTGCGCGCTAGTGACACGCCCCCTTTTTCCGCGAGCACTGGGCAGTTTCACTTTAACTCAAGAACGAGGACGGCCGAGTGTTTCGTTGCTATCTCATCCTGGCGAACGTATTTATATTTATATAATCAGCCACAGGTACGGGTTTGTAAATTTCTAAGTATAAAATAGTTCACCATTGTACATTTATTGTTAAATTGCATTGCATTTCCTGCTCCTGATATTATGTTGGAACGCCAGTTGTAAAACAAGTTTTCCACGTTTGATGCTCCACTGAGAACGCCACAAAGGTATCCAACAACATTTTGTTTCAGTTATCTTGGGAGTTGTATTTTGTGAGTTACGCATAATCTGAGAAACAACCAGCGCTTTATAGATTCAGTTGCCTGTAGTAACTTACAACACAATTCTGCTAGGCAAACAATCTCTCTCTCTTTTAGCAAGCCGTCTACTAAGTGAATGAAGTGAACGAATGACCTTAACATTTTCCACGCAATTTACTGCCGTTTTATTATTATTATTTATTATTACTTTTCTTCTATAAATTACTGTATAATTGTATTTTTTTCTTACATGTATTTACGTATTCATATGTTTAGTATATTTGTTGCCATTCATGATGTTTATTCTTTTTTTGTTTGTTTCCCTTTTTTCACCCTGTTACAATGAGGAGTTGTGGCTTTCAAGGTTCAGGCATAGCATTCAAGCCCTTATTTAACGTTTTTAAGCAGATTTCGTCTTCCAGGTGTAGACGGGGTGTGATTCAGCCAAACATTTTATCTTGTGAGATATACACCGATCAGGCATAACATTATGACGGGTGAAGTGAATAACACTGATTATCTCTTCATCACGGCTCTTGTTAGTGGGTGGGATATATTAGGCAGCAAGTGAATATTTTGTCCTCAAAGTTGATGTGTTAGAAGCAGGAAAAATGGGCAAGCGTAAAGATTTGAGAGAGTTTGACAAAGGCCAAATTGTGATGGCTAGACTGGGTCAGTGCATCTCCAAAGCTGCAGCTCTTGTGGGTCGTTCCCGGTCTGCAGTGGTCAGTATCTATCAAAAGTGGTCCAATGAGGAGGCGTGTCACTAGCGCGCACTTAAAAATAGATTTTAGATCAGTGGTGAATACACGTACCACCTACCTGAGCATGGTTGAAGACCATGTACACCCTTTCATGGAAATGGTATTCCCTGGTGGTTGTGGCCTCTTTCAGCAGGATAATGCGCTCTGCCACAAAGCAAAAATGGTTCAGGAATGATTTGAGGAGCACAACAACGAGTTTGAGGTGTTGACTTGGCCTCCAAATTCCCCAGATCTCAATCCAATTGAGCATCTGTGGGATGTGCTGAACAAACACGTCTGATCCATGAAGGCCCCACCTCACAACTTACAGGACTTAAAGGATCTGCTGCTAACATCTTGGTGCCAGATACCACTGCACACCTTCAGGGGTCTAGTGGAGTCCATGCCTCGACAGGTCAGGGCTGTTTTAGCAGCAAAAGGGGGACCAACACAATATTAGGAATAATGTTATGTCTGATCTTTGTATACGTAAGCTGCAGTAACAAGAAGTAGTTTGTTCCTAAAACGAATCTACATTTTACGCATATTGGCACTAGAAAGAAACCTATTGCTTCCTTTTGTGTTGTAATAATTTATAATTTGTAACTTCCTCCCCCACTATTTATTGTTTTAGTTTTAAGATGGCCATGAAGGAAATGGTTATTGAAGTAAATGGGCTCCCGGACAACTACCACAAAAATACGATGATTGACAAATTAACCATGCACTTTCTGAGACGCAGTAACAAAGGAGGAGATGTTTTAATTGTGATTTATCCCACCTCCAACAAAGGCCAGGCTTATGTAGTCTTTGAATCAGCCGAAGGTATACTTTGCCTTGATATTTTGTTCTCTGTGTTTATTTAAGTTTAATGTAAAATTCCATGGCTAACATAATTTTTTATTTAATGTCTTAGTACCAGGAGTCTTGCAACACACTCATGTTTTGATAGTGGAGAATCAATTTTACCCACTTGACATAAAGAAGGTGCATAATCCTCAGGTAAGACACTTCATTGGTAATCCACACTTAATTTAGTATACAGCATTCCTCCAATAATCCAGTCACCGCAAATTCCATATCATCGCCATTCTTCTAACATCTTGTTCCATTTGAATATTTAATATTAAGCTAAATAAATAACAGCCCAGTAATGTGGCGTGGCAAATATATTTCCTTAACATGTTTATGTTTATATTTTCTCAGCTGGACATGCCAGCCGAAGCATTCCTTGATATGAACCTGTTCTCCAGTCACAGCAAAATCCAAGAACTTCTTCATAGCCATGGCTTTCAGGTGTCAAGGACGAGCTCAGGACAGCTGCATTTGCTGGGTTCCTTTCTCAAGCTAAAACTCATTTATCCAAAACTTGTGCAGTTTCTGGCTCAAGAAACCTACCCTCAAAGAGGAACACCTTTGCATTACACTAATGGCTACTCCTCTGACTCTCTCTCCAGAGCTGAAAAAAGTGACTCCAGTGACTATGAATCGAGATCCAATTTCACAACGAGGTGCAGTCACAACAATGGCAACTCAGTGTATGCTGAAGGCAGAAGCACATCTTCAGGAATAACCTCAAGATCCCCAGAGTCCCAGTACAGACAGGCATTCTTGCAGAATTCCTCTCTACTGGATGGAAGCTCTAGCACAGAAAGTCCCTGTAGCAGTCCCTCCAGGAACTCTGAGGATTCCTGCATAAGCGTTCAGCGGCGGAATCCCTCGTCTCCCAGGCAAACTGAGATGTCCATCCCTGTGGATCCAGATGTGTGGGAATACATAATGCACATTAAGGCTGATTTTATAAATAAAATAAAATCAGATCACCATACTCATATTAATCATAAAGATGAATCAGGGGTTGTTATGGTTAAACTCTCGGGAGGAAACTGTAAGGAAGCAGCTAAAGAATTGTATGAATTGATGCAGGAAATCACTGTATCTTTATGCACACAAGAAATAAACCTAAATGAATGTGACCAAAGTCAGAAGAGACAAATTGTCCAGAAAGCTTCCTCATTCCAAAAGATCTACAACATTTTAATTAGACAGGAACATAACATTATTAAAGTGGTGGGGTCATCAAAAGACAGTTATGAAGCAAAGCAAAAGCTTCTTGGATTGGATGTTAACATTGCACTGCCTAAACGCATGGAGAGGAACATATTGCGACGCAGCAGCTCTTTGCCAAGACAAAAAACAAGTGCCAGGATGGAAAACCTAGACGTAGATCAGATTCCTGGTGCTGTGTACGCTACTACTGTTAGTAGCTCCTCTGCCTCACATTCCCAAATGGACTATCAATTGCAGCGAGAGGTTCAACAGGAAAGAGGTCGCCAGCCTTCTAAATCTGCTGCACAACGCCGGTCACAGAGCGGCTCTCGATTACAACACAGAAATCAAAACAGAGAAAACCAAGAACCATCAATTTATGCTCAGCAGGATTTGACACCCTCTAGTGGAGTTAGGACATCTAAACAAGGGCCAATTCCTAAATTGAGAGCTGCTCTTATGCCGGATAAAATAAAAAACACTTTTAAAAAACAAAAGTCACAATTTTCAAAATGACTGAATCCATTAAATCAATAGTTCTGCTATATGAAGCCTTCATTGAAAAACACACTTTAAGACTTTTAGAATTAAATTGGTCAGGCACTTGGATGCTGTTTTAAAAAAGCGATGGGATTGTTTTGTACTCATGGTTCTATTTCTAATCACATGTACATTCACACAAATATTCTGGGTTCAGTACGAAATCAGCAGCACTTGTGTCATAATGTTGATTACCATAAAAATTAATTTTCACTTTTCTTAAAAAAAAATTGGTAACACTTCACTTAAAGCACTTTAAGTGGTATTGCATTATAAAAGTATTCATAATGTATGTTATAATGCATTATATATTTATATATTATATATTTTCATAAATAATTGTAACCAAAGTTAAAATGCATAACATTTGCAGATTCTGAAATTGGTTATTTGTCGTGTGTTTTAATGCATTATACTTCTACTTAAGTCTGTTTAATGAATATATAAGTATCATAATGTATTATAACTGTGGGTACAATTATTAACAAGACCATACAATGCATTATGAGGTACATTACAATGCCTAATTAATGCATTAAAAATACTTTTAGAATGCATTATAAACAAAGGCTTTAAGTAAAAAAAATGTAAGTAAAAATGTTTTCGGTTACATTGAGGCACTTACAATGAAAGTGAATGAGGCTCACTATTTCAATATAGCCACAAGACATAAACAAAACATTACTTACTAATGTTTAATGTGTATATAATTTCAGTGCATTTAAACAAAAAAATGATTAGCTTTACGTATCTTTTAAACCCTCCAAAAATGGGGTACACTCACCTTTATTGTAAGTGCCTCACAGTAATATATATATATATATATATATACAGTCAAACCAAAAATTATTCAGACACCAGATATAATTTTTTACTAGTGGGTGCAGGCCACTATAGTTCATTTATGTAAGTTAGGATAGCAAAATAAAGTAAACTGTGACATATTATACCCAACAATTCTTCATACAGTGGACTACCAGTAAAATTTATATAAATTTAGAACCAAAACTATTCTGACACTTTGACCTGACCATGTTTTGCTTAAGTGTTTTAACCTTTTACACCACAGACTGAACAAAATTAAGCATTGCTTGGTAATTGGTTGGCTTAAATTGATATTATCTAATTGTGTACTTAAATTTAACAGCTGATTGGTTGATTGTAATCCATGACATACCTTTCTATTAAAGTTATCTGACATTATCAAGATGAATTTGTTCTGACACAGTTTAACTCTTGAGTTCTTGTCATATTTTATTTCCATTTTCTAAACTATAGCGAATAAACTGTGATAATGTGAGAAAACATTGAAGGTATCTGAATACATTTTGGTTTGACTGT
Organism: Rhinogobio ventralis; assembly: GCA_039654625.1. NCBI lineage: Eukaryota > Metazoa > Chordata > Actinopteri > Cypriniformes > Gobionidae > Rhinogobio > Rhinogobio ventralis. The sequence continues at coordinate 22,398,971 of CM077209.1, read as the reverse complement.
ATATATATATATTTTTTTTTAAGGAAACTATTTTGATGGGATGAATCTGTTTTTTTTTCTTTTCTTTTGGTAATCAACATTATTCCACAAATGTTGTTGATTGAGCTTAACTTGTATTGAACCCTTTAAATATTATAAATTGTATTCTAAACTCTTAAATGTGCTCTCTAAAAATCACACAGATTACTTTGTAATTATTTTCTCACGTGATCAGGAAAATTAGCACATATAACTTCCAGTATTTCCTGTTTTACATTAGATTATATGTATACATGTCTAATATATTTGCAGTATTTCCATTCTATGTTCAGTTTCATTAACATGGAGGCTCAATGAGGAAGTGTCTTTTTTCTACATTCTACAGGAAGTGAGGCAGGTCCTGTGGTTGATTTAGGGGCTGAGTTAGAATGTTAGAAATACACTGTGTTCCTTAGGCTTTATAATTTATAACGCATAGATTTTGATTTAGCTGATTTTATATTGTATTCATTCAGAATGTGTATTTTTAAAGTATTTCTATCAGATGTTTTCAGTTTCAGTTTTCAGTTTTTTGTCATACAAAAATCACCCTTATGTTTTTTTTCTTTACCTGTGGTCTGCTATTTAAGAAATTCCACAGAAGTCATTATGATTCATTGGTTGTCAATATTCTTTTTTGGGCATTGAAATTATTATTTTTAGGTATTACTGTAATGTTGACAGATCTGTATTAAATTATCTTATAGATTCATTATTTTGACTACTGATTTCATTCTCTGATTTCCACTGTTCTCAAACTATTTTAATTGTATAAACATTCCTTACAATAAACTGAATTACTCAGCATCACCTAAATATTATTTTATTATTGTTTATAACTGTTTAATGTACAAAAGTAGAATAAACAGATTTAGGTCCGGTTTCACAGACAGGGCTTAGACTAAGCCAGGGTTAAATCTTAGTTCAGTTAGTTCAATTATTACAAATGTGTCTTAGAAAAAAAACATTACTGGTGTGCATCTTGAGACAAAGCAATGCCACTGACATATTTTTAGACATGTCAGTGTAAGTTGCTTTCAGTTAAAACAGCTCAAACATGCATTTTAGACTGGGACTAGCTTAAGCCTCGTCTGTGAAACGGGGGATAATGACATAACATTTTGGCTTCAGAGCAATTCAAATGCTCTCAAATGTCCTACCTTTTAGATTCTACAGTGCTTTGGTTGCCAATTATACACTACCATATTAAATGAACAGATTAGTATTACTTGGCTTTTAATAGCATGCAATTTGTAATACAGTAAACAACATGTTAATTTGGATTGTTTCACTGCTGATTGGTATCACAACTGCTCCTGGCATCCCTTTATTTCTCCATAAATGGCATGCTGTGTATCCTTTCCTGTCTGTCTGTCTTGTCTGGTCCTGTTGTTTATAGTTGTGAGTAGGTTTTGCAAGAATGGAGCAGATCCTACATTAGTGTGTGTGGGCAGCTAAACTCAGACTATGTGCAAGATCTAGTTCTTGACAGTAGTCTATGATCCACACTCCCCCATGATTGTAAGACCAGAGGAAGAGGGTGGGCTTTCGGAAATGCCATTCATCCTCTTATAAGATAATGATCTACTGTATAATGTCTTACAGCTTATTTTAATGAACACACAATTTTAAACTAAACAAACTAAGTTTAAAAGGCCAAACAGTGTGTTTTGGTTTCATACATCATTTGCACTCTACAATGACTCAAAACACATGGTGAAGGTAATTAAAAAGAAGTTAAGTTTAATTAAGGTTTCACTGTAGCTAGGGTCAGGGTCTGTGGTAGCTCATGTCATGAAGATGTGAAAAAGACTTTTTTAAAAAGACTCAGTGTTTAAAGATAGTTCCTTCTTCCACATGAACAAAAATACACACATACATATGCAGATGTTGTCTTGAACAGGATGACATGCTGAAGCCTGCAAACCGCAGTTGTCACTGACTTCACTTAGCACAGTCTCAGATCATGCAAAGACCAAAACTTAGGCCACACCTACTCCACATTCGTCTCCTCTACCGGCTTCGAGAGGACGACAGTCAATGCTCGGTTTCTGTGACTTTCTCATCACCTTCCACTTTTCTCTCCATCCATTTGTCCTTCAGATAGTCTCCTGCAGGGATGGCGGAGCTAGAGGGCTTGGAGTTCGGAAAGTCAGACTTTGTGCTTCTAGACGAGGTTACTATGGAGCAGTTTATGGAGAATTTGAAGTTAAGGTAAGAGTTACAGTTTACACTAAGTGGTGGTGTGTAACGACACTCAATGGACATTATAGCCTATATTACAAAGAACCTGACAAGACGACAGTAAACAAGGCCTTCAAGGTTACTTGGTGTTAACATTGAGTGTTTTATGCTTCAACTCATTTTTGGAGCTGTGATAAAGTCATTTTTGTATGTAGAACTTGGCCTTTAAGTCTGTTTCACTCTCAAAAGTGAGTATTTGAAGTCTTGTTTTATGGTTTTAGTGTCTTTTTGAATTTGACCACTCCCTTCTTGGTAAAAAACAAAAAAAGCTGTGACAGGAAAAGGACAGATTTTTAGAAGAAAAAAGTGGAGAGGAAAGAATGTGTCATATTACTTTTGACTTTCCCGCTCATAGCTGAAGATATCAATTTAAGTTGCTGACGTCAACAGCTTAAGAGACAAAAAATACATCTTATCATGTCTTACAACAGCTGATCATGACCAGTCAGTCGAATCTTAGCAGTTCTAATGATGAAATCAAAAGTGTCTAGTTCTCCTTTCCTTTAACATGCAGCATTTGCTCCAAAGCCCCTTATCTGTGATGTCATTGGTTAAACTGGGTAGAGTCAGATGACCTTTTCACAAGACTCTTTATGAGTGTGGTGTTAAAATTTGTTTGCTGGCAAGTTTTGTTGCACACTTGTTTTGTCTGTCACAGATTCCTAGTCTCTGAAACGCTAGGAGAAAAAAAAATTCCATTTTGTGCTTTTAATCAGCTTTATGACCAGGCCTCATGTGACTGTACCACAAAATTATACATCAAAATACAAATACGTTCATAATGTCCTACAAATTGAATCCTTAGATATTATTACTACTATGTCTTAACTATTTGAATTATGTGTTGAATATGCTTGTTTTGTATAAAGAATTTATAAGCTATAGCCTAATGACCAATTCATTTTAACCACAGACAGATATGTATTTTAGCTGTACACTAGGAAATATAGTGTTTAGTTGATATGCTTGCTTAACCAAGATTACACTGTATTTTTTGTTTAAAATTTAGAAAGTGAGTCATCTTGAGCCCCATTGCACTTCCTGTTCTCACTTCCCAGCCCTGTATCACTTCCTGCTGAATATGGGCGTGCATCATGACATTGAGAAAGATACTGTGGCACATAATACCTAGATTGACATCAAGTTATGACATAACTTCCTACTTGTTTAAATTTAAATTCATCACCAGGGGGATCTTATTATGGTATTTGATATCAAAGCGAAGAAGGTTATAAAATGAAATGTGGTTTATGACGTTTTAATAGGTTATGTTAAGGTTGACACAGAAACTATTAGACCTATCACCATTATTGATTAATTGTTCGATGTAATCACAGTCATTTAAGATAACTGCAATAATTGTGTAACTGCATCCAAATAAGGGAAATTTTGGTGCTTAAAAAAATGCCATCAAATGTCATAATCTGGGAGGAAGTAAAGAATATTATATTATATTATATTACATTACACTTACCTAAAGGATTATTAGGAACACCATACTAATACTGTGTTTGACCCCCTTTCGCCTTCAGAACTGCCTTAATTCTACGTGGCATTGATTCAACAAGGTGCTGAAAGCATTCTTTAGAAATGTTGGCCCATATTGATAGGATAGCATCTTGCAGTTGATGGAGATTTGTGTGATGCACATCCAGGGCACGAAGCTCCCGTTCCACCACATCCCAAAGATGCTCTATTGGGTTGAGATCTGGTGACTGTGGGGGCCATTTTAGTACAGTGAACTCATTGTCATGTTCAAGAAACCAATTTGAAATGATTGGAGCTTTGTGACATGGTGCATTATCCTGCTGGAAGTAGCCATCAGAGGATGGGGGTACATGGTGGTCATAAAGGGATGGACATGGTCAGAAACAATGCTCAGGTAGGCCGTGGCATTTAAACGATGCCCAATTGGCACTAAGGGGCCTAAAGTGTGCCAAGAAAACATCCCCCACACCATTACACCACCACCACCAGCCTGCACAGTGGTAACAAGGCATGATGGATCCATGTTCTCATTCTGTTTACGCCAAATTCTGACTCTACCATCTGAATGTCTCAACAGAAATCGAGACACATCAGACCAGGCAACATTTTTCCAGTCTTCAACTGTCCAATTTTGGTGAGCTCGTGCAAATTGTAGCCTCTTTTTCCTATTTGTAGTGGAGATGAGTGGTACCCGGTGGGATCTTCTGCTGTTGTAGCCGATCCGCCTCAAGGCTGTGCGTGTTGTGGCTTCACAAATGCTTTGCTGCATACCTCGGTTGTAACGAGTGGTTATTTCAGTCAAAGTTGCTCTTCTATCAGCTTGAATCAGTTGGCCCATTCTCCTCTGACCTCTAGCATCAACAAGGCATTTTCACCCACAGGACTGCCGCATACTGGATGTTTTTTTCCTTTTCACACCATTCTTTGTAAACTCTAGAAATGGTTGTGCGTGAAAATCCCAGTAACTGAGCAGATTGTGAAATACTCAGACCAGCCCGTCTGGCACCAACAACCATGCCACTCTCAAAATTGCTTAAATCACCTTTCTTTCCCATTCTGACATTCAGTTTGGAGTTCAGGAGATTGTCTTGACCAGGACCACACCCCTAAATGCATTGAAGCAACTGCCATGTGATTGGTTGATTAGATAATTGCATTAATGAGAAATTGAACAGGTGTTCCTAATAATCCTTTAGGTGAGTGTATATTACATTACATTATATTATATATTTCACAGCATAATTTAGTATAATTTTTATTATTATATTATATATGATTCCAAGTAAAAAATTATGTATTAGGCTTACACTGTAAGGGACATGAACAAAACAGACACTCAACAATGTATGTTTTTTATTTTATTTTAAACCTCTTGGTATGATTTATGATTAATTGAATCCCACAACATCTTACAGTAATACTCAACGCATTCATCGTTTGTTCTTTAATTTGTCTGTTCGGACACCAGGAACTAAACCAAACCACATATGATGACAACAATGAGTCTTGTTAAAGCTATTTTTGACTGTTACTTGACACATGCATATTTTCACAGTATTGTTTGTTGTTTTCAGGTTTGAGAAGGGCCGTATCTACACTTTCATTGGAGAAGTAGTGGTGTCAGTCAATCCGTACAAACAGTTAGATATCTATGGGAAGGAGGTCATTGAGAACTACAGGGGCAGAGAACTGTATGAGAATCCACCTCACCTGTATGCTGTCGCAGATGCCGCTTATAAAGCCATGAAGAGACGAGCCAAAGACACATGCATCGTAATTTCAGGTACAGCAGCTATTAAACACACTCAATGCTGAATAAAACAACAGACACAGGTGATATGAACATTCCTCCAATACACAGGGCAGATGTCATTCATCCTTTTCAAAATGTCACAATGATCAAAATAGATAAACAGGCGAAAATAGACCTAGTCAAGCTCAACAAAATGCACAGTGAAAATATCTAATAATTATCCGATAATATTTAACCCTATAAAGCCTAGTCTCAGCCTCAAACGTCATGCCCACGGACCGTTGGCTGAATGTCTGATGCATATGGCACACTTATCTGGAAACACACAGGAGTTTCAAAGTCATCATCTGATTGGTTGAATTCTAAAGGGATGTCTGTAAGATGTGTGTATTGCGTTCTTTAACGGTCCGCCTGGAAACAAATGCCGTGACTCCAAACTCCCTTGTGGAAGAAGAACGCCGTCCTGTTTACATCTGTGACAATGAGCGCTTACCAGGATCGACTAAACGCTGGATTTTCAAAAATATGTGTAGTTCGCGGCTCCATTTTTGCGGTTAGCTAGCACAACATTCTTGAATAAATAATTTCTAGACGCACGCTGGTCTGTTATTGCAGGGACATCGACTTTACATTTTCACGCCCCTAAACATGATGCGGAACAAAACAAACTGGTTGCATTACATGTCAGTCAAACATCCTCAATGAAAGCTGCGATAGCGTCCAGACCTTCTGCCGTCAGTCTGAAGGTCTGGCTACGCAAGACTATATAAAGCCTAACATATGAAATAACCCTGCTGAAAAAATCCAGCATTGCTGGTCACCAGCATAAGATATGAATTGCATGCTGGGACCAGTATGCGATGCTGGTTGCTGGTTTGCTGGTGACCAGCATGGGAAGCAGGAGTGCTGGTGGACCAGCTACGAGAGTTGTCACCAGCTGGAGTGCCCATGATCTCCACCAGAAGGCACTCCTTCCATCCGCTTTATCTCACCATGAACTACATTTCCCATAGCCCATTGCCTTGACTAATCATGTTCTGATTATTTCCACCTGTGTTTATTATCTCCTTTACTCTTGCATATTTAAGCCCTGTGTATTCACACTTACTTTGCAAAGTCTTGTATGTTGTTACACTGCATTTCTGAGCATTACACTGGTTTCATATATCTTGGTTTTTTGATTCTCTGGTAGTTTCCTGGATTACCCTTTTTCATTCATCATGTTGATAATTTAGAGTCCTTGGAAATTTGCATATCAAATATGATACAGTATGCTTTACAGAGGTAAATTATGCTTTTTTAAATTATGACTAATATATTTTAACATATACAACAAGTTTTTTTAAGTATTTACCTACTAAACAATATACTATTTAGTAGCTACACTATCATTAAAGACAACTAGATGGGCCTATTTTTAGGCTAATACTATTGTATTGTTGCTTTCATTTCGTCCATACTACTTCCATGCTGCTTAAGTACACCTATAGCACTGTTATGACCAGCAGTTTTACTGTGTGATGAACCATTGCACAATCAGAGAGTTTGTCCCGTCTGCCTCTGAATAAAACTGATAAACAAAGACTGTATGGATTAGATCTTTTCATACAAATCTCCTTGTGTTTCAGGTGAGAGTGGAGCAGGCAAGACTGAGGCAAGCAAGTACATAATGCAGTACATTGCAGCTATCACCAACCCTAGCCAGAGGGCAGAGGTTGAGAGGTCAGTTTGCTGGAGAGATTGACAGCTAATGCTCTGGGGTGCGTTTCCCGAAGCAAACTATGGTCGCAAGTTTTGTCATTACCAACACAATTCAAAGGAACTTGCGATCATAGTTGGCAAACGATATGATGGGAGACACACCCCAGAATAAGTTTTGCATTTAACTCTCTCCCCGCCATTGACTGAAATTTCTGTCATTTATGAGACCGCTTTCCCACCATTGATGGATATTTCCAGCTTGCAGTGTTTTCACTGTTATACGGTAGGTGGCGCTATTACACATCTTCTGAAAGAGTACTGAATCTCCTGAACAAAACACAGGTGAAGAAGAAGCAGAAACAAGTGATATCATATGTAAGCAAATGCATATGTAAAGTAACACGATCATCGACATTAAACAGCATATAAATCAAAACTGCCTAATGTTACTGAATGGAATGTCGACCCAGGACGAGCTATAGGACTGTGCAACCTTAGGGGTTTTGATGGACTCAGTCTACTCCATCTATGTTTTGATCATCGCTCTGAATCCGATCTGGATGTAGTCTTTGACAAAAACATTTTCTCAGCTTTTTGCTCAACATTTTTATGAAACTTACCCACATTCAAGTGTTGATAAAAAAGAATGCATTAAGCTATAGAATAAAACGTTTTTTTTTTTTTTTTTGGTTGATATTGCATGTTCAGATATTCATACAACAAAATATTCTAGGGGTCATGAAACTTTTGTGAAAATTATCAAAAAATGCTAACTTTTTTTTAAAAAACGCTGGCGGGGAAAGAGTAAATAACATATAATTGTATTGCTTTTATTACCCTGTTCAGATTTGTATGACTGATTATTTAAAGAGAGAATAGGCTTTTAAGTGTTCATGTTTACAGGCAAAAAAAAAAAAATCTTATTATTGTAGTAGCCTATTCTATGTGCACTAAAAAACCTGCAGACTTATTTATACATCAATGATTTCACATTTTTCCGTATTTCCATCCCACCACAGTGTGAAGAACGTGCTCCTGAAATCCAACTGTGTGCTAGAGGCCTTTGGAAATGCAAAGACCAACCGCAATGACAACTCCAGCCGCTTCGGGAAATACATGGACATCAACTTCAACTTTAACGGAGACCCCACAGGAGGACACATCAACAACTACCTGCTGGAGAAAGTAAGAACACATCAGTATCACATCAGTACAAAGTAAAGCACATCATGAACATGACATCTAAATATGGAACTTGATATTGACACTTAAAATAATACAAATAAATTGTTAATTTTGAATGTGGTGATTTTATATATGTAAAAAAATCAGCTAGGACTTGCAAATATTCAAGTGTTTTTACTAAATGTGCAGGGCTGTGTTATAATGTGTAGATTATTGTTTACCTTCGCCTGGTTTATTCATCCCATTATCGTTCGTCCCATGTGCCAACACAATTAATTTAAAGGTATGAAACGGAAGTTGCGATAGTCTTTTCTTCCCTATTGTGATGCATATCTGAGTGAAATGGCTTCTCGAATAAGAAAAAATGTAGGGCGGGACTTGATTTTGTCCATTGAGAATTGATTGGATTGTTGGATGTTGCTATTGCTATGATCTCATGAAGTTTAAAAAAAAATTATGATGTGCGCGAATAAATAATTTATAATAAGGCAGCAGCTATTGCACTGTGTAAATGGCAACACAAAGTATTTTCTTTTCACTAAGTGCAAATAGCATCGCATTTTTATACTATTTATATTATTTTACTATTTGAGATACTATTGCAGATACTATTTACATCTCAGTGTATTTTAGTATGTTATAAAACGGTATGCAATAATAACATATTCAGTGTAACATTCCTAAAATAATGTATCATAATAAAACTGCTTAGTTTATGTGCTATTTATATTAAAAGTGTACTCTTTTTGGTCTTTTGAGGGTTGTAACAAAAATATAATGCTGCATTTACAAAAAGAATATTTCAAAATGAAAATGCTTAAATATGATATAACCACTTTAATAAGTGTTTTCTATCACATTATGTGTTCAATTGATGTCACTCTGAAAGGCTTTGTATTTTTAGAGATTATTAGTGTAGATTGTGGGTGATCAGTACTTTTTAATACAGAAAAAGAAACAAACACAAATGTTCTGTATTTACAGTCAAGAGTTGTTCAACAGCAGGAGGGAGAGAGAAACTTCCACTCATTTTATCAGGTGAGGTCTTGAGGTCTGAGGTCTTCTGCCAGGATATGGTAAATCAGATCATGATTTTACTGACTATGATTTTAAGTTGCAAGAGCTGTGTTTAAATGTTTAACAGACTTGCAGAGCAACGTAATGTCTTTGTCTTAAATGTTTTTGGAGTAAACGTGATGTGTGATGATATGGGTGTTAGCGTGATGTGTGGCGCCTGTTTCCAAATTTCCTAAGGGATGAATAAAACTGAACTGAACCGAACCGAACATATGTGATGTGTTTATGCAGGTGTTACGGGGAGGGTCTGATGATTTTCTGAAGTCCTTGTATCTGCAGAGAGATCCTGCAGAATATACCTACACCAGTCAAGGAGCCTCTGTCACACTTGTACATACTTATCCTATGAGTATACTCATTTATAAACACATAACCACTTCAACTAGCATTCTGCTCTTCTATAGAGTTTTTAGCAGTTTTTCTGTATACCCATGAATTACTATTGTGAAATGTTTTTTTATGTATCTAAGTCTCTCTCTTTTTTTGTCTCTTTGTTTTTCCAAATCGTCTTCACAGGCGTCCAATAACGACTCCTTATGTCACAAAGCTGTGATGGCAGCACTAAAAGTGATTGGCTTCACTGCCGAAGAGATCAGCTCCATCTACAAGATACTCAGTACCATCCTACACCTGGTCAGTCCCACACTGCATGCTGTGGAAGATTGTTTTCGCTGTTTTTTTTTTATTGTAGTTTAATTTGCAGTAGTAAGTCAGTTTAAAATAGTGCTTAACCGTTTTGACTCCAATTAAGGCCCCCTGTTGTCAAAAACTATATTTGAAGGCCAAATATAGTAAAATAATTAAATAAAATAACTATAAATAGTTCATTTTCATAATTCCAATAACTGAATGCTGAGTGTTTTTCATTTTTTATTGCCAGTGAATTTACATGACTTTTCTAGTTTGTGATTACAGGGTTTTTATCATTTCACTGTATAAAAAAAAAGAAAGAATTTTTGTTTTAAGTACAATAAACTTGGCTGTGTAAGTCATTTAAACTTAAATTACATTAAACTGACTTTAAAAAAAAAATGAGTTGAATCTCTTATAACATAAAGAATAAATGTTTAAAATGAGTTGAAGTTAATGTAAAAACAAATGTCATGATTTATTGATCATGTCATTTTTACAGTGTTTTTACTCAAAAATAACTATTTGTATTACTTATACTATATAGATAAATAGACAGACAGATAGATAGATAGATAGATAGATAGATAGATAGATAGATCCAACTGAGAACCACTGGTTTAAATGCCTTGCAATGTTATTGTTTCAGGGTAACCTTCAGTTTACTAGTGATGGTGAACATGTCGTACTTGTCGGAGAAAGCACAGTGAAGCAGATTTCTGAGTTGACGTCTACAGAGCCTGAGAATACCATAAAAACACTTCTGTACCGCACAGTGGCTACTGGGGGTGGTGAGGTCATCGAAAAGGGACACAACGAACAGGAAGCTAATAATGGAAGAGACGCTTTTGCCAAGGTATTGTACCCTTTCCTGCAAAAAAGGTTACCTTGTTTGTGGCTCATCCATCATCTAATTATTTTAAATTATAAAAATCATTCAAATCTATTTTTCCTTCATCCTTTGAAATATACCAGTTATAAATTTCAGAACTCAAAAGTCCCTCCACATTTGAAAGACCATATTGCAGCAGAAACAGCTCATTTAAAAACTTTGTGACATCAAAGGGATGAATATATTCACACATGAACTCGCACATTACATCAGCTATATCTGTTCAATGTCAGGGTCAGGGGGAGGGTGGAAAATGTAAACTCGCAACTGTTTCCACTTGAAGTGGTCCTTGGGGGAAAATAAAATGATAAATGTTGGTATGGCATCTTTAAATATGTCTTTGCTTTATTATGTGTTCATATAATATGTTGTCATTCTGCCATGGTTTTCATTTTTAGGCTTTATATGAGAGATTATTTGCATGGATAGTGGGTCGTATCAATGCTGTGATTGAAGTGAAGGACTACAATCCTGCCCTGCATGGCAAAAACACTGTTATAGGTGTGCTGGACATATATGGCTTTGAGATCTTTGACAACAACAGGTCAGTATCATTTATGCATTGTGTAGTTATTAACCGTATAAGGCCTCTAAATGATCAACACCATCAAAATTTCCTGAAAATTCTTCTGTCGTCTGATTGACTGCTTATACTTTTTAAGAGAGTAAAAAGCATTTTAGTAATCTAAAAAAACCTTTCGACTGTGGTTTAATGTTTATTGTTAGTAATATATTTCGAGATGAACACTTACTGGAATGAAGCAACTTAGGTTTACTTGATTATCCATACATCATTTTTTAGACAAATAATGTTAAAATGTGGGAGTCAGATATGATACATCAGGCTTTTCAGGAATGTTTATTTGTACATTTCTTAATTATCATTGTATTGCATTGCATTATATGTTTTACCCCCCACAATTAAAGTTACAGAGCTTTGATCATAAAACTAAGCATTTAAATATAATCTTACTTAAACAATTATATTTATATGCATTTTAAGTTAGTAATCTGCCATGCTGTTATAAAGATCTAATTGATTGACATTATGGTCAGTACATTACAGTACATTACAAGCTATCAGAATTTCTTTTTGGCCATATAAATATCAGCAACTTCACCTTTAAATATGATTTTTTTTTTTAGCTCTATATCATCCTATATGAGCCATAAAAGCCTTATGTATCAAATATGGTACTCAACAAAAAACACATATGTAAACGTTTTTAAGAATTTAAAAAATATATTTTGTCTAATGAATTAACCATTTCATTTTAAATAATTACTTAAAAAAAAAATTATTACCTGACTATTACTTAATATGTAAGGCTTTACAGGGTTAATATTGCTTTGCATTAAAATGTTACCTTTTTGAGTGGTTTTAGTGGTTGATTTTTTTCTTATCCATTTCATGGCCGCAGCTTTGAGCAGTTTTGCATTAACTACTGCAACGAGAAGCTACAGCAGCTCTTCATTGAGCTTATTCTACGACAGGAGCAGGACGAGTATCAGAGAGAGGGTATCACATGGCAACATGTGAGCATAATGCACAACAATAAGACATATTGAACCTAAAATATAATCCATGCACATTTTCTCTAAATTGGTCTTTTCTTTCTCTCAGATTGAATACTTTAACAATCAGATCATAGTGGACTTAGTGGAGCAGCCTCATAAGGGGATCATCTCAGTCCTGGATGAAGCCTGTCTCACTGCAGGGAAAGTCACAGATACTGTCTGCCTGGACAGCATGAACAAAAAGCTGGGCCAGCATCCTCACTACACGTCCCGGAAAGTAAGCACTCAGGACAGTCATCCATTCTTTCTTGCCTCAGCAATCCTCGATCACATCACATAAGCATACAGTTTTAGGTCTGCCATGAATTATGGAACAAAACTGCAACCTCATTTAACCAGACTTAGTTACCTGACTTGAACTGCACTGCTGCAGTTTGTCAGCAGGGTCAGAAGGGGGCAGTACGCTTTCACAATACATGCACATAGAAACACATGGAGTTTGATACCTGTTGATGCCATGAAACTCAGACAAGTCTTTTCTCTCAGCTCTGTCCTGCAGACAAGACCATGGAGTTCAATCGAGATTTCCGTATCCGACACTATGCGGGAGACGTTACGTAAGTGTTTTAAAGTCCTTCATATGACAAGTGCAGATGATGTGAACATGCTGATGGGGAGAGCTTGAAATACTACTAGTATTTCACTTCAGTAGCTGTGACAACAGCTTTCTCAAGCAATCTTTCTGAAACTTTGTGTATTGTGAAGAACACATAAAAGCTACAGTAAATAAGCTGACACATAAAAAGATATCAACTCCATTGAACCCCCATTATCTTCCATTCAGTCCTTAAAGACAAAATGAGAATTTACATAATGTGACAGAAACAAACAGAATATTCAGATGTAAAAAAGAATAAGGTTTGATTTTATCCATCTGGATTTGATTGGAAATGAAATGAAGTGGGATATGTTTTGATAGTTAATATTACCTGTCCACAAGGCACACATAAAAAAAAAGAAAGAAAAATAATTACCATAATTAAATAGAACTCTATCTAGAAAGCTATTAAATTCTTTCTACTAGCCCTTGCTCTGTTACCAGTGAAATATGAAACTCATAATTTTTTACAGCAGAATGCTATCACAGAGAACGTTTATCTGTGGAAATTTCTTGGGCCTCATTTATAAAACGCCATATGACCAGATTTGATTTTTAAATTCCATTTATACTCCATTAAAAGTGTGGAACAAATTGGGATTTATAAAGGCAGAAACTGATGTGGAAATATACACCATCGGAAGATTTGTAAAAACATTTCGGTGCTCATATACCAGTATTTAGATTAATTTAACTTTGTTTATGCAAATGTAAAGATAAATAGGCAATCACAATATGCATTAATATAATTAAATGCACAAATGAGCAACATTTTAACTGCTTTGTGATAATTACATTACTGAAACAAATTCATTTCCTAAAAATAATAATTATAATATATGCCCACACACACACATTGTACAGAAACTGGGCCATGCCTACCGCACGTTTTCCAAGAGCACGCTTGGATTTCCTTGCACGAAGATGAGTGTCATACTTCCTCTGAACCATAAAAGTATTTTTGTGAGTATTCGGTTGGTGGAGTTGATGTGCTTGTACACGTTGTTCTTTGCAGATTTAAGATGAACTGATGTATAAAGAGGGATGCATTCAGTAATATTTTGTGTGTGTGCATACAGATGTTTTATAAATCGTTCATTGGAACATTTCGTATGTTCACATTTAGGATAATTACACACGTCTTTATAAATGAGGCCCCAGTTTCCTATCTGGTCACCCAACAGAGATAACCAAAAGTTAGCTGTTAATTTAATTGCACTTTTTCACCCCCATAAAAAGAATAAGATGCGTCTCAAATCTGCATGGACACTATACTTGAACTATTTAGGACCCGAAAACCTCCCATTGTAAATTTGGTCCAAAGAACTAGGACCATCCTGAGCTGAGATAATAAGGTTTTCCGTAAACGTACGTAAATGTGTTGTTGGTCATGACACAAGCTTGTATGGTAAAATATTAAAAGTAAATTTAAAATAGAAACTTGGTGGTTTTGCAATACCAATACATATTGAATGGTGATCATTCAAAAAATTGTACCTTGTAATTATGTAAAATTCAACATGATATGGCCTGGGACATAAGACCTTCAACATAACAAAATAGAGAACTAGGACACACACAAAAAAAAATTGATTTATGTTGACTTGATAGGTGTGGGTCTGAAGGTGAAGCTTCTTTAAAGGTTGGAGGATGCAATTTTATAAATATACGAAATTGCTGCTTGTGCAGATGTCTGTAGTTTGCTGTACCTCAGCAAAGGCTGTGTCCTCATTTAGAAAATAGCAAGACCTTTTCTCATTGAGGAAAGGGGAGCAGAGAGAAACTACTGGAGGGCTTAGCTCTGAAAATAGATGACACATTTTTCACTTCAGTTTCCTTTCCGTTCCTTAATGAGCATGTGCTCAAGTGTAACTGCGGACGTAACTGATTAAAGCTAAATTGTCTTGAAGTGAATCTTCATAATGCATCTCTACATTTTACTTTCATGTTGAAACTGTTCTCAGATCAGTTTCTCGTGAATCTGAGGGAGTGAAAGCAGGTAGGAGAAGCCAAGGAGCAAAATGTAAATTCAGCGTTTCTTTGGCGACTAGTCTGAGAAATGGAATGAACTGTGTCGGCAGCCACGTGTCACATGCTTGATAATTGGGTCAAAAGTGCAGAGGACTCGGTCCTTAGTACTGAATGGCACTATTATGACACATATGACACTTGGATCTGTCTGAGAATGCTTTGGCAACACAGATATCCTAGATGGATGCCTGTCTCTCTATCTCTCTCTCTCTCTCTCTCTCTCTCTCTCACACACACATGCAGACACCCACACTAGGAAGTTCCCTTAGGATGAAGACTGTCAGAACTGGGATGTCAACCCCTCAGTCACACTTGCAAAATAAAATCTGTGAGATCCCTTAGGCTCAGCTGTGTCAGTAATGGAGGGAGGTCTCGCTAAATATACACCCTGACCAACCCCTTATCAGACCTCCTCAAACCATGACCTATTTCCCTCAGCTTCTGTCTCTCTCTTCCCCCTCACTGTCTGTCTGTCTGTCTTTTCTTTTCTTTTCTTTTTTTTTACTTCCACTGTATCTCTCCTTTTATGTAGTCTCCTTTTTGTCCAGAATGTTTCTGCAGTACAAAAAATGTTTAAAAAAATGCTAACATAATAACTGGGCACCACTCACATGCAATGTGATGGTGTCATGTGACAACAATGTAGCATATAGTATTTTAGAGACTTTTTTTGTTGCGTAATGCATACTATTTCAAATACTATTTAAAAGTCACAATGAAACGGAAGTAGCAACAAATATTTTCTTCCATATTGTGACATACATCTGAGTGTAACCTACGAGTTTCCAACGTGTTTCCTAGTTAAATATTGGACAGGAATGTCCTCTCAAGTTGTATTTTCCTCTGGGAAATTCAGGGATAATTTTGATAACAAAGTTCCCGAGATGGGCAAGCCACAAACTTTTAAACATGGCAAAGGGGACCTACATCACCTTGTCTTGTCTTTAAAGTAGTGCATATTTAATATTGTAAAATATTGTGTTGGTCCCCCTTTTGCTGCCAAAACAGCCCTGACCCATCCACTAGACCCATGGATCGGATTTTTTTTCCCCACAGATGCTCGGTTGGATTGAGATACGCAATAAACTGAGATGCACTGACACCTTTCTATCAGAACCAGCATTAAGTTGAGCAATTTGAGCTACAGTAGCTCGTCTGTTTGATCGGACCACACGGGCCAGCTTTCGCTCTCCACGTGCATCAATGATCCTTGGCCCCCCATGGCCCTGTCGCCGGTTCACCACTGTTACTTCCTTGGACTACTTTTGATAGATACAATTTTGCCCTTGTCAAACTCGCTCAAATCCTTATGCTTGCCCATTTTTCCTGCTTCTAACACATCAAATTTGAGGACAAAATGTTCACTTGCTGCCTAATATATCCCACCCACTAACAGGTGCTGTAATGAAGAGATAATCAGTGTTCCCTTTCGTTCAGTCACTCTGAGCTACGTCAGTGACTGAAGAAATGGGGGTTTTGCTTAGAAGCCTATCACCTAGATTATTCTTCACTCCTGCAAGCCTGAAAATCTGAGTTTTCTCTTCAGTTCTTCAAGATGAGCGGTTCTCCAGTGTGTTGGTGTGACGGCGCGTTCCAGCAATTCCACATTGCCTGCCTGCTGGTCTGTGCAGTGATCTGCAACAGCTGTGTGTGTTTCCCTGGGCGCTTCAAAACTCTGCAGAGCTTCCTCTCACAAAAGTCTTTTTAAAGATGTCTCGCCCATGCACTTCTGGGTGTGGTCGATCTCTGTCACCTTCTGATGGGCACAATCACTGCTTGACGTGTTTAGGCTTACAGCACGCTCAAGCAGCGATTGTGGATGAGTCATGTTCTCACTGCGGGAACATGACCATTGCGATGTTGCGGTCGAGACTCAATGACCTCCATAATGGAGGTAGAGTCCCCTCTGCCACACTCCAATCTATCCCCTCCACGAGAGGTAATACTTCGGCTGGTGGCCAGGGTGACTTGAGGGTTACGGTGTGGAATAAAGCCCAGACGATCCTTCCTTGGGCCACACCCCCCTCTTGCACACCGCTACCCGCGAGTGTTCGGACTGAAACAGTGGAACCGCGTGGCAACTCAGGCAACACGGGGTTCGCATCCTGAGCTATCTCGACGACTGGCTGATACTAGCTCACTCTGAAGACCAGGTTTGCGAACACAGGGACCTGGTGCTCCAGCACCTCGCCAATCTGGGCCTTCGGGTCAACTGGGAAAAAAGCAAACGCGGCCACAGTAGCGTACATCAACCGACAAGGTGGTCTACGCTCCCGCCGTATGTCGCAACTCACTCGCCATCTCGCGTTGGAGTCATGGAGTCAGAAGCATCTGAGTTCGCTTCATGCCATTCACATCCCGGGAGAGCTGAATCATGCAGCCGACGAGCTCTCACGGTTTCAGCCACTTCCTGGGGAATGGAAACTCCATCCCCAGATGATTTGGGAACAGTTCTCTCACATGATCCTGAGACCCCGGCCTGGATATGTGCCCAAGGTTCCCACCACTCCTTTCAGAGATCAGGTGGTGAACCTGCAAGCGCTGCCCTCGGAGGAGGCAGACCCAGCCTTGGCACTGCTCTGTCCAGTACACGCCCTCCATGCTTACGTAGACAGAACGCAGTGTTTCAGGACCTCAGACCAGCTCTTTGTCTGTTATGGTGGGAAGCTGAAGGGAAAGACTCTCCAAGCCCCTGGATAGTGGACGCCATTTTGTCTTGGCTTACCAGACACAGGGTCGTCCATGCCCCCTAGGGGCGAGGGCACACTCCAGTAACGTGCGATATTCCTCAGGTGAGTTTCCTCTTCTGCACTGTTAATGCAAACACCAGAGTGCATGCCAGCTCGGTCAGCCCTTGTGTTAGGCTAGGTGCCTCCATGTGCATGGTTTCCCCATTGGGCAATCCCCACGTGTATTTCCACTGTAAGCCTCTCTGAGCATTTGTCTTTCCCTTGGCAAGCCCCTTGCCACCCCTGGGGTTGAAACATTCCACCCTTCGGGCTGGATACCCCAGTGTGTTCCATATGCATCCCGCTCGCGGGTCATATGTGTATTCTGAAGTCCTCCCTGCGGGTAGGCATTGTGTTGCATATTTCCACATGGGATATGCTTCCCAGTGTACCTTGATATTCCTGTGTTAAGTCAAGCCCTTCGTCCGTGCTAGTCTCACGACAGGGAGCTCAGACTTAGATGTACGTTACGTCCCTCTGCCACTTCCACTGTACCACTGGAACGGCCGGAAGTTCAGTCTCGGCTCCTCAGCAGGTAACATAATGCGAGATTGCCAGCAGGTAACATAATGCGAGATTGCCAGCATCCTTCCTTATATAGGCTGAGTTACGCTATGCAAATTTTGCAGACCCATGGCAATTCCTTGCCATTGGCTCGTTTTGTAAGAACTCGAAGGTAATAGGCTTCTAAGCGAAACCCCAAAAATAAACCTGGTGTCCCCCATGGTTCCTGTTCTTTCTGACAACAAAGCACTTTGAATGCAACAAGATCGTAATCACAACTTCAGAAGTGGGAAGTAGGAAATTTCCTATAACATGTGAAGGCAGCATAAATGATTGGATAAGACCTGCATATCCTGCAGTCACCAGAGAGAACAGTTTTAGCAAAAGGTCCATTTATAACATTAATTTAACATTACGAGTTCAAATTAAAAAAATAAAATAAAACATATACACACATGGATGAATCGTTCACATTAACTATTACATGCGTTTAAAAAATAGTTGGATTTCATTCCATGCCGACATTACTCTTAAATTAGAGTTGAATCATTAGCATGTAGTGAGCTAGTATTCCATGTACAAACTTCCTCTTTCTCACCTATCATTCGTTCCACAAACTCATCTCACATTTATCATATGACTATTTCACACTTTATAATAAGCAGCATCATACCTCGCCATACAGGCACTGAAAAGGAAGCAGATGCATTTTTAAGCCAGTATTATTAGCTGCTATCAAAATAACTTCTTCTATAACACTGTGACTTTGAGAGAATTCTCAGTATTTGACTTGGTTTGTATGTTATAAGCACAGATTGGATTCAGGCTTGCTGTTTTACCCTCACTTTCGCCCTGTTTTCTGGAATTCGCAATGGCTACTGCAGAAGGGCCATAGGGCAGCATCTGTCCTCCCAGAACTGCTTTTACCCCAGTGATATTGCTATTCTACAGCCATGTGGCCATGCACATGTTTGACTGTGAGGGTGTTTGGAAATGTGTAAGCAAATAATTTGCGCTTGCATGTATGTGGCCAGCACACGCAATACTTCCTCTCAAGCATTTCACACCTTATGTAACCAACAAATCACACTAAATAGCTAATTCTTTTGTTTGTTGTTTCTGTTTTCTTGGCACATTCACACATATTTAGGATTTTTAAAATTGGTATTCTTGGTATTCATGGTCCAAGTTTCTTGGAGGACTATGTACACTTTTATTCAGTTAGGATTTGATCAAAAGTAACAGTAAAGAAATTTATAATGTTAAACATGATTTCTATTTCAAATAAATGGTGTTTGTTTAATCCTCATCTTTCCTTCGCACTTTGTAACAAATCCTTCCCTCTCTGGTCAAAATGACTTTTTTCTTTGTCCAGAAAGCTTATTTTATTTCATTTATTTTTTCTCTGTTTTAATGACATTTTTTGTAGTTTTTTATTTTTTATTTAATTTACCTTTAAATTACTAGATTTTATCAATAAATAATAAATAAATAGTAATTTAAGCACATTCTTCAAATTCTTCAACTTCAATTCAAAATAACTCTCAATTTCATGCGTAACCCTTTAAATTCAGCTCAAAATATCTTACATATGGTGTCTTTGCCGACCTCTTGTGGAAAAAAGATAATATAACATGATATTTCATGACTCTTGCCACTAGTGACTAGATGACCTTATAGCTCGCAAATGAGCTGTTCCGCTGGGAAGTCAGATTCTGTTCAGTATGAATTCAGATACACATGTAGTTTGAATTTTGAGCATTTTTAGGTTTTTCTATGTGTGCTGAAGCATTCCTCGCATTGCATTCATTCCTATGCGGGTCAAATTGACCCGCGAGGGAAGGATTTGTTAATTTTTTTTTTATTTCAACCACAAAACTCCTCAAATCCAGTCAATTTTTTGTGTGACAAAAGTTTTAGTGTCTTGTACCACTCAGATTAACTTTTTTAAAAATGAGTTTTGGGTCAAAATGACCCGAGGGAAGGATGAGGGTTAAACGTTCTATTTATCAAAGAATCTTGGAAAAAAAATGTATGACTGTTTCCACAAAAATATTAAGCTGTTTTCAACATTGATAATAATAAGAAATTTTTCTTCAGAGGCAAATCAGCATATTAGAATGATTTCTCATGTGACACTGAAGACTGGAGTAATGGCTGCTGAAAATCAGCTTTGCCATCACAGGAATAAATTACATTTTAATATAATTCGGTAGCACATACTATGTACTTATTATAGCAATTACAATAACTGAGTAATAACTAGGTACTAACCCTAAACCTATCCCTAAACCTAACCTTAACCCATGTAGTTACCTTATATTACCAGTACTTTTTTGTAACTACACTGTAAGTACACATAAAATAAAGTGTAACCATATATTCAAATAGAAAACATTTATTTTAAATTGTAATATTATTTCACAATATTACTGTTTTACTTTATTTTTGGTCAAATAAATGCAGCCATAAGCAATTTCTTTCAAAAAAAATTAGCATCTTACAGACACCAAACTTATGAAGAATAGTGTAGCAAGGAATGCAAATAAGGTTATCATTCAGCATCATACTGTATACCTAAGTACCATTGTATCAGCATCTGATGCCATCATTGTACCATGGTACTTCCACAGAACTTTTTTGAAAGGGTAATTGATCATATAGCTGGTTAACGCATTGCCATTTGTCCTTCATAATATTTAACTGACCAAATAAATTTCTGAATTGCTTTCTGTATTAAAACCAGGTTGCAGTTTGTCATGCATTTTAGTTGAGTTTGAGAACGCTTCAGTATTTTTGCATTTGGCATAAAAGTGTAATCCATGACCTGTTCAACCTTCCCCTCCACATCATTTCCTGCCCTGTGTCTACTCACCTGTCTATAATTGCAAAGACCAAACCAGAATGTATGTAATTATCTCTTAATTATCTTTTAAGCCTTCTGAAACATTTTGTTCATGTCATGCTGTTAAGATAATGGTCCAAGTGTAGATTTATCTGCATGCTGTGTGAGTCATCTGTACCTGTGTGAATTGAGTCATGTATGAAGGACTGTTCACTGAGTGCTTCAAACGCTGAGTCAATCAATTAACATAATTTCCCTTTCTAGGTCAAGCCATGTACTGATTTCTCTTCCACTTTCCTCTCAGGTACTCAGTTGAGGGTTTTCTTGATAAAAACAAGGACCCGCTTTTCCAAGATTTCAAGCGACTGATGTACAACAGGTTTGGGAACTTTGATCTTTCTTTCAATTAAATAATCAATGTACCTAAAAAAGATGGTACATTGATTATTTACACGTCTTTCATGTCATTCGAAATCCATATGATTTTTTGCTAGTTTTGCTAGTTTCAGCATTTATCATTTTCACATCCAGCGCCACGTTTAAATAGCATATGCACTCGCACCCATTTGTTCGTCCATGGGTGTGCTGGTCTGAAAACCCATTGTTGGCGCGTTGCTATTTTGAGGCAAATGAAAACCACTGCGCCATTTACCAACAAAAACCTTGTCTAATGTTGCAGTATTTTTTGTGTTATTTAAAGGGTGCGTTAGTAATATGCACCTATAGGTGGGTGCACAACACGCGTACACTCTTATTACACACACAGGGTAATTGCAGCAGCACACAAACATTTTAAATATTAAAAATAAAAGAATTCCTCTCTGGAGAAGCATTCAGTCTTTCCAGTCACAAATTCTGCCATGTAAATAGTGAATCCGCCATTGCGTGAATGCGACTGGCTTTTAAAGGGAATAGGAGATGAGTCTCTGATTGGTTTATTGCATGTTACGCCCAAAACACACCCATGACTCAATAAGAGACTAGGTACAACCCTTTTGGACCATGCGCCTGGCGCGCCAACCTTTTTTTCCATCGTTAAACTAGCAAAAGTGTATTCAGACATGCCCTAAGTGCACCTGCGCCATTCGCTTCAGACCATGTGCTCAGATCGTTAAAATAGGGCCCTATGAGTCCTTGATCACTCATAATGATGAGATAAAATGTACATTTTTTGGTGAACTAT
This sequence comes from Rhinogobio ventralis, assembly GCA_039654625.1. Taxonomy (NCBI): domain Eukaryota; kingdom Metazoa; phylum Chordata; class Actinopteri; order Cypriniformes; family Gobionidae; genus Rhinogobio; species Rhinogobio ventralis. The sequence continues at coordinate 22,376,515 of CM077209.1, read as the reverse complement.
TTTTTTTATAAGATAATTCATTATTAATTAAATAATTCTTCTTTATATTTGTTTTGTTCTAAATTCTTTTTCACTAGCATGTTCTTGCTGCTTTTTTCCTCTTTATCACAGTATTTATCACTTCTCTTTTCTAAACTTTTTCTTGTAGCTCTGACCCCGTCCTCAAAGAAATGTGGCCTGATGGGAAAATGAGTATTACGGAGGTGACCAAACGGCCTCTAACTGCAGCTACACTCTTCAAAAACTCTATTATTGCTCTAGTGGACAAACTGGCCTGTAAGGTAAGAAGTTAGTATTGTAAATGTCATACAGTGACCCTGAAAAAAAACATTTGGACACTTTAGCCACACTTAAAAATGTATAAATGCCATTGCATTAAATCAAATGTCAAACCAGGTGGCATCTGCACACAAGTGGAGAAAACTGGAGCTTTTCTCCAAGCTAATTTCACTTTCTGAGCCATTAATACACTGACTTTTAAGCAACTAATCTCAGAGTGTTTAATGGATGTATGAAGTTCAGAAAGCAGGGTTCCCACAGGTCCTTGAAATCCTTGAAAGTTTGTGAATCTGAAAAAAAAAATGTCAAAGCCCTGGAAAGTTTTTGAAAATAAACACATAGATACAGGTCCTTGAAAGTGCTTGAATTTATTTTGTGCAAGAAGTTTTCTGGAAAAAAAATCCATATTATTCCCTCCGGTTATTTCGCCAACACTTCGGGGCCTATGCATACTAGCTTGCTTGATTTACGTTAGTTACGCACATTTACGCATTACGTTAAGTGTTTCCTGTGTGAGGTACTTTGTGTTGTACGTTGCCATGACGTTCACACACGCACAAAACTACTACGATGGTACCTCGACGTTTCACAGACACACCGTGAAACATTGCAAAAATAGGCTGAAATCGCTGAAACGTTTTTTTTTTGTTGTTGTTGTTTTTTTTTTTTTATTGTTTATCAATTCATGGCCTTATGGTAATGTCCCATATTGGAATGTTTTATAATGTATTGGATCTGCACTATGTTGAGATGTTTTCAGTGCTTACACCAAACCCAAATATGTTCAGTCAATGACTGTATATTGTGTTCAAAACATTTGTGATAATCTATTGTCCAAATATTTTATTTATTGTAATGTTGAATTGCTTTGCTTGTTAAGATAATGTAAACCCATGAGGCTAGACAAATTAAAAAGCATATTCATATATCTTAACTTCTGGTTACATGAGCCTAAGCTCTTTTCAATAAAATAAAATATTTTGCAAAAAAATTGCATAGTTGTGTTTGCCATTGAAAACCGTAAGAATGTATCTTACAAGGTAACACGATGTAACCTTGCTCTCACTTGAAATGTGTCCACACATTAAGTCCTTGAATTTGAGGGTATGGGACCTGGAAAGTCCTTAAAAAAGGTCCTTGAATTTGAAGTTAACCAAGGTGTGGGAACCCTGAGAAAGTTTCTTTTAAATAAATGCCTCTTTGTATGATAATTATCAATTATCAGTCAATTTATAAGTAAAAACCTTTTTGGGGTCACTGTATTTAGATTCCACTTAACCCTTTTCATTTGTCTTTTTTATCATAATCCATGGCAATTATTTTTTCATTCTTATTTTAGGAGTTCGGTTAATTTATACAACATTTTTAAGTCAGCTTAGCCCATTGTGATTGTAATTTTAAAATCTAATCACAAATGTGGTACATTTTGTCTGAAAGAGCATATGTTTCTTTAGAAATAAGCATGAATTTAATCTAGGCTTAATCTACACAACTACCGTTTAATACTCTTTGCTGTGAAAAGATGAAATAGGGGTCTCTCAGAATAGCTCAGGTAATCTCTTATGTAGAGGTGTGTGAAAAATGCAATCTCTCTAATGGAGACTGTCTGTATTTGATAAAACAGTTAACAGCAGAAGAACACCTGTTAAATCCTGCTTTAGTTTGGATGGCTCTCCTCTCCTCTCCTCTCCTCTCCTGTCCTGTCCTCTCCTCTCCTCTCCTCTCCTCTCCTCTCCTCTCCTCTCCTCTCCTCTCCTCTGCCAGGCTGCACGTGTGTGTGTACACGTGTGCTTGCGTGGTAAAGTGGGACTGCATTCTGGGCAGCTTCTGTTTTTTTAGGTCACATTAAAGGACTGGCTGCCCTCCCTCTGGTCCTGTGGGGACACCTGTACCTCATCTGACCGTTCACCCCATCCATCCTGTCTTCACATGCTCTCTACACTGTAAAAAAAACCCATATGTGCAGTTGTTACCTCAAAGAGCTGTTTCTGCCTGATGTGAACCTTAAAATTACTTTTGTGCTCAATGTAGTCAGCTTGATGTAGTCATTTACCAAGATAATGTATGTTATCCCATGAAAGACATTTTAGCATACCTACTCAAATAATCTCTCTGAATCACTCGAAAAACCACATCATAACAGATCATTAGATTCAATTCAGCAAGAGAAAGCAGCCTGATATAGACTGGAAAGAATGCACGGATGCACGGATAGATGGATGGAAGGATGGATGGATATATGGAAGGACAGACAGACAGACAAACAGAGATAGATAGATAGATAGATAGATAGATAGATAGATAGATAGATAATCACTGTAACACTGTGCAGTCTTTATGAAGTGAGCTTTATGCTTTCTAGGAAAGGTCAGGGAGAAAAGGTCCCTTTGATTCATTTTTTGTCTCTTCACACAGCAAATTGAGGTGCTTTACATAATGATACTTTCTATTATTGCTGCAGTTGGCTTTCTGTTATTATTAGTACAACTTCAAACCATAATCATAAGCTTTCCGATTGCCTTAATTAAATCTTTGTTATTGGCCACCAAGCTAACTTATTATTCAGCGGTTGTTCAATAGCGTACCTTTGAGGCTTTTGTTAAATGGTTTAATTTAGCAATTTCTGCTAAAGAAATGAAATGAAATTGGTCTTACAGGAGCCCTACTATGTGCGCTGTATAAAGCCAAATGAGGTGAAGTCCCCTTTGTTGTTTGATGACGGACGCTGCCAACACCAAGTGGCGTACCTGGGACTGCTGGAGAATGTCCGTGTGCGCCGAGCTGGATTTGCCTACAGACAGCCTTATGCACGCTTTCTGCAGAGGTGAGAAGTTGCATGTACTACTTTCTATGAACTAAAATTCACTAGTGCTGAAAACCTCAAACATTTTGATTCCAAGGTCTCCAATTGTCCACGACAATATTCAATGGCTCCCATGTAGCATAAGATATTTCTTGTATTTCTGCTGTAATGACAAAGCTACTTGTTTTCAAACTTTTATTTTACAGAGTGGTAATAGAATTAAATAAAATATAATATAATAAATATAAAAATTTAAATTCTGAAATTTCAGAAGTTTCAAGAACTGAACTGTGGGATTTTTAAAAGTATTAAGATACACTACTCATTTTGAGGTACATTATGAGATGTAATTCCTCACCATCAGCATTAACAATTGTATGTCCTTCAACAAACCCATGTGTATATTTCTAATTTATTGCGGTGCACATGCAGGAACTGTATCAATAAAAGCGCATATGTTAGCCAAACACTAATGTGAATAACTGATGTAACATAAACGTTTGTAAAACAAATCTTGCTTCATTCTTTATCTTTACTTAAAGTAAGAACGACAGACAATCTGCATTAATAGACAGGGAATTTAGGAAATAGTGGCCCACAGTTTCGACTTTACAACTTTACAGAACGTTCACAAACATCTATATTGTACACTGCATGAAAGGGAATATTCAAAAAAACATAATAGGGGCACTTTAACTTAAACAAGGGAATTAATTTGTATAACCTGGCCACTAGTAAATAGAGGGAACAAATTATTATATCGTATGCACTATTTACTTTATAAGAGGGAACGAATTAGTAAAACGTGCGTATTAGTATGTCATGTGAATTATTTAATTTGTGGCCACGATATACATATTTTATTCAGAGCTCCGTAAATACTAAACATTCACTGAAATAAAATACGAATTATATTAAATGATATAAAAAAATTATTTTGTAATGCTAGTTTAGTGGTCTAGTTGGTGAACTAAATGAAATTAGTAGTTCTATAAAGATTGATATAGCATGTACCATATAGCATGTGCTATTTCAGCGTAAAATAAAATCTTATTCACTTTGGACCTGCAGTACAAATAAATCATTTCAGTAATTGAAATATGACTGCCATCTTTATGCTTAGGTACAAGATGACCTGTGAATACACATGGCCCAATCACCTGATGAGCACTGATCAGGAGGCTGTGGAGGCCATTGTGAACCAACATGGCTTTGAGGATGATGTAGCATACGGCCACACCAAGCTATTCGTGAGAACGCCTCGCACGCTCTTCACGCTGGAGCAAGAGAGAGCTGCACTCATCCCCATTTTAGTGCTGTTCTTACAGAAGGTGACAGACACTCACTTTTCTTTCTCTATCTGTCAGTTTCCTAGGGCACTTTAGGGTTCCGTCTATCAGCTTTGTTTATTGTTGCTCCTGAGACTTTACCTCTTCTGCTTCCTGTCTTTCTCTTCCTTCTCCTCTTTCATTTCTTTATCTTGCTCTCTGTAGCTTTCTCACTTAATCATTTCTGACTTACTCACTTTTTCATGCGTGTTTAGAGGTGACAAGAAAGCAGAGTGGGATCATAACACCTAGACAGTAGATCACTCTGCAACTCCACTTCAGTCAGTCTTCACAACCTGTTTTGAACATAAATCTATATTTGCATTCTCATCTACATGTTTTATTTACATGGTTTATAGAAATCCATTCTCATTTTTCAAAGCAGATGTAAATAAACATTGCTTTACATACATGCAGATATATTTTTATCTAAACATTTTTAACCAGTATTTATATGTATGCGATATTCATATTGTTTTAAATTTGCTTTGGATGATTGGTCTGGGCTCATACATGAGGATATGGATGTAAATATAGGTCTGCTCATTATTTCTTGGTTTTCCCACTCATTCATCCAGTGTGTAGGCTGTATGTGACTCTGATAATAGTAATTATGATAATGTTTGTGATTGGTGGATTATTCTTGTTGCATTCAATTATTTATCTGCAGTGCGAGTTTCCCTGACTTCACTTCTGTCCCACTTAATGCTGCCTGACTTAATCTAGAGGACAACTTAGTCAAAACTCAGCAGGGAAACTCGGTCCTGCACAGCAGATGAGACGACCCAGCAGCTGCCATGTTTCTGTCCACCTGACCCTCTGTCACTCACTCAATCACTAAATCATTCGATCATTCACTCTGCGTACTCACTCACTCATTCAAGTGCTTATTGTAGTGTGAGGCAATTACCTGAATGAAGAAATTAATGAATAAACAGATATTTTTCTCGCTTACTCTACCATGCATCTCATTGCATCTAGTAAACTTTACTCTATAAGCTGTCATATATTTTAAAGTTGTTCATTTCTGTTATAGCTGTCACACTGAAATACTCTACCATCCAATTTGCAATCTTTTCCCCCCTTTATTTTTGTTCCAAATGCTAAACAGTACAACAGATATTCTATCCAAAAGGTTTATATTTTATATTTATGTATAAATTATATTATAAGCATTTCCATAAACACCATCCTCCACATTGCATGAATATTTTCTCTGAGTTGCATTCTGGGATTGACTTATCCATATATATATATATATATATATATATATATATATATATATATATATATATATATATATATATATATATAAACATTTATTCTTTCATTCAGCAAGGAATAGGATGCATTAAATTGATCAAAAGTGACAGTAAAGTATTTATTTATAATATTAAATATTTTATGTCATATAATGTACTTATTGTATGGAAGCTTGTTTCCGCCACAGAATAATAAAAAAGGTAATTGCGACTTTTCATCTTCTGATTCTGACTTTTTTTCTCGCAATTGAATTCTGAAAGAAAATTTCGAGAAAAAAAAGTATTTTAAATTGTTTTATTCCATGGCAGAAACAAGCTTCCATATTGTGATGTAAGAGATGTGTGTAAAGACTGTGCCCATGATGCCTTTAGGTTTTGGAACAGAGCATGTTTCACCCGTGTTAAAGTCACATCACAGTTTACAGTGTTTGGTATCTTTAGAGGGTTTCCCTCACATTCAACCTGTATTTGTGTCTTTCTGCAGGTGTGGAGAGGTGCATTAGCACGTATGCGCTGTAGGAAAATTAGGGCGATCTATACCATTATGGCATATTATAAATGCTATAAGGTGAAGGCTCACTTCTGGGAAGTGGAGAGACGTTTCGCCAATGTTCGAAACATGGCCGACTATGGGAAGAATGTGGAGTGGCCGACACCACCTGCGGCTCTGGTGCAGTTCCACAGAATCACACAACACCTCTACCGCCGGTATTACCACAAATTCCATTTTCATGATGTTTTCATGTCTTTTTCTTTATTGTTTGGCTTTCCTCTCATGCTTTCACTGCCTCTCTCTTAGATGGTGGGCAAGGCAGCTGATCAAAAACATCCCCCCGTCTGACATGGCGGAGGTGAGGGCTAAAGTAGCTGCTCTGTCAGCCCTGAGCGGAGAGAGAGTGGACTGGGGCTACAGCCGTGCCTGGGAGAGAGACTACTTGGCCAATGTGAGTTTTTCATTAGGTTACTCGTTTAGAACCTTCTCTTTGCATAGTATGCAGGATTTTTACATTGATTAACCTTATTAAAGTTTTCAGTTTAATTAAGCCTTAAGCCCAGTGGTATATAACTTATATATACCGTGGGTGCAGCGGCGCAATGATATTACACAGCGCCTAAAAATAGGCTAACTTCCGTCAAAATAACCAACGTGACAACCTGCTTGCACAGAGAGTGTGCTGGGGACTATTTACAGGCGCTGCGTAGTACCATTGCACCGCTGCACCCATGGTACGGCAGCAAAGTTCCTGGATTATTACGCAGGAATGAGAGTATAGTCCCTAGCCATATCTGTCTAGAAAATTGCAACTTTTCATTTTCCGTCGGTCTTAGTACACAATGTAACTATACACATCACAACATTTAAATAGGAAAATGTTGGCAATATTTTGTCCTTTATTGAGCAGAGGCTAGATGGAGCCGTTTACCTCCAGTCTTTGTGCTAAGATAGGCTAGCGTTGGGTGCGTCAGACAGAGTTATGGCACGCACAGAGATAAAAAAGGTATATATGGACTTATCTAACTCTGGGGGATACAGTGAGCTAAAGTCCCAAAAAGTCGGCGTGTTCCTTTAATTTAGTTCAATCATGACCAAGATTTGGCAATCGTGGCAACGAGAAAACAAATTATTACAATGTGACCACAGTTTACCTGAAACGAGGACTAATTAATACGTCCTGGGAACACATTCTTCTTTTGTGGCCACTTGTTTTTTGTTTGTTTTTTTGTTATTTTATCCTGCGATTTTCATTAAAAGCCTGCATGAGCATCATGACATGGGGGACTTTTCATAAAACCCATCATCATTAAGCCCCACATTATTTGTTCAAACCAATCTCTTTTTGAAACGGTTGACACCATGCACATGACTGTTGGTGACACAAAAGCAGCTGAGGCCAACAGATCTCATCTACTGCTTGTTAGCGGGATAATTAAACATTACCCTATAGTGACCCTGTGTGTTTGTCTCTAGCCTCATGCTTTTAAATTACTGTCCATTACACAGATCAATCTGTTAGACTGATGCAGTTTCATATGCGTCTTTAGCACATGGTCTAATGATGTTAAATTTAGCTGTTGTTTTTGGGTGAGAGACATCTCCTGCTATAGCTGAGGAGGTAACAGACATCCACGAGACCATCCTCATGCCCTGATTTCATGGCTGTAAAAGACAGCTTAGATCAGATACTAGACTTGGCATATTGATGCTGATAATGCTAGTTTGGTGCTGGTCTAACTGCTTCACCAACCAAACTGGGGTGCGTTTCTCACACAACGACGTAACTCATTGCTTAACCACCAAAGTACAATGCATCGTAGAAACTAACTAGCTAGTCACGACTGTTTCCCAATACGTAGTAACATATAGGACTGTCGTTAATGATGTCACATGTAGGCAGTGGAGTAATAACTTCTGCTAATTAATTGATTAGAGATCTCAATTAATTTCATATTATTATAGTTATTATTAGTTATTATTAAAGTTTTAATCACTTAAAATATGCAGTATTTGGCATGCAGTTTACTACAATTTGCTGTATACATGCGGTTCATTCAGTCAGCTGCTTTCTCCATAACAATAGATTAAAATATATAAATAAATTAAATGGGATGAAAGATATACAGTGAATGTGAATGTTAGCTTGTCCACATGTCATTTTAACAAGAAAGTATGCTTCTAACCACATTAGCTGTAGTTCCAACCACATACGTTTGCAATGCTGTTTGCGTAGGTTTGTTGTAACTATTGTTTTGGGAAACGGCAAATTGTTGAACTATGTTACTAACGTCAGAACTGGAGACCATAGTTGGCTAAAGGTGCTTTTGGGAAACACACCCCAAGTCAACTAGCATGATATTTCTGGTAAACTCAGCAACTAATCATACTCTGTTTTTCACTACTTACCACTATACTAGAGTTATCATGATACATTTTAGTAGTTTGTACCAGTACCAGTAAAATTTTGCAGTTCTGTTTAATTAAGTACTCTCGTCAAAAAAAAATTGTGGCCACAAAAGAATCCGTTCCCATTACTTAGTAATTCTTAAAAGTGGCCATGTTGTACTATCTAGACTTAATTAAGTTCATTTAGTTTACCTCATTTTAATTTAGTCAAATCATGGCCAAGATTTGACAATCGTGGCAATGAGGGAACAAATTAGTACAATGTGGTTATCGCTGGTTATCACTGTCAATATTTGCAGTTTCTGATACGATCGCACATTTAAATACGGTTGTCAATCCAGAAACTTTGCAGTGTACTAAGCAGCATGAAAACTAAACTTGCGTTCAGATTGTGAATGGGTAATAAACAGAAAGCAAGAGAAGAGCCCTCCCTTTGAAATCACTAAGGCCGTCAATCTCTAAAGTTCAAGCTCACTGAATTCTGCACTTTACATTAGTTTGCATGAACTATTAATGAACAATACTTCTACAGTAGTTATTAATCCTAGTTATGTTAATCTCAGCATTTATTAATACAATTTTTAAGACAATGTTAACTTAAGTTAATGCACTGAACTAAAATGAACATGAAAATTTTTATTAACTTAACATTAACAAAGGTTAATAAATGCTGTAAAAATATAGGTAACACTTTAGTTTAGAGTCAAATTCTCACTATTAACTAGTTGCTTATTAGCATGCATATTACTAGGATATTAGCTGTTTATTAGTACTTATAATGCACATATTAATGACTTGTTCTGTATGACCATATTCTACATCCCTTAATCCTACCCATTACCTAAAGTTAACTACTACCTAACTAACTGTTAATAAGCATTAATTAGGAGTTTATTGAAGAAAAAGTCCTTAGTTCCTCCTTAGTCATTAGTCCATAGTTAATAGTACTGGACCCTACTCTGAAGTGTGACCAAAATATATTGTTAATTGTTAGTTCTTGTTAATGCATTAAATGTTAACAAATGAGACCTTGGGCCCTATCATATACCTGGTGCAATGCGACGCCAGGCGCGACGCAAGTGTTTTTTGCTAGTTTCAGCCAGACGCAGTTATCATTTAATAGCGAATGCATTTGTGCGCCCATTTTTTGGTCTAAAATTGAGGTGTGTTCAGGCGCATTGTTGGCGCGTTGCTATTTTGAGACAACTGAAATAGACTGCGCCATTGACCAACTGCGCAATTAATTTTTTTATTTATTTAAAGAGCGCGCGTATGTTGCAAGCGCAACTGGCTTTTAAAGGGAATGGGAGATGAGACTCTGATTGGTTTATTGCACGTTACGCCCAAAACACACCCATGACTCATTAAGAGACTAGGGACAACCTTTTTAGATCATCGCTAAACTAGCAAAAGTGGATTCGGACAGGTCCTGTGTGCACTTGCGCCGTGCACTTTAGACCATTTTAACAAACGCTTAGATTGTTAAAATACGGCCCCTTATTGTAAAGTGTTCCCTTTTTTTTTTTTTTACCAAATCCATTGATGGTTTTTTTCTTTGCTCACAGACAAGCAAAAAAATCTCTCTTAAAAATAAAGTCAAGAGCCCTTCTAATTCTCACTCCAGTGGTGTGAAAAGTAGAGAGTGAGTCCTTGATGCGTGTGCCATATACAATATTTTAAGGAGTGTATTCTTTTCTTTATAAGAATTCTGTAGAATTTTTCCTCAGCAGCCTGAGATTCAGTGTGATTTCTGTATTTCATAATACATCTTTTTAAAGCTCACAAGATGCATGCTGAATGCTCGCTCCTCTCATCACAGTGTATATCGGCTAAGACAGATGAGCTTTCAAAGACCTTTGAAGTTTTCAGATCATCTAAATGAGTCAAAGGCTTATTCATGAAGCACAGTTGAGAATCTGTTGTTGCAGATAAGGTGTCATATCTGTTTGACGCATTAGTCGAGTGGGCTGGTGATGATGATGACAGTGTTTTTAAATCCGACATGGACTGATTTGAATTGTCATCAAGGAAACCATGGAAGCATACGTGTGCATGTTGTTGTTTGTATTGCTTGTGTGACTAAGCTTCTCAGAATTTTGTGTCATAATTCCAGTAATGTGTCTCTCTACTGCAGGCAAAGGACTCTCCTTTGACAAGCACCAACTTTGTGCGCATCACTAAAGAGCTGAAGAACAAAGACCAGTACGCCCAGATCCTCTTTTCATGCTCTGTCAGGATGGTAGGCTTTTTAAAATTAAATTTCACTGTTATCAAATGTGCATTTGTGTTGCCAAAGCATTTGCAGAGAATAGTGCGTAAAAGGCATAATGCGTGTCTTAATAATGTAAAATAACAACTGTGCAAAAGAAGTAAAAAAAGCAGTATTAACTAATAGAAAAATAACAATAGTGTGAACCGAATGGGACCCACTTTATATTAGGTAGCCTTAACTACTATGTACTAACATTTAAATTAATCATTTGATACAATGCACTTATTGTGTACATACATGTTTTTACATTGTACATTAAATTATTAAAAATACCTGCATGTAATTACATCTGTAATTAATTTCTATAGTTACATTTATAATTACACTGTTAACACTTCCCTTACACCTAACCCTACCCTTAAACTTACCCATACCACCACACCTGTCCCTAACTTTACCCGTATCCCACCTCAATATCAGCAAGTGTTTTGCAATTCAATATGAACACAATAAGTACATTGTACTTATTTAGTTAAGGCCACCTAATATAAAGTGGCACCACAGAGAGACCAAACAATATTAACAAATACAATAAAATAACATCAGTGTGAATGAAGAAAACAGCTAAATTATAATGTAAATAATGTAATGTAATATAAATAATGTAAATCCAGCCAGTTGTTATCACAGAATAAACCCCGTCATGGTCTTGCATCACACTGAAGGAGTTTATTCTGCGAAAGAACCAGCCGCTTATTACACGGCTACTTGCCACATAAGTAAATAATTAGAAATTAAATATTGATCAGAGTCAAAATATTTTATTAGCTCTTAAAATGCAAAGCTTCCATGGGGAGAGTTGCTAGCAGCGACAAGTTCAAACTAGACATACCACTTATTACACGCACGGTATTTCACCACATAAATAATTATGAGGATAAGAGATATTGATTTGAGATTAAACTGTTTTAAAATAGTGCCTTTAAAATTTATCTTATAATTATCCATTACAGTGTACAAAATAGTAGCAGCTGCGTTTGTATGAAACCACAGTCCGCGATGACATAATTAAATAATTGTACACTAAATATTGAGTTTTCATATTTTATTAGCTCACCAAACGCAAAACTTCCACAAGGAAAAAACTTTCCTAGCAAGCGTAAAGCAACAACTTCAGTGATAGTTACCTGGATGAGCCTGTGTTATCAGTTTTTGCCGGTTGTTATCGGGGAATAACATACAACTGGATGGCAAGATTGACCAATCAGAATCAAGTATTCCATAGTGCCGTGTAATAAAATAAAATAACAATAGTGCGAAGGGAGTAAACAATGATATTAAGAATTAAAATAAAATAACCTAAAATAACCAGAGTAAACAAGCAATATTAGCAAATAAAATAATAGTGTGAATGGAATAAACAAGTAATATTAGCAAATAAAATAAAATAAAAATAGTGTGAATGGAGTAAACAAACAATATTTTTTTTTAAATAATGTAAAATTACAACAGGGCAGTATTATCAAATAAAATAAAATAGCAATAGTGAAAATGGGGTAAACAAGATATTATATTAGCAAATCAAGTAAAATAACAGTAGTGTCAATGGAATACTAGCAATATTATCAAATTAAATAACAATGGTGCAAAAGGAGTAAAACCATTGTTTTAAAAGGAAAATTAGAGTGTGAATAAAAATGTCCAATAATACAAATAAGAAGTAAAAACAGTTATTAGACAAGCATGACAAACATGGCAAAAATATTTTTGTCTTTCTTTCTCCCACACACACTCCCTCTTTCATCAAAAAACCAAGTCACCAAGTCTCACACATAAGCTCCTTTGAACATAGAACAACGTGGAGAAGCACAGCAGAGCACAGCAGAGCTCTCAGTGTTTGACTGCCTTGAACAAAGACTGTAAAATACACACTATATCATAGCGCTGCAGCTATGGATCTTGCTGCCAGTGGTCCAGTTTATCTTTCCTTTCCAGTGAAACTCAACCACACCACCATCCAATTTCACAGGCTATTTTTAAAGGCAGGAACATGCAGTACAATAGTAGAGTAGTACATAAACCTACCAACAATGCAAAAATCAAAATTGCACATTAATTTTAGTAAGCCTTAAATATTGTTGTTACAGTTTACCCCAAATCTGATTTTTGTCTCTCCTGATCTCTTTTCTCCAGCTCAACTGGTTCAACAACACAAAGGACAGAGCTCTACTCATCACTGACAAGCATATTTACAGACTGGAGCCCAAAAAACACTTTAAAGTGCAAAAGCGAATACCTCTGGATTCAGTAAGTATTACACGCACATGGTCACCCACAATTTTCATGCATGCAGAAATGCGTAAAGTATAACAGCAATGAACTAAAATGAAGCCCCCAAAAGAAAGCAGACACGTCTTGGTATCTATAATTGTCTGGGTTTGTTTTTGTTTTATGCAACCGTGCAATGTGGGTCAATGCATCTGTCTGCTGCAGTCACGCTTTCTCTTTGGTTTTTGCTTCTGTCTTTAGATTGTGGATTTTTGTTTACAACTACCAACTGGTCTCTTTTATTAGATGACAGCACTAATACTTTATATGAACGGCCATGATGTCAGATAGTTTTACCGGGTCATTTGCAAACTTCTAGCTGCGTCTGAGGGAATTCTGTGACCAGTGTGTGAGGTGTCTGACCTACATTCTGTCTACGTTCTCAGATGCAATACAGTGAGATAGGGATTTGATCACACACTGCAGCACTGCAGTCTTAGCTCCCCTTCACAATTGCATAGACTCACACACACACACACACACACACACACACACACACACACACACACACACACACACACACACACACACACACACACACACACACACACACACACACACACACACACACACACACACACACATATTAAACCGGCAATTTTATCCATATCTGTATGTTTTACACGTCTCTAGCGGAAGCAGGACCAGACGTCTCAGAGAGATAGAGAGAAGCGATTGGGCAGTTCAGCAAAAGCTGCAGAACAAACTGCAGTATAATACTGAATCATGCCAATTATGCACACATACTCTTTAACACATAATTTTCATGTCACAGCTGTTATTGTGATATTTACAGATTTGAATATCTAAAGATACTAGAATAACGCCTGAAAAAATAGCGGTTTGTGTACTCAAAACGTGTACACAAAAACATGAATCCCATTTCACACCATATTCTAAAAATCTAAGATATTAAATTTTGCATAGTGAAAATAAAGCTTATGTAAGCATGTTTATTCCCCAAATTCTCATTACTGTAATATGTCTGGACGTTTCACTTTTTTGTGTCTATTTCTCATTATTCTCAATGGTGATTCTCAATAAACAATTTGATGTATCTATCAACCAACCACATGCAATTTAGTATATTGATGTAACTGTAGTAGTTTTTTTAAGCCAGGATAAATTAAAGGCAGCACAACACATACTACCCAGTGTTGTTGTAGTATCATTGATATACTATTATAGTTTTTTATATATTTTGAATTAGTTTTTAAATTTTTAGTAATTTTGTTATTTATTATTTTTGTTATTAAAGGGGGGTTCTAATGCTATTTCATGCATTCTGTCTTATTTACACTGTTAACTCTTTCCCCGCCAACGTTTAAAAAAAAAAAGTTGCCAGCCATCGCCAAGGTTTTTGATCATTTTCACAAAAATGTAATGGCCCATAGAATATTTTGTTGTATGAATATCTGAGCATGCAATATATCAAAAGAAAGAGCAGACCCTTTGCTTTTAAACAAACAACAAAAAAAACATTTTATTCTAGCTTCATGCATTCTTTTTTTATAAACACTTAAATATGGGTAGGTTTCATAAAAAAAGCAACATTTTGAGCAAAAAGCTGAGAAAATCTCGTTTTTTTCAAAGACTACGTCCAGATCAGATTCAGAGCAATGATAAAAGGTGGAGTAGATCGAGTCCATCAACACCCCTTGATGCTTGCAGTCCTATAGCTCGTTCTGGGTCGACATTTCATTCAGTAACATTAGGCAGTTTTGATTTATATGCTGTTTAATGTTGATGATCACGTTACATATGTATCTGCTTACATACAATCGCTTGTTTTTTTGCGGCTGTTTTGATCAGGAGATTCTGTACTCATTTAGAAGATGCGTAATAGCGACCCCCCACCCCAGTTTGTTTCCTGTCACTTTCAGTTAATTTTTATTTTATAAATGAAAATGTTATTAATAATGCTACATTAAGGGCATAAATAACCCTGATGCTACCACGATGTATGCTTTAATTAAATGTAAATAATTGAAATAATGAGACTATGGAGTAGACTATGTGCTTAATTGTCATAAAAATAATTGTCACGATTCAAAATAAATGTTTGAGGTCCAAAAATAGGCTTCAGTTTTGTTAAACAAAATATATTTCTTTCTTTTGATTTTGGACTGCAATGTGACAAACATGTCCTGACAGGCTTTATGAGATTATAATCTCACAGCCCTGCACCTAATGGCTCACCATCCAAATGGATATTATGAACTTTCCCAACCCTCTCCGGTCAAGCCAGACCACACTGGATGGGTTCAGGCAGTCCCAGACAAGGATATTGTTTTGTGACAGCCCAGTACATTGTGGTTTTAATCTCATTTCACCATAGACTGACGCACAAGGACTCTGCACGGCACAGGGGCTGATTGTGCCGGTTTATATTCTAGAGCAGCAGACACAGACAAGGCAACCTTACGGCCTGTTCACACTTATAGTAATAACTATAACTATATTAGTGTCTACACCAGTGAACAATAACACTCTGTTTATTATAAGCCTGTCATCTGTCTCTATACATGCTTGAGCGCTTAAAGTTGGGTGGATTCTGATTGGCTGTCAATGTTTTTATCGTTTTTATAGAATAAGAATGATACTATATATTCTCATAGAATAAGAATGAAACTATAGTATAGTCAAAGTTGTTGTTACCGTCTATGGTGTGAATGGACCTTTACACATTTTGTTTTTTTAATGAATTTGTCCAAATATTCATTTTCATAGTCATTTTCAACTATATACTGTATATATTTTATTTTATTTTTGATTATATGTTATATTCATTTTTATAAATTTCCATACCTATTTTCTCTTAATTATTCTCTTATATTCTTTATTTCCACATTTGAAAGTGACTTTAGAAATGCTATTTAGGTCTTTGTGTACTTAGTGTAGTTTCTGTGTGGGTGTGTGTTTGATTGGAACACAGTGTAATGTTTCCTGGCCCACCCTCATTTCTCAAAATCTCAGGCAGCAAGGTCAGCTGCACGTACCACAGGGCACAAAGTGATTTAACCTGTGTGAGTGTGTATACGCACATGTTTGTGTGTGCTAGTGTGTGTTCATCCGAGTGGCAGTAAAGAGGCTTAGCGCTGCCTGATCACTCTCTTGCTTTCAGGCACAGCGGTGACGCACCTACTGCTGTTCATAACCGTTCACGTTCATGCACACTTAGAAACATACACTAGCCCTTAATGAACCTTATGCACACACATACATGCAAACACACCTTAAAATATGTTTGGGTGGGAAATATTAAAGGGCTTTAAATAGCCAGTAGGAGTTATTTAATTTACAGCCTCACCAAAAAAAAAAAAATTCTATTCTCAGAGTCATGCGTGCGTACCAGCCAGGCACACACAGAGTTTTCTGACGCACAACTTCAATTGGTCACACTTTTTGAGTAATTGAAACAATCAAGTCATTCATTCATGATTATTTCCAGCATATTATTCATTCTCAAGATTACTGAGTCAGTCATGTGTTGAGGCACAGGAAGTGATTGTGTTTTGAATGTGCTTTTTACTCTGGGATTGCAAAGGCAAAGGTTGACTAAATGCCAGTAGTTGGTGGACAAATAGATCTTTTGGACACAGGAAAGATGGATTTATTGGACACAAATGCTTTGACTTAATTGTGCACGAACATGCTATGCAACATGCTATGCAACGTGTTAACATCTTTTCATGTATTTGTATTGCTGTTTACACTCTCTTCAAACCGACAGGTGGTTGGTGTAAGCGTAACAAGTGGCAGTGACCAGATGGTGGCGCTACATACTGCCTCTCAGGATGACTTTCTAGTGCACCTGCAGAGGGGTCAACTGAACCAAAATCAAGACCGCGTAGGGGAGTTGGTGGGTTCCCTTACAGACCACTTTTCACGGTAAGAGTCCATACCAGTAATCTCCACCTTGCACATTTTTCAAGTGATGTGCAAGTCTTTCTGCTACTAATGCGAGCATCATTATTACATTGCTTATTCTTAGTGTTTAGGATTTACACAGCCCTTACAATTAGGGCCAAATCACATGCAAAATTTTTGTCCAAATCTCCTAATTTATTTAAAACTACATTAACAATGCAATTCATACAGACAGATTCTCGAATTTACAACTTCTATGATGAACATGTTTTTAATTTCGGAATTAAAATAAATTTTTTCTTCTTTTTTTTTGGAAGGCATAAAGTCTAAAATGGTGGTACTAAAACTATTAAAACTATTTTTGAGAAGAAACCTTATAAAGTAGTATAATTTATGTTATTTGTTAAAATATATTTTACTTTGATTTATATATAATATAATTGTAATAATATAAAAATTTATTAAGTGTGCATACTTGTACACATAATATTCAAGATGAAGTATGGAATATATTTTACTTGATGGTTAAACCACATGACGTTTTTAGACGGTGACAGAGAGAGCTCAACACGCTGCAACCGAAGAAAACACATGCAAATAGAAAAAACATCAGCAAATTAAGAATAAATTATCATCAATTTGACAATACTTTGGTGTTGCAAATACTCACAACGCAACCAAATACTCACAAATACAGTAACGCGGAAAAACACGTGGAAATACAATAAGTGTGTGTGTTGAAAAAAAACAAGAAATGTCAAAAAAAAACGTGGAAACACAACAAGTGTGTGTGTGTATGTTCTTGTATATATGGTTTATGAGGACACAAATGTGTATAATGACATGGATACTACAACGTAAACATAGTCCTTCTCATCCTGATAAACCAAATGGCTTAAAAAAAATACTTTTGTTTTTTTCAAAAAATGCCAAAGGTGTTCTGTGATGGGTAGGTTTAGGGGTGGGGGAGGGAATAAAATATACAGTTTGTACAGTATATAAACTATTACGCCTATGGAGAGTCCCCATAAACCACATGTACGCGTGTGTGTGTGTGGCAGCTGTGGGGTGTGTGTAAGTCAGTGGGTGTCTGCAATCACTGCTCCTGCACGTCTGCTTTAAACCCATTGTACTGCCATCTGCGAGTCAATGCAAGGGGTCATGCTCCCTTCACGACATCATCAAAAAGAGACGTCAGAGGGGCCTGTGGAAGTGTGGAGGAAGGCAAATAGTGTGTGAGCATGTGTGCGTGGGGGTGGGCGGGAGAACAGATGACAACACACACACGTGCGTTTCCTTCTATCCCCACTCGCCAAGACTACAGCGGAGATGCAGCCCCCAGTACGACTTTCATTGCTTTAAAAAATATGTTGGATTTTTCCATTTTCATAAAGGTCATAAGGATAAGGAGAATGTTAAGACAAGATGATGAACATTTTAAAGTATATGTGAGGTTTCAGTTGAACAGATGTAAAAATAACCTTTCGCCTGCCCTAAACAGAAGGTGGCCATAATTTTGCCAAGTAGGTCATGTTCCTGGATCAACATGTCTTTTTGGTCCTGGAACAACATTCCTCCAAACTAGCACAATATAACCAGATAAAAAAGAATATAATTAGTGGTGAAGTGCATCTGTTTAAAAGGACCCAAGAGCATTGACATTGTGTCTTCACTGTACAAATATCCTGTTAATTTTATGGTAAAAAAAAAAAAAAAACATGCTAGCAGCTTTGCTTGCCAGGAATTCACTGTAAAAATACAGAGACACTATTTCAAGTATTACAGAATGGCATATTGGTGCCTGTATATTTTACAGCTTGTAACTGTTTTTTTAAAGTGAAAAAATTTAACTAAACTACCAAACTCTGATTTGCACCTTAAAATGTATTGATAAACACCATAATAATACAGGTGGTACAACAGAAAACCTCATGATGAACAACACAACACACAAAGACAAAACGCCATCAGGGTACACGACACTAAAATTATGCAATAAACATTCAAAAAATTAGTACTGTTTTTAAAATAATATTCATGTGATGTAATGCATGGACTTCTGGGAATGTCCTTTCACAGTAAATTAAATGACAATTCATAGTTTTTACTTAAAACGTCTCGGTTACGTATGGTAACCCTCGTTCCCTGAAGGAGGGAACGGAGACGTACGTCGGACGTCACCGACGAATTGGGATCACTTCAGGGAGCCCCTATCAGCTTCGAGATATAGAGAACCGGCCAATGACTATTGGCGTGCGAGATTTGCATCTCGCGCTCCGCCCCGCAGCGCGGGTATAAAGCGGAAGCGAATGCAGCGCACTGTTGTTTTTCACTGAGGAGCCGAACTAGTGACTCGGCCATGCAGTGATGGTACAGCAACTGTGGCGACGGGACGTACGTCTCCGTTCCCTCCTTCAGGGAACGAGGGTTACCATACGTAACCGAGACGTTCCCTTTCAGTCGGTCACGTTCGACGTACGTCGGACGTCACCGACGAATTGGGATCCCTTTGGAAAACGCCACAGTTACTACCACTTCCAGCGCCCAGCGAGAGCCCTTCAGACCCCGTCTGTTCCGGGCGGGAAATTCACGCAGGGAAGTCACACTGCTGTTCCGCAAGACCCACTACAGCAGACTATTGGATAACGCTGGGAAGCGTGCCCAGAGGGACGCTGCGGAAGCCACATCATGCCCGAAGGGAGTTACCATGTGGAAAATACACGTATGGACTGGCCGTGGGCAGTGCAACATACGGAGTCCCAGGGGTGGCCCCGGCCAAACCGGCGGGGGAACAACACCTAACTGAGACGGCAGAGAGCTCTGCCGAGGGAAAGACACGGGCTCGCCGTAGGGAGCCGTACCGTGGAAGAATACACATATGGGACCGCCGTGGGGGTCACAACATATGGAACCCAGCCTAACACAAGTTCCACCAATGCATACGAGTGTTAGACCTGGCGTCGGACGCTCCGCCACATCCGACTGCCGCGGGTTGCGGAGGACTCAACAGGGTTCGCCGTTCTGGGGAACTCGACTGGAGCATATAAGCGCACGTATCCGTTCCACAGGGAAGGGAGTGGCGCAGCAAGCCGACACTTAGAACGGGCACTTCGGTGTACTGACTATGGGAAGCGAGCACACAGGAAGATACCGGCTCTACACGGAGGCTATAAAATCTAGCGAACGTGTTAGGTGTCGCCCAGCCCGCAGCTCTACAAATATCTGTCAGCGAGGCGCCACGAGCCAGCGCCCAGGAAGAAGCTACACCCCTAGTGGAGTGGGCTCTTAACCCGAGCGGGCAGGGCACGTCTTGGGTTTGGTACGCCAAGACGATGGCATCCACTATCCAGTGGGCCATCCTCTGCTTGGAGACAGCCTTTCCCTTCTGCTGGCCTCCATAACAGACGAAGAGCTGCTCTGAGGTCCTGAAGCTTTGAGTTCTGTCCACGTAAGTCCGGAGAGCGCGGACTGGACAGAGAAAAGCTAGGGCTGGGTCTGCCTCCTCCGAAGGCAGCGCTTGCAGGCTCACCACCTGGTCCCGGAAGGGAATGGTGGGAACCTTGGGCACATATCCGGGCCGGGGTCTCAGGATTACATGAGAGTTACCGGGCCCGAATTCCAGGCACGATTCGTCGACCGAAAATGCCTGCAGGTCCCCTACCCTCTTGATAGAGGCCAATGCAGTCAGGAGTACTGTCTTCAGAGACAGGATTTTTAACTCGACTGACTGCAAAGGCTCAAAGGGCGCCCTCTGCAGTGCGGTTAGCACCAGAGTTAAGTCCCAAGAGGGTATAGAGGGAGAGCGAGGCGGTTTTAGTCTCCTCGCCCCCCTCAGGAACCTGACGATCAGATCGTGCTTCCCTAGAGACTTACCACCTACCATGTCATGATTAGCGGCGATAGCGGCAACATAGACTTTGAGGGTGGAGGGAGACAGCCTTCGCTCCAACCCATCCTGTAGGAAGGAAAGCACGGAACCGATCGAACATCTCCGGGGGTCTTCTCGGCGAGAAGAGCACCAGCCGACGAACAGGTTCCACTTCAACGCATAGAGGCGCCTCGTAGAGGGAGCTCTAGCGGAAGTGATGGTGTCTACCACAGCCTGTGGTAGGCCACCTAGAACCTCCGCGTCCCGTCCAGGGACCAGACATGGAGTTTCCAGAGGTCCGGACGCGGGTGCCAAAGGGTGCCCCGTCTCTGAGTCAGGAGGTCCTTCCTCAGAGGAATGGGCCAGGGAGGTGCTGTCGCGAGAAGCACTAGTTCCGGGAACCAAGTCCGGTTGGGCCAATACGGAGCGACCAACAGGACTTGCTCCTCGTCCTCCCTGACCTTGCACAGAGTCTGTGCGAGAAGGCTCACTGGGGGAAACGCATACTTGCGTAGGCCCCGGGGCCAGCTGTGTGCCAGCGCATCCGAGCCGAGGGTCCCCTCGGTCAGGGAATAAAACAACTGGCAGTGGGTCGTGTCCGGGGCGGCAAACAGGTCTACCTGTGCGGTCCCGAAGCGACTCCAGATCAGCTGGACCACCTGGGGATGGAGTCTCCACTCTCCGGGGAGCACTGGCTGTCGTGAGAGCTCGTCGGCCGCACGATTGAGCAGGCCCGGAATGTGAATGGCACGAAGCGACCTCAGATGCTTCTGACTCCATAGGAGGAGATGGCGGGCGAGTTGTGACATGCGACGGGAGCGTAGACCACCCTGTTTGTTGATGTACGCAACGGCCGCAGTGTTGTCCGTACGGACCAGAACGTGCTTGCCTAGTAGCGGCGTTTTGAAGCGGCCCAGCGCAAGACGAACTGCTAACAACTCGAGGCAATTGATATGCCATTGCAGTTGAGGCCCCGTCCACAGACCCGAAACTGCAAGCCCGTTGTACGTGGCACCCCAGCCGGTGGATGAGGCATCCGTGGAGACAACAGCATGCCTGGACACTTGTTCTAGGGGAACTCCTGCCCGTAGAAATGAAGGGTCCGACCACGGGCTGAAGGTTTGGCGGCACCTCGGAGTCACAGGGACACGGAGGGATCCGCTGTGCCACGCCCATCTCGGGACTCGGTCGTGTAGCCAGCGTTGAAGCGGTCTCATATGAAGCAACCCGAGCGGCGTTACTGCGGCTGCGGATGCCATATGCCCCAGGAGCCTCTGAAAATGTTTCAGTGGTACCGCTGCCCTGCATTTGAACGAATTCAAGCAGTTCAACACCGACTGGACGCGCTCCTCGGTGAGGCGCGCTGTCAGGCCGACCGAATCCAGCTCCATACCGAGAAAAGAGATCCTCTGCGTGGGGCAGAGTTTGCTCTTTTCCCAGTTGACCCGAAGACCCAACCGGCTGAGGTGACTGAGCACCATGTCCCTGTGTTCGCACAACTGTTCTCGCGACTGGGCAAGGATCAGCCAGTCGTCGAGATAGTTGAGGATGCGAACTCCACGCTCTCTCATGGGAGCAATGGCCGCCTCCGCGACTTTCGTGAAGACACGGGGCGACAGGGCTAGCCCGAAGGGTAGGACTTTGTACTGATATGCTCGTCCGTCGAACGCAAAGCGTAAAAACGGTCTGTGTCGAGGGAGAATCGAAACATGAAAGTACGCGTCCTTCAGGTCGATTGCTGCAAACCAATCTTGGGGACGGATGCACCTGAAGATGCGTTTCTGCGTTAGCATTCTGAACGGTAGCCTGTGAAGGGACCGGTTCAGGAATCGCAGATCCAAGATCGGCCGTAACCCGCCGCCTTTCTTGGGTACAATGAAGTACGGGCTGTAGAAGCCGGTCTTCATATCGGCTGGAGGGACCGGCTCTATCGCGTCCTTCGCCAGTAGGACTGCGATCTCCGCCTGAAGCACAGGGGCATTCTCCTTCGACACAGAGGTGAAGTGAACGCCCCTGAACTTGGGGGGACGCCGGGCGAACTGAATCGCATAGCCGAGTCTGATGGTACGGATGAGCCAGCGAGACGGGCTGGGGAGCGCTAGCCAGGCTCCCAGCGACCGTACAAGCGGGACCATCGGCACCACAGACGTACCCGCAGCGGGGCAGCGAAGCGGTATGCAGGGACCCGACTCGGACGGCATGAGAGCGGCCCGAAGTGGGGTCTGAGTGAACTGCGTAACACTTACCTGCTTCCGCTGAGGGGGTGTGCGAGTGTGAGAAGGCCGCTTGTGTGCGTCCCCACAGCCGGCACCCCCTGCTGGCGATTGGAGAGGCGCCTGAGGGTGACAAGGCATGGGAGCGTCGAACACCGCCAAGCGCGCTCTCTTGGCACCCAGAGATTTTGGAAACTGCTCTTTCTTTGAAAATTTGGGTACCGCTGGCGCTGGGGCCAGCGGCGGAACAGAAATCAAACAAAAGATTCTCCCCCGGCCCTCCTCCGGGGGAAGGAGTGGTGCTGCAACCATCTCCTGAAGAGCAGTCTCCTCCATCTCTGGGTGGCCCGTCTCAGGGTCTCTTACGACGGCGCTTGCCACCTGGCTTGGCAGCGGCCTGAGCGGGCTGGACGTCCTTCCCACGGCCGGCTCCACGCCTACGCCCGGGTGGAGGCTGCTGCTGGGCTGGGGCGGGAGCGGGGGCGGCGGCGGGTGGACGTCCTCGGCGACGGGCAGGCGGAGGCGCTGCGACCGGCGGCAGGGTGGAGGCAGCAGCTGGCCGCCGGGGCAGGATGTGTTTAATCGCCTCCGTCTGCTTTTGGGCGGCCGAGAACTGCTGGGCAAAGCTCTCGACCGCGTCGCCGAACAACCCGGCCGAAGAAACGGGGGAGTCCAGGAACCGATACTTGTCGGTCTCCCTCATGTCGGCCAGGTTGAGCCAGAGATGTCGTTCCTGGACCACTAAGGTGGACATCGCCTGACCGATAGAACGGGCGGTGACTTTCGTCGCCCGGAGGAGCTCTGGGTCCGGCCTACCCTCGTGCATGTCCATGAGTGCCTGGGCCTGATGCACCTGGAGCAACGCCATGGCATGCAAGGCGGACGCAGCCTGGCCACAAGACCTGTAAGCCTTCGCAGTCAGACTGGAAGAGAACTTACAGGCCTTGGACGGGAGCCGCGGGTCACCGCGCCAGTTGGAGGCGGTAGCCGGACACAGTTGCATCGCGACAGCCCGCTCCACTGGTGGGATTCCCACGTACCCCCTGGCTTGCCCGCCGTCAAGGGTAGTGAGGAGGGAGGAGCCACTAGGTCTGTTTCTGGCACTAAATGGTGTCGTCCACGACCTGGTGAGCTCCTCATGCACCTCCGGGAAGAAAGGCACCGGGGCGGAACGCTGAGAACCAGCGCAGCCCCGAGAAACCAATCATCCAACCTAGAAGGTTCGGGACGTGGTGGAGGGTTCCACTCAAGCCCGACCTTTTCGGCGGCCCGGGAAAGCATAGCCGTCAACTCGGGGTCCGACTCGGCCGTTGCCACTCTCCCAGAGGGAGGCAGTACAGCCGAATCTTCATCCTCCGAGGACCGGAACTCCCCCTCCGATGCAGCGATCGACATCTGTTCATCTACTGGAGCCCCGAAGGTCACCACTGGACGCCCATGGGAGGGGCCAGCGATTTCCTCCGGAAGCCCTACCGGCTGCGGCGCTCGTGAGGGATCAGGGGCCTGCGGAGGCTGGCTCGGCGGGTTTGCCCTGAACGTAATCCTCAGGTCACCCCGGCCATCCGTCGAAGTAGGTCTATTCTGCTGGGCAGGAATAGCACTAGATCGAGGTATGGGTAGGGGGACTCCACCTTCCCGAAGGTAAGCGAGTCTCGACCTAAGCGCCGCGATAGTCATGTTCCCGCAGTGGGAACATGAACTATCCACAAAAGCTGCCTCAGCGTGCTGAATGCCCAGGCACGTGATACAGCGATTGTGACCGTCAGCGGGTGACAGGGAACGACCGCATCCAGAAACGCACGGGTGGAATGACATCTTGAAAAAGACGCAGTGTCACACCCGTGTTGCTCTTTTTGTGAGGAATTGCTCTTTCAGTGCTGAAGCACCCAGGGAAGACCGCGGCAGAATACAGGAGATAGTGCAGCCTGTATCTGCTCTCAAGTGAAACAAAAATAGCAGTTTTAAACTGTTGCTGTGAAAACAGCAGTTGGTTTCTGCTTCCAGCAGCGGTGAGCCCGCGGTCGCGCTGTTTTGTGCCGTCTGACCAGCACAGAACGATCCTCAGTCCGATTCTCTCTCTCTTTCTCTCTCTTGCTGAAGGCAGTCTATGCTTCATCAACGCCGTTCGGCTCCGAAGTGAATGACAACAGTGCGCTGCATTCGCTTCCGCTTTATACCCGCGCTGCGGGGCGGAGCGCGAGATGCAAATCTCGCACGCCAATAGTCATTGGCCGGTTCTCTATATCTCGAAGCTGATAGGGGCTCCCTGAAGTGATCCCAATTCGTCGGTGACGTCCGACGTACGTCGAACGTGACCGACTGAAAGGGAACCACACATTTCACAGTATTTTACAGTAAAATTACATTTCATGCACATCACCATTTACATATTTTATTACACATTTCTTGTTTTTCACTACATATATGGTAAGGTAATTTACACTTAACCAATTAATAGGTTTCTACTGTAGTCTTTTTCTGTAAAATAACAAACATTTTTAAAGTAAAATTTTATAATGGCTTTTATTGTTTTAAAGCATTTCAGACCAACATAAAATTGTAAAATGTAAAATGGCTGTGGATTTTGGTACTTAATTCTGTTGTACATTTGTGAAACTGACGAAGGTCACATAAAGGTTTTGATTAGTATTAATGCATACGGTATAAAACATAATTTTAACAATGAAACTGTCTCGCAGTTAACATCCTAATGTTATTTCACTTGTTTGTGTAATCATTGAGTG
Organism: Rhinogobio ventralis; assembly: GCA_039654625.1. Taxonomy (NCBI): domain Eukaryota; kingdom Metazoa; phylum Chordata; class Actinopteri; order Cypriniformes; family Gobionidae; genus Rhinogobio; species Rhinogobio ventralis. The sequence continues at coordinate 22,350,706 of CM077209.1, read as the reverse complement.
AGATGAAGGTAAATATCATTTATCTTCACAGTACCCCACAGACTACTTAATAGAATATTATGTATGAACTTTAGAAAAGCTTCAAAAAGTATTTAACCAAAACGTTTAATCAGCTGGTCTAAGGGGGATTTTTAGTGGATGTGTGAAGTCAAGTTCACACAAGTGTCCTATCAGAGTAACCACAGGTGTAGAGAATCACATTAACTATGAACATCATCCACTAAAGTTTGACTGCCACAAAGTCTCAATGACTTTTATATAATTTCTTTCTTGTGTCATTTAAAAGAAAAAATCCTTTTTATGAAATGTTTTGCTAAAACAAAATGCTTGCACTTTGTTATTCAGGCACATAACAGCATTCTTCTCATTTTTTTTCATTCTGATCAAACCTCTCTTATGATCTGGGATATAGTTTGTAAATATTTAATGATTTTACATTTCACATTCTACTTTGCATGCATGTTGAGAGTTCTTGTCTGCATCTTAATTTAAACAGGGATTCATTTCTGTTATGTCTCTCTTTAAACTCTGTGACCTTTCTTCTGGGTCATGCACCCTCACCTGACTTAAGCATTAAGCAGTCAACATTATGACTGTGCCATGTGTGTTTGTTTGTGGAAAGGCAACGCCAGCCTGTGTCTGTGTGTGTGTGTGTGTGTGTGTGTGTGTGTTGGGTAGTTTAAACCCCACTCTGGCCATCTGCTGAGACAGCTGTATGTGTATGTGTGTGTGTGTGTGTGTGTGTGTGTGTGCGTGTTGGTGACGGTTTGGCCAAAGGCAGTGCTGGGTTAGATCTTAGAAGCTTTTTGTAGGTCTGGCGTGTGAGTCTGTGAGAGCTTCTGTAGCCAAAGGGGTTAGCAAAGATTGTTTGTGGTCTTAACTATCCTCCAAAAATGACCAGTTGTGAATTTTCTTTTACCTAAATAGATCAACTTTAACAAGCAGTATAGTAGGGTTACAGAAATGGTGACCAGAAGTGTTAGTATGATCAGATGATGATGGCTGTTTTGTCATATAGTCCCGGCTAACGGAGAGTCATCAATATTATAATTATAAAAAGTTGTTGATTGATTGTTTTTCAATAGCAGGGTTTGATATTAATAAAGTTGACATGAACCGGAAGCTGCTATAGACCCCAAAGCTGGGGGCGTGGCGCGGTGTGGGGGCGGAGCCGGCGTGGAAATGCATGGTGTTAACCCAGTATGGCCTATGTAAAATCACTTCTGCCACTCGACAGAGCAAGATACATAGAAAAACTTAGCCAATTGGGTCGGATTGTCCAGACAGTATCTGTGACTGGACAAAAAACTCAACGGAAGTGTTTTTTTCTTGTCAAAATGCATGCTGCTCCCCCAAATATTACACAACATAATAGCCTATTTTTTCCGTGCATTAATAGTTTGTTTTCCCCCACGGCATAAATGGATATGATGTTTTTGTGGGCGTTCCCAGTTATGCTGACCACGTCTATAGTCTTTTCTTCCCTATTGTGATGTACACTGATCAGGCATAACACTATGACCACATTCCTAATATTGTGCTGGTCCCCCTTTTGCTGCCAAAACAGCCCTGACCTATCAAGGCATGGAATCCACTAGACCCCTGAAGGTGTGCTGTGGTATCTGGCACGAGATGTCAGCAGCAGATCCTTTAAGTCCTGTGAGTTGTGAGGTGGGGCTTCCATGGTTCGTACTGGTTTGTTCAGCACATCCCACAGATGCTCGATTGGATTGAGATCTGGGGAATTTGGAGTCAAAGTCAACACCTCAAACTTGTCCTGCCATCCTTGTGATGTTAAAGAAAACGCGATTCATCAGACCAAGCCACTCGCTCTGTGGTCCAGTTCTGATGCTCACGTGCCCACTGTTGCCACTTTCGGCGGTGGACAGGGGTCAGCAGGAGTACCCTGACTGGTCTGCGTCTATGCAACAAACTGCGATGCAGTTTTGAGCAATTTGAGCTACAGTAGCTCGTCTGTTTGATTGGAACACACGGGCCAGCCTTTGCTCCCCAAGTGCATCAATGAGCCATGACCCTGTTGCCGGTTCACCACTGTTCCTCACTGGACCACTTTTGATAGATACTGACCATTGCAGACCAGGAACACCCCACATGAGCTGCAGTTTTGGAGATGCTCTGACCCAGTCGTCTAGCCATCACAATTTGGCCCTTGTTAAACTCACTCAAATCCTTACGCTTGCCCAATTTTCCTGTTTCTAAGACCTCAACTTTGAGGACAAAATGTTCACTAGCTGCCTAATATATCCCACCCACTAACACGTGCCGTGATGAAGAGATAATCAGTGTTATTCACTTCACCTGTCATAATGTTATGCCTGATCGGTGTATATCCGAGTGAAACGAACACTTCTCGAACAAGAAAAAATGTAGGGCGGGACTTGATTTTAAAATTAATTGCACATTCATATGAATCATTTTAATTATGGTAATAATTGCCATGGTAATAACATTATAATAAAAATGACAGTTATTTCTTTAAATATTATGCAGTGGTCCCCAACCCTGGCCCTGAAGGAACACCACACTGCACAATTTAGATGTTTTCCTAATCAAACACACCTGGGTCTGGTTGCATAATCTCTTTAGACTAGTTTTAAAAGTTAGGCGTCTATTTTTTTTCTCCATGACTGTTCTTAACTTTTTTAAGTCAGTTACATAAAAAGGTAGATTGGTCTAATTTGAATCAGAAAAGTAAGACTGATTACCTCTCGACTAATTGCTAGTGTGTCAAATTAGTTCTTAAGACACATAACATGGTCCCTGATTCAACTCATCAGCTTGTTAGTAAAGAGAAAAGGCAGTGTTTAAGGCTTAAAAGCTTTTCCCAGGTTTAATCAATCCAGTCTAACTGCAAATTATGGGGGAAATTATGCTTTTCCATTGGTGGGTCAATGTGAATTTCATTAGATACATTTATGTAATAGAAGAAAACTTTCATATTTTACCAGGACTGTTTCATTATTTTATGCATCTACTGAATTTCAAGACTATGATATATGCAGTTAGACGTCCTCTTTTCTCCCATTGTATCATGTGAACTTGCTGTTGATTACAGTATGGTTAATTAAGGGTGATGCGTGTTAAAACTTACTCCCCTAATACTTCTGTTTGTTGACTATAACAATGACACATCACACTAAATTTTAAATTGGCAACCTAACAGTTAAAAGGTTTGGGGTCTGTAAGATTTTTTTATGTTTTTGAAAGAAATCTCTTATGCTTGGGATACATTTATTTGATCAAGAATACAGTAAAGACCGTAATATTGTCCAATATTATTACAATTGAAAATGACTTTTATATTTGAATAAAACGGTTACACTTTATTTTAACGGTGTCATTGTTACAGTAATTATATATTTAATTACTGAGTAATATTAATTAACTACATGTATTTACTATAGGGTTAGGGTAGGATTAGGGTTTGGTTGAGGGTTAGTTGCATGTAATTATGCATAATTTACTATTACTATGGTAAGTACATGTAACATATGTAACAAGGACACTGTAAAATAAAGTGTTACCAATAAAACTTTTATTTTAAAATGTAATTTGTTCCTGTGTTGGCAAAGCTGATCATAACTCCAGTATTAAGTGTCACATGATTCTTCAGAAATCATTCTAATATGATGATTTGCTGCTCAAGAAACATTTCTTATTATTATCAATGTTGAAAACAGCCTAATATTTTTGTCATTTTTGTCTGTTATCTGTGATACATTTTTAGGATTCTTTGATAAATAAGCTCAAAAGAACAACATTTATTTGAAATACAAATCTTTTGTAACATTGTAAATGTCTTCACTATCACTTCTGATCAATTTGTCATCCTTGCTGAATAAAAGTATTAATTAAAAAAAAATCTTACTGACCCCAAACTTTTGAATGCTGGTGTCTTCTAAACACCATTTGTTCTATGTGTTGTGTGTGCTTGAGTATGTTAAGCAGCACGGTGTATGGAAGTGTGTGTTTGTGCCACTCCGCAGGGCTAACTGAGATTGTTTGTGTTTGTGTCATCTGCAGACATGATGACCAGAATAATCAACTCTATTGTTGCCATGCGTGACATCATCCCAGTTGGGTGTCTGTGTGTGTGTTGCTCTCCCATAGGAAGGAAGAGCCTGTTGCGTAATCCTCCACTGGTGTGATGCTGTGTATCAATAAGGGAACTATCTTCTCAGGCTGAGTTGATGAGCAGCTTATCTCGTCCTTTTTGCGTTTAGTGTCACAGAGTAATCTGGCTAGAAGTAATCTATGTGATAAACTATATGATTATATCACCGTTACACAAGCTGCATTAATTAAGTCTCGATTTGTTAAATAATTCCAGAATAAATTCCATCCTCAAGTTTAGCTAATAGATTTTAAAATCCATCAGTAGTACTAAAATTCACATAATAACAAAGCATTGCACTTAATGTTGATGAGAGAGTCAGTAGGGCTGCAATAGTTTGAGCGGATTTAAAGGGATAATTCATCTAAAAATGAAAATGGTCATTATTAACTCACTCTCATGTCATTCTGAACCAGTATGTCTTCCATTTAAATAATGTTGCTTTTTTTCATACAATGAAGCATACAGTGACTAGGAGTTTTCAAAGTCCATGTGACTTATACACTACTGTAAGCCATATGATACGTTTTATATAGGGAACAGACTGAAATTTAAGTCATTCATTATTCACTGAAAACTAGGGCTGCAAAAATTACTATTGTCATTTAAAATGCTATTTAAAAATAATCTAAATTTGCTGTGCTTGTTTCTGGGGCTGCACAATTTGGCTCAAATAATTATTAATAAGAAATAAATAGATAAAAATTCCTAAATAAAACCGAAATATTGTTATAAATATCACTATTGTAAAAACTACAGTGAGCCCTTAGAGCTTGTCTTTTGTTGATACGTGCTTCTCATTACAAGTTTTGGAAGATTGTTAGAGCATGTTGCATTCCCAGAGGCATGTTAAAGCGACCCAAACCAGCATTTACTGTGAACCGAGCTGCTCCGAGACACTGTAAACACCAGAGGTGTTACATTCACCATCTGGAGTGTCCTTGATTTCCACCAGAGGGCAATTCTTTCGTCTTGGTTATTTTACCATGGACTACATGTCCCACAACCCATTGCCCTGACTCATTATGCCTGATTACATCCACCTGTGTCTCATTATTTTTGTTAACCCTGGCTATATAAACCCTTGTTGTGTCCCAATGCGCATACCATCAGAAAATAGAACTAGTACGTCCCAAATCGTAGTATTCCAGAAGATACCGAATGGTCTACTATTTCTGGTCAGAATTCAAAGTGCAGATCAATGCACACTCTAATGGATAATATTGCCCACAACCCATTGCGCGTTGGACGAGGATTCGATTAGAACTACAAACATGGATGATGTGCGAGTCCGTCGGTTATGTAGAGAGGTTTAGATAAAGGGTTTGAGTGATTAATTATCAGAATCTTACCTGACGAAAAGATTTATTCAACATTATCCACATTATATTTCATCTGCAGCAGCATTGTGAACTTTTGTAATGATACGTTTGGCCATTAGGGGAGAGGGGGGCACAACCTAATGATTTTCGACTTTCTCAGTTTGTGTAAATCCACTTGGGGTTCAGAGTATTTATTTTTTCCCACATTAATTCATTAATACAGTGTATACTTTGAAGTGAAATGTGACAACATGCCCCATATGTGGGGTACATTGTAACATGTGAGGGGCACATTGTAACATGACCAAATGACAGCTTAAAATGTTACCTGATATAATAATCCAATTATCCAAGTCATTATTTACTTTTTTCTCATGATTTCTCAAAGGAATTCATAAAAGTATAGAATATAATAGCGTAGTTCTAATAGGGGCACAATGTAATGCAGTGTTGTAAAACGATTTTTTTTCTTTGCCGCTATTTTTTCTCTAAATAATGTTGATATGGCAACTAGTAAATACACTAAGTTTTGTCATCCTGGCATGTGTGGAAAGTTTTAAACCATGTGTGTTACAACTAACCGCGCGTTAGGTTGTGCCCCGCTATCCCCTACCTTTTAAATGCATCATTATATTCAAATTGCAAACACATGAGGGGAGTCTCCGCATTAACGACTACTGGCAGATCAACGTGCTACAACATTTCTCTCCGAAACGGTAGGAAATGAAATTAGATTGAATGTGGAGGCTTTTAACTGTGACAAGATGATTGACAGGCCAGTTTACAGTGACAGGATGCACGTAACTAAGCGACAGAGCTGTACGTTAAAGATGATGAAGTAGTATGTCTCAAAGCTTGCCTACTCTTCTGCAACACTCAAAAGTATGTACTTTTTCTTCACAAAAAGAGTACATACTTTTAGGGCGTAGTATAAGTAGGCAAATTGGGATGTAAAACCTGTGTTTTCTGTCACTCATTGCAAAGTCTTGTTTGTGTCACTGCAATTCTGGGCGTTTTTTTTGTGGTTTCCCTTGTTTATGGTTTTGACTCTTTTGCCTGGTTATTTGGATTACCCTGTCTGCCTGTGTTTCCTGCCTGGTACCTATTTGGATTGTTTGCCTGTGTTTTGACCTATTGTAGTGTTTAATGGATTACGATTACCCTAATAAATGACTGCATTTGGATCCTCAACCCAAAGTCTCAGAGCAGTTACATGACAAGGATAATGAGCTGTTTGTGTGTAAATGAACAGTGCCGCGCTTCACTCTGAAACACACATATACAGCGCATATACACACACCTAAAGGATTATTAGGAACACCTGTTCAATTTCTCATTAATACAATTATCTAATCAACCAATCACATGGCAGTTGCTTCAATGCATTTAGGGGTGTGGTCCTGGTCAAGACAATCTCCTGAACTCCAAACTGAATGTCAGAATGGGAAAGAAAGGTGATTTAAGCAATTTTGAGCATGGCATGGTTGTTGGTGCCAGACGGACCGGTCTGAGTATTTCACAATCTGCTCAGTTACTGGGATTTTCACGCACAACCATTTCTAGTCTTTACAAAGAATGGTGTGAAAAGGGAAAAACATCCAGTATGCGGCAGTCCTGTGGGCAAAAATGCCTTGTTGATGCTAGAGGTCAGAGGAGAATGGGCCGACTGATTCAAGCTGATAGAAGAGCAACTTTGACTAAAATAACCACTCGTTACAACCGAGGTATGCAGCAAAGCATTTGTGAAGCCACAACACGCACAACCTTGAGGCGGCTGGGCTACAACAGCAGAAGACCCCACCGGGTACCACTCATCTCCACTACAAATAGGAAAAAGAGGCTACAATTTGCACGAGCTCACCAAAATTGGACAGTTGAAGACTGGAAAAATGTTGCCTGGTCTGATGAGTCTCGATTTCTGTTGAGACATTCAGATGGTAGAGTCAGAATTTGGCGTAAACAGAATGAGAACATGGATCCATCATGCCTTGTTACCACTGTGCAGGCTGGTGGTGGTGGTGTAATGGTGTGGGGGATGTTTTCTTGGCACACTTTAGGCCCCTTAGTGCCAATTGGGCATCGTTTAAATGCCACGGCCTACCTGAGCATTGTTTCTGACCATGTCCATCCCTTTATGACCACCATGTACCCATCCTCTGATGGCTACTTCCAGCAGGATAATGCACCATGTCACAAAGCTCCAATCATTTCAAATTGGTTTCTTGAACATGACAATGAGTTCACTGTACTAAAATGGCCCCCACAGTCACCAGATCTCAACCCAATAGAGCATCTTTGGGATGTGGTGGAACGGGAGCTTCGTGCCCTGGATGTGCATCCCACAAATCTCCATCAACTGCAAGATGCTATCCTATCAATATGGGCCAACATTTCTAAAGAATGCTTTCAGCACCTTATTGAATCAATGCCACGTAGAATTAAGGCAGTTCTGAAGGCGAAAGGGGGTCAAACACAGTATTAGTATGGTGTTCCTAATAATCCTTTAGGTGAGTGTATTTGTTTAGTTAAATTGCAGCTTTTGCATTTTGAAGCCATATTGCGATTTCTGTTTTATTTTGATTAATCATGCAGGCCTAATGAAAACCTTTCTCTTTTCCAGAACTCATTTCATTCTCATGTATGCATTCTCAAGATTTTTTCCTCCAGGTCTGACATCAATAACACCAAATGAATGTCTCATAATGCAAGAAGTATGAATATGTAAAACTATTTAAATTCCAATCTGTTCCTCGCATAAACTCAAATAATGGAGTGAATTTTACCTTTAACTATTTTTTGTTGATAATGATGTTGTCATTTATCACATAGAGGATCAACACGCGTTTTGGCCCAGCAGTTTAGCCTGATTTCCCCCTCACTCACACTCAGTAAAACAGCCTGTTCTTCCACACCTCTGTGGGACGCAGATGCTGCTGTTACCCCGACGATAGTTGCCAAGCAGCTGAGGAAGTGCTAATTAGGATTGCAGGATTGATGGGGAGTAGTGGAGATTGAGGAGTGCGTGTATGTGTAATTGTGTATGTGGCTGAGTGTGTTTTAAGTGGGCTTCAATCTGTGGACTCGTAATGGTCCCTCCTGGTGTCTTATGGCTCCTGTGGTTTGTTATAGGGCCCAGAAGGCTTTTAGTTTGTGCATACAAATTTGCTGCATTAAAGAAAAAAATTTTGCACTCAATTTTGGCATAATAAGTAGAATTGTATGCAGTAGATTTGTAACTATGTATTGTCATAATTACATACTGTAACACTGTAGATTTCAGGTTGTAATTGACTAGGATAGTTTACCAAAAAGTAAATGTTTCGTCATTACCTATTAGTATAGACTACCATTCAAACTTTTGGGGTCAATAAGATTTCTTTTTACCTAAATTAATGCTTTTATTCAACAAAGGTGCATTAAATTGATCAAAAGTGACAGTAAATACATTTACATTGTTGCAAAAAAAAAAATCTATTTCAAATAATTGTTCTTTTGAACTTTATATTCTTGTCTCTTGCGTGCCGATCAGCATATTAGAATGATTTCTAAAGGATCATGTGATTGAAGACTGGAGTAACGACGCTGAAAATTCATCTTCATCACAGGAATAAATTATATTTTATAATGCATTAAAATAGAAAAATAATGATTAGTAGGTTCCCATTATTCGACATCGTCATTCGACTTATTCAATTAGTTTACAAACTGAAAAGAGGAGCAAGTTTAAACAAAAAAAAAATGTTGCTAAAAAGATGTGGTTTTGTTTTGCTCTAATATAAGATTTGGGCTCAAACTAGCCTGATATTTTCCTTGAAAACTGAAATTATTTCAGGTCCTTTCATTCTCTCTCTATCAGTCTCATATCTGAGTTTGTCACTTCTGTCTCGTTGTTGACAGATGTGCATTCTCAGCTCCTGTCCTGAGAGCCTTTGCCTTTGGGAAAATGGCTGACAGTTTGAGAGAGGGAGAAGGAAGTGATGTTGTGTTATGAATGAATGCCTGAGGTGAGAATGATTTTAGAAGCAACGAAGATGCAGAAGTTTGTTTAGTTCAAGATGAAACTGAATGAAAGTGGCAGAGGGAAAGGTGGAAGAGAGTTTCCACTGACCTCAGATGCCTTAGTGTTATTAATAAACCATGAAAGCGATAGTAGAAACCTTAAAATACAAAAGTGCAAAGTCATGGTGAGCCTTCACCAACAAGCATTTTTATATATTTATTTTATTATATTTACATTACTGTTCAAAAGTTTGGCATTGGTAAGATTTTTCAATGTTTTTGAAAGTCTCTTATACTTATGAGGCTGCATTTATTTGATTATAAATACAGTAAAAAATTATCGTGATTTAAAATAATGTTTTTCTATTTGAATATATTTTAAAATGTAATGTATTCCTGTAATGGCAAAGCTGAGTTTTTGTGGAAACCGTGATACTTTTTTAGGGATATAGAAATAGAAAGTTCAAACAGTATTTATTTGAAATATTGAAAAATCTATTTAATGTGCCTTGCTGAAAATAAGGTTAATTTAAATATTCACTGTTCAATTCACTAATCCTAATAATTATGAGCAATAGTAAAAGTGATGACTAAAAAAACAATTATCTGTTTACTATAAAAGACATATAAACCAAGTGATGCGACTCTCACATCTAACAGTTTTTATGTTTGTGGAAAAATTACCATCATAATCTTATCTAGGGTGCTTTTTTTCTCTCTTTATTCTCATATATGGAATATTTCTCACATGAAGCCACCATATGAGAAAGAATACATGGAACCTTTCCATTGCACAAATAATAATGAAAATAATGAAAAAAAGGTTCTTTACCTATTATTTTTAAGAGTGAAAGGACAAAAACATATTTCTAACAAAAATAATGCAAAATTTAACATTGTATCTTTATGGGAACATTGTTACTTTGCTACATTGCTTTTGCTGGTGATGTACTCAACAGGCCATTAGGAGGAGACTGCAAACAAACGCACACAGTCTGAGCCCATGGGGGCCCAAACTCATGGTGTGATGGTAAACAAAATGTATGTGCAGTGACAGCCGAGCCCCGGGGGCCGCAGACTGCCGTGGTTGCATGTGTATTCTTGAGTTGGTTTCCACTCTTAGGGACGGGCTTGCAGGAATAACAGATCTGGAAATGACTAGAATGTGTAAAGAAGTGTGTTTTTCAGGCATGGCCCAAATGATGTCAATGATTCACTATAATGGACATGGAGATGTACAGTCACATGTGACAGAAATGCTGATTAAAAAAGAAGGTTCACATGGAGGAAGGAAGGCGGGGCACACAAGAACCATACGGAGTTGCTGCTGCGTCCCAGTTCTGTCGTACGGTTTCCATGACAATAAATAATGCAGCCCAACTGCATCATCTTCTTATTGGATGGGACGCCTTGTCCCTGGAAATACAGGTCAACTCAACCTGCACCATTTCGGAAACCTACACCTCCCAAAGTTTTTAGAGGAAAAAGTACTGCACCATGTACCCAACTGGTCTAAGCCAATAGTAACCGATTAGCTCAGGAATAGTTCACCTAAAAAATGTAATTCTGTCATCATTTACTACCACATTCCAACCCAATATGTTGGTTTTTGTTTACATAAAAGTAGACATTTTAGGCTTTGGTATCAATAGAATTTCAATAGAATGACAGAAACCTCTTTGGTATCATTAAACGTCATTGGGATCATTTGGAACGACATTTTCATTTTCATAGAATTTTCATTTTTGGCTAAACTATCTGGTCCAGATCTGGCAAATTAACGTGATACCAAAATCCCATAAAAGTGCTGATGGGAGTTAAAAGTTCTGCAAGTGATCTACTGACCTACTGTGCAAATTAAAGAACACTGACACAGTGTGTATTATGAATGTAATCTGGACGTACTAGTTTCGCCATGTTGTCATTATCATGTGACCTACCAGCTTCAGTTGCGTCGCTTCATTCTCAAGTCCTCTCCCGTGGCCTCATGGGATAGTAGGTCATCCGGGTACTTTTTGCCTACTCTTTAATGAGTACTGTGAATTTGGACGTACTTCTTTTGTCACATACTGTTTCTTGCCTACTATATAATAGGGAGGTATGTGATTTTGGACGCAGTCATGCTTTTTTTTCGATGGTAAATAATGCCGCAAATATCAGTAAATTGACTACCGCAAAAAACATTAGTAAATCATGTTGCTTGATTTATTTAAATGCGCTCCTCCCATAAATGTTGCATCTGAAAGGGAAACTCATATGCAAATGCAATAAGGTCAGCCGCAAAAAATAACTGTCCATACCTTTTAATAGCTAATTTTTCACTGCGCATCTTTAATCCTGACTGCACTGGCCTATGACTCTTTATACAGCTTTTCTATACAAACACAGCTTTTCTTCAGGACAGAATGATGACATAGTTTTCATTTTTGGCATGGGGGTAAACTGTTCCTTTAATTTAAATCTTAACATAGATCCATAGCGGTTAATGCCCTCCAGTTCCATGTCATACTGACCTTCTTTTGGTGAGATGGTGAATCAGCAGGTCAGTGGGTTGATGGGTGGGTGCGGACCATGGCTTTGAGCCCTGATGGGAACAGCTGAGTGGAAAGGGAACAAGAGAAGTAAGAAGTTGCGTGACCCACAACCGGCTTTTTTCATGGCAGACTGCCGTCCACCTGTTGGAGGGCTTAATGAGGAAAGTTTGATTTGGTTCTCTGCATGGTTTCCGGTGGGTAGGAAAGATGTTTAAATAGCAAATGCGCTCGCACCCATCTGCTCCCCCCTTGCTGGTCTGAAAACGAGGCTTTTTCAGGTGCATTGTTGGCATGTTGCTATTTTAAGGCAACTGAAAACGACTGCGTTATTGACTTTAGACGCAATCGTTTTCAGGTTTTTTTTTGTGTTATTTAAAGGGCGCATTAGTAATATGTGCCTATTGGCGGGTCCACAACACGTGTACACTCTGCTTATTACACACACAGGGACGCGCAGCAGCACACAAACATTTTTAAATATTAAAAATAAAAGGATTCCTCTCTGGAGAAGTGTTCAGTCTTTCAGTCTTGGGAGATGAGACTCTGATTGGTTTATTGTACGTTACGCCCAAAACACACCCATGACTCATTAAGAGACTAGGTACAACCCTTTTGGACCATGTGCCTGGTGCGCCGACCATTTTTTCCGTCGTTAAACTATCAAAAGTGGATTCAGATACACCCTAAGTGCACCTGCGCCATGCGCTTCAAACCATACGCTCAGATCATTAAAATAGGGCCCTTTGTGGGCCATAGTTGTCTTTTCACTCTGAGAGTTGGTGATCATTTTTAAATACTCTGAGGAAGCAAGAGGACTGCATTTAGGGAACAGGGACAGGATCAGACAGTGGAGGTGTCCCTTTTCATCTGTTCTGTCCTACATAGAACATTATTTTTGACTCCATCAAATGGGACTTTTTGAGCCCCACTTTACTGCCTCTGAACCACTTATATAATAGGCAGATAAATCCTAGATGTGCTTAAAACAATGTTTTATGTGTAATTAGCTACAATACATATACATTTTCTTTTCTTTTTTATGTATTGCATACATAATTATTGTCATTTTGTCATAGAGCATAAGAAGTTAGTTCTACAATCAAAAACGAACCAGTATGGTTTAAAAAATGAATTAAAATGTTACCCCTAACCCCAAGTATTACATATGACAATTAAGATTTAAACTGTTACGTACACTATCATTCAAAAGTTTGGGGTTGGCAAGATTTTTAACAAATGTTTTTGTCTCTTATGCTCACCAGTGCTGCATTTATTTGGTCAAAAATGCAGTAGTAATATTGTGAAATATTATTTCACATCATTCATATTATTACAATTTAAAATAACAGCATTTATTGTAATTGTCTGTACTATCACTTTTGATCAGTTTAATAGGTTCATACTGAATAAAAGTAATTCTATCATGACAACTCTCAGAATGTTTGGCATGGTAATGGGTATGACAATGTTGATATGTTTGATTATGGTGGAATTGATCTGCTACACTGCTGCTGCTGATGCTGTTATTGCTGATACAGGACATTGTACGGGAATTGTACATAAATTGCCCGTAGCAGATCTATACAGGTGTAGCTGGGGAAGGTGGAGGGTTTCTGAAAGCATGCTGCACTACAGCAGCCAGCTCATTGATACAGAAGAAACCAATCAGCTGCGCCCTATAGAGAATTATGTGATTGCAAGCAGATTAATTTAAAATCTAATCTAATCTTAGAGCAATAGCCTTAACAAGCATCACTAATTGGGCAGAGCCCATTTTATTAAGGCATCTGGAGTGATGAGCTGGTTTATTGTTTAATGTGGCAGGACTGAGTCACTGTCTCTGTACCGCTGTGCAGGGCCGTGCACAGACCTTTTGAGGGGCATGTGCTGAAACTGAAATAGGGCACCCCAAGGGCAACTGCATGTCTGTTCACCTACCCCTAACCGATAAACACTTTATTATTAAACACATGTTAGATGCTTTATTTCCACTTTATTTGTTTTATATTTTCTTCATTTTTGTTGAAAAAAAAAATTCAATCTTTTTGAATTTCTATGTGATGGGAAAAGGGAGTACAGCGAGTTTAGCATAAGTTGGATTCGAACCTCTGGTCGATTTGCATCAAAACTTAGTAGCTTGTACTATGTACTTTACCCCTACCCTATTGCTGCTGTAAATAATATGGTACGTTCCGTGATTTTGGCTAGCCCAACCAGACCTTCAGTGAAAAAGGTGGACTAATTTCACTTAATGTAAACAACAACATTACTGTAGTAAAACCATATTTTATTACGTTTATACATGTGAAGACGAGCGGAGAGTATAGAATACTAGATTCAAAAATTAACTAGCTAGCAAAAACGTGCATATCAACAGCGTAAACATGCGACCATAATATGATTAAATCTTAACAAATTAAGTGTATTAGCAATCATAAATCAAAGAACAAATTTCTTATAAATATATTTGACCTAGGTGACGAGGATCACTCAGTCGCTTTGTGTAAGTTACAGTACGAAACAGCGCGGGGCGCACCTGTGCTTATTTATGATTTTCCGATGGTAAAAACAAATTAAATGTTGTTGTATTGCTTATCAATATATTATTAACATTTTACAAAAGTCAAAATCAAATGCAGTTACGGGGTTTTTGACCAGCGAATGTGTGCAAATGTGCATTACTTATTCAAACAAGATCTGTATTTACCCTTGCAAGACTTCGTTCAGCTGCTGTTGAACTTCTGCTCATTCAGTCACGATAGAGGGAGCGGAGTTATGAGGTTTATTGACAGTTTGAGGGTCCAACAAGATTTAGTCACAAGCTCTTTTTAATACCTTTCATTGGCTAAATATTTGTAAAACAGGCAGACAGACGTAGAGGGTGACCAATAGCATTGATTTATAGAAATAAAGAAAAAACACCACCACCAAAAAAAGGGCACTTTGCAGTGTAAGGGCAAAAAGGCATGTGCTCTGCACAGGTTGAGCCCTACCTGTGCACGTGCCTGCCACTGTGTAACATATAACACTCAACCCAGAATAAAGCTCCTACATTGGATTCTCATCATGAACCACTAAAAATCAACCAGAAACACAACTGACAAGAGTGCAAAGCTTTGCCTGCTTTTTATAGGCCACAGGGAGCTTTGAGAGCTGTCACAAGCTGTTTTGGAGATGTATTCAGCTGTATTGTCTAGAATTAAGAGTAATTATGTCATGTCATCTGTTTATTCCAGAGTGAAGAACACTCCTCTGCCAGTGAAAGTGTGCACATCAGCAGTTCAGGTACATATGGGCGGCAAACCTAAGAGTATCACCGTAGAGACCAAACCCGGGCAGGTCATCGCAGACTTCAAGAAGAGTCGAACAGGATTCACCTTACTGCTGCCCCATCAGTAAAGCCAAGGCTTCACAGGACATGACATAAAACAGTATTTACCCATTCAGTCAGAGATGGGGCCATAACTTCCAGAGATTGGATTGGATAGTTTACTAGGCCTATATAAGTGGAAGAGTATGTCTTATTTTCTCACCATTTTAAGCAATGCACTTTGTTGCTGCAGTGACATATATCACCCTGGTT
Source organism: Rhinogobio ventralis (assembly GCA_039654625.1). Classification (NCBI taxonomy): domain Eukaryota; kingdom Metazoa; phylum Chordata; class Actinopteri; order Cypriniformes; family Gobionidae; genus Rhinogobio; species Rhinogobio ventralis. The sequence continues at coordinate 22,335,133 of CM077209.1, read as the reverse complement.
CCCTCTGGGAAAAAAACCCAATAGGATTTTTTCCATTGGCTTTTGGATTTTGGAAAATAAGCTCTGACCAAAGGTTTATGATTCTTGCTCATTTTGTTCATCATGATGATCTTTGTCTATTAACACAAGCTTTATGAATTTTGAAGCCTAAATGTAATCGGCAGAAGAAAAAGCTAAATGTAGGGTATAAATGAACTACACTGCGTTGCATGACTTCAACGTCAACACCTTTTAGTCTTTGAGTTAAATTAGTTTAAAAGAACATGATTAATTATGAACACAACCAGGCTGTGAAAGCGGATTAGTGAGTAAATGAGTTAATCTGTTCAGTTGATGATGTTTAATGTTCCCGACAATCTCTGTAGTCCCATTTAGACACCTGTTAGGTAAGTGTCTAAATGAGACTACAGAGATAGACAAGGCTAGTGTGATCTATTTTATGTCGTAGAATAAAACGTGAACATTTCTTGAGCTTGTGTTTACCACAGACCTCGTTTCTGGCATTTAACCAAAAACCCATTTAAAACCCCATTGACTTCAGGACGATAGAAGTGCTAAAATGTTATCCAGTCTCTGTGGCACTCTATAGTCATCTATGTTAAACAGAAGAAGCATCTAAATTAGTTAGTGTTAGTGTGTAGATCATGTGGTTGAAAAGACAAAAATCGGCATAAATGATTGTGCTGATTTTTGCACATGAATTAGCCATAAAGTGTTGTCATGTTTTTTTTAAATTGTGGTGGATCATGTAATAATGCTATTTTACTATTTATGTACATTTCAGAGGGAACGTTCTATTGATATGCCCTTTGCATTTTTCATAACATATGCAGAGTATATTTTTACGTTTATTATGATTTTATTCTTTTTTTCTCAGGGAAAGGGTGTACATTTTAACTGTGGAGATATAACCAAGAGTATTTTTATGTGTTGGTGCTTTGAGTTTCATGGTACACAGATGTATTTAACCAAGGTCTACAACACCTGTACAGAACTGAACTGTACAATTGTTAATGCACTGTAGTTGTAATGTATACACAGTGATTTAATGCTTATTCAAATCTGTCAAATATAGTATTTAAAGTGCTTAAAAGTACAGCAAGTACACTGTAATCAAATCATTTGAGGGCCTTATGATATTGTTATATTAAATGCTACATGCAATGATTGTGTGTTTTTTGGATTTGCTGGGTTTAATGCAAATAAATCCCAAGAGGTTTGTGTGAGGGTTACAGTGTGTGTATGGGTTGGGGGATAGAAAATCACCCAGTTTATCAGTTTAAAAACCATTAAACGTCTCTGTTAAACCACATATGTGTGTGCGTGTGCGTGCTTGCGTATGCTTGTGTGTGTGTGTGTGAGAGAGAGAGAGAGAGAGAGAGTGTGTGTGTGTGCACGCACCTCGGCACTGAAGATTCTCAATAGTGACAGGTATTCCCTCAATACTGTCACTCTGTTTTCTATTTCCTGCTTTCCACTCCCCTGCTGCGAGCATCTTTCATCTATTCTGACACCCTTGTGTTTTCATTTTTTGTCTGTTATTTTTTTTATACTACTTTGCATTTACATGTCTGTCTTTTGACACTGAACTCTGTTTCTTTCTCAATGTGTCATGAGCAACACTGGTTATTGAATGTCTAAAAATAAATTTTTTCACACTCTTTACTCTAGTTGTCTACATCTAAAATGATTTCAATTAACAGTTTTCTATATAATTATTATACATGCCTTCATTTTAATTCAGACATTGCCTGGAATATTTGTACTTTTGAAAAATAATTGAATTAAAGTAAGCTTTTAATTGCAAGACCATTTAATTCCAGTTGTAAAAAAAAAAAAAAATGGTGAAGCAATTACAGCACAAATATATAGAGTGTAGATGCATTTTAACCTAAGAAGTCCACGGACATTTTATCTACAGTATTTGTGCATGATTTTAGCTGGTTTCTATACTACTATAGTGTGTTTTCAGTGAGTAGCTCTTGTATACACTCCAAAGCCAGATGTCAAAGAACTTCAACAAGGATTTATTTTTAGGAAAACTAGTGCTTTAAAGAATCCAATGATCAATACACTGATGTAAAGAACTGATGTAAAGTTCTTGATGAAAGTATGTGGTTATGCCGCTCCAAAGAACCACTGAATAACCCTTAAGAATGTAGAAAATTACCCAAAACCAGTCAAAGTCTGAAAATAAAGCGAAGGGTCTTAAAAGCTTTTTTTAGGTCAGTAAGCGCTGCACCAAAGCCATTCTGTGACCAAGTTTGTTTTCCTCGATCTCATTAGTCATGTTTCTAGAGCAAATGGAGTCACAGGCAAAAAATAACTATTCCCCCGGCAACAACACCCGCCTTCATCCCCACCACATGGCAGCAAACTGAGTTTCTCTGATAGCTATGAATCAGGTTTGAAGCCGACTGGGTCACCGGATTCATCTGGCACGTGGGGGCTTGTTTTTGAAGTTTGTCATCGTAATCTTGTGGATGCTTTTCATTCACAAATGTGAATGTAAACAATAGAATTTCGTGGAAAAATACCACACCCTTTGTAGATAGCTTATTTCTTCCATATAGGCCTGTCCCTGTTGTGTGTGTGTTGTGTCATTTTTTATGTTAAAAAGGCCATATTATGCCCTTTTGCAATGTTTTGATATTGTTTTGGGGTCTACTAGAACAGGTTTTATGCTTGAATGTTCAAAAAATGCTTGAATGTTTAGTTTAGTTCCTTCCTGTCTCTATGACGCCCCTCCTTCTGAAAAGCGCAATGTGCTCTGATTGGTTGGCTGGATCAGTGTGTTGTGATTGGTCAACCATTAAGCGTGTTTCGTAAATGTCACGCCCCTTACCATAGAGTATCAGCCTGGTATTAACACACTGCTATAATGCAACTTAACCAGGCCCTGTCCTTTTTTCTTTTTTTTTGCGTATGTCTTGGGCGGTGATTATTTAAATGAGGAATATTAAGATGTGTACGTTCCCGGAAGAAAACCCAAGATTACATTCGAGGCATTTCAGGGACTTCAAAAACAGTGCTCACTGATATAGAAAATAACTAAATAATTCCCTTTGGAGTGGACTTTTTAACTTTGCAGACCTTTTTCATGCTCAAATAACCACATTACACACTAAAGAAAGTTTAAAAAGTTAAAAAGCGCAATAGATCTTCCTTATTATACCTTTTCTGTCACAACTTAATGCACATTCTTAATATTTATAGATATTCTTCCAAAATGATTTTCACAGCCAGTTTTTCAGGTATAGGATTACTACTCTTCTTTCCATTTAATTTTTTTTCTTCTTTTTTTTGCCACTCACCCGATTGGATTAAGGCTCATCCAATCATTGTGCAGCTGTGGAGATGAACTCTGATCATTCACTCTTGATCAAAACTTCCAACAATCGCCCATTTTCTTCAGTGACCCCTCCTCGAATCTACACCATTTGTATCTGTGACAGCTCGTCCAATCATATGGCTCGCTGAGTGAAAGGGCTCCGTTCTAATCGATAAAAGAGTCCTTGTTGTTCTGGTGGACTGACATGGAGATTTACACCCAGCTGTGGAACTCACCATCACTTATGGCAAGAAGTCTTGTTATACATGATCCTTGTCCTCTTTTTAAATGGAAACCAAATAGAATAATATCAGAAGCCCTTGCAATCACCTACAACACCCTATCATTGTGATTGTGAGTTTTGCATGGCCAAGCACTTATTCACATTTTCTTTGAAAAATTAAAAAGAAATAATAATAATAAAAAAAACATCTGTTTTTTAAACATTATTTTAAAAGAATAAATATAATATATATTTATATTATAAGCAAATACCTTCGGGAGAATATTAAGAAGCATTCAAAAGAAAACATTTGAAAAATTTTTTTATGTAAATACAGGACAGAAGTAATGATAATCATACATATATGAAGAGGATAAGATATACAATTCCTATAAAGAAACAATGATAACAAGAGAAGAATAATTAAAATAAAACAAATAAAAATAAAACAAGAATAAATGTATTAATTTTTAATCTTCATTAAAAGGAATATCAACATATTTGGACAATTTGTTGAATTTATATTTTATGCAGTATTTTAAAGTGGACTTCTTTGGTTTTGTTGGGAATAAAATATTTATGAGTTAACAGCCATGCTCTTCTCCAGTTTATATTATCAATTAACGCAGCCCAATGAGATCTGCCTCGAGTAAAAAATTCTCTCTTCTGAAAAATCTGGCGAATATGTTTATTATTACATTTGTTGTCATAAATGCCAATGCCATCCAGTAACAAAGCTCATTCCTTTGTATCTTTATACAAATAAAATATAAATATATGACCATACAATATATGACCCTTGACCAGCTGCATTAGACCTGTGGGAACAGCTCTAAGAACAGTATTGTATAATAAATATAATAAGACATAAACAAGCTGGCACAAGCCACTCATAATCTTGCAGGTGCTGCTTGCAGGTCACATGTAGCGAAGGAGTTGCATGCACGTTCACTTTGACTAAACAAGCTATTAGGACAAATGACGGCTAATCGAGAGGTACATGGCGACAGGGAAACACTTCACTGTACTTTCAAACCATGAAGAGAACACTTGAGAACATTTCTTTTAATGTGACCTCAGCTAATGTTTGTAATTTAGCTCAAACACGTTACAAAGACTGTGAACTCTGTAATACTGAATTGTGAAGTTAGACCGTTGAACAGTTTTTTACCATTGCTGTGTTCAGGATTTTTTGGGCGGGGTTAAAACGGTGGCTCGATGACGCACTGGAGCTACTGAGCATATGGCACCTCCCCCAAAGCTATCATAACTGTTGATGACGCACTGGAGCCACTGAGCCAGGCCCCTCCCCCAAAACTATCGTAACTAGAGCGCATTCGCTGACCCGCTCGATCGCGAGTTACTGGCAGTACTGTTAGTTACTACACTACAGCCTACAATTTACAAAATAGCTTACAAAACAAAAACGATGATATCAAGATAAGGTTGATTCATTTTGTGAATGGCTACCTTAATGGAGAGCTGAGGATCACCACCAACACCTGCCTCTGCAGTGACTTTTCACCTGATAGTTTTACAAACTTTCATCGAAGACAACTCCCGCCCCTGCCTTCATCCTCCCGTCCCGCCGACATCTAGTGCCGCCGTGAGCTGTATGTGAGTGTTGTCTTGTGTGCTTACGGTCGGCAGCTTTCCCGCGAGTGGGCGTGGTTTCGGCGCCGACAGCGGACACGCCCCCAGCGTTTGAGAGCAGAGAATGCTGCTTATTTTTTCAAGATTTTGATAAGCTATTTTATTTACTTGGTGGATTTTTTTATGATTCAAATTTGGTTGGGTAGTTAATAACACATTTGTCTGTGGTGTCTTCTTATTTTTAATAAGTAACTGTTAAGGCAGTTTGAGGTGTGAGTGTGTGCAGTGTAGAACAAAACGTCAAAGTATGGTCCAGTTATGTCTACCACAGTTATGTTTATTTGTAGATTGTTCATCGTCTTACATCCCTCAAACTTATTGGCTACGTCCGAAACCTGGAAAATGCTGCCTTTGGAGGACACATTTCAAGGTAGGAAGGCATCAAGGCACGTCCGAATCTAATGTTAGCTTTACTTCCTGCCTCCTAAAATACCTTAGTGATTGATTTTTGAAAGCAGCATAAATATATCCTTTGCTGCCTTTGATATCCCACAATCCTGGGAAAAAAGATGGCGTCCAAAAGTTGCATTTGCTGGTCAGTTTCTGTGTAAATGTAAGTTTTTAACCAACATTTTCCACTTCTGATGTCATTTCTAGCGAGAAATTACTAATGTAGTAATTAAATATTTGTTTAGTTCTCACCAAAGCTCTCTCTATTTTGCTGTAGATCATTAAACTGTTAGGCTGCCTCAGAAGTCTGTCTGAAATCAGTTTCGTGAGGTGCCTTCATGTACAAACGCTGCCTGCAGAGTCATTGTCTGATAAGGCGATAAGGCAGCGAGGCAACGAATCAGCTGACTAGGTTTACGTACACAGCCCTTATCTCTCTTTTCTGCTCAAAATTCTGTTGAGTTAAAATAAGATTATCGGTATTATTATTCATGTTTTTATAGCCTACCTCAACTGCGTGCAGACACTGGACTTCTGCGTGCACTGCTGCGCGCTGCAGTTGCTAGGACGTTGTATATAGATCCATTTCTTATTTTGCGGGATTATCTAAATACATTGACAAATATAATAAAATGTTAAAATTCAAGCTTGAGATTTTACTGGGGCACAGCAGATTTATACTGGGGCACATGCCCCAGTAAAGGGGTCTAGCGGCACCCCTGATCTCCGGCATTGGCCTCTTGAGGCCAGGGGAGTGAGGTTTACACACACAGCTCTTACTAGCTTGCTTCCGTTACACTCACCCTCCTAAACCTCACTCCCATCCGGGTCACGGCACCAAATGTAAACCGCCCTCCGAGCGTAATTTGAACTGGCATCTCTAGCATGGCAGATGGGCGCTAACAAGGACGCTAAAGACCACAGTCTCTAATTTACCTCTTGAGGCCAGGGGAGTGAAGTTTACTCGCACAGCTCTTACCAGTTAGATTCCGTTACACTCACCCCCCTAAACCTCACTCCCACCGGGTCACGGCACCAAATGTAAACCTCGCTCCGAGCAGGATTCTAACTGGCGTCTCTAGCATGGGAGGCAGGCGTGCTAACAAGGACACTAAAGACCATTGTCTCTAGTGCACCTCTTGAGGCCAGGGGAGTGAGGTTTACATGCACAACTCTTACCAGTTTGATTCAATTACACTCACCCCCCTAAATCTCACTCCCATCCAGGTCACGGCACGAAATGTAAACCTTGCTCCGAGCGGGATTCGAAACGGCGTCTCTAACATGGGAGATGGGCGCGCTAACAAGGACGCTAAAGACCACAGTGTCTAGTGCGTCTCTTGAGAACAGGGGAGTGAGGTTTTACTAGCTTGCTTCCGTTATATCTACATTTATCAGATATGGTTGTGACTTAACATGAGGTAGACCAATACTAATACAATATCATGGCAATATGTAAATATTTTACGTTTTGGTGAATTGGTGGCTAATTCATATGAATTCTTGGGATCACATTTGTACATTTTCATATGATCTGCTTACGCCCCAGAAATGGTTAGGTTTAGGGGTGGTACATTTTCGAACGATTTACATCGTATAAATTCATATGAAATTGTCACTTTGTAAGATAGTTACATTTTCCCATGAGATTGAGTTGGATAGACAGAGGAACTAAGTTTCCAGTTAAATGTTGTTTGTTCACTTATAGAACATCACTGCTCATGTCACCTGAAATCCCTTTGGATATGACCTGGTGCTGAATAATATAAAGATTGACAGCACAGCAATTCACATTCCATGTGCTCCGAGTGTGAGATAGAAAAGAGGCCTCCTGCAGGCCTTACATCTGCTGAGCAAAGTGAAAACTTTCAGAGAAACATATATATTTTATTACAACAGTGTAGTTTTGATTATGAGCTGTACACACACTTGCACATAATGTGATGTATTTCTGAGTAAAACAGGCAAGAAAACAACTGCTTACTTGAGTGGAAATTTTTTTGTGAAGGTTTTTGGGTTTTGAATTTAATTAAAAATATTTCTCTAGTCTCTCACCTTCAACTTTTTGTGAAAATACAAAGATTCATAATTTTTCTTTCACAATATCAAGCACTAGAGCAAAACCTAAAACAAAACAAGAAAAACAAAGACATGTTAACAGATGTCTAGCAGGAGAGTATTGTCTACGCGTCTGTTTAGAAGCCTCAAGGACTGTAAAAAGCTGTGAGATTTATCTGTGGGTGGATAAAAAGAAAGACCTAGTGTCAGAGCATCTATACACCATCACACAAAAGATGACACTGACACTGGACGACAGGGAGATTTGTGTTGGTAGAAGCGAATGAACAACCATCTGCACAAAACCCTCTTTCCCTGTTTCAATTCCACCTCAACCCTGTTCACATCACGGCCTTCCTCTTCTATGTGGAGTCCTTTAAGAACCCAGTCAGAAGTTCTGACCTTGGTCAGAGCCATAAGCTCGCCTCTTAATCTCTCATAATGCATGTGATGACCAGAGGGCAATTTAGAAACATATGATAAATGTGACAAAGCCTAAAAATCCTAAGTAGAGTTCAATATCTCATACATTCTCTGAAGTGATGTGATAATTTTTAAAATACAGATTTACAGGGGTTGGACAATGAACCTGAAACACTGGCCAATATATTGTTGGAGGTTTCATGTATATATGGTGGCCAATCTTCACTGATTTTACATTCCATCAGTAAGAGCAGAGTGTGAATAGATGAATTAGCAGAGCGATAGCACAGCTGTACATAAAATATTGCAATCCACGCAACATAATAGGAGATATCAGAGATCAAATAAGGACAAATTGTTGGTGCATGTCTGCATCTGTGACCAGGACAGCAAGTCTTTGTGGTGTGTCAAGAGGTATCCAGGGTAATGTCAGTATACTACCACGTAGGACGAACCACATCCAATAGGAGTAATTGTCAACACAAGAGAAAGCTGTCTGAAAGGGATGTCCAGGTACTAACCCAGATTGTATCCAAAAAACATAAAACCACAGCTGCCCAACCATGGCTTGACATTAACACCCGCCAAATGCAGGTGGATTTCAGCAGTGGCATGGCTCAACGGTAAGGATTTTTTCTGCTGGCCCGGCCGGGCCAGTGGTTCAAATTTGTACTTGCCCTGCCAATATATTGTGCTATACCCATCTCCTGAACGAGTACAGAATCTCCAAACACAGGCGAAGAAGAAGAAGAAACGAGCGATCTTATATAATCAGATGCATGTGAAAAATAATGCGATCATCAGCAATAAACAGCATCTAAATCAAAACGGCTGTGTTATTGAATGAGATGTCGGATGAGGACAAGCTATAGGACTGTGAAGGTTTAGGGGGTGTTGATCAATCTACTCCATCTGTGTTTGATCATCGTTCTGAGTCTGGATGTAGTCTTTGACAAAAACGTTTGCTTAACACAAAATGTTGCTTTTTTCATGAATCTTACCCACATTTAAGTGTTGATAAAAAAAAATGCATGAAGCTAGAATAAAGCTGTTCTTTCTTATGATATATTGCATGTTCAGATATTCATACAAGATGTTCTGTGGGCCATGAAACTTGTGAAAATGACCAAAAACGCTGGCGGTGACTGGCATATTTCATGTTTACGTTCATTCAAAAGCCATAACCGACTATGTTTACGATGATACTCTACAAGACCTGCATTGTGGCATAATTTTGTGTGAATATTTGGCTAGTGATGCTGCGCCGCGCGAGAACCAAACAGAGATGCGGGCCCTTTCTCGTATATGTGCGCTTGAATATATAAATAGGCAAAAATTACAAATGAGAAAATTATCAGTGAGATGCAGCACTGGCCCGAGCGTGCAGGTGACAGTTCCGTCAACTGGCCGAGTGTCTTTGACGCTGGCCCCGGCCATCGGGCAGTCCTTATTGTCGAGCCCTGTTATCGCGATTATTTTTTATGCACAGTTTGTCAGTGCAGGACGGCTCTGTGATCAGCAGTAAATGCTGCTCCATCTGAAATCACTGCGCTTATAACGAGCATTTGAAAAAGCAACGCGTCAAACATCTTTCCAAACATGAGAATCATTTAGTCATGTTTAATCAATCAAAGCATTTCAATCTTCTGTTTATTCAGCTCACGCTATTGTACCTCTGACTTGCAGATGGAGCAGCATTTACTACTGATCACAGCCGTGCTTCACTGAGAAGCTGCACATTAAATAATCGGAGCCTTTGCCAAATCGCGTGCGGTTTAATTGCGATTTATCGTGCAGCCCTATCTGAAATGCTTCCAATACTCATTTTCCGCATAATAGATACACAATACCAGCTATGCTTTCTCACTCTCTCATCTCTCCGTTGACACACAAACCTGCCTCCCCTCACTCACTTGTTTCATTTGCTCTGGATGAATATTGTTGGTGTTACAGGGCTTGAATTTCGGTGTGGGATTGTGTGTATTGCGCATAATTTTACTCATTCCCGCAGATTTTGTGCTCACACCCAAAGTGCACGCACATAAAGCAGTACTAAAGTGAGTTCTTTTTCGGTGCTTATTGCACTTAAACAGTCAAATACACACAAAATAATGTCAAAATGCCCGTCTAAATGTGAGTATTCACATAAACACAGTCAGTTATGCTTTAAGTGAACGTAAACAGTTGAGAACAAAAACACGTGTGCAACTATAATGGATCCGTGCGTCAGGTCTTAAAGTGACAGCAGTCTAATATACCTGCTGCCAAATTATGAGATAATATAAAAAATATCTATATAGCAGTTTTCCCCATGGTATCGATGTCAAAATAAATTGTGGCCACTGAAAATGCTGGAAACTTTAAAAAACCACTAGCCACAGTGACTGGTGAGCAAAAAAAGTTAATCAAGCCCTGTGCCCAACTCATTGCGGAGTTAAATGCGCACCTCGACTCTCCTGTTTCCACCAAAACTGTTAGTCGGGAGTCAATATCCAAGGGAGTTACGGTGTGGAGAAGCCCTAAAGAGGCTTAACACCCAGACTGTTGCTGCTCAGCGTAAACAATGGGGTGGATCAGTGAAGGTTTAGCCAAGGACTACCATTCTGGAGGACCATGTGCCCCTAATGGTTCAAACATTGTACTCTGAAAAGTTTGCCGTGCATCAGCATGATAATGCACCAATACACACAGCAAGACTTGTGACGGAATGGTTTGATGATCTCCTATGACCTGCACAGCCACCAGATCTAAATATTTTAATATTTTTGTGGAGCAAGTCAGAAAATGTTTTCCTCCACCAGCATCACATAGTGACCTGGGGCCTCATTTATAAAATAGGCGTACGCACAGATTTGAACTTTGAGTGTGTGTATGCTAAAATCCATGCCAACGTTCATATTTATAAAAACTTTGATGTGGAAAAGACAGTCTGAGTATTGCAGGTATTTGGAAATCTGAGCAATTCTTGCCGCTCGCCATTCTTAAGTAAATGATTTGGAGGTTGACTGGTGCTCTTTTATATGTTAATTACATTAAACAAGGCGGAGATCTGAAACCATTCAACTGCGCACTATTTTAAGATAGTTTGCTATTTATAAATTTCATATCTGAAAGGGAGGCGTACACACGTTTTTTTCACACATACTCACATTTGAGAAATGATCATAAGATCAAATGTACCATGTCATTCCCAAGACGAATTGATACTGTATCAGTTGATGCAAAAGATGGCCCTACACCATACTAATCAATTATTGTGGTCTAACCAGGTGTTTCAGTTTCATTGTCTAACTCCTGTATATATACTGTAATGATTACACTCGTTGCTTTTGGTCTGTTATTCTCTCGATGAGGACATAAAGCAGTTGAATACATAACCTTGCCTGTTTTGTGAGCACTATACACTCACCTAAAGGATTATTAGGAACACCATACTAATACTGTGTTTGACCCCCTTTCGCCTTCAGAACTGCCTTAATTCTACGTGGCATTGATTCAACAAGGTGCTGAAAGCATTCTTTAGAAATGTTGGCCCATATTGATAGGATAGCATCTTGCAGTTGATGGAGATTTGTGGGATGCACATCCAGGGCACAAAGCTCCCGTTCCACCACATCCCAAAGATGCTCTATTGGGTTGAGATCTGGTGACTGTGGGGGCCATTTTAGTACAGTGAACTCATTGTCATGTTCAAGAAACCAATTTGAAATGATTGGAGCTTTGTGACATGGTGCATTATCCTGCTGGAAGTAGCCATCAGAGGATGGGTACATGGTGGTCATAAATGGATGGACATGGTCAGAAACAATGCTCAGGTAGGCCGTGGCATTTAAACGATGCCCAATTGGCACTAAGGGGCCTAAAGTGTGCCAAGAAAACATCTCCCACACCATTACACCACCACCACCAGCCTGCACAGTGGTAACAAGGCATGATGGATCCATGTTCTCATTCTGTTTACGCCAAATTCTGACTCTACCATCTGAATGTCTCAACAGAAATCGAGACTCATCAGACCAGGCAACATTTTTCCAGTCTTCATATGTCCAATTTTTGTGAGTTCGTGCAAATTGTAGCTTCTTTTTCCTATTTGTAGTGGAGATGAGTGGTACCCGGTGGGGTCTTCTGCTGTTGTAGCCCATCCGCCTCAAGGTTGTGCGTGTTGTGGCTTCACAAATGCTTTGCTGCATACCTCAGTTGTAACGAGTGGTTATTTCAGTCAAAGTTGCTCTTCTATCAGCTTGAATCAGTCGGCCCATTCCCCTCTGACCTCTAGCATCAACAAGGCATTTTCGCCCACAGGACTGCCGCATACTGGATGTTTTTCCCTTTTCACACCATTCTTTGTAAACTCTAGAAATGGTTGTGCATGAAAATCCCAGTAACTGAGCAGATTGTGAAATACTCAGACCATCCCGTCTGGCACCAACAACCATGCCACGCTCAAAATTGCTTAAATCACCTTTCTTTCCCATTCTGACATTCAGTTTGGAGTTCAGGAGATTGTCTTGACCAGGACCACACCCCTAAATGCATTGAAGCAACTGCCATGTGATTGGTTGATTAGATAATTGCATTAATGAGAAATTAAACAGGTGTTCCTAATAATCCTTTAGGTGAGTGTAGATGAAGTTCTGTTTTTAGCACTGTATAATCTCAACCTTGATGTGTGAATGTAGGTGTAATGGTTTTATTCTCTTCACCTCTCAAAAACATCTAAAAATAAACACAGAATAAGAAGACAGTAACGCATTTTTAATATGAGAACAGAAAATCAGAAAGCAAAGTAGAAAGCAATGATAAATAACCCTTGGCTAAGATTATATTATTATTTATTATATATATTTTTTTTTTCTTAAGAAAACATAAATGGTGTTTGGTGTTGACAGTGGTGTTGCTGTGTGTATTGGTGCATTATCATGCTGATGCACGGCAAACTTTTCAGGGTACAATGTTTGAACCATTAGGGGCACATGGTCCTCCAGAATGGTAGTCCTTGGCTAAACCTTCACTGATCCACCCCATTGTTTACGCTGAGCAGCAACAGTCTGGGTGTTAAGCCTCTTTAGGGCTTCTCCACACCGTAACTCCCTTGGATATTGACTCCCGACTAACAGTTTTGGTGGAAACAGGAGAGTCAAGGTGCGCATTTAACTCCGCAATGAGTTGTCAGGGTGTTGCTATGCGGTTGCAAAAGTGTTGTGAGTGATCCATCTTTTGTTACATGCATGTTTCCAGTATGTGCTGGGTGGTTGTTACGACATTGCTAGATGGTTGCTAGGATGTTCTAGGGGGTTGCTAGGGTGTTAGGGTGTCTGCCTCCTGTCTGCCTTGCTGCAGTGTTTGCAGCTCTGTACAGCTTTGCTTTTGAATCTCTATTTGATATCTTTTCTTTGTTGTTTATACTGCTAAATATAACTTACTCATCACCATATATTGTTTAATATTGCCTATCACGTAAAAATTTACATTGTTAGCTTTTAATCTAAATCACTATCACAACGTGTTAGCATTTCACAACGTGTTAGCATTTCACTAGCCTGTTAGCCTGCCATACGTGCATCCGGGTTTCCTGTTTTGTCTCTCGTGCCTTTACTAGTCCATCAAACAACTGTGGTGAGTTGGATTAGTCAACAAACACTACTGAATTAATTGGATTAGCAAGTAGACCCCATCAAACAACTGTGGTAAGTTGGATTAATCAACAAATACGGTAAGCCATGTCTTCTCCTTTTATTGTCACATGCACTACATGTTTCATGTTTAGTATATCTGTCTCCGTTGGTGAACAGGGCTTCACATGTGATAAATGTAAGGAGATAGTCAGGCTGACGGAGAAGATTTCAGAATTAGAGACACGCATCCAGACTTTATTTGAGAGTAGTGAGAACGCAACAGCTTTAGACACTGCTTTGGATGCGACTAGCTTAGTGAAATCTGTACATTGTTCGGTTCCGGCTGTAGAGCCCGTGCAGCAGGGCAACTGGGTGACGGTGAGACGGCATAGTCGCGGATCAAAAAACCACTCTTCCGTTCCGATTAGAACATCAAACAGGTTCTCCCCACTCAGTGATGCACCCACTGAGAATCCTGTTAAAAGTGCCCTAGTTATTGGTGATTCTATTACATGGAACGTGAAAATAGAGACACCAGCCACCATAGTCACATGTTTACCGGGAGCCAGAGCGCCTGACATCAAAGCAAATTTTAAAGTGCTGGCTAATGCTAATCGTAAATTCTCTAAGATTATTATTCATGTCGGCACTAATGATGTTCGACTTCGCCAGTCGGAGATCACCAAAATTAACATTAAAGAGGTGTGTGAACTCGCAAGTACGATGGCTAATCGCGTTTTTTGCTCTGGTCCCCTCCCCGTTAAAAGGAGTGATGAGATACTTAGCAGACTATCATCACTCAATGGCTGGTTGTCTAAGTGGTGTCCGCAAAATAACATAGGGTTCATAGACAATTGGAAAAGCTTTTGGGGCAGACCTGACCTGTTGAAAAGAGATGGTATCCATCCCTCCTTGGGTGGTGCCGCTCTTCTCTCTAGTAATTTGGCACATAGTCTTAAAGCTAAACCTTGACTAACTAGGGCCCAGGTCAGGAAGCAGACGGACTGGCTTACCCGACCGTCTGCTAGCTGTCTCGCGTCACAGAAGTCAGATAAATCCCAGCACACAGAGACTCTTTCACCTAGATATTATCACATAGAGACTGTGTCTGTTCCACGAATTAGTAAATACAAAAAACCACCAAAACTATTCAACGGTAAAAATTTTATTGATGTCCAACAAATAAACAACAGATATAATAAAGATGAACAAATGATAAAGCTCGGGCTGCTGAATATTCGATCCCTTTCCTCAAAAACGCTTATTGTTAATGATATGATTACAGATAATAATCTAGATGTGCTGTGTTTGACAGAAACCTGGCTAAAACCTGACGACTACATTACTTTAAATGAGTCCACCCCACAAGATTATTGTTATAAACACGAACCGCGTCTGAAAGGTAAAGGGGGAGGTGTTGCTGTAATTTATAATAATATCTTCAGTATTACTCAGAAGTCTAGTTTCAAATATAATTCTTTTGAAGTTTTGGTGCTTTACGTAACGTTATGTAGTGAAATTGATAAATCCCGTTTAACATTTGTGTTGGCTACTGTATACAGGCCACCAGGGCACAATACACACTTTACCAGAGAATTTGCTGATTTTTTATCAGAGTTAGTACTGGCTACAGATAAAGTCCTAATTGTTGGTGATTTTAATATCCATGTAGACAATGCAAAAGACGCATTGGGATTGGAATTTAGAGACATTCTAAACTCTATTGGAGTTAGGCAACACGTATCAGGACCCACTCATCACCATAATCATACTCTAGACCTAATATTGTCACATGGAATAAATGTTGATACCGTTGAAATTCTGCAGCAGAGCGATGACATCTCAGATCATTACCTAGTATCATGTATACTTAATTTAGCAAAGGCTGCAAAGCCGTCCCCTCGCTTCAAATATGGCAGGACTATCACTGCTGCGACTAAAGATTTCTTTATAAATAAACTTCCTCATCAGTTTCATCTCCTCAGCATCCCAGATAGCCCAGAGGAACTTGATGTTGCAACAGAAACTATTGACTCTCTCTTTTCCAGCACTTTAGACACAGTTGCTCCTCTGCGCTTAAAGAAGATTAAAGAAAATAGTCCAAAGCCGTGGTACAACGAGCACACCCGGGCCCTTAAAACAGCAGCAAGAAAAATGGAGCGCAGCTGGAAGAAAACAAAACTGGAAGTTTTTCGCATTTTGTGGAAAGAGAGCATGATTTCATACAGAAAGGCCGTAAAAACTGCTAGATCTGCTTATTTCTCGACTCTCTTAGAAGAAAAAAAACACAACCCTAGGTATTTAATCTATACAGTGGCTAAATTAACCAAAAATAAAGCTTCAACTTCTGATGTCTGCCAACAGCACAGCAGCAATGACTTTATGAACTTCTTTACTTGTAAGATTGATAATATTAGGAAAAAAATTATAACCATGCAGCCGTCTACTACTGTATCACATCAGACAGAGCATTGTAGTGTCATTAAGGAAAAATTACATTCATTCACTGCTGTAGGAGAAGAAGAATTGGCTAAACTCGTTAAATCATCTAAATCAACAACATGTATGCTCGACCCTTTACCGACTAAACTACTAAAAGAGATGCTTCCAGAGGTCATAGATCCTCTTCTTAATATCATTAATTCATCCTTGACTTTAGGATATGTACCGAAAACGTTTAAGTTGGCTATTATTAAACCACTTATTAAAAAAACGCAACTTGATCCTACAGAATTAGTCAATTACAGGCCGATCTCAAATCTACCCTTTCTGTCAAAAATACTAGAAAAGGCAGTGTCCTCACAATTATGCTCCTTTTTAGAAAGAAATGGTATCTGTGAGGTTTTCCTGTCAGGATTTAGACCGTATCATAGTACTGAGACTGCTCTCATTAGAGTTACAAATGATTTACTCTTATCATCCGATCGTGGTTGTATCTCTCTGTTAGTGTTACTCGATCTTAGCGCTGCATTCGATACCATCGACCACAACATTCTTTTGAATAGACTCGAAAATTATGTTGGCATTAGTGGAATTGCATTGGCATGGTTTAAATCATACTTATCTGACCGTTATCAGTTTGTAGCAGTAAATGAAGAGATGTCACACCGATCACAAGTTCAATATGGAGTACCGCAGGGCTCAGTGCTAGGACCGTTGCTTTTCACCCTGTACATGCTACCACTGGGAGATATCATTAGGAAGCATGGCGTTAGTTTTCATTGTTATGCTGACGATACTCAGCTCTATATTTCTTCACGCCCTGACGAAACTTACCAATTCACAAGATTAACGGAATGCATAGCTGATATAAAAAATTGGATGACTAGTAATTTCCTGCAACTTAATTCAGAAAAAACTGAATTTTTAATTATTGGACAAAAAAACTCCACATGTAGTAACCTAGAATACTGTCTAACACTTGATGGCTGCTCTGTCAAGTCCTCGTCGTCAGTTAGGAACCTGGGTGTGCTCTTTGATACCAATCTTTCATTTGAAAGCCACATTTCTAGCATCTGTAAAACTGCATTCTACCATTTTAAAATTATATCTAAATTACGGCATATGCTTTCAATGCAAAATGCTGAACAGTTAGTTCATGTGTTCATGACCTCAAGGCTAGATTATTGTAATGCTCTACTGGGTGGTTGCCCTGCTCGCTTAATAAATAAACTGCAGCTGGTCCAAAACGCAGCAGCTCGAGTTCTTACTAGAACCAGGAAGTATGACCATATTAGCCCGGTTCTGTCAACACTGCACTGGCTCCCTATTAAACATCGCATACATTTTAAAATCTTGCTAATTACTTACAAATCACAAAATGGTTTAGCTCCCCAGTACTTGAGCGAGCTCTTAACGCATTATACTCCATCATGTCTATTGCGGTCTCAAAACTCTGGCCAGTTGATAATACCTAGAATATCAAAATCAACTGCAGGCGGTCGATCCTTTTCCAATTTAGCACCTAAACTCTGGAACAGCCTTCCTAGCATTGTTCGGGAAGCAGACACACTCTGTCAGTTTAAATCTAGACTAAAAACACATCTCTTTACTATGGCATACACATAAAACATTTTTAATTTATATTTTATTCAAATTGTTAGGCTGCATTAACTAGGTCAGCTGGAACCGGGAACACTTCCCATAACACCTGATGTACTCATTACATCATAAGAAGAATGACATCTACGCTAATGTTAGTCTCTCTGTTTATCCCGAGGTTTACCGCAGTCAGCCGGATCCGGGCCGTATCCAGATCAGATGGTGGACCAGCGCCCAGACATTACCAACGCATCCCTGAAGTGTCTGCAGAGACCGTGTCAATTAGTCTACCCTCTGAAATTGCTCATCGACATGGCATCCTCAATGGATCCATCTCCGGCATGATGACTCCGATCTTTCGAATATTCCGATCTAATATTACTTCTGACCTATAAGGCTGCAAAAATAATAAACATACACTGTTTGTTAATTGGCCAGAGGAGAACTGGCACCCCGACTGAGTCTGGTTTCTCCCAAGGTTTATTTTTCTCCATTAGGCCACCTGATGGAGTTTTGGTTCCTTGCCACTGTCGCCTTTGGCTTGCTCAGTTGGGGACACTAAATTTTCAAATAAATATCCAAATAAATTTAATTACTAAACTAAATTAACTATATCAACTACATTACTTAAATATATATGATAACTGAAATGAGCTAGATGATATCACCGTTTTCTCCAGAGCGGCTGTACAGCCGAATCAAATTCGGTTGCATTATTTTCCTGTTTAACACTGTGAAGCTGCTTTGAAACAATCTGCATTGTAAAAAGCGCTATATAAATAAAGTTGACTTGACTTGACTTGACTTAGGTGTGTTTTTTTAGGTGTACTGCATGGTTTTCTAGGACGTCGCTATGCAGTTGCCAAGGTGTTTTGAGTGCTCCTTGTTTTGCTACATGGTTGCAGCATGTTTTCGCAATGTGTGCTAGGTGGTTACTAGGCCATTGCAAGATTGTTGCTAGGGTGCTCTGGATGGTTGCTAGGGCATTGCTAATTAATTGCTAGGGTGTTGGTTTGCTAGAGAGTTGTTGGTGGTTGCTAGGGTGTTGTATGTGGTTCCTAGAATGTTCTAAATGGTTGCTAGGATGTTGTTAGGTGGTTGCTAGGGCATTACTAATTGGTTGCCTGGGTGTTCTGGGTGGTTGCTAGGATGTTCTGAATGTTTGCTAGGGTGTTCTGGGTAGTTGTTAGGATGTTGCAAGATGGTTTTTAGGGTGTTCTGAGTGGTTGCAAGGGTGTTGATTTGGTAGAGTGTTCTTGTTGGATGCTAGGGTGATCTGTGTGGTTGCTATGATATTTGAATGGTTGTTAATGTTTTCTACATAGTTGCAGCATGTTTCCCATGTGTGCTGGTTGGTTGCATTGCAAGATGGTTGCTCGGGTACTCTGGGTGGTTGCTAGGGCATTGCTAATTAATTGCTATGGTGTTCTGGGTGGTTGATAAGACAATGCTAATTGGTTGCTAGGGTGTTGGTTTGCTAGAGAGTTGTTGTTGGTTGCTAGGGTGTTCTGGATGGTTTCTAGGGCATTGTTAATTGGTTGCTAGGGTGTTGTGGGTGGTTGCCAGGATGTTCTGAATGGTTTCTATGGTGTTGGTTTGGTAGCATGTTCTTGGTGGTTGCCAGGGTGTTCTGGGTGGTTGCTAAGGTATTGCTAATTGGTTGCGAGGGTGTTGTTTGCTAAAATGTTCTTGGTGGTGGCCAGGGTGTTCTGGATGGTTGCTATGGCATTATTAATTGGTTGCTGGGGTGTTGGTTTGTTAAGTGTTCTTGGTGGTTACAATGGTTTTCTGGGTGGTTGCTAGGATGTTCTGAATGGTTGCTAGGGTGTTATGGGTAGTTGTTAGGACATTGCAAGATGGATGCTAGAGTGTCATAAGTGGTTACTAGGTCACTGCTAATTGGTTGATAGGGTGTTGAGTGTTCTTGGTGGTTGCTAGGATGTTTTGAATAGTTGCTATGGTGTTCTGGGTGGTTGCTAGGACGTTGCATAGCTCGTGATTTGAGATATCCTTGATGTGTTTATCACAAATGTAATAAACCTTCTAACCTAAGAATTAAAAAAGTTGAATTCTTAGGATCAGTGGTTTGTTCAAATCCATAACTCTGTATGAGCAATAATCATTGTGATACTTGCCTTAGCAACTAACTTGCCCGACCAGTCCCATTGGAGTGCACTCTCAACCACATCAGAAGGCAGTGGGGTTCTGCAGCCACCAAAAAAGTGAATATGTGAACAAGTCAATGATTGCTGAGGGACGTGCTTTGATTCAGAGCAGCTCCCTACACATATAACCATCTGCAGAGCTGGGGCGACTGCAGCCCTGTGAATTCAGGGGGTTTCATTCTCAGACGAGATTTACGGCAGCACACGCTCACTGCACAGACTGCTGGGCTGGGCTGCGTATTTCATATGTAGCAGGGACACAATAGTGCTGTGTATCTTGCACACGCTGTGAAGAGTCAAAGTTAAAGCTTTCAAAAATGAACAATAAACAAACCCAACAGGTGCACAGAATTGTTAGTATATACGAGCCTGTCTGTGAATACCAGTAATAAATTTGCTTTTATGTACCAACCAAAAAAAAATAGAGAGAGAGAAATGTTGCTCGACCAAACACTGTTATCATTAACAATGCCATCAGCAAGTATAGTTTTTAACCCATTTCACAACAACCTCAAAGTAAATAAATAATAGCAAATTACATGTTGCATTTCTATTCTAACATATTCATGACTATTTCACACATTTAATCCCTAGATTCTCATTATAGGACATTGCAGCCATTATACTTGATTTTGATTCATTTTATTGTATTTCCATTAATATAAATGATTCTTATTAGATTTGCATTACTGTAATAAAATATTTTTGTTATTTAATTTGTTACGGCGATACACTCTTCTCTTTGAAATAAGCATAAATTGATAAATATACATTACCATAATGTATGAATACTTTACTATGTAAATAAATTAGTGCTGTCAAATCGATTAAACGTGATTATTTGCATCTAACATAAAAGTGTGTGTGTGTATGTATATATATATATACACACACACACACACTTTTGCGTTAACTGAGATTAATCACGTTTAATCGGTTTGACAGTACTAAAATAAATATTTTCATTGCAATGTCATTTTATTTGAAGAAATTAGCTTTATTGTCCTGATAATGCAAAAAAGTTGTAATTGTCATAAAAAACTGACTTAATTATATTTGTGCAAAACACATTTGGGGGTGAAATATAATGTTGACTAATTTCATGAGATTTATGCAGTATCAAGGCAGGTACAAAATACCATTTGAATACTTTATTAAATAATCATAGTCAAACTGAAAAAGAAATTCCACCACCAGAAGTCACATTTTTTACTTTTTTTTTTTCTTCAAGTTTTCGAAACAACAACAGCATCACTCTGTGAGTTACAATAAATGCATGTGTACTACTTCCAGAGGAAAACAACTCAAAACTCTCTGGACTGCGCTGTGCCAACAAGAGCACATGAGGTTTCAGAAGTTACACCAAGGATAATGGTGGTTTAAGAAGGAGAGTTCAGGAGCTACATAACCACAGTCCAGAGAGGTTTTGTGCTCAATTAATGAGCTCAGTACAAAATAATTCAGATTGGCTTGCTCTTTGAAAGGCCTCCACCAAAGGCCTTTGAGGCACAGCATATTGTTTGTCTGTTTTAAGATGTCAAACAAAGCCAATAGATAGTAGAAATAAATGGATGTCTAGCAAGACCAGAATACCATTTGTGCTGAAATAGAGGTGAAGACAGGGGTGCAGAGATGGTTATTGAGACTGCGTCACCATCTTTGTGATGAATTGGTTAAAGCTGATGTGTGTATTTAGTTTAACATGCTGACAATGACTACGTTTAATCTAATTATTGACCTTATTCTGAATAAGACAATATTCTGATTAAGGTGTTTACATGAGTTGCTTTTAGAATATTCCGTTTATGTTCCCGTTTTACATGTTATAGAACATAGATCAATTAATGGCACACGTCATTACGTCTCCATGCCATGCAGTCCGATGTTCCCTCCAGAATTTCACGTATCAACATACAGTTCATCTTTGTTATGGTACCATAAACAGTTTTGGGTGTTTCATTTTCAAATTTTATGAAAGCTTCAAGTGCAGTTAATTATTTGTCATGCTACACATGCAAATAGACGACTGCGGATACAATTTCTCCGGCAACGGGCCTCCTCTGCCACCGCGACAAACTCTGAGGTACTGGATGACAGTACAAAGTAAGGACTGGTGGGAAAGAGTTGCTTAAAGCCAAGCCATACTCTCTTTTTTTCTGTCAAATGGTTGGCCACTACGTGTGCGTATGTGTCCTGTAACACACAACGTTAATAGTTAGATTAAGGTGTGTACATGTCTGTAATGCACTCCGATAATGCAACTAAAATAGGAATACTCCACGTCTTAATTCGGTTTGCGTTTACTTCGAGTATGACTTAGAAATCACTGTTTACATGGTAGTTTCTTAATCAGAGTATTGTCTTAATCAGGTTAATATCGGAGTATTGTTGTCCATGTAAACGTACTCGTTGTCACTCTTTGTATGAGCTTATTGACACAGTAACATTGACTTAACCAATGGTTAGGGTGCTTGTCTAACTAAATGCTTGTCTCACCAATGGCAGATATTTTTGCAATTCCATTGGTGCAGATTGGTGCAGAAATGACACAGAGCAGCTTTAAAACATGTGTTAGTGACTGCGTGTTAGCCTCTATTTCATGATCGCCACTTGAGGAAATGACAACAGCAAAATGTTTGTTGCTTCCTGTTTGGCTTAACCATGTTTGTTTGGCTCTCTTCACCCTGACCCTCACATTTCAACAGCCCAGGGTGTAAAGTGTACGATGTCTTAGCACTATCAAAGATGGATTTTTATAAATATCAGAATTCAGAGCAAAGATATAATTGCCAAAGTGCACAGAACAAGCTGTCACTGAAACAACCACATCAAAAAGCGACAATGCAAACAGAAGTGTGAAATTAACATTCTAATACTGTTGACATAAGATTTCCCAAACCTGGGATGAGCTGATAGGATCTTTATCAGTACAAAATAATAATTATTGTTACAATAAAAATACAAACAAAACATTCTGGAATTTCCTTTTAACCTTAAACTGAAATACAAACTGAAAAAAGGACAATTGATTAAAAAAAGAGTCAAGTTGACATGTACACCACCACAGCAGCAATTCCTGAATGATATACATGCAGTTTTTTTCAGTAATTTCACATTGATACAAGCAACATATTTACACCACACTGGGTTATGCTTCTGTCTCTGCGGTGAGAGACTCTACATGGCGTTCCTTTTGTATTCTACATACATTTAGCAGCATAGAAAACATTGATGAAGTAGCCATAACTCATAGAGTAACGGCAAAAGCCTACTTAACATCCTGAGTGTCCAAATAAAGAGCCACATGTTGTAGTGTCTTAGTTCAGTAGTCTTTTAAACTTGAAAATCACATGAGAGTCATCCCATCCATTAGTTTCTGTCTGTTTAATGACAGAAGGTTTCTTCGTTGGAAAATCCATAGAGATTTGAGGTCTCTGTGTGCTTGTTTTGTCACATTAAAAATCTCCACGTACAGCAGTCGATGAAGCGTTCGAGGTGTAATGAGGACGTTTGTGCAAGCACGTCCTTCAAAGGTTGTTTGCACACGGTTTCAGGTCCATTTGATTGCCTGGCAACAGAAGTAATGATTCTGCCAAACAGTAGCATTGATGGAGTGGAAAATGGCTCATGAGATATGATTATTCTAGCCTGAGTAAATTAAAGTTTCTGTCTCTGTAATCAATCCTTTTTTGAGCCATGGCTTTCCTTGGGTCTTGTGTTTATGTGTGTGATATTCAATATCTCTAATGTTTAGGTAGACAGATTATATCCAGATCAAGGCACAAACGTTTATCACCATTCATTACAAGTTAAGAGAAAGTATGGAAACTATATTTGCTGCCTTTAAATCAGCTCACAGGAAAGCCACTACAATGTCGTAATTATGAGTAGAAATCCGTTGCGTTCCAAGTTGAGGTCTAATCAATGAAAGAATCATGACTATATTTATCATAATAAGCTGTAATTTTGTGATCAGTTGACTTAACTTAAAAGAAGTGAGGAAACCCATTGCCTTAAAATTATTAAGTAAATAAACTTCATGTGTAACTTGAAGTTATGTGGAATTGTCAAGTTCACATAACTTAATTTTTTCAATTACATATGAAGTTTATTACTTAATCATTTTAAGGCAACGGGTTTCCTCACTTTTTACAGTGGATTAGCAAAAAAGCCAATGAGTTAAACATGTTGCGCTTCCTTTATATTGTCAGGAAGTGAAAAAAGGAAATAAATAAGCTTAACACACCAAAATCACTTGAATGTACATCATGTTATAATTAGGAACAACCAGGAGAACTTAAAGGCAGCAAATATTCCAGAGCTTCAGTATACATGGAAGAAAATCAATAGAGAAAGAGTTCCAGCATAAGGAACATGGAGGCGAGCCAGACACGAGTGTGTGTGCAAACATTCCTAGTTGGAAACACAGCAGACAACTTCACATCGCACAAGCCCATTGCTAAGGCTGCGCACGCTAGCTATGCAACAACGGTGCTCTGTCAGTGCTCTCTGTACACAATAGGGGCAAACTAAATCACTTTAAGCAGAGCAAGGAAAACAAGTGATATGTCTGTGAAAGGGGGAAATCACAGCGGATCAGGAGGGATATTTACACCCTATAGTATTGCCAATCTTTTATCTAGGGCCACAAGTTCCTGTAAATAACATCATCCCCTGAGGCTGAAATGGATATGGAGATCTGTAAATACATCAACTCTCTGTAGGTTTGTGTCGCTTCCTCTATGCAACTGTGTTTAGCAGGGAATAATTACTGTGACCACAAAGCAGCCGGTGGGGTCACAAATTAAGACTGCTACAAATTGAGGAAAACAACTCATGCTTAGAGTGTACGTGGGCATATTTCAAATTGTGTTCTCTGTATCTTCCTACAGTATTACACCATGCAGATACCCCATAAATTTGCATATCTGCTAAAAGTTTTTTTTCCCATTTATTGGAGAATTTTAGCTTATAGATGCTTCAAAGCTAACAAACATGGAATAAAAGACATCAAATTCTAATACGGATTATGGGTCTCTACCCTGGTGAAAAAGAAGTACACTTTAGCATATTAAATTCAAATGTATTATAGTTTAATATATGACAAATAATTTAATAACAAATATATATATATATATATATATATATATATATATATATATATATATATATATATATATATATATATATTTAAAATACACAACATACCAGTTTCATAAATGCTTGTCAGTACATTTAGTAGTACTCTTTAACCATAATTCAAAGTGAACTGTATGTACTTGTCATGCACATAAGCATATTTGTAATTATACATTACAGAAGTGTACTTCTTTAAAGCATGACTGAAGATTATTAAAACAGAATGACTTAAAATATACTAAAACATTTAATTTGGCATAATAACTAAATTAACTTTGTAAGTGTACTTAAGTGTGTTAAGAAAGTGTGTTATGAAAGTGTATTCTATTTAAGTACACTTAGGTGGCCTTTAATTCAATTAATATTATATCATCTTTACTTTTAGATTTGAAGTTATGCACACTTCTTTTTCACAAGGGTAAACCATTTTAAAGTGAAACCTGTTTTTTTCCGTCAATCCCTCACAAGAATTTAAGTACTTCACTATTCTGTTTTGCCATGTTTGCTACATAACATCTGTGCAGCGCACAGTCAAAATACAAAACGTGTATTTTTTGTTAGTTTCAGGAAGAGAAATGGCATTTTGTTTTTGTGGCATTTTCAGCTCACTCTGCCCAATTGGTGGCAAGGATCAAGAGCGGATTATGGCTTCAGCGTGTGGGAGAAGGTGCATACATACATGTGCGTATCAGTGCGTTTGTGATTACTAGCCTGAAAATGTATGCATAGTGGTTACAGGTCATTTGAGTGAGCATGTGCTCAAATATGAGAGCATGTGTGGGCTGAAGTATGCGTTTAAAGTCGACTTTTGCGGGGGAGTTGGAGTATGGCACCCATGACCCTGCCTTAAAACGCTACAATAAGATTAACGAGTGCTTGCCGTGCCACATGCTGCTGTCCCTGCTCTTCTGTCTGATCGCTGACACCTAAAACCCTGACCCAGAGAGGATGGCATCTGTTGTATCTGCATGTGCATGCGTGAATGTCAGTATGCATGTTTTGTCTATTACGTTTTATCATTTTTGCAAGTTACTTCAGAGGCAGAGGTGGTTTTGATGGACGATTACAAACTTTTTTGGACTTAGGAATAATGTGCACTGATGAATCATGCAAAAATAAGACCAGAAGTGTATGTTAGGAAAATTATTTGATTTCACGTTGACCTTAAAGCACAGAAATCTGATATTTCAAAGAAACTGAAAAACTCTAAAGAGAGAAGATGCATACTATACAGCAGCACTCAATCTTTCTTTAGAGAATCCAGGCCTCTTTGTTCATATCTTTCATGCTCTAGAGGGATAGGACATACACGTAAAGACAATTACACTGTACTGCTATGTAGATGCCAAGACATGCAAGACAGAACATATAGTGTGTATGGCCTACATGGATTAGCCATTCAACCTATAGAGCTGGTGAGCAAGGAGGGTCATTGAGAACTGTGTGCGTGTGTGTGTGTCACTAATCTGTTAATCTTGTTAATGCCTTTGCAGCTGGTGCCCTAACGTCCAGCACATGAAATAAAGGAAGGACGACACGATAACCAACAGCTGTTGATGCTCACTGTTTGCTGCCCATCACACACACACTCCCACTAAAGTTCTTTGTTGAATGGTTTCTGTTGCAGTTATTCTCAGACTAGATGTTGAAACGGTAGAGGAAGCGAAAGGTTTGGCAAAGGAATCGTATAACTAGTTGGTTTTGACAACAGCAACTATGTAGATGGACAATTACTCTGTCTATTTGATGCTCATCCCTAAATTATAGGGGATAGGGAAGTTGAATGAGAAAGAAATAATTTGGGAACAGCCTTTGTGTGCACACTTAAAAAATAAACATTCCAAAAGGGGGGTTTCGTAGTGATGCCATAGAAGAAGCATTTTTGGTTTCACTAACCTTTTAGTGGACAGTTCTTAAAAGCACCTTTTTTTCTAAGTGAAAATAACATTTTAATAATCTAAAGATTTTTTCTCCACTTTAAAGAACCTTTTGTGGAATGGAAAAGTCCCATGGATGTTAAAGGTTCTTCATGGAACCATCAAT
Source organism: Rhinogobio ventralis (assembly GCA_039654625.1). Lineage (NCBI taxonomy): Eukaryota > Metazoa > Chordata > Actinopteri > Cypriniformes > Gobionidae > Rhinogobio > Rhinogobio ventralis. Next base: position 22,308,052 of record CM077209.1, on the reverse strand, counting down.
GCCAACAAAGAACCTTCGTTTTTAAGAGTGTATGTTATTTTCATGCTGTTTCCATACTTTCTTCTCCTGCTGAAAAGACCATCACACGGTGCTTCTTAACTAGCATAACCACCTAAAAAGACAGTTTACCAGCTAGACCAGCACCCAACCAACATAAACCAGCCTGGACATTTATACAGGTCTAAGCTAGTCTTTTCAGCAGGAATATGTTGCATCTTTCTGTTTCAGTAAAAGGGAGATTCATAAAAGTCCCACTGTTATGTGACAAGGCATATGGGGGGTCAGAATGATGGTGGGGGATGCTGACGGTGTCACTTTCGCAGAGTAAATCTGCCATGTCCTCTTTTCACCGATCCAGAACTCTAGCGTAGTCCTGCAAACCGCAACCTCCTTCGCTCTTCAGATCGGCAAAGATCTGCGTGAAGAAATGTGGGTCTGCGTTGATGCGCAGCATCTTGGCACTGGTGACGTTGATAATGGCCAGACAACGGTCCCAGAATGCCTCTTTAGCCGCCTCCACCAGAAAAGGCTTGAGTGGGTATGAGATCTCGTTCCCCATATAGGAGTAGGACAGGTACAGACAGGTTAGCAGAATAGCTTGGAGCTCATGCTCTGAAGACACCACGTCACCATCCACCACGTCACGGCACAGCATGTACACAAACACCACATTGGCTGGGGTCACAAAGGCCTGGTCCTGCCAGCCCTGGAGCAAGAGTGAGCGGTCCACAGCCCGCAGCCACAGAACCGGATCTGCGGGGGAAAGGTGCTTGAGCCGATAGCAGCGGCCACACAGAAACTCGCCCAGGCAGCGAAGCAGCTCACTAGTCGAGGCCTGGACGATCACACGTTTGGGTGAGGAAGTGCATGTAGGCGCAATTGTCTTTACAGAGGAAATCTGCTGCGGTTTTCCGTAACCCAAGCCAAGGCCCAGGCCTAGACCCGCTGGACCCTCATAGCTAGTGAGATTGGCGCAGGAGAGAGACTTCTTTACATTTTCGTGGTTTAGGTGCAAGACCGGATCCTTTTGGTATATGTTATTGTTGTTGAGAGGAGCCCCAATGGCGCCCTGACCTCCAGGATAGGCTTTTTTGGACTCACCCCGCTTCTTGGTGGAGGCCACCAGTCTTTTCCAGGTGAGAGCGGGGAGGAAAATGGAATGGCCGCGTTTGATGTTGCGGTCCTTTTGAGTGTTCAGCGAGCGACTGCTCAGACTTGGGTAATGGCTTAGAGAACCGGACCGGTTGTCATAATAACCAGGTTTTCGAGGACCCGGCGAGAGGGATAGTACAGTGCCCATGACTCCACTGAGGTGGTCAAGCGACCATAAGTGGTTAATGTAGCTCAAAAATAAAGTGCTTGTGCCTCACTGTTTGAAAGCTGGAAGGTCAAGACTGGGCTGGTGAGGGGCATGGATGAGTTCCTGAGAAGATTATATGCAGAGCATTATAATAAATAAAGGACACATTTAAATGACAGATATAAATTCATGTAACAAAAAGAGAGAGAGAGAGAGAGAGAGAGAGAGAGAGAGAGAGAGAGAGAGAAGCCTTTGAAATGCAGTTTTGTGAAACTATTAAATTAAAAGTATTTTTTGCAACATTTACAGTACCAGTCAAACATTTGGAAACATTACTATTTTCAATGTTTTTGAAAGAAGTCTCTTATGCTCTGCATTTATTTGATCAAAAATACAGAAAAAAACTGTAATATTGTGAAATATTATTACAATTTAAAATAATGGTTTTCTATTTTAATATACTTTAAATTATAATTTATATATTTTTTATCTGATGCAAAGCTGAACAGTCTTCAGTGTCACATGATCCTTCAGAAATCATTCTAATATGCTGATTTATTATCAATGTTTGAAACAGTTGTGCTGCTTAATATTTTTTGGAACCTATAATACCTTTTTTTAGGATTCGTTGATGAATAAAGAGTTTAAAAGAACAGCATTTATTCAAAATAGAAATTTTGATTGATGATTTCTAAAGGATTATGTGACACTAAAGACTGGAGTAATGGCTGATGAAAATTCAGCTGTGCATCACAAAAATAAATTATATTTTAAAGTATATCAAAATAGAAAACCATTATTTTAAATTGTAATAATATTTCACAATATTACTGTTTTTCTGTATTTTTGATCAAATACATGCAGGCTTGATGAGCATAAGAGACTTAAAAATTAAAAATTGTAATGTTTCCAAACTTTTGACCAGTACTGTATATTGGTAATGTTTATGCAGTATATAATTATGCATCAGTTCTGATTATCAAACTTGATTGGCTTCTTTTGGAACTATTTACAATGACAGAGAAAAATACACAAACTTAATGACAATTTTTTTGTCAGAAATGCAAGTTACTTTATATTAATTCAAATCTAGTCAAATAAAATGTATTTGTATAGCATTTCACAATACTTGTTTTGAAGCAGCGTTACAGAAAAGCATGATGTTAATGCTTATAATATCTTAACATCTTTATGCCTTATAGTTGCATTTAGCAGATTAGAGAGATGGGTGATACATTTTGTGACAACACAAGCAATTAACTGGTCAAGATAATGCATGCCAATAAAGTTGGACATACACCTATACCAACTTTACATAAACAGCTGTATTTAAAAAGCTGTACAATAATATATATATATATATATTTATTTATTTTATTTTATTTATTTTTTTGCAATGAATAATAGTTAAGATTACTTAACCACTATTTATTTCTGTCACTGTTCTTGCCTTGTTAATTGATTTATTTTACCCAAAATGAAAGTTCTGTCGTCATTTACTCATCCTCATGTTGTTTCAAACTTTTCTCTTTATTTGTGGAAGACTGAAAAAGTAATGTTATGTACCGATGCATTCAAGACTCAAAAAAGAACATAAAAGCAGCATAAAAACATTGTAAACATTTCCAAAAAGTTATCCATGTGATGTGTGTTATATTTGGAGTCTTCTGAAGCAATGCAATAGTTTTAGTTTTAAAATAGTATTAAAGGATAGAAATTTGAAAAAATCTTGTAGGTCTCCTTAGTTGTCTCGCAATAATTTAAGAGAGAAGTATTATTTGAGTGAATGAATCATAAATGAGTCTGTTCTTTTCAATGGATCAGTTGACCAGTTCACAAAACTGATCTAAATGATTCATTCACAAATCCGACAGAACCGTCCGACTCACTGATGACTTAATCATCCAGTCGTAGCAGTTACAGCTCAATGAGGCAGGGGAATATTATCAGTAAGTATAATGACTTATATATGTGACCCTGGACCACAAAACCAGTCATAAGTCGCACGGGTATATTTGTGGCATATGGGTCAAAATTATTATTATTATTATATTATACATTAAAATTATACTATTATTTTCTTGCTATGGACTTCCTTTGGACAACTTTAAATGCGATTTTCTAAATATTTTGACTTTTTTGCACCCTCAGATTTCAGATTTTAAAACCATACATCAATGCAAAGCTTATTTATTCAGCTTTCAGATCTCAATTTTTAAAAAAATTACCCTTATGACTGGTTTTGTGGTCCAAGGTCACATATTTCACTCAGTTCCTCACACAAAGTATAGGCTAACTGTTTTGAATGGCATTAGAAGGGAAGTTGTTAATTTTATTAACAAATCCAGATTTCATCATTTTATTATTAGATAATTTTATAGTGTTTTTGTGTCCGCTTTGAAGCTTGAAATCTTGGCAGTCCACTTTCAATTGCATGAAAATAAGAGTCACATGAAACAACATGAGATAAACCAAAACCTACAAAATGTTCACATTCTCACTCAAATTGTATTTTTTTTTTATTTTTATGAAAAGTATATTAAATTATAAAAATAGAAACAAATAGCAGTGTTCTCAGATTGTTTGTATAGATTAGCCCTATACCGATTTTGTAGATATATTACTTAATTTATATATTAAGAACACCATATATATATGCTTTGTAGAGCTGCATTTGCATATGCTATTTTATTATATGTAGTGATAATAGCAACATTAAAGTAAAGTTATGGTAATTTGGCTTTATGCCTCTGTCATCAAGAAAGTTTAAATGACAGAAGAATTCCAACTCTGAGATATATTTTAATATATTATAGTTTTACATTAATAACAATGGCCATTGTACTATTTGGGTTATCATTAGGCTGCAGTGTTTTGCTCACCTGTTTGGAAGACATCGGTGGAGCGCATCAGTTCAACCCTGCGGCTTGACTGCGTCCTGCACATCACACACACGCGCTGAAACGCGCCGCACGCGCCTTCTGCATTAGTGTTTGCATTAAATCCTTCCTTCACGCAACTAAACCTGAAACTGACAACATAGTAAACTTAAGCGCGTCCAACAGGAGCTGTGCTCTGTGTCCGCTCCAGTTGGAAACAAAGTCATTCAGGTTCACTGATGTCGCTCCTGTTTAAATATGTCCGTTATCCAGAAATGCTGCTCGTGAAGTGTCCTCATTTGAATGCGAATGAATTTGAAGGAGAGGATTTACACCACATCAAACTTTCACGGCATTCCAGTTCCATCTCGTATGCACTTTGAACAAACAGCTGAGGAATCCGAGTAGCCTATATTGGGGCAATTACAGAAAATCCGCCAAAAATATATCATATATTTGCAAAGGCGCACTTGCGCATATAAGCATTTATATTAGAGCCTCCAGCCCTGGTGTTGACAGCAGAAGGAGTTTGTGCTCTGGTCCTCTCCTCTGTGCTGCACATCAGGCTGTCTGTTTTCAGCGGAGGCTCCTCCTCGCGACATGTGACGCACCGCTAATATCGTCCGATTGACTGACTGGCACACAACAGCTCTGTAGATACACATGAACACATGTAGAGCCCAATAGGTATAGGCTACATACAGAAATACAGCGGCCCCATACAGAATTTGGGCAGTCAAGTCACATGTACTAACGTTAGACTTTGACAATTTTTTTAATGGAATATTTTTTTTATAAATATTTATAAAGTATTATAAATGATTTATTTATGCACATAATAGTTTTTATTATTATTATTAATTATGTACCCTCGCAATCTTTAATCAAAATAACTTCCCCTCCACCTTTAATGGCGTGAGGGCGGGGCAATCTGTCACTCACATAAGATCCCAGCAATAGCAAATCACAATGATTCAAAGAGCCAATCAATTCCCGATGGACAAAATCAAATCTAACTCTTTTTTTTTTTTTTTCTTGTTCGAGAAGCCGTTTCACTCATATGTCATAACAGGGAAGAAATGACTATTGCAACATCCGTTTCATGTCGACTTTATGTTGTTGTTGTTTTTTTACTTTCTGTTAATAAAAAAATCACAAACGTATCACAAACAAGCCATTAAAATGAATATACAAATTAATCAGCACAACTATTTTCAACGTTGATAATAAAAAAAATTCAGCATCAGCATATTAGAATGAATTCTGAAGGATCATGTGACTAAAGACTGGAGTAATGATGCTGAAAATTAAATAAAAAATTAATAATAACAATAATATTTAACAATATTATTAATTTCACAATTTGTATATATATATATATATATATATATATATATATATATATATATATATATATATATATACATACACACTGATCAGACATAACATTGTGATGGCTAGACAACTGGGTCAGAGCATCTCCAAAACTGCAGCTCTTGTGGGGTGTTCCCGGTCTGCAGTGGTCAGTATCTATCAAAAGTGGTCCAAGGAAGGAACAGTGGTGAACCGGCGACAGGGTCATGGGCAGTCTGTTCTGATGGGAAACTTTGGGTCCTGCCATCCATGTGGATGTTACTTTGACGCGTACCACCTACCTAAGCATTGTTGCAGACCATGAACTCATTTTCATGGAAATGGTATTCCCTGGTGCCTGTGGCCTCTTTCAGCAGGATAATGCGCCCTGCCACAAAGCAAAAATGGTTCAGGAATGGTTTGAGGAGCAGTTTGAGGTGTTGACTTGGCCTCTAAATTCCCCAGATCTCGATCCAATCGAGCATCTGTGGGATGTGCTGAACAAAAAAGTCAGATCCATGGAGGCCTCACCTCACAACTTACAGGACTTACAGGATCTGCTTCTAACATCTTGGTGCCAGATACCACAGGACACCTTCAGGGGTCTAGTGGAGTCAATGCCTCGACGGGTCAGGGCTGTTTTGGCAACAAAAGGGGGACCAACACAATATTAGGACTGGTTATATGGTCATAATGTTATGCCTGATTGGTGTATATACATATATATTGGGAACGGTACATACAGACACACACACACATACCCGCAAAACGTTACACCCACTAAAGCTGAAATACAAGACCCATTTAGCATATAACCTATAGTATCATAATTAATTGAAAGGCATGTTACAATTGTACGATTTTCATAAAGTTTACAAATATCTCAATGTAGAATCTTTCTAAGGTTTAGTGTCTTCCGGCATGGAGAGAACAATTGCCCCTTGTTGAGTAATAACAGCATAACATGGAGCTGATAAGATCACACAAGAACTTTGTTGTATTTGCTAAACCATTTGTAATCAAGTGATATAACAAAGTGTTCCTCAGAAAGAGTGAGATAGAATTCATGAGAAATCAAGCTAACAGGTGCCCAGCATGAGTGGTTTTTGCCAGAGTGGACATTTTCACCATTCAGCAAACAAATAATTCTTTGTGGTTGTTGTTGCACATGCTTCCCCTTTTGCCTAAGAAGGATTTATGACTAGGTTCAGCACATGGCAGTTCATGTATTTGCTTCAGATCAGTGTGTTATACACTAAAGGGGCAAGAAATGTGCAGTTTGCAATGATAAAGGAGCTGTGAAGAAATCTCTCTGACTTCCTCTTGTTGTCTTTTTTAGTCCTCATACTGTACCTGTTGTCATGCCATTTCACTTTCTGTTGGTGTTGGATCGACAGAATGCATAAGAGAGATACTATTGTTGTAAAAAAAAAAAAAAAGAACAAGAAAAAAAAAGTGCTTAATTGTATTGAATGTGTACTTTGTTGTGCTTTTAAGAATTTTGGTGTGTTGACTAACATACTGTAAAGCAGTACTTAATTACAATTTTAACATTCAACATTATTCAATGTTCCATTTAAAGTTAATATATTTTAAATGTACTAAAATTCAACATCATCCTTACAAATGTGTACAAATATCTCTAAATACATGACAGACTACACGTTTCAGAAGAAATTACATATCCATTTATCCATATTTCAAAAACAATCAAATTAGGAATTTTCATATAAAGATGTACTTTAATAAGTCCAACTTAATTATGTCAAAAAGCACTCTAAAGAACATATAACTGCACTTAAAGGGATAGTTCACCCAAAAATGAAAACCCTCAAGTTGTTGTAAACCTGTATGAGTTCTGTTGAACACAAAAGAAGATATTTTGAAGAATGATGTTAACCAGACAGTTGACGTAGCCATTGACTTCCATAGTAGGAAAAAAAAATACTATGAAAGTCAATGGCTACGTCAACTGTCTGGTTATCAATTCTTCAAAATATCTTCTTTTGTGTTTGGCAGAAGAAAGAAACTCATACAAGTAGGGTGAGTAAATGACGACTTGGTAATGGGGTGATAAATAGAGTAACTTTGGAAACGGAGCTATTGCGATTACAGTCCTTCAACACTAAAGCACATTTGAGTAAGACACTGACTGATAGTGGCCATTAATAGTGACTTGTGACCACTGAGTTTGCAATCTCAAAGACAGTGAAATCAAAGAGGTAACAAACTGACAGAGATTTGTTTGTTTTCTACATTGTTGTATTCTACTCAGGTATATGCTGCTCTCTAGTGGTCAAATGCAAGAAAGCCTAAACGTCTATAGACTGACTTGGATTTGAACTCCACTGGTGGTAGACCCTGCTTTCTCTTCTGTGGGAAGTTACAGCAGTCTGCCTTAGAAATGTTCCTCCATACCAGATCACCAGCAACCGCATTCCTAGGATGGCTTGTTTTTCATTGTGACAAGTGCCCATAATTTGATGCAGCTATGCCAGGGGATGACACCCTGAGGAAAGGAGATTATTTATAAAGGGCTAATGGGAAAGGGCTTTCAAGAACCAGCTGAGACCATGAGATATTGTAATTAATTCCTGCGGAGACCATAACAAAAACTTCTTAATTTATATCAAGAACAGGAAGTTCTTATGTGCAAATATTGTATAGAAGTTTCAGATTTCAGAAACTCTGAATCAGTGATGCTGTGTGATATTGAAGTAATATGTCTCTATCATAGTTTTCACTCCTGCAGATTATTAGTCATGACAGGATAATTCCAAGGCATGGTGGTAGCTAAAGATGAAGGTTTCGGTTTTTGCTGATTTTTTTGAAAGTTTTGGATAACAAAGGTAGTGAATTCAGCATTTAAACTAAAGATAACCGTGGAAATGCATAACTTATTTTAGATTGTCATAATGGTTCTTATTTAAAAGTTAAACATTTACATATTAACTTTTGTGAATGATTAAGGGTTCTTGTAATGAATTAATATATTCAATATAGTTGGACTGCTTAGGTGGAGGCAGGGATGGTTCTCTGTCTATCTATGATCGAACTGCTACACAAGCTTAAACAAAACAAAGCAATGACATTAAAACAAAAACTACTCCGCTGACTTTTCTAAACCAAATTAATAATGAACAGACATGTTTCAAGACATGCTTTGAGACTGTAAAACCTACAGAAAATGATAGTTTGAAAGACTGGGAACAAAGGAAAGTTGTTAATTGTTTCTTTGCTTCCATTTTTTGGGGATCATTTCAATTGACATTGATTAGAGATGGTTGTAAGTTATTCTTAGTAATATTTATAAAACCGAGAATGAGAAATAAAGAGTGAAATAGGGTATTTTATATACATATTACACTACTTACAAAATACAACCCCAAGAACAAGGGATAGGAATTCTTTAACATCAACATTTATGTTAGTTTGTTATTTTGGCCAGGAACTGGAGGAGTTCAGGTACCGAATGAGTCCAGGCACTGGTGAAGATTATTTTTTCCTTTCTCAGATGACCGGGGTTCATTTTTAAATGCATATAGATGTTAAATGACACATAGTATGCAGGGACATACCATGGGCCGGGATATTTTTATTTTATTTTTTTCAGTGTTGTTTTTCTGTTTGTTTGTTTTTTGTTTCTTTGTCTGCTGTTTCTTCTCCTCACTATTGCTCCACTAGGTGGCCAACTGCTGGGGTGACGGTGTGGAACTGACTGCCGTAGTTCCAGCGGAGGGACTAAAGACTAAAATTGTATTGTTTATTATATTATTTTCCTGTATTATTATTTTTTATTAATATTCATAATCATTTGTCTGTACATGTGTGCTGAGGAGATGTACAGTAGTACAGCAGGCCTATTCTATATAAGGAAAGGAATGTTTTCCACTGCATAAGTACCAAGGATGTATACACTAAAAGACAGTTGTTTTTATGGAAAGTGGATTGTGCCACGCGTAAGCATGATGTATAAGTTTATTATATTAGCATAAATGATCATAAACCAACATGTTTCTACCTTATAAGGGAATCATAGGTTCTTCCTTAGAGATATCATGTCCAGTTTTAGTATACTGCCAACGGAAGATAGCAGAAGACAGCAGGATAGGCAGACACAGGGAATCGGAGAGGGAGGATTGAGGATGGAGCAAGGGAGAGGGTAGAGGAACCAAGGAATGGAGAAACACACACAACTGGCATGATACTATAACTTTTCTCTACTATATCTCATATATAAAAATAATAAAAGAGATCTCTTGGCACAATAACTGGCGTCTGGTCCCGTGATTCAACCATACCGGGGGACAAAGCTCAATCAACATTATTGTATATAAACAATCTTTTATTTTTTATATATATATTTGATGTAGTGTAATCCCAATTCCTTTTAGTTGTTATCTATTGGATGTCTTGTTATAGTTGTAAATGTTTGTGTCTTTGTCTAATAAAAAAAATAGAATAAAAAAAGCAGCGCAGGTCTGTTTTCAACTAGCGCGCCACTGTCAGGCACTTCCGGTATATGTCAGATACATCAGAGATGCTGTACAGATATTGTATGTTCAAACTTAACAACAGTTTGAAACAAAGATATGTTTTGCAAAATAAATAAGCAAGAAAAAAAAGTGAAGAAATTCAAATTAATTAAAGAATCCTGAAACAAGAACAAATGAAAAAACCCATATGATTTTACTAATGAAGGAATGGATAATGACGTTCATCGTGTATTTACAATGATCATAAGCACCATCTTTCTCAGTGTGTCTGAACAGATTATTTAAGTTATTAACAGTTTAATTTATCTGCGGTGTCATGTGCCGATTCGACTGAAATAACGGAGGTAGAAGCGTTAGGAACAATATGGTAATAAAAAAACATTATATGAATAAAATGAAACTTCAAAACTTTCTGTGATTGAGTTTTCTAATTGACGGTGTTCTGAAATATTCGGTGACACTGGGCGGAGCTGACATGTCATGAGTTTCCTGTTTTGGGTTAAAGCGCCATTGAACATATTAGTGCATTGTGTATTCTGACACCCTAACTTCGAGCAATTTGAGCTACAGCTCATCTGTTTGATCGGACCACACGGGCCAGCCTTTGCTCCCAACGTGCATCAATGAGCCTTGGCCATTCATTCCTTGGACCTGATAGATACTGACCACTGCAGACCGGGAACACCCCACACACTATGTGCCCCTTTTTCATAATCCGGGACAGTTTATTTTTAAAACTGGGACACTCATTCAGAAAAGCCTATATCTCTGTAATTTATGCAGTTGAAGCCTGTTTGACTAAAAGTGAGAGAGCATGTGAATGAGTGAAAAAGAAGAAAAAAGGACATTAAAATAACATTGCAGTATGTTCTATGCTATTGAGATGCCTGAACAATATGAAATTTAGAAGTTCTATAAAAAATCTTTTTTATGAATGCTAAGTATTGAATAAATGTATGTAGGGGAAAACCTAGATGCTTATTCATTTGAAACATTTAAATGATTGTCTCAAAATGGCCAAAACATTGTCTCCTACTCCCACTTGTTTGAATTTGTATTTTTTAATAGCCTACAGTATGTACGTCATAAGCATACAGTAATCAGAAATAAGAAACATTTACACTCCTAACATTAGCCATAGTTTTTTTCTCTTTGTTCCTGTCTCAGTGACATGAGACAGGAGTCAAACGGCAACCCAGTTAGAATATAGAAATGACTAGATAGAGCGAAAAATGTTCCTCATAACCCAGTATCTCAGATTAACCTCATTCAGCCTATGTGATCAAGTTTCTCTTTTATTGGTTGAAAATCTAATAGGGAAAGAACCCTTGCTTGAGTTTTGCATTTTAAAAAAAACTCTTGCTAGTATTTCAAGAACATTTTTTACAGGGGCAAATGTAATATTTTAATAACCAAACACTGAAGAACACATACTGGTTGATCTGAATTGTGATTTAAAAAAAATTTCCTATATATGGTGGTTATGGCCCTGTGTGAGTGTATTTAGAGGTAAATCCTAAAGCTGCCATGAATGACTAAATATTCTTATATTACATGCATGTTACGTTTGATCTGTGTTTGAGTTTAGTTTGAGTTGGATTTTGAGTTTTGCACTGTTTTCTGTTCTGTTTCCTGTGTTCTCATTTGTTTCTATGGTGAGTCATTGTTTGGTTGATTCTCTGCACCTGTTTCTCATTTCTTTTAATTGGTCTGCCTGTGTATTTAAATCCCTGTGTTTGACACATTCTTTGTCAGATTTATCTGTTTACCACGTTTTTGTTTCCTGGTACTCTGAGAAGTGTTTATTCTGGGTTTTGTTTTCATTAAACTGCTTGGAAATAGATCCAGCCTTTTATTTTAATTTTTGCTGCATCCACTGCGTGACAGAAAAAGGCAAAAGCCAGGCAGCATCTTTTATCACAGGCTTCTAAATACGGAGTTTCTATTTACTAGTGATAGGCGAGGCATATATGAGAAAAATAAAAGAAGATTATCATAGAATGACAAGTTGAAGTGCCTGTGAACCGGGAATTAATACAAAATGAACATTTAAATATTGAATCGTAATTTCAAATTATGATTTATTCTTATCAAATAAGCGAAAGACACTTAAAACTGCGCAAGAGGTGCGCGCTATTTGAATCAGAATACGAAGCAATCACGGGGTTGTGTGTGAAAACGAAGCTTCGGACATCAAAGATCATTATGGCAAAACGAATCAAGCTCCGATACAGTGCTTCACTGTGAGATGTTTTGTTTTTTTGATACAAGCTTTGAAGCCTCAGTGTCGAACTTCACATCACTAGTATTTACACTAAGTTCAAATAGCCTAGCTTTTTGTTAGAGGCTATTTACACTAACGTCTGGCTGGGCCAGACAAAATTACAGAAGACACAGAATTGTCAAGAGAAGCAATAGAATAGTAGGGTAAGGCATGTGGCAGAAAGTTTTGTTGCAAACCGACCTGAGTTTGAATCAACCTTTTGCCGTACTCGCTCTACTCCCTTTTCCCATCACATATCAGATCAGAAAGGCATTTATTTTCTTTAAAAATGAAGAAAATATTTGAATTTGAAATAGCATATCGCTATATGCAGCTATTAGAAAAGATTGAGCGATATTTCAAATATTCATGTAAAATAAAAATTAACTCCAGTAAAAATGTTATGAGAATAATTTAGAAAAAAATAATAAAAAAATCTTAATGTTATATCATACAGAGAGACAAACCAATTATTTTGATAGAATATTTAGAAGTCAGCAGTATTTAGCTATCGCTATTTGCACTTTGTGTAAGCCGCGGATTCTAAATATTCTATCAAAATAACTGGTTTGTCTTTCTGTATGATATAACATTAATATTTCTTTTTTTTCTAAATTATTCTCATAACATTTTTACTGGAGTTCATTTTTATTTTACATGAATATTTGAAATATCGCTCAATGTCTACACCTTGACCCTTGACAGTCTTTAATCAATATAATATCAATGAGTGTAGGTTGAGAGGACAAACATTCAGATGTTACATTTTGTGACAGCATCCATTTAGGAACCAGAACCCTGTGCCAACCAACACCCATCAATATTAGATGAATACACTGAATAGCATGACTAAAGTGCATAAATCATAACAGTACAGGTGTCTGACTTATTCTGTTAATATGTCAGAAGTGTTAAACGCTAGATCTGTGAATTTGTTTAGCTTATTGCTGGCGTGCCCTCGTCTTGCTTATACTGCCATGGCTTCCAGTGTCACACCAAGCCAATTACCAAATGGCTTATATCTGGGATAAATCATAAAAATACACCTGTTATGCATTTTTGTAAATGCCCTTATTCATTTTCTTCACTAAATTCTTGCAGCACACTGAATGACATGTACATAGTAGAGCCCTGTCCAGGGTGCTGAAATTAACAAAATAACCTCACAATCACAGCCTCTCTGGATGCAAAACAGGATAGGGAAAAAACACGAGAAATGCACCAAATCACTGAATTTATTAACACATTATGGGGTTTTATAATGAAACTACTGTGTCCATTTTAAATGTATGTAAATGTAGTTTAACTTTATCAGGATATTTTTATTAGCAATGTTTGCAAGCTGCCAAATTCAGAGTCAACTTATTTAGTTATATTTATTTCCTGTATTCATTTACAACCTTATTAATTGCTTTTTTTTTTGCTTTTAAATCTTTAGGACATTTATTCCATTAGCTTTGTATTTTAAGGTTTGCTGATTCCCATCCAAATAGCACACAAATACCACACTCATATTTCAAGCATACATGATGGTGCACAATGCAAACTTGTGCAGTGTAGTATATAATTTTGATTGACAACATTTCTACCCTTCAAAATTTCACAAGATAAAAAAACTAATTTAATTATGATCTCTTCCTACCTCTCTGAACACACACATATACACAAACACAAAGGTTGACATGATGAGGGGATGCAGCCTAAGGCTTATGTCCTCAGATTCATCTGCTTTTGGTACAGCATAAAGTCATCTGGTATGGAATCTGTGCAAAATACCAGGAGAAAAAAGTCACTCTGAGACTAAAATACTATATGAAATAAAATAACTACATGTTACTTACCATTGCATCTATAGCCGAGATTAGACCATATGACGTTCTCCTGGGAGAAGCAGAAGACGCCCAACCGCCCTCCTCTCATAGTGGTGTCTATCACAACTCCTGAATCGGCCACCAGGGCTGTACCTTCATACAATCTTAATCTGTACCATAAATATAGAGAATCTTGTCAGACTCTACAAAACTAAATATTTCAATAGTAAGAGATATACTTGTGTGAGTCCTCATTCATAGAAAAATGTTTTATGTATGTCTTAAAGTTAAATCAGATTAGCTCTCACCTTATGTAGCCCACCTGTGGGCGGTGAGTGAGGTGCCATCGATAGGATGTTCTGTCCTTCCAACCCACATTTCTTGGGTCCTTCCAAAGCAAAGTAACTTCCCCTGGTGTGTCTCCTGTGTGCCACAGGGCATTACGCAGATACTCGCCAGGGCCTGTACGAGACTTCACTGCCTGGAAGAGTGAGGTAAAAAGAGACATTTCTGAGTAATGTTAGTAAAATACATTTAAACATGAATATATACACTACTGGTCAAAAGTGGAAAGTCAGTGAGATTTTAAAAAGAAATGAATACTTTTAATCAGTGAGGCACAAATTAAGCAGCACAACTGTTTTCAACATTTATAATAATAAATGTTTCTAGAGCAGCAAATCAGCATATTAGAATGATTTCAGAAGGATCATGTGACACTGAAGACTGGAGTAATGATGCTGATGCTGAAATTCAGCTTTGCCATCACAGGCATAAATTACATTTTAAAATATATTTAGATAGAAAACAGTTATTTTAAATTGTAATAATATTTCACAATAGTAATATTTTTTACTGTATTTTTGATCAAATAAATGCAGCCTTGGTGAGCATAAGAGATGTGAATCAGGCCTACATTATGTCCCAAATCCATTCTCTCCTCTCTCCCTCCACATTCCTTTCTCACATTCTTGAATTTTTGTGTATTCAATGCTTTATTTATCTGCCACAATAATGTACTACATTTGCTTCGCTTTTCTCAGCACATATTCACATTCAATTAATTAATTAATCTGCATATTAGGTTCCTTAAATAAGTATAGTTCTTTTTTTATTAAGTATACATAAGTAAAGTTCAAGTATATTTTGAAGTATACTTTGTTAATTATACTAATATCAAAGTAATTGTAGTATACTTGTAAGTGTACTATTTCAATACTACTTGGGACTAAATTGGCCCACTTAGTGTATAAAGGTGTACTTTTAAGTATACTTTCAGTGTAACAGCAGTAAACTTTAAGTGCACAACTAGTTTACAACTGCAATTTTATTTGTACTGAAACTATATACTACAAGTGAACTTATAGGTATATCAATAGTTTACTAGTTAAATACTTGTAGCACAGTAGTTTTATACTGCAAGTATACTTGTATCTTTAAGTGAACTTAACATCATACTTATAGTTTACTATTTATATATTATTTTTGCACTTTATGTATAGTACTATGTTTCTATTTATGTATTCATTTTTATACTTAAAATATACTTTTCACTGTACATTAAGTAGATTTGAAGTAAATTCCTATGTACACTACCAGTGGACAAAAATTCACATACTCAGAATTAGGGACATATCTGTTTTCTTTATAAATCAGTATTTTCAAACAATCCAAGGTTTATAAGAGGTGCATAATTCAGTTGCATACTTTGATCAATTGACAGCCCTAATTTTAATGCATATTTTAAATTTACTTTACCTTAAGCTGTAGTCCAGGCTGAGCTGAGGCTTTAAAGGGTAAATTCTGCCAATAGGTTTGTTCTGTCTGTTTCCACATCACCACATAGAAGCTGGAAGAGTCCTGATATCCAAAGATGAAGCCCATGTAATCATCATCAGTGGCCGTGTTTACATGGATCGTGCCCTCAAAATCAACACCATTAAATGCTGTGTAACCTAAATAAAATATAAAGAGGTTAATAGTCGTTGAGACACAGATGTCTATCAATCTGTTGGAAGTCAAGTAAATTAACTGTAAAAGTCACAAAACACCAATTTTAAGTGTGATTTTAAGTTAAGTACTTACCCACAGCCAAACCAGGGTCGCTATTCATGGTCTGCACAATCTCCATTCCCTAAAAAAAACGCCAAAGTTGTTTTTATAATACTTCAAAGACTTTGTTTACAATGAGCATAACAATATAGGAAAAGCTCAGAGACTAGCTGATCAAATAAAAGCCATTTGTAATTAATGATTACCTTATTTAGTACCAGCCAATTGGGGTCAATCTGAGCATCTCCTTCAGGGTCGAGAATGACTGTCTGGAACGCCCTGAAATCTGTCATAGTGACCTCAGCACTTTCAGGGCATGCATCCAACAAGTCATTCACCTTATCATTGTCGAAGTCTGTCTCACACATGTCACCAACTCCATTGGCTGACAATAGAGAAGGTACAAAACAAATATGTTAATTTCTAGACTGGGTCAATAAGACAATATATAGTATATATGTGACAGGTATCTTTGGAAAAGAATACTAGTATACTGGTTACTGCATAATATTTTTATAATCTGAAAAGTCTGTGAAACAGCACGTTATGTTTCACAATGTTATACTATATATATATATGATACTATATTGTTGTCACATAATCTCATTACTTCAGTTTAGTTTAGTTCAGTGAGTGTTGGTCCAGATATCATCTCAGAAATAAAAAGTTGTTATTTTGCAGTTTTATTCAAATTTTGT
The DNA here is from genome assembly GCA_039654625.1 of Rhinogobio ventralis. NCBI lineage: Eukaryota > Metazoa > Chordata > Actinopteri > Cypriniformes > Gobionidae > Rhinogobio > Rhinogobio ventralis. Next base: position 22,291,200 of record CM077209.1, on the reverse strand, counting down.
GTAAAATGTCCAACTCCAATAAAACATCATAACCTCAGTAAGTCAGAGTCAAGAAAATATGTTTAAAGTTGTGATATTACTTTGAGTTCCTTTGTCACACTGGAAATAGAAAGCCAAGTCGAATGCATTGCATTGTGGGATACAGTGTTTCTTGCAATGTGCCTTGTTACTGCACAATCTGGCAAATATAGTAGGCCATATACTGTAAATTGTATATATACTGCAGAAACAGTAAATGTAGTATGCTTTTCCAAAATACAGAATTAAGAATCAGACCATCAGTGTCTTTTTGACTGGGGTTGGGAACAAGTCTGCAGTTATCTGGGCCAGGAGGGAGGATATCTGGAATTCCATCATTATCATCATCATCATCACACTCATCCCCAATGCCATCATTATCTGAGTCCAGCTGAGAACTGTTTGGCACTTCAGGACAGTTATCCCTCGTGTCCTGATATCCATCACCATCCCTACACACAGAGAATCATTTTCAGTAGTTATATAAACACTGAATAAGCAGATTTAGCTGAGTAATTAATTACACCACAAAGAAATTGAAACTGACTTTATTATTACTATCTGACAAGTATTACACTTTAAGAGAACTGTAAAAATAATTTTACCTGTTCTTGGGTAAAATAAACATTTATCAACACAAGTACTTACATGTCCTTGTTTGTATCACACACATCTCCCACCAAATCATTGTCCATATCTGACTGCAAAAAAGCAAAATATGAGAATTAATTAATTGCATTCATACTTGAAAAGCAGGGTGGCTATAGCCCCTGCTCCTTTGCCTTCAGTGGATCAAGTGCCACTATTTGTTCACAAAATCTAACTATTTCATTTTATTTATTATTTATATGACTCTTTAATAATTATGGAAGAAATGTTAATACATTCAACTAATGTCATTCAAGTGTCATTCTAGGTTAACAGCAGTTAACCATAACATGAGCTACTGCTTCTGCAGTTATCAACAGTTCTGAAGTAGTGATGGGTCGATCATGTTCATTTTGAATCTACATATTTTTTAGGAATATGATACAAGTTTGCTTAAGTAGTCATGTTGTGAAATTTGGCTATTGAAATTTAAGCAATTATTTTCTCAGGTAACCTTAAAAAACTGGGGTGCCTCAAGGTTCAGTGCTTGGACCTCTACTCTTCTCGATATACACAACCTCACTGGGAACTATCATAAAAGCACACTCCTATTATTCTACACAAATGATAGACAGTTTTACGTCATTCTGGCCTGATGTCCCCAATATCTCAGGTGTATCTCTGCCAGGCATCTCAACCTGGATGAAAAACTTTCAGCTTCATCTCTGGATGGTACTCCCTCTTCCCTTCCCTTTACCATTAAATTGATCTCTTTTTCTAACCTGCAAAGGATCGTTGACCTCAGGACAGCTGTCACACGCGTCACCCACACCATCTCCGTCTCGGTCTGTCTGCATGGGATTGGGTATCTTAGGACAGTTATCCAACACGTTAGGGATGCCTGAAAAGAGAATACAGTGGTGAGAATAGATGATGTGGTACAATGCTGTAAAACCACAGAACAGTTAAAAGTTAGTAGGCCAGTACCATCTCCATCAATATCATTGTCGCAGATATCTCCTTTGCCATTGCCATCCGTATCAAGTTGATCTCCATTGGGAACGTTAGGGCAGTTGTCGCAAGCGTCGCCATAAGAATCGGTGTCAGAGTTCTGCTGGTCCTTATTGGGCACCAGGCGACAGTTGTCCTAGAAACATGCAAAATTAGAATAGCTACTGCTTAGGATCTGTCCCACAGACAATTTGTTTCAAAATAATAAAAAAAAAAACATCAGGACATCAGCCCATATGAATACGGTGTGGTATCCAATTATTTCTCAATATTTCAACAATTCTTAGCCACTTGATCAGAAACCTCAACATTTTTAATTCCATCTCCATCTGCATCCTCGTCACATTGATCACCAATCCCATCTCCATCTGTATCTTCTTGCCCAGAGTTTGGGGTATTCGCACAGTTATCCTGCACAGAGATATTCAAATTATTAATATATATATTATACAAAAAGCATGATTAAGAAATCACAACAGAGATGAAAATAACTGATGACAATTTTTCTTTAGAAAAACATATAAGTAGAAAACTATTCAAAGGGTTGTATACAATGAATTGGACAAAAGTGGCACATTCAATACAGTTGTGGCTCTTTTTTAGCGCTAAAACCTCATCTTAGGTGCTATTTGGACTGGTGTTGTGATGCAACATACATGTTAAATTAAGTAATAGTCTGATGGCCAATGTAATTTTGTTTAAACAAGATTTTGTACACTTTGTATCAATCAAGATGGTAGTAATTCATAATTGATGAAGATTGATATAACCAGTATTTCTATATTTTTAAAGAGCTGATTCAGGTGCCTGGATTGAGTCATGCTGATCTGGCCTGTGCAATACGGCGTGAAAATTTTGTTCAGCACAAATGTTTGTCTGTTGATGCATAATTCCTTTAGTGAACTGGCTGATAAAACAAAGGCAGATGTGCAATTAAAAGAACTAACAGTGGGTGCGATTTGTTCTTAGTGAATGAGTATATACCGCTCTGCAGTGTTTGTCATTGTCAATGCATGGAAGTGGCTCATCAGGGTAACCATCAATGTCTGTGTCTGGACCACAAATGTTTCCATTACCTGCCCAGCCAACGTTACACTGCAAGACACAAAATGGAGAGAAGGATCAGCCGTTTGGACAATTCTGGCTTTAAAAATGTGTTGTCTCACTTAAGAGCTGCATGTGCTTTAATTACAAATTAAGATTTTAGATTCAAAATTTCCAGGTAGGAAAACGAGTTTCTAGATTCTCACCAAGCAGGAAATGTCACTATTGCGGCCCATCGCACATTGTGCATTTACATCACATGTGTTATAGCCCAGAGTTTCACACGTCCTCCTTGCAAAACAGCCTGCAGTCTGATTACCCACAAATCCTGCTTTACACTGGCCACACTTGAACGATCCCTATGAAAAGAGAACAGTCAGTTTGGTAGTGGTACGTTCGTGTTTCATCACTTATGGCTGCTCTGTTTGACTTGCCAATTCTGGTATTAATTTGTTTAAAGTGCAAATTTTGACAGTTTACTCACCACTGTATTTATACAGACTGAGTTGGGCACACAGGCACTGGAGTGCTCAGCACACTCATCAATATCAACACACTCCTGAAAAAATAAACAATATTCACACAGTGAAAGCCTGTTCACACCAAGAACAAAGTTAAAAGCTCAATGAAATTAAAAATGCTAAAGTCTGAATAGGCCATATCTTTGCATTGTTGTTAATCTCACTATTGTTGATTAATTTGATTTTTGACACATTTTTACCTGCTTGTGGCTCTTGGCAAACTCAAAACCAACCCCCCTGAGTGTTGTACCGGTAAATCCTATGGGACAGGACTCACAGGTGAAGCCTTTAGCTGTGTTCACACACAACTCTGCAGAGAAACAGGGCTGAGCAGAACACTATAACAAATTGAAAGAAAAAAGCAAAGTATGGTGAAAAAGGGACTTATGTTATAACTGTAACTTCCATTTCCTGCTGCAGCACAAAGTCTCAATATGCTGCTTGCTTACTGGCCCACTTCAAGAGGACCAACCCCCATGTCTCTATAGTATTCTGGTCTCTAGATACCCTTGTGAAAAAGAACTGTGCTTAACTGTATGTACATGTAGTATATTTCAATTAATAAAAGAATATATATATATATATATGTGTGTTTAGTCATCAATATTATGTTTAGTCATGTTTAGTTTCATGGTGTTTTGGTTTTGTTTTTCCTGTTCCCAGTCAATGTTAGTTTCTATGGTTGCTAATTAAGTTATACACCTGTTCCCTGTTCTGTTGATTATCCTCTCTTGTGTATTTAAGCCCTCAGTTCTCCCAGTTCTTTATTCGGTGTCGCTGTTTTACGCGGTTGTGCTACATTCTTATAGCCTGACGTCATCATACTCAGATTCTAGTCAGAATATGAGTCTGATACTGCTCCATTGGGCTGTGATTATGGGGCGTTTCAACCGAAACAGGAAAGAAAATGCCTCTGCACTCAATTGGATAGACCTACAACCAATCAGAACAATAGAGTAAGTGACGTATGTTGAGCAACGCATAGTTTTCAACAGAACTCAACTGCATGCACACTGGAAGAAGTAGAAGAAGAGTGTAAACAATCTTTGCCGGTGTTGTAAAAAGATTTTAAGGATACACGGAGTACTTACCAACACGATGATAATTTTTGAGAGAAATAGTAAAGGCGAATGCATATACGAACAAGTTCTCCCAAGCGCTCTTTGGTGACGTGGATTATTACGTTACTGTTGATCATTTGTCCATCATCGTATAAAGCCCGCCCTGACAATTTGATTGGTCCGAAAAGCTCTGGTTCGAGCATAGTTGCTCCACAATGGATCACGTCCATTGTTAACAATGTTGTGGGTGGGGCTAAGTTCGGCTGGCATCCAGGCTGACATTCTTATTCATGTTATGTCCTTTGTTTTCCTGGTGGATTTATTAAAGACTGGTTTTGATTATACTCTTCGTCATTGTGCGGTTATTGCAACCACAGCTGACAGAACACTGAACAGAAAAAGAAGACATGGATTTACCAGCTGTCTGCCTGCTCTGTTTGGAGCAGGAAAATCATACCCTCGAGGACCACATGAGTGACTTTTTAAATCTAGCGTACTTTACGCACTTTCCAGATCACTCCCTGTGCATGTTTTTTCAGACCAACCAAAATGAGAGAACTAAGGCACGCCTGCCAGGAGATAGTTCTCGAGAGACATTTTTGCCAAATTTGTGGAGTGGAAGCTGGCTAATAACAATTTGCTGTTGACTGTCTGCCTCACGGATGAGCCAGAGTTGACGTTTGAGCCCAACTTGCCCCAAAGCCCGAGCCCAACAGAAAGTCTGACCAGGTGCGTGAGCCGGCAACACTGTCCGTCCCAGTGGGTGTCCTCGTGAAGTACGAGGGCATGGATTGGAGCTCCGCCCATACTCCCGCTGCTGAGGGTGAGCTGTGCCTGACCACTGTAAATGTTTGTGAGGAATTAGAAGAGGTTATTCCCCAAAGCCTCCAGCTCCGCCTTGGCACATGGATCCCCTCACCTTCCGGGAGGGGGGTGTTATGTCAGAGTTATGTTTAGCTTCATGGTTTTGGTTTTGTTTTCCCTGTTCCCATTTTGCCTGTGTTCCCGGTCACTGTTAATTTCCATGGTTGTTAATTAAGTTACACACCTGTTCCCTGTTCTGTTGATTATCCTCCCTTGTGTATATTATTTCCATAATAAGTACTAATAGTAATAAAAGTAATAAGTGTACTTCTTTTTCACAAGTGTATGACTTGGGTATTTTTGGAGCAATATAAAATATACCATATATTATATTATATATAGAAAATATACTATATAAATATAGAAATACTTAAAGGTGCAATAGGTGATTCTCTACAGAATTTCTTTTTTGTTATGCTGGTTGAAAGTCTTGTTATATCCTGATAGCAATCATTATGTTAAGTGGTCTAAATGTATTTTTATAAATATATATCGTCTGTGGAAGGTGTAGGACCATAAAATGTTCGTTCAACGGCGATTTGCAGGGAGCGTGGGATCATATGCTTTCAATGCTAGCAGGCTAAAGTTAGCATTTCCCAGATCACTGATTGCACCTTTAATTTATGCCTTAGCAAACACTAATAATAATAATAAACTATGCAATCTTTGCAGAAACCTCATCAATGTCCTGGCAGTGTGTTCCGTTGCCTGTCATGCCCTCTGGGCAGGGGCCACATTGGTATCCTGGGTACGTCATACTCTCCATGCAGCTTACGCCGTTATAGCAGGGGTTAGGATGACACCGTGACTGAGGCTCATGGAATCCTGATAAACAGATAGAGAGCAAAATACAAATTACCTCTATCCACCTTATTTTTCATGAAAAAGCAGGCACAGCCATTTGTAAATTGAATGTGTCTGGCTTCTGGTGTCATCCGCTTCCAGTTATTATTAGCTGTACAAAACAGATTTTTATGCTGTTTGATATTGCAGACTGGTATTTCGTACCATATTATTTTAATGTACTGTCATAATTATAAACAAATAATTTTACCATTTACTGCACTTTGATATTTTTCTCGTTATTTCCCTATAATGGCTAATGAATTGGACTCTCGTACATTGACAGAAAACAGCTTAATTCTGTGTTGCAAAATAAGGTGGATAGATACCATGACAATCTTCAGACATGTTTATCAAAACCTGTCATTATCCTGTTCCTGCTTTTTCTCCATCACTCACCACACACTTGACATTCAAGGATGGTGTTTCTGATGAGAGACATCTCTTTAGTCTGAAAACACAGAAAAGCAGAGAGAATTTCATTTGATAAAATCCCATGTCCCAATTAAAAACAGAAGTGTGCAATACAATACCTGTTCTCTGATATCCTCTCTCAGCTCTCCCATGATCTGGTTAAAGATTATCAGCTGTCCAATCAGAGCTTTGGTGTGATCCCCTGGCCATATGAGAGGGTCTTTTTATTATACAGAAAAGCAGTATAGGCATGGAGATAATTCAGTTGTGATAGTATATTCACATGATTTGATGATATTTGATATTTACCAAGGATGGCGTTAATGTCACTGGCTACTGTAAAGAAACAGCATCAAAATTTTATATAAAAAAACGGTTCTTGTTCTAAAACAATAATATACATACAAATATTTTTAATGTTGTGTTTTATTTAAAAATGTGTTATGTGTAATGTTTTTTAAAAAAAATTATAAAAATGTTATGCATATATCTTATGATCACAAAATTACAGTAAAAAGAGTAAAGCTGTGAAATTGTATTACAATTTAAATATTTTAAAATGTAATTTATTCCTGTGTTGTCAAATCTGAATTTTCAGCTTAATATTATCAGTTAAAACAGTTGTGCTGCTTAGTTGTGCTGCTTAAAATAAATTTTTTCAGGATTCTTTGATGAATAGAACATTTACAGTTGTGGTCAGAATTATTGGCACCCCTGGTAAATATGATCAAAGATGGCTGTAAAAATAAATCTGCATTGTTTATCCTTTTTATCTATCATTCAAAAAATTCACAAAAAACTAACCTTTCATTGAAGTAAAATAATTGACAGTCGGGGGAAAATCACATTATGAAATAAATGCTTTTCTCCAAAACACGTTGGCCACAATTATTGGCACCCCTAGAATTTTAAAATATCTCTGAAGTATATTCCCACACCAGGGTGACTAGGAACATGAAATTATCTAGCTATGACGTCTTGTTTCACAGGAGTATAAATATGAGGAAACACAAAGGCCAAATTCCCTTAATCATCCATCACAATGAGTAAAGCCAAAGAATAGTGCAGCAAAGATTATTGAGCTTCACAAAATAAAAGTAGGAAAATAGCTAAACCATTTCCACCATCAGGGCAATAATTAAGAAGTTCCAATCAACTAAAGATGTTACGAATCTGCCTGGAAGAGGACGTGTGTCTATATCGTCCTAATGCACGGTTAGGAGGAGAGTTTGAGTGGCCAAAGACTCTCCAAGGATCACAGATGGAGAATTGCAGAAATTAGTCTTGGGGTCAGAAAGCCTAAAAAAAAAAAAAATCAAACAACCCCTACATCACCACATGTTGTTTGGAAGGGTTTAAAAAAAAATCCTTCCTGCTCATCCAGAAACAAACTCCAACATATTCAGTTGTCAGACACGACTGGAAATACAAAAAAGGGACCTGGTTCTGTGGTCAGATGAAACTATAAAAAGAGCTTTTTGGCAGCAAACCAACCAGATGGATTTGGTGCAAACAGGGTTAAAAAGTACCCCATGCCTACAGTTAAAAATATAGCTGGATCTTTAATGTTGTGGGCCAATTTTTTTGCTGGAGGTCCTGGACATCTTGTTCAGATACATGGTATCATGGATTCTAGCAAATACCAACAGATAAAAAAAATCAAAACCTGACGGCCTCTGCTAGAAATCTTATAATGGGCCGTGGTTGGATCTTCCATCAGGACAACGATCCAAAACAAACATCAAAATCAACACACAAATGTGTCACTGAGCACAAAAGCTTCTGCCATGACCATCCCAGTCCCCTGACCTGAACCCTATAGAAAATGAGTGGGGTGAACTGAAGAGAAGAAGCACCAATATGGAACTGGGAATATGAAGGATCTGGAGAGATTCTGTATGGAGGAATGGTCTCTGATCTCTTGTCAGGTGTTCCTCAAACTCATCAGGCAATATAGGAGAAAAATCAGAGCTGTTATCTTGGCAAAAGGAGGTTACAAAAAGTATTTAATAAAAAGGTGCCAATAATTGTGGCCAACGTGTTTTGGAGAAAAGCATTTATTTCTAAATGTGATTTACCCCCCACTTTCAATTCTTTTACTTCAAATGTGATTTTTTTAAATAAAAGATCAAAAGGATAAACAATGCAGATTTATTTTTACAGCCCTCTTTGATCATATTTACCAGGGGTGCCAATAATTCTGACCACAACTGTAAAATAATTCAGCATTTATTTTTAAATCATAACATATTACAATTATAAACATAAATTATAACTTTACTGACACTTTTGATCAAGTTTAAGCATCCTTGCTAAATAAAAGTATTAATTTCTTTAAAAAAAACGAAACAAAAACTTTTGAACAGTAGTGTATATCACATTATCTACATTTCAAGATAATCATCTTTTTAAATCAATTAAATCAATCCTTTTTAAAAAGATCATGAATTTATATAATATATATATAAATCATTTTTGCAATTTGCAAACAGCGAGGACGTTTTCTGTGTGTGGAGCCTACCTGGTGGCAGAAAAGGACAGTTTTGCAGTAGCGGTCTATTCTAAGCCACAGAATAAAATAATACAAAAGGTAATTTCAAGTTTATATCACAATTCTGAGAATAAAAATCTAAATTACGAGATATAAACTTTTTTCCTCAGAATTATAATAAAGTCAGTTTAGTGAGAAAAAAAAAAAAGTATGTTTATGTTATCCATGTAAAATGTTATAGGTTCATAATAAGATTTTATGCTTTAACTGTAGGGCCAATACATTATTTCCAATATAAACTGTATATGTAAAAATTATGTAGACTTATTCCTGCTTTAATAGTAGACTAATCATTTCATCAGTCCAGTCTGTGGTTTGCAACATAAATGTATTTGTTTAGCTTTAAAGAACATCTTCAATGACGGTATTCTATAAAAATTTTATTTTTGTATTCCGATTCTGACATCTAAAAGGCACAGTTTTTATTCTGTGGATTTTGCCAGTTTTCCTCCACTTGTTACCACTGTTTTTCTGCCACCACAAAGCCACGCAGCTGCAAGTGATCTAATTGTGACATCTGCTCCCAAATGGTCCATCTATGGGCATAATTTCTGCGTAGCCACAAGAGGGCAGTATGATGACATGACAATAGAATACTAGCCTACTGCTTATGGTATACTGTGCAGTATGTACTGTATACTGCCTACTATTCAAAAATATGTGAAAAACATTATAGTATGTATTGATAAAGGTCTGACAAACAGTAACATGCTATAGTGCTGTCACATGATATAGGTGGTTATATTATTTATAGTTAATTTGTCACACTGGAAATGAAAGAATGAATTGAGTGCATTGTTGGACATAGTGCTGCATGCTCTGCTGTAAATTACATATTTTTCAAGATGTCTTGTAGCCTACTAGTAACCACATAGTTAAAGTTCCTCTGATGCTGTAAGAAGTCCTTACCTGCATTGTTTATAGCTGAATCTCCTTGAAATGGACAGTCAATGAGGAGACCAGCTGTAGCCAGAGAGCCACCGAGAGCCAGTTTGACAGACTCTACTGAGCCCTAAAATATATACAGTACATATATATAAAACATACTCATTACTAGCATATTTACACATATCCTTATCCCTCTTCTTCCAGACTTCACTGTTTAACTCACTGACCTTCACTCCTGTGCACACAGGAAAATGTCTAAAATATTTATCAGAGACGTATTTAAATCACTTAAAAAGTACAAAACACACAATTTGAAATATAATTTATGCATTAAAAAGCAAAAAAAAGACACTATAAGTGTAATCCATATATGAATCAAGCGGTTTAACCTAAGTCTTCTGAAGATGTATATATGAATAAAAGCCTAAATTAAATCTGTTCATCATATAAAGCGATTATGTCTCTTCAGAAGACAATTCGGTAACACTTTCTATGAAGACCATGCTTATAAATAAGCATAAATGGAGCTATAATTCATTATAAGTAAGCATTACTATTTTATAAATATATTTATAAAGAATCATTAAGACCTATACTGCATTAGAAGAACAGTTATAGTTACATTTATATTATTTTTATAATTACTTATAAGTCATGCATTTGCTTTTTCAATGTGCATACTCATAAATCAGTGTATAATGGATTATAAGTATTAGTAGTATCAGTATTAGTATTAGTATTGGTTCCATGAATGTATTTAAGATGCAACCTCCATTGCTATAATGTTATTATATTATAGTTACAATGACTTTTTAGTAATTCATATTTATTTCTGTCAAATAAGTTAATATATTGTTATTAATAGTTGTGTTGTGTTCTTATTAATACTTATTGTGAGTAATAATACAGTTACTAATCTCTATAAATGCATGGCTTTAAGTAAAGTGAAAACATAGGATGCAATTTTCCTAAAGCAAATGTTAAGAAATCTCGAAGATGTGCTCATTATACATTTTAAGTTGTTTATTTGTAAATGTAACTAATTAACAATAATTGCTTTAATAAAATAATGGGGGGAAAAAACAGTTGAAAAAATTTATCTTTTTTTTATGTTACATACTAGCAAAACACTGCAACATATATAATAATTTTATAGTATAATTCCAAACTGCTATAAGCAATGCCATGCACATGGCTGAGGAGATATAGATTTAACAAATCAAAATTACCATTCATGTAAACATTAGCCATTAAAAACATAATTGATAACTAATTGGTACAGTAAACAAGTCTCTGGAACTATTTTATATTTGATAATTTATAAATCAGTGTATAATGGATTATGAGTATGCACATTGAAAAAGCAAATGCATGACTTATAAGTAATTATAAAAAAATAATATAAATGAAACTATAACTGTTCTTATAATGCAGTATAGGTCTTAATGAGTCTATACATTTATTTATAGAATATTAATACTTACTTATAAATAAGTATAAATGGGGCTATAATTCATTATAAGTATGGTCTTCATAGAAAGTGTTACCAACAATTCATATAGATTATCTTTAAAATGTCATTGAACATTTGGAAACATCTGAGTTTTGGTTGCGTGGATTTGGAGGGACAGAAAAACAGAAAAAATATCTTCATTTGTGTTTCGAATATGAAAAAAGTCTTATGGGTTTGGAACAATATGCGGGTGAATAAATGACAAAATTACATGTTACAAGTTTGCTGAACAGTTACTTGATTCACACTGACTGCAACACAACGACAAAAATGTTCATTAATTGTTGACCTAAATGAATCACCTGTATCCTGGCATAAGACTTCTGTCCGGTGCGAACATCCACAGATGTTGCCTCTAATGGAAGCCCGACAAAGGAAGGGAGGCCCTGAGCAGAGTCGACTAAACGGCAGTTTACATAAAGCTCTATGTTTATGTGACTCCGTCTTAGTCCACCCATTCTGAGAATAAGTGACTGAGTGCGTCCCTCAGCGAGGAGAGGATTTTGTAAATTGACAACATGAGCTTTGCCATCAGAGCGCAAGTATCGCACCAGTACTGAGGAGAGAAATGAGAATTGATCTTTCCAAAGACAGGAATCATAAACAAAGACTTCCTTAAACTACTGAGAACCTATAGAAACACAAATGGCATTTGGGGGAAAGTTTGCAAAGGTATTTGGAAAAAGCACTTACATTTGTTGATCTTGCCTACAGCAGAAATCTCAAGGTACTTCTTGTTGTCCTCCTTATCATAGAGACCGAACAAAACGCCGCCGAGTTTGGCTGGCAACATGAAGGTGGAGGTGATGTACAGATCTTCCACTGTCTGCAGAGCTCCATACAGATTCTCTATAGCTGCAGCTGTCTGACGTGCATCACGGAGCTCCAAAATATTTATCACTGAGAGAAAGAAAAAACATTATTTTTCACATATTTTACATTGTAGCGGTCTCAATCAGTTCCCAAGCTCGTGAATCAGTATATCGTGTACACTAATTCGGGCACTGGTAAGGACAGTAAAGGACGCTGGTTCACTACATATTGGGACACTGATGACTCCATTTCTGGCGACATGACAACGTCCTCATTATACAACATCACTACTGGTATTTATGAACAACTGATATCTGTCTGACATTACTTGTAATGTTATTTAAAGTACATTATGATAAATACTTTGCTTGTTACATATACGTGCAACATTTCAACCTTAAATAAATTATGTTAGCTAGATTGTGTTCATTACCTGTGTAATGATGTATGTTTATGCTGAAATATAATAAAATAATGGTTTCTATTTTTTAAAACATATATTGCGTGTCGTTATAGTGAGTTGGCTCACATGATTTAAGTTTCTCGCTTCAGAACTTCCGTTAAGGGAACATAGTGAGCATCAATGCATCCTGAGTTTTGCGGTGCATTGTGGGACTTTTTAGGGAGCGAACGTTTCAGTGCACTGGAAGGATTCTGCGATTGAGACAGCCCTTAAAATGCCGACTCCCTGATCAGTGCCCTGACTTCTGAACTAGGGAGCTGATTGAGACGCACCCCTTGAGTCTATCAGTAACGCTCTGTTAGTCCGTTTAGTTTCTGCCTCTATGAAGCCCCTCTTTCCGAAAAGCACAATGTGCTCTTATTGGTCGGCTGGACCAGTATGTTGTGATTGGTCATAGCATGTTTCGAAATGTCACACCCCTTACCAGAACCGCGACTTTCAACACCCAACCCTGCATCCCAATGTTCATACTATCCATCCTAAATAATGTGTGAGATTAGAATAAGTGTGTTCCAAAGCATAGTATTTTGAAAAGTGTATGTCAAAAGTCCCTGGATGGTCTACTATTTCCGGTAGATTTTCGAAGTGTGGATCCGTTGTGCTTTGGATGAGGATTCGGTTCAGAACTACACACACAAGTAAAATGTGTTAATTAAAAAACTACAAAACATGGCGGATATGCACAGTTTAGATAAATGTTTGATTGACTAATAAGCAAAGTTTAACCTGATAAAAAATATTTATTTAATGTTAATTTCATCTGCAATAACAATGTGGACTTTTAAATGCATCACCATTTAGAGAGTTATCTGCATGAGAGACCCACCGCGAATGCAGATCAACGTGCTACTGCATTTCTTTGTGATACGGAGGGAAATGAAATGAAATGTGGAGGATTTTAACTGTGACAATATATGACTGACAGGGCAGTTTACGGTGACAGGATGCATGTAACAAAGAGACTGTTAAAACACAATTACATGACGTGATAGTAGTCCCAAAGCTTGTCTACTTGTTTTGCTACACACTCAAAAGTATGTACTTTTTCTTCACAAAAAAAAAAAAATACTTTTAGGGCATAGTATAAGTAGACATACAGTCTATGTCGCTTTGACTGTCAGGTAGAAGTCTGCTGTGGAACTCGCAGGGCTTGTGGGCTCGGAAAAAAGTGTGCATCGAGAGCGCATATCAGTTTCACCCTTCTGAAACCTAAAATGACAAATGGGACACCCTACGGTCTTGTGAAGACACACGCACGCTGCAATAACTGTAAGTTCACAAGACCGCAAGTGCACATGAGGTGTGCCATTTGGGACAGGGCCACACTATGCAACTCAACCAGGCCTTGCCCTTTTTTTTTGTGTGTGCCTTGGGCAGAAATTATAATGAGCTTCGGCTCCCTTACACCTGAGGAATTGTTTTGAAAACTTCCAATGTGGAGAAACGGCGACCGGAATGATTCGCCCACAGGGCTCGCAAAATGTCTTTATCAAACAAACACAATAACAAACACACACGTGCGAACGCACCAACAAGCCAGTTCCTGCATCAGCAAAACTTCACCTCAGACAAATCAGCATGATCAAAACCTCCACGATTGTATTTTTCCTTCAAATTACCAGTCAAGTGAGTGAACAACGCACATCAAAAAGCAATGTTATTTTCACTATTTAAGAGTGCGAGCCCTGGCCCATACATGTCCAAGTCTGATCCCGAATCGCAGGACAATGAACCAACAACACCTCAAACACAAAGGATACTCCAGCCTGTGACAGCGTGGAAGTTATGTTTAGTTAGACACGTACATAATCAGTAGATATCAAACGTAACAATGCAATACTATCCCATATAAAAAACATGTTTTACTCACATAATTGTGTTGCATCACTCCTGTCAGATCCAGAAGCCACTACAGCATAATTGTTTTATTTCATCCTGTCTGCAAATCCAGTCTCTTGTTTACAAACGAATCCACAGTGAATGTTTCAATGTTTGAAACATGCCATCAACTTTATTACTTGGAGGTTCGATCCGGTTTAGCTCCACGTAGGCCTATGTTATTTATCAAACATGTCGTGTGCGAGTCGGTGAGCGGGGCTACAGAATTAGGCACTGGTCTTGAGGCGGCGTTTCACTGCTCTCTGATGTCACAGGTAAGAACATTTGCAAATCGATCGTTTGATGAGCTAGCTGTCAATAAAAGCTTTTCTTTGACTAACAAGGAAGTTTTCAGCTCTGAAACTTACAGGATATTTTTATATTACAATGACCTTTTATATATCAAAAGCTCAAGGGAAAGTTGATTTCTCAATTCATGGCCCCTTTAAATTATGAATATTGTGACGTGCATGCTTCCGAAAGAAAACGCAAGACTACAATCGAGGCATTTCAGAGTGTTCAGAAACAGTGATTACAGATACAGAGAATAACTCCCTTTGGAGTGGACTTTGTAACTTTTCATTCCTTTTTTATGCTCAGACAGCAACAATACAAACTAAAGAAAGTTGAAAATGTAAAAAAGCATAATAGGTCCTCTTTAATGTACGTTTGAATAAATCTGTCATGAAAACAGCCACCCTTTAAATGTTTATATTTCAAGAACGAATTGGAATAGAAACAATATATCATTAATTAATTACATCACTTAAAGTGTTTATTACTAATAAATTATTAAACGGTAAAAATTAAATAAATGTAAATGAAAAAAAATTGTATTGCATTTACAATCCTGTGAAAACAGGGGGTGCTGCAGCTCCCCTACTTCCCACGCCTCACATTTCATCTTCTAGACAAATGTAAACACAAAGAGCTTTTTATGATAGTAAATTTTAATCTTAAATTTAGTTAATATTTAATCCTACAGTCATGTCATATAATTCTGACCCCAACTTTTGCCACAAACTGAAATGAAGTTGGTTCTGTCTCTCAGATTTGACCTATGGTCTTGGTCCTTAATTTCCTCTTCTCTATAATTCCACTGGTGTAAATGCTCTTCGATGAAAAGAGGAACTTTCTTTTTTTACTTTATTGTTTTATGAATATTTTCTCTGCATAAACATCCTTCAGGCAATTATTGATTGTTCAACTAATTAGGTTTTGTAAATAATTACATTTAAATGCATTTAGCAGACACTTTTATCCAAAGCAGAATGTGCAATAACAAATAATCTAGTTTTTTTTTAACAATGTGCCACAAAGACAATAACAATATAATAAAGAGTTAATTTCTATAGTCAGAGTTTGTACTGGGTAACAGCTTCCACTAATTTGCATATTATCTCATTGTTTGGGGGCATTGTCCGAGCACTAGGACTGGGTCACTAAGGGGGAAGCATTAAGTGAGACCATAAAGAACGGTTTTGAATTAGGAACTAACGGTTTAACAGTGCAACTAACCAGCTGAACGCTTTATTTCACAAAGAACGTGAAAGAACAGAGTTTAATAGCACTGGACGTGCACCATCACTTGAAATTTTCACAGTAAAATCAGTAGGGGGGGGGGGGGGGGGGGGACAGCAGCTAATTCCAATGGAAGAAAATAAAACCCAAACAAAAAAGTGTTTATATTACATTTTAAGATGTACTGTATGATCTAAATAAAAGCCCACCTTTAATTTCAGATGATTCGGAGAAGTGGCCAAACGCAACGTACAGGACAAGTAGGTTTGGCACAATTTTCCTCAACTCCATCCTCTTAAAGTCCAGCAAATATTGTTCGATAAAACGATTCGAATATATATCAGTTTAAAGACCTGTTTCCCAAAGACACGAATAGCTCAAAGCGTCCAAGGTCTTCATAAACCCGGTGACCGGAGAGTCGTTGTGACCTGAACGGCCCGGGGTTCAAAGTGTCTGAGCGGGTGAGTCTGAATCCGCGGGTCCTC
The DNA here is from genome assembly GCA_039654625.1 of Rhinogobio ventralis. Classification (NCBI taxonomy): domain Eukaryota; kingdom Metazoa; phylum Chordata; class Actinopteri; order Cypriniformes; family Gobionidae; genus Rhinogobio; species Rhinogobio ventralis. The sequence continues at coordinate 22,274,724 of CM077209.1, read as the reverse complement.
TGAGACTCTGCAGCGCTCAACACTTTCTATCCCAAATGAGAAACAGAAGTTGAGCTGCAGGCGACGGCAGGGGGAGAGATAACGAGCCTTGTCAATCAACTTAGAAAGTATTTATTGCAGGTCTCTCCCGCTGCGACTTCAGCTTACCGCACTGAGCTCCTCTCAGACTATTGAATTTCACCGTGCAAAATATCTGTGAAAGTTTTTATTTCGGTGAACTAAAAATAGATATTTTGAGTTTGGGTTTAAGACATGAAGCATATAGGTGACAGAATTTTTGATAATTTTGAGGGCGGAATCCGAAGCTCACTTCGCTTGTCTTAATTTAAAAAAAAAAAAACTTGTTTATTTGAGATGACATAAGGCCTGTTTTAGTGTGTTGTCAATAGTGTCCTAACGTAAACTAACGGAAAACGCTAGTGTTAGCTCACTGTTGCTATGGTTACCTCCTCAGGTTTGTTTGTTTGGCGCCAAAATACACGCCTTTACTAACATGTAAACACAAACAATTTAGCCTACATGTTAGTTTAGTATAGAGGGTATGCACGTGACGTCACCGTCAGCTGGAGTGACTGTGGTTAAGCCCCACTGAGTGGCAAAAAGACTGAGAGAGGCAGCATTGGTTTACAGCGTGAGTGCAGCGAAAACATACAAAACAAGGCCCGGCACCAAATAGGGGTTGAGGGGAGGCTTGGCCACGGACCCCATGGACATCCCTGTGCCCCCCTCCGGACTGAAGGAGACAGACTTGATAATTGCGTTTAATTATCTCACTAAACCACTGCCACCTGTTGCTGCTTCTGCTACTGATTGCTATTAGAGGGAAAGGCTGCCCAATTTTCTTCGTAATAATCGCATATAATTAGTGAAAAAGAGTAGGCAAAAGATCCAGTGCGTATCTGTCTTTGCGCTCATCAAATGAATCAATTCCCAACGTGTTTTCCCTTCGGTGAGTAATGTAGCCAATCACAGACATGTTTTATGATTTCTAAAACGCAATGGCCAATCACAGGTGTTGAAGTTAGAATCCACTCACCGCTCGAGTTGTTGTCCAGCGGGGTTTGGGTCTATGTGTGATGGTTCATTAGTCTGACGGTTGTCGCCATTAAAGACGTGTTAACCAGCTCCTCGTGTCTGTAATTCATTGTGTTTTATCCAAACACTGGCGCAGTGCTAAGAGTTCTGCACGCGCGCTAATCCTCTCTCAAATGTGGATATTATGTAAATAAGAGATTAATTGTGTCGTCAGCTTCACTGATTAATATAACGGGACTGTGTGAGATTGCGTTCATTGAATGCGTGACAGCTTTCAGTGATTATAAAGGGAACGCTGCGCGCTGTCTAGGTGATATAAAAAAAATTAATAGGCCTATAATATATTCAGAATTTGAATAAAACTTTTGTTTTCCATTCTTGACAAGCGGACACAAGCTTCGAGCCATATCCGCATACATGAGGGATTCACTCTCTAAATTACTGACAGTGATAAATATTTGTATAAGGGCTCATATAAATGTCAGGAAAACATCCTGGCTGCATGTCCATGGATCATTGGTAATTTGTAAAGAACACTATATCGAGCCCAACCTTTAGTTTAAACTAATAATCGTTTGTTTTACTCGCGTTTTCTCCAACTCCAGTCACGCAGCAGCTCTTCTGCCACTCAGTCCCGGCGAGAAAATGGCGTCGATGCATATAACCTCTATTAAAACGTATTTTAAAAGATAGGGGCCCAATGCAAGTGTTGCCAACTTAGCGACTTTGTCGCTATATTTAGCGACTTTTCAGACCCCTTTAGCGATTTTTATTTTTATTAAAGCGACTAGCGACAAATCTAGCGACTTTCTGGACAAACGTCAGTTACTTTACAAATGTTGGCAGTACTGTCCTGCGAGCGCGAGGTCTTGCTTCCCCCTTCCGTCACACCTCTCTCTGCGTCTACCCTGTTCAGTGAATGGCTGAGAGGAGCAGCAGCGCAGCAGCTGACAGCCGTGAATGAGCCAGCTGCACACAGTGTTGCCATGGATTTATCACTTATCTGCTTCCTTTGTTTTATATTTAAAGAATTTAGTTTGACCCGTTATGATTTCCATTCTTCTCTTGTGCTTATCACTTATATTACTCAGTATCACAGTACGACGTGATGATGTCACGAATATGCTAATTGATGTATGGCGTCATCTAGCGACTTTTTGGGCAGGCTTTAGCTACTTGCCTTGGAAAATAATTGGCAACACTAAATGCAATAAACGGTACAATGGGTCCAGAAAACCGAACAACTCCACTGCATTTTAAGATTCACAAACCTTTTATCTTCGGGTATGATGTTGTCACGTAAAATGACTGCGTCATTTCATTGTATAACAACAGATTTGTCACATCTGGACAAATTATTCCAAGGCCCATTTCAGAACTAACCTTTTTCAAAATGGATATGAACACAGGTGTCCTATTAGAGTCACTACAAGTAGTCCGTCACATTAACAATATAAACATGTTCTGAAATGTAAGAACACGTTATCTTTAAAACACATGCCACTACATGACAACAATGTACTAAAAAAATGGAAAAGTTTTTCCTTTGCGTTTTTCCGCACACAAAATCACACCTAGACTGAACACGTAATACACGTGCATGACGTCACCTTTTTCACAATTTTGCGTTTTTGTAGTTTACAATGGAGACGATAACATTAGGCTATCGTTTTCAAAAACTTGCACTTTGAAACCCGTTTTATAATGTTTGTGTTTTCAGAACCCTAAAACACAGTTGTTGTGTACATGAACGGCTAAAATGCATAAAAAATTCACCGTTTTTAGTTGAAAGTGTCATGTAAACGGCCCCTAACATTCTATTATCTGTGGAATACAACTTCAGTCACGTCAAAAATAGTTTCAAACACAAACCCATGGCACTAAGCGTGACCGTGGTTGACCCAGTATTTCTACCAACATTTTAAACACTCTCACATTACATAAAACACAAACACATCAAAACCCATGGGAAGTAGGAGGCAGCAGTTTTCCACTAAATCTTAAACTTGATGGTAAACAGCAGCATAGTTGGAACAAGGATACTGTAAGAATTTTGATTTTGATTGTGAAGATATGTTTGAAGATAAAACAAATGATAAAAGTTAAACACAGGCAAGCTGTGTAAACAACCATCTAAATTCTGTCTACACACTGATGACTTGATACTTGTTCATAATGCTAAAATAATTTAGAAGACAATAGCCTTCAAACTGTGTACTTTGCTGTTATAACCATTAAACGCTGCTTCAGAGTACATCTATGTTGATTATTTATGGACTAGCAAAATACAGAAAATGCACAGCAGCCTATGTCCTAAACAAAACATTGTGTCATTAAATGTGGAATCCTGTCATGATTACACGTTTGCACCAGTGACTGACAGTAAAATTGTTTTGTAGGAAGGTTTAACCCTGTGAGGTACATGACCCCACTGTGCTTTGGGTTTCCGGTGAGAGATTAGGATGGAGAAGACCAGCTGTATAATGGCCACAGACTCCAACTTACTGCAATGTTTGGCAAGAAATAATAAAGTTCTCGTCAGCAGTTCTCTGGAGAGCTCTAAAATCTGGTTGATTTATAAAGCTTTGCATCTTGAGTGGTCAAAGAGCTCCAAGATGGTTGGTTTAAGATAAGAAGTCTCTGACAAGTTTACTCTGCAATGTGATGGAAACATTAATAGTTTGACAGTATGTTTAGTCTGCAGGACAGCATTATAGGTCACGTCACCAAATTAATGTAATATTTAAAGTTTGTGAAGTATAACAGTGCAGCTGTTAATGTTAACAGCTTTTCTTCTGTATATCTAATTTTGGAGCTAGAAACATTGGTTTCCATGATGATGTATATATGTCCAGTATACAAGCATGAATACAGATTGCAAAATCAAAGCATGGAGCGATTTGCTCATATTAGTGCGTTTTCATTCACAATACACTGATAACTCCCAACAATCAGTTTATTGAATTAACCTGTTACTGTTTACATGCAAACAATAACCCTGTGTAACAGAGACCTGCTAGTAAAAGCTGCGTGGGTAAACCTCACTCCCCTGATATCAAAAGGCACACTAGCAACAGACACTACAGACTGCAGTGTTTAGTGCCCTTGTTAACATGCCCGCCTCACATGCCAGAAACGCTGGTTACAATCTTGCTCGGAGAGGGGCGAATAGAATGGAGGGGTTTCATTGGTGCCATGTCCCGGATGGGAGAGAGGTTTAGGGGAGTGAGTGTAACAGAGGCCGGCTAGTAAGAGCTGTCCGCAGGTAAACCTTACTCCCCTGATCTCAAGAGGCACACTAGCGACAGATGCTAGAGGCTGCAGTCTTTAGCATCCTTGTTAACGCACCGACCTCCCATGCTAGAAACACTGGTTCAGATCTTGCTCGGTAAACCTAATCATTCGTATATCGGACTCTGAGTATTCCATTTGTTATGTGAGATATGAGGTTTACTTTGGATGCATTAGATGAGAAGACATTTGTATAATTTCTTGGGACAGGAAGAGTCTGAGTTTACAATATAGTTCCTCCTCCCCTACCTTGATACGCCCGATCGGTCTGGATGTCCTTAAATACGCAGTAAGGACACTTTCCTGTTACATATCACATATGCGCACTTGAATAGGCTGACAGAACCCGGTTCATGTTTACATGCTGGGCGAAATCAAGGTAAGGGGCAAAAATCGATCTATGTCGATCAGTTTATACTTAAGCCATTTATAACCTTATTCCGATAAAGGAAAATGGGTAAAACACTTTACATGACCACATGCATTGTCGGCTTATTAAACATAGTAAGGTTAAGAACGCAAATGTAAATTTGCTTAATATTTCCCAGGTTAAGCGTTTTTTGAAGTGGCATGTTTACTTGAATGCAGACCAGGAGATAAAACTGTGAGATATCGTTTAATGACCTGAAAATCAAGTTAAGATCGTTTGTTAAGACCTGACAAAATTACAGATCACCGAAGAATAATAACTATTCAAGTAACAATTATATTAACAATAATAAAAATAAAAGGAAAAGCACCAATATGGGGCTCACTTGAGGCTACATGAAGTAAGCAATTCTGGCAGAGCGCACTCGTGCATACTGGGACATTAAAAAGAACTGAGGTAATGTTGTGTGCAGCTCCGCTCTGAATGGCAGGTTAGCTAGAATGTGCTTATCCCTAGTGGCACCCATCCCACGTTTCCTTTTGCATTTAGTCCTCGTCTTCTTCATTCTCATCATCATGGCTAGAGTTCTTCAGCTGTGGCCGCTCACGCTTGATCGTAACAATCCCAGTGAGGATGGCGTAACCAAGCATGGATCCCACCGCGAACAAAACAGAAAGAATCTGGTTGCGGCGCTTGTGGGGCTCATTGTCGTAGTCGCTGCTATCAGGCTGAACATGAATCTTACGACCTGGTGCCTCTGAAAAAGGGGAAGGTAAAGTTTAATTTGGTTAGTTTTAGCAAAATGGTTAAGGGTTATTTGAGTCCTCTTTAACTGAACCAAACTCTGAAACCTTTAAATGGACCAAAACGTGAACAGAAATAAAAAGAACCCAGTTCTCTTTGCATTTACACTATCAGAGGTCATAAAAGGAGGCTCAGATCTACTTTTACTTCATTAAGTTTACTTTTCATTCACATCAATGTCTTTTTAGAACCTTATAAATAAAAAAAATTATTATGATTAGTAATAATAATAAAGAATTACATTAAAGGGTTAGTTCACCAAAAAATTAAAATTAGCCCATGATTTACTCACCCTCAAGTCATCCTAGGTGTATATGACATTATTCTTTTAGACAAATACAATCGGAGTTATATAAAAAAAGTCCTGGCTAATCCAAGCATTATAAATGGTAGTGAATATGACGGACTTTTATGGACTTCAAAAACGATGCAACAATTCACTGCCATTTATAATGCTTGGATTAGCCAGGACTTTTTTAATATAACTCCGATTTTATTAGTCTGAAAGAAGAATGTTATATACACCTAGGATGACTTGAGGGTGAGTAAATCAAAATCTTTGTAACACAATATAATACAACAATATCCACCTCGTGTATCAGAGGGGAAGTAGAGTACTAGGATGTTGGAGCAGTACTGCTGCAGGTTGTTCAGAGAGTTGAGGTGCTGCTGGAGCTTTCCATTAGGCAATTTGATCTTCAACAGCGGAGCCAGGTGTGCAAACACATATGCATCCAGCGATGAGGGACTGGAAGCACATGAAATATCATGGTCACATCTGCACACTCTCACACAAACACATACATACACAAATTATGCAATTACACACAATTGGTGTTGCTTACGAGTCTCCAAAGAAGAATTTTTGTGACCCCAGTCTCTGTGATAGGAGGGTCATGCATTCAAATGCATCACGATAAAGCTGCAGAGCAGAAACACAAACAAAAATTAAGTTGATCAATCAAAACTTCTGCCAAATTTTTTTTTGTTGTAAAAAGGACATCTCATCTGTCTTTGCTCATAAATCAAAATTAATTACACACTCTTTTCCATAGAAAAGAAAAACATAATTTACCACTTTATTTACAAAATATAAATTTCAAATGCATGTTCAGACATTGACTACTATCTACTCTCACGTCAACAGCATGCATGCGTCTTGGTGCTTTAATGAACACACATGGGAGATCATTTTATGATGACTTTACTACCTTTCTGGGGCTTGAAAGTGGTAGTCTAGCTCTTAGTGAAAAGCTCTCAGATTTCATTAAAAAGATCTTTATTTGTGTTCCTAATAGAAACGAAAGTCTTACAGGTTTGGAACAACATGAGAGAGAGTAATTAATGACTGAATTTTCTCTTTGGGTGAACTATCCCATAAAATTTTTTTTTACCTTACTGATCCCAAAGTTTAGAACAGTAGTGTAGATTCATTGTATTGTTTTTTGTATATGTAGATTGTATGTAGAATGTATTGATTGTATTGTTTTTCATGTCATACCTTTCTTTCTAACATTTCCTTCCTTATAAAAGTGTATGACATCAAGATTTTAAAATTAAATCTTCAGTGTTTGTTCTTCCCCTCTCACCTCTTTCTCCAGCTGTTCACCGGGCTCCAGGACTGGGTCTCCCCTCACAAGTCTCAACTTCTCCAGCTGCTGGCTGTGCATGCGGTTGGGTAGCAGGAAGTTGAGAGGGAAGGGGATGTTTTCTGCATACCAGCCCCGTGTAACATCCACATAGTTTTTCGAATCTATCCACAGTGTGTAGACCTACCCAGACAGAAACATATGAAATTTCACAGAACTCCAATTAGGTTCCACTAAGACTGTAAATGTCTCTTTTACGGTTTTAAAAACGAAAACAGGATGTGCGGCACATCAGTAAACATGATGGATGTCTGCAGGGGGGGACAGTCAAAGATCAAACATCAGCATTTTCATTATGCAGAGAGTACAAATGGCTGTACAAAGAGAAAGAGCTTTGTAATGATGAGAAACATATTTAAAGGTACACTATATTGCCAAAAGTATTGGGACACATAAAAATCACAGAGCGGGGTCAGCGCATACTGTGGCGCACAGTGCGCAGAAGTCGCCAACTTTCTGCAGAGTCAATAGCTACAGACCTCCAAACTTCGTGTGGCCTTCAGATTAGCTCAAGAACAGTGCGTAGAGAGCTTCATGGAATGGGTTTCCATGGCCGAGCAGCTGCATCCAAGCCTTACATCACCAAGTGCAATGCAAATTGTCGGATGCAGTGGTGTAAAGCACGCCGCCACTGGACTCTAGAGCAGTGGAGACGTGTTCTCTGGAGTGACAAATCACGCTTCTCTGTCTGGTAATCCGATGGACGAGTCTGGGTTGCCTGGATGCATTGTGCCAAGTGTAAAATTTGGTGGAGGAGGGATTATCGTGTGGGGTTGTTTTTCAGGGGTTGGGCTTGGCCTCTTAGTTCCAGTGAAGGAACACTTAACGCTTCAGCATACCAAGACAGTTTGGACAATTTCATGCTCTCAACTTTGTGGGAACAGTTTGGGAATGGCCCCTTCCTGTTCCAACATGACTGCGCACCAGTGCACAAAGCAAGGTCCATTAAGACATGGATGAGCGAGTTTGGTGTGGAGGAACTTGACTGGTCCTGATCTCAACCCTAATTGGATGAATTAGAGCAAAGACTGCGAGCCAGGCCTTCTCGTCCAACATCAGTGCGCTTACCTCACAAATGCGCTTCTAGAAGAATGGTCAAAAATTCCCATAAACACCCTCCTAAACCTTGTGGCACGACACTGTTCCACAGAGCGATTAAAGCACATCTCTTTGAGACGCTTGCTAAACACCTAGTAAACTTTTTTCTTTGTGTTTTGGATAGTTGTTCATCTGACCAAATTTAAGTTAGGCTTTTCACTTGTCTTTGCTCTAGGTTAACCCACAAATCATTTTGAGTGGCATTAGCAAAACAAACACTGCTGCTTTTTATGCAACTTGCATAATTACTGATACATAATTTGTGATACAGCCTGGTTTGTTGGTCCGTTGGGTCGGATTGCTTTCTTTCCACACTCCAGTTTTTGTTTTTAAGTGGGCTGAGACCACAGCTGCATTTCTTGAAATCATCATAAGCCTAGGCTGATCGTAGAACCACTGCCACCAATTGTCTCTACGATCAACTTAGCTCACAACACTTTTTATAAACGCAGCCCCACTCGTTCAGGCGTTCTCTTTTTGGTGCGGATCCAAGCATTGCAGTGTTCATATATGCCTAAATGAACTGAAGTAATGGTTAAAACATGCCAGGTTCCTAAACAGGTGTGAAAACACTCTTATTGTCTCCTCACCAGTGCAGGTAGCAGTTTCTCCTCCAGTAGAGAGACAAAGGCAAGCGTATCTGCGCCCTCCTTTGCTGATAGGTC